>CM030366.1:27394665-27994665 GCA_017893485.1 Hemerocallis citrina
GCATGAACACGAGCGAGAATCATACCAACTCAACACGATCGATGCACGTGTCTTCACATGCACACACAAGACAGCGGCAAACAACAGCAAGGGCGGATGGCAGTAACACGAGACGGCGCGGCGCTAGGCACAGCGACGCGACGAAGACGACAGAGGGGGGTCTCGACGGTGCGGCACAGCGAAGACGATGACAGCGTGACGCTTGGCGCTGAGGGTTGCTGCGGCTTGAACGGGACAGGGCACGGCACGAGGGTGTGCAGCAGAGAGGGGAAGAGGATAGGGGTGTTGCGGTGGGTGGTGGCCGGCGTCGGAGAACAGGACAACGGCGAGGAGGGGGGTCGAGAGAGAGAGAGAGAGAGAAAGAGAGAGATTGGGATAAGGTAGAGAGAGGGTGACGGCTAGGAGGAGAGAGAGAGAATTAGGGTTTGGTAATTAGGGTTAGGGAGCAATTAGGGGGATTATATAGAGTCAATATGGGTTTAGGTCAACTGTGTAGTGTCCAATAGGAAGAAAAGAGTCCAATAAGAGATAATTAGGCCATGAAATAGGTTTAAACAATAAACAAGATAAGAACAAACTGTAGATCAAACAAATGAGAGTATAAAGGTTGAATCAAGCAAGAACGAATCACAAGAACAACAACACAATTCAAAGGGACGAAAATCAACAAAATTAGAAATGAAATAAATAACCAGAATTTTTATTAAATATAATAAAAAAACAAAAATGAGTAACAAGGGTTACAGACACCCTCCTCAAATTTGGCTGGAGTCAAATACGGTCGACTACACTTTGGGCAGTCAACCACGTCGCGGCTGTTTGTGTTCAGGTGTCGGTCTTGGGGATTCGTTTGAAGCCCGATTTCTTCTCCAAGTTAGATCGTACAACTCTCACTGTATGATTATCTCTTTAAGTATTGAATGGCTATTGTATTAATATTAAATCTAGGGTTTCTCTAGATCTCTATATAATCAATGTAACTGCTCCAAAGAACGATATGATTATATTGAGTGCCGAATAGAAAAAGAGAGTACTTTATCTGAGATATGAGAGATTTTTTCATTGTAAACAGCAAATATTTACAGTTAAGCTTGAGAGATGATCGTGTGAGAGTTGTAACTCTTGTATCATGTCGAGTTAAATAATATCTTGGTTTTCCTCCCCTGGATTAGGGCTTGCCCGAACTGAGACAAATATTGTGTGCTTTGTGTGATTTATGTGATCTATTATTTACTTGGTGGTTTGTATTGATCGTGTCGAAGACTCAACAAGATCTTGAAGACGATAATTCCCTTACATCATCCTCCTTTCAAACTCCACCTACTCCAAGGCAATCTCCATCTATCGACGATATTTAAATGTCATGATCTCGCTTTAGTGATCCTAGAAACGGCAAACTAAATGCTTCCTGAATGTTGGGCTTTGTAATACTTGGCTGTGTTTTTACGTTCTCATTAAGCTTATAAAGGTTGTGTTGAACACCCCTCCTTCTCAATCGTCACCTTATGATGATATTTCCAAACTGTTAGAAATCTACCTCAGGCTATACCTCAAGTTGTATACCTAAAGCCTTGTGCTTCCAGAGTTTCTGAGAATATTAGGTTCTTCTTCAATGAAAGAACATGCATGACCTTCTGCAATGTGAACCTTTTTTTGTCAGGCATCTCCTACTTTATTGTCCCTCACCCACTAGATCACAACTCTCAACAGTTCATTCTCATGGAACAACCTATTGTAGATTTGTAAGTACAAAACATCTCCCTCTCTCTGAGAAAATGTGAGAAGAACTCACCGAATCAAGATACCAATCAGAATTGTAATACCCCGCAAAAAATTGAGTCATGACAAATTTTCTCCACGGGTGTTACGCGCATGTATTTTGTACCGTTACGTATCCATAACATATTTTTTGCATTTCGATTAATTAGACATTTTCAGTCATCTCAAAATTCATTTTTGTCCTATTTTGAGCCAACTCAAATATTAATCTTAATCTTTGAGTTTTTACGTGCATTGCACGTGTCTTCAATGCATTTGTCGATTTCGTATATTTTACATTTACGAGAAGTATCCGTAATATTATAAATATAAATATTTTCGTATGTTCATTAACATTTCTCCGTTGCTCAAATTTCTTTTTGTATCTAAATATTTATTGATACGTGCGACACACGTATTTGTAGTGCACGTGTTGGTTGTATTCCTTTTCAAAATAAAATTTATGAAGAGGGTATATTTGTTTTATTTGTTCATGAAACTTTTTATTATAATTATTTTAAACTAGTTTTCATTAAATCCATGATTAATCAGTGACATGTGTATTTTATTAAAATAAAATCCCTTAATGTTTCGTTTGCTTTTCACGTGCCCACACACCCACACAAAATCAAGCACGGGTCTTGCACACACCATGGTTGGCCTGCCATATTGGAAATGAAGAGGGGGTTTAATTTATTTAAGTTAGTGGATTAGTGGAGAGTTAATTAGGGGTTATGGGTAGTTAGATTAGGATAATGTCCCCTAGTCTCTTTCTCCCATTATATACCTCCTGGCCAACAGCGACGGGGTACTTTCCATTTCATTTTTTTTGTTTTGTTTGCAAACCCATCACACTTTTGGCGGCCAACAACGACGGGGTACTTTCCATTTCATTTTTTTTGTTTTGCTTACAAACCCATCACACTTTTGGGGCCTTACTGTTGTTTCTTTTTTAGCAAAGGAAATTTGGATGAGGAGATTAAAGAGCTTTTTAGGACATCAATTTGCTAGGAAATTCTTCAAATAAGTGGGTATTTCTCCAACTTTCTAATATAACTTTATTAGTAGAATACTAGATTATAGAATATATATGTGGGAATCGTTAGATGCATGATAACTTATATAAATTGAGTATTCATGTTTAGATTAAGTGTTGTTGATTAAAAGTGTGAAATTATGATATGATTGATTTGAGGGCATTTTTATACGTTTCTGTTTTAACTTTTAGTTGCACTTCAGAAAATCATATCTATTAAACTAGATGAAACCTAGAGTTAAAATTTTTATAGGAGCATCTCTTCTATGTCAAGAACACCTCATTAAAATTTCATAATATTTGGATGTCGTAGACTATTTTAATAAAATTCAAACTCGGGACTAGTTGCCAGTTGGCTATTTGCTAAAAATTTGTATGTATTTCGGATTTTGATCCTTTCGGCATCTTAGATGAAGTATTTTGAGAAAGTTCACAACTAAGAAGTTGAAGTGGACTCGTTAACCTTTCTTTAAAGTCTAAGAAATCAACTTTCCATGATTTTATAATGAATTTTACAAGATTGAACAAGTGGCAGTCTGTATAACATTTTCGACCCTACTGTAAATTTCGAATAATTCAGGGTTATACACACAATATTTTGGAAAAACTTATAACTAGAAAGTTATAGTAGAATTGTATACCTTTAATTCGAGCTAAAGACAGCAAAGTTTCATGAATCATAGAATTTTCTGTGATTTTTATAAGTAGCATGAGTTGCAGTTTTCGGATTGTGTACCTCCTATTTTTCAAATGAATTTAAACGAAGTAATTGTAGGTGATTTTAGATGATCTTAACAACAAAATTGTAGTAGACTCGTTTATGTTTCCTATGAAACTAAGAAATCTATATTTGAAGTAGTAGTGGAATTTATATGATTTTTACAATACCATTGGGTTGATATCTTTTATCTAGTTCTCCTAAAACTTTTACAACATATAAAATTGAATTTAAAATTGGAATGTTAGTAAGATGTATCTTATGAGGAATTAAGAGATAATTAAAGGATGAAGTTGGAATGTAAAACATGTGATGTTTATAAGGATTTTAACTCATCAAATGTTATTGAATGTTGCTATAAGGAGTTAGTTATTTCATGATTGATAATAGCAAAGAGAATGGATAAAAGAAGTTAAAAGATGTTTAATGAATGGAAAGTTTTATAAGAGGTTAGATGTAACCTAGTTGATCTCTATGTTGAGATGGTTGGAATTTAGAGGCTGAGCGAGACCCAGAGTACCGATAGGTTATGATATGTGAAAATTTGAGAAGTAGCCAGTGTGAGTTAACTTTCTCTTTGAGAAGTAGCTAGTGTGGACTAGCATTCTCAGTGTTTGATTTAAGTCCGGTAGGTAAGCTAGCTCTAGGTCATAATAATTATAATTAAACCTAAGGACATGCACTAGATTGGGGATGTGATGAAGTAAGGGCAAACATGAGTATGAGGACCTCAGTTGATTTGCGGCATGAGATTGTCTCCCCAGAATTATCGAGATGTGATTGGAAGTGTCCTCAGCTCATCTGCGATGTGGGATTCATCTCCGAAATTATTGGGATCGAGGCGAAGCTTATGGGGTATTTGGTGACTAGTGAGGCGTCATAGCTTGCGGTGTGAGATTGTCTCCCCAGAATTATCGAGATGTGATTGGGAGTGTTCCCAGCTCATCTGCGGTATGGGATTCATCTCTGAAATTATCAGGACGTGTGCTTAATACTCATAGAATATCTAAATCTTATGCTAGTCACAGGTGAAAATTTGCATAACGAGGGACTGAACCCTGTATTAAGGAGTATGATAAGGGCTTGCCCTTGGACCTATGTAATATGGGATGCTTCCGAACAAGTGTGCATTAGTGTCATCGTAGGGTAATGTCTGCTTTGGGCATTAAATTCATATCATACGCTGACTTGTTTAGGATAGTCACCTTTCACATTTTGTTTCACATTCAATTTGTGTTTGCTAAAGTAGAAGAATCGTTGAGCATTGCGTCAGTTGAATGCAACTGGCGTGTCCACAGTTTTCTAGTTTCAGGATTGAATTTGGTATGGACTTGAAGTCGTTGTGAGAGATGTCACAAGATTGAAGAGCTTTCATTATCATATATTGAATTATACTTATTCATTTCCATTGTGTTATTGTAAAGAACAATGTTTTAAATGAAAAAAATTTAAATTCCTTGTAAACTTGTACGAATTGAATTAAAAGATCATGTTTTTGCTACGAATTACCTGTGTTTGGAATTCGGGGCGTTACAAATGGTATCAGAGCCGACTTCAACAAGTAGTACAAAACTATAAGGAAAATACAATTAGGGTGGACATTAGTGTGTGAGTGTCAGTTTGGAGTCATGAATTTTGAAGTTATTGAACTTGCATTCATGATACTCTCCTCGTATACATTGATGTCATATTGTATGTGAGTTTGTTTTTCCTTGGTATTACGAGTGGTATGGTTGGTTTGAACCTACATTCATGATACCTTATACGTAGACTAACTTTTCTCTTTTATTTCTCTTTGTGGATTTTCCGTGGATTTTTCCCGTAGTACTTTTCATCTTTAACGCTTAATATTTTTTCAAAGAATTATTTTCTTCTACTATTCATTTACTTCGGTATTTATTTTATTTACATTCCTTAGTCTTAATCTTTTAATTTTGTCTTACTTGTTTTTCATTCTTAAAATATTGTCCTTCATATGTTTATGTGTTTACTCATTTACGTTTGCTATTACTTTTACGTATTTTACTATGTTTTAAATTACCAATTATTAAAATACTATTGCGAATATTATTTTCTTTTATTATTACTTCTATTATGTTTTAAATTTTTTATTTTTGTATGATTACATTCATTTTGCGTATGCTTTGATTTTACAATGTTATATTTTTCCACTGTTTTATATTTTTTTCAGTATATTTTAACAAGATTGTGATGTTTTACTTATATAAATATACCTCTACACATTAAGACTTTCTTTCATTACTAATTTTGTTTTACGCCTCATATTCAATGCCATTGTTATTTCTTATTATTTACTACTTTTTTATATCTACTTTTCGTTATTAATAGCTACTTATTAATTTTGTTGCTTTATACTTCTCTAATATACTATATACACTCACTACTTATATTTTTACTTTATTTCAATTTTTATTATCTTTACATTCTTGGTTACTACACATACTTTCCACTGATTATTATATACATCATATATTTCAACATACTTACTATACCTATTATTTTACACTTATCTAATTACTACATTACTGTATATACTTTATAGTATATGTTTGTTTCTACTTCATTTTATACTTTTACTTCTAGTTTTATATCATGAATTTCAAAACATAACATCATGCTTAATTAAGCATTCAATATCCAAGTACATATGGAATATTACATCATTCCATTCACTTTTTTTTTGCAACCGGATATCAAGAGGGCAAATCTGCAACTAGACTTCAATGGAGGCAAACTTGCAACTGGATGTCGGGAGGTAAAATTTACAACCGAATGTCCAGAAGGCAACTTGCAATCGAATGTCGTGGAGGCAAACTTACAACTGGATGTCAAGGAGACCAGCCTACAGCTGGACATCAATGAGGCAAACCCAGAGCAAAAGAGATTTTCTACTTTAATAACCCCACTTCTATTTTTATAAACTTCTTACCATTATTCCATTTTTTACAACTCAACTCATACTACTTCAACTTTATTATTTATAATATAGTTATACTTATATACACATTTAATTAATTACCTTATTATTTATATTTGCTTCTACATCCATCATATATGTGTTATTATTATTTTATTTATTTTCCAATCTATATTAATGGTTACTATGAACTGTTTTCTATCCTAATATTATTATTTTGTACTCTCTTTACATAGGTTAATACTTTTTGTATTTTTATACCAGTCCATTTTATTTGATATTTTATTGCTAACTTATCTTCTATTGTTTACAACTCCTATAATATTACTTTTATACTTTTGTTTACTAGTTACATTTTTTTTTCCATACAATTAATATTATATATTATTTCAATAATATATTATCACTTTTACTATTGTTATACATTGTTGCTACTACAACTACTTATAATTTTCATATTTATAATATTATTTGTCTCATCATATATTATTTCAATAATGTATTGTTACTTCTATTTTATTTTGTTCCTCCAATTGCTTATAACATTCATAGTATAGTATTGTTGTTACGTCATACAGTTTTTATGCTTATTTGCGTATAAAACAGTATATACAGATTTCATGTTGCATTCGAAATTTATAAATAATTTCATATATACTAATCACTATTCTATAGAATTATTATGTAACTTTTACAAATGAAAATTTTATGATATTATTTTATACACATCATTATAATTTTTACTATTATACTTATATTATATTGTTTATTCTTTTAGTTAAAATTTAACACTCATATTATTTTTCATAAAACAGTATTGTCTTAAATTGCTACATTCTTCTTAACTAGTAATATATATTCTTGGTTTACGATTTTAATCATTCATTTTTCCTGTTTTCTTTTAGTTAATTTATCTTCCTCAAAATTTTCAAATTTCTTATTAGCTAGTGCTAACTACTTTTCAATTATTATGCTCTTCCAAATTATTTATCAGTTTACTTTATATTGATACTTTTTCCTTTATTTTGTTTTACTATTTATTTCTTTATCATAATAATATCCTTTTATTCGCAGTAATTTTTTTTGTTACCTAATATTTATTTGTGCTCTTAATCTATTTTCAAAATTTTCTACTGCATCATAATTTGTCTATACTATTTGAACGCTTTTACTCTTTGAACTTACATATCTTTTCCTTCTTATTTATTTCCATACTTCTATTTTTGTTTTACTCTCTCTCATAGTACCTCTTACTACCATTTTTGTTTACTATACTTATTTTTAAAGCATCTGTATATTACTATGATTTTCTTATTTCGTTCCAATTTCTTTCACAATCGATGACTTAATTTATATTTTTCTTTTTACTACAGCATCTAATACTTTATCAAATACTATTTTGTATGAAAATTTCCTTCAATCTATGTTATCTTTCATGGTCACGACCCTTTTTTGCTATTTATTCTTCTAAAACTTTCATGTTTTGTTCTTTTTCACATTGATACTCATAGTTCCTTATTTAATTTTGCCTTGTTTTCCACATTACATATTTTTATACCACATTTATTTTCTTAAAATTTGCAATTTTTTTATGTACTACAATAATGATTTTCCTTGGTGTGTACATGATACAACCTTTACCCTATGTTCTGAGGATATAACTATTCTAAAAGGGGAGACTGTGACACCTCGCAAAATTGAGTCATGACAATTTTGCTCTACGGATGTTATACACATGTAATTTGTACTGTTACGAGAAATATCCGTAACGTATTTTAATATAAATATCCTACGTATTTTTGTTTTTCGATTAATTAGATATTTTTCGTCATCTCAAAATTCATTTTTATCCTATTTTGAGTCAACTCAAATATTAATCTTAATCTTTGTATTTTTACGTGCACTGCATGTGTCATCAATGCATGTGTCGATTTCGTATATTTCACCGTTACGAGAAGTATCCGTAATATTATCAATACAAATATTTTCGTATGTTTATGAACATTTCTCCGTTGCTCAAATTTCTTTTTGTATCTGAATATTTATTAATACGTGTGATGCACGTGTTTGTAGTGCACGTGTTGGATGTATTCATTTTCAAAATAAAATTTATGAAGTGCATATGTTTGTGTTATTTGTGCATGAAACTTTTTATTATAATTAATTTAAACTAGTTTTCATTAAATCCACGATTAATCGAGTGACATGTGTATTTTATTAAAATAAAATCCCTTAATGTTTTGTGTGCTTTTCACGTGCCCACACACCCACACAAAATCAAGCACGGGTCTTGCACACACCTGGTTGACCTGCCATATTGGAAATGGAGAGGGGGTTTAATTTATTTAAGTTAGTTGATTAGTGGAGAGTTAGTTAGGGGTTATGGGTAGTTAGATTAGGATAATGCCCCCACTCTCTTTCTCCCATTTTAAACCTCTCGACCAACAGCGAAGGGGTACTTTCCATTTCAATTTTTTAATTTTGTTTGCAAACCCATCACACTTTTGGGGCTTTGCTGTTGTTTCTTTTTTATCAAAGGAAATTTGGAAGAGCAAATTGAAGAGCTTTTTAGGAGTTCAATTTGCTAAAGAATTCTTCAAATAGGTGAGTATTTCTTTAACATTATAACATAACTTTATTAGTAGAATGCTAGATTGTAGAATATATATGTGGGAATAGTTAGATGCATGATAACTTATATAGATTGAGTATTCCTGTTTAGATTATGTGTTGTTGATTAAAGGTATGAAATTAAGATATGATTGATTTGAGAGCATTTTTATAAGTTTCTGTTTTAAGTTTTAGTTGCACTTCAGAATATCATATCTATTAAACTAGATGGAATCTAAAGCTAAAAATTTTATAGGAGCATCTCTTCTATGTCAGGAACACCTCCTTAAAATTTCATAATATTTGGATGTCTTTTACTATTATAATAAAATTTAAACTTATGACTGGTTGGCAGTTGTCTAGTTGCTGAAAATTTGTATGCATTTCGAATTTTGATCCTTTCGACATCCTAGATGTAGTATTTTGAGAAAGGTCACAACTAAGAAGTTGAATTTGACTCGTTAACCTTTCTTTAGAGTCTAAGAAATAATTTTTTCATGAAAAATATAATTTATAATGAATTTTACAAGATTGAACAAGTGGCGGTCTGTATAATATTTTCGACCCTACTGTAGATTTCGAAGAATTCAGGATTATAGACACAATATTTTGGAGAAACTTATAACTAGAAAGTTATAGTAGACTTGTACACCTTTAATTCGAGCTAAACACCACAAAATTTCATGAATCATAGAATTTTCTGTGATTTTTACAAGTAGCATGAACTGCAGTTTTCGGATTGTGAACCTACTATTTTTGAAATGAATTTAAACGAAGCAATTGGGGATGATTTTAGATGATTATAATACATAGTTGTATTGGACTCATTTATGTTTCCTATGAAACCAAGAAATCTATTTTTAAAGTAGTACTGGAATTTATATGATTTTTACAATACCATTCGGTTGATATCTTTTATCTAGTTGTCCTAAAACTTGTACAACGTATAAAATTGAATTTAAAATTGGAATGTTAGTAAGATGTACCTTATGAGGAATTAAGAGATAATTAAAGGATTAAGTTGAAATGTTAAACATGTGATGTTTATAATGGTTTTAACTCATCAAATGTTATTGAATATTTCTATAAGAAGTTTGTTACTTCATAATTGATAATAGCAAAGAAAATGGATAAAAGAAGTTAAAAGATGTTTAATGAATGGAAATTTTTATAAGAAGTTAGATGTAACCTAGTTGATCTCTATGTTGAGATTGTTGGAATGTAGAGGCTAAGCGAGACCCAAAGTGTCGGCAGGTTATGATATGTGAAAATTTGAGAAGTGGTCAGTGTGGGTTAACTTTCTCTTTGAGAAGTAGCCAGTGTGGACTAGCATTCTCAGTATTTGATTTATGTCCGGTGGGTAATCTAGCTCTAGGTCTTAATAATTATGCTTAAACCTAAGGACATGCACTAGATTGGGGATGTGATGAAGTAAGGGCAAACATGAGTATGAGGGCTTCAGTTGATCTGCGGGGTGAGACTATCTCCCCAGAATTATCAAGATGTGATTGGAAGTTTCCCCAGCTCATCTGCATTGTGGGATTCATCTCCGAAATTATCGGGATCGAGGCGACGCTCATGGGGTATTTGGTGACTATTGAAGTGTCATAGCTTGTGGTGTGAGATTGTCTCCCCAGAATTATCGATATGTGATTGGGAGTGTTCCCAACTCATCCGCGGTGTGGAATTCATCTCCGGAATTATCTGGGCATGGGCATTACTCATAAAATATCTAAATCTTATGCTAATCACAGATAAAAATTTGCATAACGAGGGACTGAACCCTGTATTGAGGAGTACGATAAGGGCTTGCCCTCGGACCAATGTAGTATGGGATGCATAGAATCCGAACAAGTGTGCATTAGTGTCGTCACAGTGTAATGTATGCATTAGGCACTAAGTTCATATCATACACTGGCATCTTTAGGATAGTCACATTTCACATTTTGTTTCACATTCAAGTTTGTGTTTGCTAAAGTAGAAGAATCGTTGAGCATTCCGTCAGTTGTATGTAACTAACGTGCCCACAGTTTCCTAGTTGCAGGATTGTATTTAGTATGAACTTGAAGTCGCTATGAGTGATGTCACAGGATTGAAGAGGTTTCATTATCACATGTTGTATTATACTTATTCATTTTCGCTGTGTTATTGTAAAGAACAATTTTGTAAATAAATTTTTTTTAAAATTTCCTTATAAATTTATACGAAGTTAAAGTAAAAGATCATGTTTTAGCCACGAATTACCTGTGTATGGAATTCGGGGCATTACAAGAATCTACATATTTAGAACTTGAAACAAGAAGACAACAATAAGAGTTATTACACGAATCAACGACGCTGACTATGTCGGCATCCTACTGACTCAAGATCTTACGACAATCCTTCTTGCAATGGTTGTTCCTCCTGAAAAATGGAAACATGCCTCTCTTTTACATACACTTAATTCTTCTAATTGAACTTTCCAGACAACTTGAAGAAGCAGACCCTGAATATGAATTTCCTTCCTAAGTTCATCTGCTTCAAGGTCTTGATCACACCGGCTACCATGAGCTTCTCCTTGACAGATTTCCTGTAATATTATCGCATTCAACTCGAGAACACCTTGTTTAGTTCCACAATCTGATCATGAAGAGCAGTACTTTCCTTCAATGATAAAAAGAACAGTTTTCTCTCGCAGTACATCCATTTCAGTAAAGACAACCACGAATAGTCAACTTTGAGTCTCATCCGAAGACTTGTTGTGCTCTTCTCTCAGAAAGTTATACTAGACTTGGTATGATAATAACAGACGGATTAAATGCATTGTTTTTAATGATATATTCTCATTCTACTTCTCCTTCTTCATGCCTTCTACCTTTCCTTTATCTCTTTCTAGGGGAATATGCAAATCATGTTGGACCAATACGTCGTGCATGTCCACTTTCTATATAGCGAAGTTGATCTTCTTGTCAAACTGCTTAACCTTTATGAAATCAACACAATCCGTCATCTTCACCAAGGAAACTAAAAACTCCATTAGCGTTAGTATACCAGACCAGCAATCTATCATCTTCACCAAGGAGATCGAAAACTCCAACAGAGCTCTACATGTTGTTGGGAAATTCGCGATGCACCATAGTGGAAGTAAGCGAGAGGCAATAACTGATCAAATTGAACAACAAAGAAAAAAAAAAGTAATGACACCAAACACACTATTTTTCTGGTTCGGCGAACCTGAGAGAAATATCTGAGATCTTATTTAACAAAAGATCTCTTGTTCAGAAAAGAAGCTTATCACTTATCAGTGGATCACATCGACACTTTGTAGTCTCAATATTTGTTTCCAAGTAAAACAATAATTCAAAAGGTAAATGTAACCCCTGTTCCTGTGTTTGTATTTTTCTACTGTATTTCATTTCATTGTACTCTTTTATCAATTCAAGATTCTGTATTTTGTTTCCAATTCTAATAAAAGTCATTCTTTTGTTTCAACTCAATTTTGTGCCCAATTTATTTCATTGCATCATTCCTATCAGCTCTAATTTGTGTTCTTCATGGGGAATTGATTGATTCAACTCATCTAATTCACATTGCCTAATTATTGTGATTTTTGACTCAATCTCCTTTTGGATCCTATTCAAACCCGCTATCCAATAACCCTAAATCCTATAACCCTAACTATTTAACCCCTAACCTGGTTAACCCTAACCCTAATCCCCCCTACACTATTAAACACCTAGCCACTGTTCACCTCCTTCTCCTACCTCTAGACTCAGAAACCCGTCCCTGTGCTCCCTACCGCCTTCGACCTCAGCCTCGTCGCCACCTCATCGTCTCCCCATCACCCTCGTCTTCATCACCGCCTTATCGCTAACCCATCAACCTCGTCATCTTCATCTCCCAAACCCATCACCTCGCCTCACCACCGAAACCTTTACCCACTACCCTGTGCTTCATCCTCATCATCATCTACTACTTCTACACCCCCCCCGGTCGCCACCATTAGCTCCTCTGTTTTCTCCCAAAAACAGAGCGCTCCAACCACTTCCAACGTCGTCGCTGCCCTCCGCGACTGCTCCCTAGTCGAGACCCTCGACGTTGCCGCTACAACGCACCACATTCGCCAGCAAAGTTTCCCCTCCATTTCCGCTGTGTGATCAGGAGAGTGATTGAGCTTTGAATCTTGACCGTTCGATCTCCTTGCAATCATCGCCATCATCCGATCAGATCGATCAAGGCCATCTGATCTCCCTCGCGATTCGGATTACCACCAGGGCGCTCGCGATCCTGGCCTTCCGATCTGATCAAGATCCGAGCCATCATCAGATCTTCAACATCAGCATCAGCATCAGGATCTGATCAAATCTGAGCTGTCGATTCCCTCAATCTTGATCGTTGAATCTCAGCCATTGATCTTCCTTGATCTTGATCGCCATCAAGATCCGCGCTAATCCGATCCATCCGATCTCGATTGTCAATGAACGTCCTCATCCAATCAAGGCAAGTATCTTCTTGTACAATTCGTTGTTCTAGTACAAACTTTTATTTGAAAATACCGCAAGTAGATTGTAGTTGTGACTCCCCTTTGGCTTATCATTTGATGATCTCATTTTACTTATTGACGTCCTTATCAATCTCATGATCATAAGAGTCACAATCTTTTGTTGATATATTCGTTTCACAACTAGTTAGATCTATTTTATCATCTAATTATTTGAACACAAGAAATTAAGAATCACCTTGACTTGTAGATGTATGTTTGTATGATGCATGTGTTGGTTTTGCTCTCTTTTGAGTTGAGAATAGCCTTGGACGCTGATTTGATGCTTGTGAACCCTTGATTTGTATCACACACTAATCTAGGCTCATAACAATATCAATCATGACACTTTTCATATAAAAGAAACCAGTTATGTTGCTATTCTTGTTTTTGCTTGCTGTTTCGACCCTGATAACATCAGAATCTGGACTTGAGTTCTAAACATGAAATGTAGCTCCAGCTGTCTAGTTTACAACCCTTTTTACGGAATTGAATTCTGAGTTGTAGTTTGTGAATTATCACTATTTTAGTGTTGATGTGTCTGAAATTTCATATTCATAAATTTGTTGCGTCACTCTATTTTCCAATTTATTGACTATGCTACCTGTAAGATAATGACTTGAAATTTTGCATGTTGAGACTAGACATACTAGAGGACCTTTTATAATTTTTCTGGAATTAATTAATAAAGTTTCAGACCTGTTTCATGTTTCTAAACACCATTTTATAAATTCTGTCTGAACACGAATTCTGTGTAGTTTGCTATTTTGACACCAGTTGCTACAACTTTTATGTATCTTATTTATATGCACTGGAACCGGTAGAGAGTCTAGTTTCTAGATTTTTTGACGGAACCAGATTTGCAATCCTGTGGCAACGGGAATCTCAGTTTTTGTGCAGCAACGTCTTGTTGTCCAGAATTGAAAGTCTCGTTGGTCTAACTATTATAGGTTGTTTCGTCACCCATTTATGTTTACTATCCAACTTGAACTTTTTCCTTGTTTCTTGTCATATTTTTCTTGTCCTGTTTGTGCACGTCTATGTCTTCTTTGATAATAATACTAAATAATAAGTCGGGTTTTAAAAGAAAGACCGTAGTAGTGGACAATATAGGTAAGTGTACTTGGAAGGAAGCCGTGTTTCCCATTAGTTGGTTCATGAACTTGTTGTATCATTAGTGTATTCATGAACCCATTGCGCGGTTCATGAACTTGTTATATCTTTAGTGCATTCATGAACTCATTGCTTTGTTCAGGAACTTGTTATCTTGTTAGTGCATTCACAAACTGGCTACTTGGTTCATGAACTTGTTAAATTATTATTGCATTTATGAACCTTGCTTGCTTGATACTTGATGCCTGAGTGCACTGTCCTATAAAATCTACCACTATGCCTACACGTAACTTGTTTGTATGTAGCAACAATGTGGTAAAAATTTGGAACGCATGAAGTGCAACCTAGATAGAATTAAACAATAGACTTAAGAATAACTTTTTACCTGTACACACCTGACACCTGCCTCGTTTGATATTTGTTACCTGATACTTGATACATTACATGCTCACTTGTTACATGTTCCTGTTACTTGTACTTGTTACCTGATCCTGTTACTTGATTTGTCATACTTGCTATCTAGTCTCTTGAACTTCACTACTTGTTACATCCCTGTCATATCATATTGTATACCCTTGATTCCAAATCTTGTTTCATATTTTCTTGCACTTGTTTTCATACCCCTTGCTTGTACTATTTACGGCCTGTAACCTACACTAACGGGCGTACTGTTTCCTGTTTTCTCTATTTCCTTGTAAATTTATATATACAGGTTTTGGAGATCAATTGTCTACAGGAGTTTGGTGAGAAAACGTTTCAGGCTTCGCTTGGAAAAACTTGCTTTAGTTATTTTGTATTTGAGTTTATGTAATTCTTGTTGCTACTCAAAACTTGTAACGGGCTTGTAGTCCCGAAGTTTTCACTTTTGATCCAGATATTGAATTTATTTGGAATATTTATATTTGTTTCAAATATTTTTTGTTGATTAATAAATTATTCATGCATGCATGGTTGAGTATATTTTGCTATATTTCCAGTTATGATGCCTGAGTCGATCCTACAGCTTATCAATGATGAAAATCATTCACTGAGTTTTGTCGCGTACTCGTATTCCGTATTTCTTTTTGGAAAGCGGAACGTGACAGTAAATCTGGGTCCCAAGATAATTACCCAATCCTTCTTATTATCTCCGCCTAGAAGATAGGAAATAAATAACATTAATTATTTATTCTCCAAATCTTAGAATCCAGGAATCCTCACTATAATTTGTATTTGGTCGGTAATGTAACTCCTATTTTTATCAAAAATTTATCACCATCAATATATGAGGCATATACCTAACGATCTCTTTATCTTCAAGAGTGCAGCTCTTCCGCAAATCCAAACCAAACTCATCATACAATAGAAAATAGAATTGAAGGATCCCAGAGGGGACCATTTTCTAGATCGAAACTGACGTGGAATTTGGGACCATTATATTTTACAAATTCGTCCATGTTAAAAGAAGAGGGTATCACACAAATTTGATGGTCACATTATATAAATTAATTGTCCCAATCTATAAATGTATGTCACATCAGTTTTTTTTAAGGAAAATTTTCTAGACGGTGCCTCTAGATTACTTTTGCCCAAGAAAATATTAGTAATGTACACGTACAATGCCCATCTTAATATATAATTTTTTTAAAAGTAAAAATTCTGAATTTGAACCTAAGATCTCCTTTGTAATATTTATGCACATGAGTTACACGCCTTAATAGATTGACAAATGACACTAAGTCCTTTTTCCATTATAATATTAAAGATACGGCGGAAGTGAATATGCAGGTGGCGGCTCCCATTCTCAACAAGCAACCAGAAAAATCTTCACAAACCCAAAACCTAGTTGATTTCCTTCACGCACTCGCCAAAGCCGAATGTCATTTCCCGTAAAAGTAAACCCCGCCTTCCTTGCTGCCATGAGAGCTTGGAGTCTTCTTTTGATTGGGTGAATAAATGTATGCTTAGATTGATAGCAGTAATTCTGATGTGTTTTCCATATCGTGAGTCAGAATAATTCGCTTGAACACTACTATATATATTTTAACTGGTTTGACCAACCATTAATGTTGGACACAAGTTCTCCATTTCTTGCAAATGATTAAGATGGTGTCAGTTTCTGGATACAGTCACTTTCATTGCGCAAATTGAGGACTGTAACCATTTGGTAATTATAGATCATGCTCGAAGTTAATTTAACCACATGGCTAGATTTTATGGAAATAATTGAATTGGATTCCAAGCATTTTTATAACTCAATGGAGGATATTCTTTCTCGTCGACTGTATCTCAATGAGGTGAAGACTCTCCAACGTAGAACATATACTTCATAGAAACAAACATGGAACAGTTTTGATAGAGTCCGAAGACTCCAGCCAGATTAAAAATTATATTAAATTAAACGACTGTACAAAAGCGAAATAGGAGAATTTTACAAGCTGTAAAACAGCCGCCGATAGGCGCGCGATCACAATAGGAAATAATAATAAATAACAACCAATATTACAACGAAAACAAGCACCCAGACAAGCAAAGCCAGAACAGGGAAAAAACCGCCGGTCGGACAAAGATAATCTAGATGCTTCACGACGAGGAACGGTGGGGACCTAACGCTCCTTTGAATAATACGGCACCGCAAGAAGCTGACATACGTTCAGGTGAAGCTCACGCAGCAGGACCGGAGAAGGCACCCCAACAGGTCCAATGAAAAAAACGCTGGGATACAGGTGGGTGCACACGGGAAGAAGCCCTCTCTGGAACACATGCCAGTAGTGGGCGAACAGTGAAGCCACCCAAGACAAGCAAGTTAGCAGAGACAGCATCTCCTAGCACTCCAAGAGGAATCAGAAAGTGCTCCGGCACTGGGAGCTGCACCGTGCAGCGAAACGGCTAGAACACAGCGACCTCACAAGCCACCAGCCAAAAAGGGGGAGGGATACATCCATCATCCCAAAAGCATTGAATATGAGATCAAATGAAAACAAATAATCATCAAGCCAGACATCCAAACAGCACCAACCAAAAAGATCGGAGACAATAACAGGCAGACTAGGCCAAATAGAGAAGAGTGCATCCAGCCAAGACAAAGCTAATACATCCATAAATAAATGAGAATGATAGTAGCGCACCAAGATGCAGGAACAAAGCACACAATCATGAAGAGCTCAACAAGCAAAAGCAGCGAAAGACTAAGTTAAGAGAAAACAAGTAATCATCAATCAGTCCCACAAAACAACATCGAACATAAGCCATCAGAGATAATAACTGGCAAAACGAGGCCAGACAGAGAAGTAAGCATCCAGACCAATCAAAGCTACCACAACCATAATAAAACCTAAGCATAGTCAAGCACAGGGCAGACAAAAAGAGTTAATAACAGCCAACAAGAGTAACCGGGGATCGCAACAAAAGATACATGCTGCTAAGCCAAACCCAGGCAAAAAGGGGCTGCTAGGCAGCCACAAAAACCAGCCATCAGACATGGAACAGTTGGGCGGAGCACTAGACCCAACACACGTCAAATCATCCAAGATCTATTCAGGATCCATCCACTATCCTTTGCTATTTGTCCGGATTTTTTTTTTTTTGGCAAAAAAAAGTCTTCTAAATATACATATTTAGCAAGTAAACAATGGACATCTAAATATAGCAAACTGCTTTAGCAATTGCTAAATATAGAGGACGGAAAATGATCATCCGTCTATTATTTTTTTTACTTTTTAAGAGAGACGGACAGAATAAGATCTTTCGTCGGATAACTTTCTTCAAAAACTTCTTTCAAAATTTACAAAAATACCATTGAATATTTACAAAAAATGTCATTATAGAAGAAAAATATTAAAACCGTATCTTCCATCCCATAACTTTCTTCTAAAACTTTTTTCTTTTCAAATCTACAAAAATGTCATTGAATATTTACGAAAATATCATTTTAAAAAATTTTATTAAAAAAAAAAATTTGCTAGACGTCTCTTCTAAATTTGGCTTTAAATGCAGTGCTCGCCTTCAAATGCAATTTCCTAAAGGATATATATGCATATTTTAGCATCAACGATAGTGGATTAGTGGATGCTCTAAGATCTTTGTTGGATCCACTACATTTAGAAACCTATAAGATCCGCTCTTCGTGCATCGCCTAATTTATGGTAGATCCTGACCAATCCGGTCGGTGTGGGCCAGTCTTGATTGTGTCATCCAATCAATAGCCATCCTTACAAGCAACATTTGGTGTTAAGTTTGCAAACATGCCATCCTGAAGCTTTTCAGTATATCATTGAACTCCATTAGATATGTTGAGCTGTCTTCACTTTATGTTGAGCTGTAAACATTTTGATCCCTATTCCTCTGATGGGAAGGAGATCTAATAAGCAAATATGGACAGATCATTCTTCCTGAGATCCACACAAACACGGTAGACAGTTGCACAAATCGTAGTCATGGATGACAAAATCAGGCCCTTTACAATGCAGATCTGACCCAAAACTTTAAAATTGTTTGGACTTCAAGACCCAGAAAAGAATTGTATATTGCCATCTTAAAACAGAGAAAGTGGGGAAAGCTGTCTAATATATTATAAATCTCAAAACATTCTGCAATCTTGCATTCAAACAATATTACTATGAACGCAATCAAGTTTCATAATTTTCTCCAAAATCAAAATGTTATAAAAATTGTTCTGCAGAGAACGACTACACAACATACACGCCATGCTGATATAATTACTGTAACCATATAATTTCCTATCACCTTGAACATATAAAGTTACATACACTTGGAGAAACACTAACCTCGCTTGCACCCACTAATTTTACATACAACAAGAACTGCTGACTATCCATGTTACTACTGTTAGATGATTTGCGCTACTGTTGGTCTCAAGTGTCAATGCTACACTCTATAAGAAATTTTGAGTCATCAAATGGATGTGAGATATTGATATTTTCACAACCAAGCCCTTTCAAAAGGAAAAATTAGATAATGAGACTTACAAAGTCAAACTGATGTAAACCCATTCTTCATTCTCTCGGTCGAGCCAGCCAGAGAGAGCTCAAGGCACGAAGCCTTGAGAAGTAATCATGTATGGCTAGTAATGACCGAGCAGCTTGGCGGGTGGTTAATATACGATGCATTTGTTGGAGAGTTTGTTGCCTCAAGTTGTCGGCCTGCAAATAAATAAATTTAACAACAAAAAAAAACATAATAATTTATTTATACAACTATGTATTGGGTCAAGCCGTCAAGGTACATGAGTTTGGCTGACCTCTCTTCTGTATCACTCTTTTATATCTTTACTAAAAACTATTGAAAAGAAATCTAGCGAAATGACGTTACCATACTAGGCGTCACCTCCATTGACTTCTTTCAATTAATATATAGATTTAGTATATATATATATATATATACAGCAAGCAGTAAATCTAAATCCCAAATATTCTCTTTCGTAGCCAGTATGATAGCAACTGAAGGAAAATCTTTTTTTCACACTATATACATTTAAAAACAAAACACAAGGCGAACAAATGTATGTTACCTCGCGAAGGAAAGTTTCAAGGGTGCCAAGCTTTCCCATGGCCATTGCCATCTGGCCCATGTAATTTGCAACATTGCCTGAAGATCCAGAGGCAGCAAGAGAGCCAGCCAGCGTCTCGGCCAAAGACCCCTGCAGTTGCTCCATTCCTTGGGAAAGGGCATCCTCGGCTTGTTGGGAGGACTGCTGGAGGCTGCAGATTCCTGTTAACTGTTGCTCCGTGAGAGGCTCTAGCTGATTTGCAAGTAGCTGCCATGAGATAATTAGAAAAAAAACAAATCAAGAAGATCCAGAACATCCTATCAAAAATACGACAGTAATTATATAAAAAACGAAAAAAATCGGCATGATCGGAAGGTGATGGAGATCTAACTACAATTTGGAAGGCACATTCCTTGAATCTAGGTAGTGTTGAGATTGTGGCTGGACATGGATAGATGGTTAAATTATATTAGACCCTAGACTTCAATAGGAATTATCTCTTTTGGGTCAAATCGAGCAATGAATAATTTACCAACTATCTATCTGGACTATGCGGACCAAAGTTAATGGGTCATGTTAGAAATAGTATCAGAGCCCATGGTGAAGATAATGGGCTGATGTGGGCATATTATTGAGTCATTGTGTGCGCAAAAATTATTGTTTCCAAGTTAATTGGTGGCGGAGACTGTTGTAGAATCTACCACAACTCGTAGTACTAATAGCAGAACACACACCACAAGCAACAGAAACTTCCCAAGAACTAGATGAACCAATAACAAGTCACCACAATAATCGCAAGATCTCATAAGAACACAATAATACACAGACATAACCAATATTTCTTATTCCCCAAGAAATACAAAGATTACGAAGAGATTACAATTCTCAATCTCTCTCACACCTTTGAAACACTCGACACTCACCCCTCTTGAAGTTATACAATAATAACAGCTCACCAATCCTCTTTAATCTAATTAGATTTCTCAGATGGATCAACCCTAGAGTTAAACATCTACTGCTATATAGTCCTCAAGTAAAGCCTAAAAGATATACACAAATACAGCATACTGAACCCGAACCCGAAGCTCACATATAACATACAGCGCCGCTCGTGGTCGACGGCACTCCGTTGCGATCAACTGCAATGAGTCACACCAACTGGACGGTCGACTGCAAAGTCGATTGTCCCACTCTCTGTTGGAACCATGTACTCTCGAATACTAGCAGCCTCATTGGGGTCGGGTGGTCGGTCGGGTGTGCGGTCGGGTGGTCGGTCGACCGCACCCCGGGACAGTCGACGCAACTCCTCCAGCTGCCTTTCTTCTAGCTGATGTTGTCTTCTCTTGTTGTCTTCGTCTTCTCATCTTCTTCTCCAACTTCAAGAACTCCTGTGCCTAATTGCCTATGTATAATTGAGGCCACAATCCTAACAATCTCCCATTTGGACCAAATAAACGTTTAAAAGTTATTGTAATCTTTAGTTCGCATTATCTCTGTCAATCTCCCACTCTCATGAAATACCCAAGCTATAAAGCACGGATACTCTGCAGGGGATTGCGTACCAAGTATCTGATACATATCGGACACGATACGCGTACGATACGCGTCTGATACGTATCCAATACGTATCGGGAGTAATTATATATATATATATATATATATATATATATATATATATCGGATATATATATATATATATATATATATATATATATCGGATACTCTCCCGATACGCAGCCGATACGGCGGGATACGCCGCAGATACGTGTTTGGTTTTTTTTTTCTTTTCGTTCGGCCCGACCCAAGCCCATCTTTCCCCTTTTTCTCTCTTTCTCACCCTGATCTCTCTCTCTCTCTTTCTCTCTCTTTCTCTCTCTCACCCCGATGTACGTATTCAAAACCCTACCCTTCCTCCTCTCGCTCACCCCGATGTTAGTTAGTTTATATCATATTTAGTAATTAGTAATGTTTTTGAGAGGATACTAGAGTGATTCTCATTTCTCACATACATGCCGCTTTAAGAAAATATTATAAAAATAAAATAACATTACATAATTGTCATAAATTTAACAAATGGTATTCATGAACTCCTTGTAAGTTATCCCTATATAGGCCTCTTTCTTTTTGTCATATTTTTATTAATGCAATTTTATATTGTCTATGTATAACTTAAGTAATTCAATTTTTATTTATAATATATATTATTAATTATTTTTTATTTATTTTATTTAAGCGTATCCCAACGTATCCGTATCCTAGTTTTTGAGAAATCGACGTATCCGCGTATCTGATACGTACTGTATCGGATACGCGTACCCGTATCCGTGCTTCATAGCTAACAGATTGACTGAGAAAAATGGGGTAAATTTATTTGATGTCTAGTCACATGTTTGTCATATTGCTACAATAAGTATTCTTCTTACCCTTACATCTATTGAAAATTTTGTCATTCATAAAGGATATTTTAAAAAGTTTTCTACTTGATGTTTTGTACTGAACAGTTTTGTACTGGAAAGTTTTGAACTAATATGTTTAGTGAACAAGATTTACAATTTAGTAAAATCATTATATGTTCTTAAAACATGTATAGCCGACGAATAAATAATTTGACAAATTTCCTAAAGAGCCTAGTATATGAATCAAGTAATTTAGATCAGTGCCTTTTACTTTGTGGTGTGTCAAATATACTGGCTATTATTTACTTGTGTTGTTGACTAGCTTGTTTTTGGAAGTGACCTCTCTATTACAAATGAAGTTAAAATTGTGCTATCCAAAGAAGTCAACATGAAAAACCTAGGTATTGTGGACACCATAGGTATAAGGGTGAGTTTCGGTTGGTAAGGGATAACTCTTAGTCAAACTCATCAAATCAAAATGTGTTTCAAATGGGATATAGTGACTAAAAGTGTGTTTTGAAACACCTTATGATTATGATATTAGGTTGACACCTAATGATGGTGCAACTATGAGACAGGTAGATCATTCTAAAGAAATTGACAGTCTCATGTATACAAAGATCTGCACTAGAATAGACAGCCTTTGAGGTAGGTATGATCTGCAAATTCACTAATAATCCCATACACATTTGAGTGCCCTTAAGAGGCTAATGAGATACCTGAGTGGTATTCAAGAGCTTGCTTTGTGCTACTCTAGTCATTCTTCGAATGAATGGCAGATCTGATGCATTATGATGCTCAGAATTTAGTGAAAGTCGAAAACTAGTAGATATGTGTTTACGCTAGGAGAAACAGAAATGTTATGAAAATAAAAAGCAAACAGGCACTGTGCTATCATCCATGAAATCAGACATCCGTGTTATCCTCTGCAGGGAAAAAGGCTGAGTGGATTGAAGAAATTGTTGCTAGTTATCCATTAAGAAGTTTAAGTAACTCTAATTCTGTTATGCGACTATCAAGCTACAATGCACTGTAGCTCATAACTCACTTTATAATAGTAAGAGTATATTAAGGCTGAAAGAAGACTAGTTGAACTTTCTCATTGATAGAGTGCAATTGCGATAAGTATGGCTAATGTTCTTGTTAAGAGACTTGAACGTGATCTAATTATCAAAACTGTGGGAGAAATGGAGATGAAAGCTATTGAGTCAAAGCTTTAACATGCTAATTGTTTTGAAATGTAGAATCCAATTGGAGCCATAGAGAAGTTCAAACTTAAGCATCAATTTTAGGCCGTTGACATGTTTTAGATAATTTTGATGATTCCACATAAATTCCACAAATATATAATATCATTCCAATTTTGATAGTATTATATATCTAGGGAATTTACTTAGAATAATCAGATTATTCCAATACGAAACATAAAAACTTGTCGATGTGTTTCCGATGTTGAGAATGTCGTTATATCATTCCGATTCTGATGATATATCTCTTTTATGGATTCTTGTTTCATTCCAATTTTGATGATTCAGAATTAACCATAATTGATTTGACTGTTCTATCATACCAATATGAAACAGAGTATAGTTCTTGTGTAGAAACTATAATAGTTCTTGTTCTTTATTTAGTTAAAGAAACTTGATTGTGATGCTTGCGTTACATTTTTGCTAAGCTAATTATGAATTGTTGTAACGCCTCTGCCCCTAACTCAGACAATTTTTACAATTTAGAAGACAAATTAGATACTATGTAGTACAATTGCCCAGCACAGGCTACCTCTCAAAAGTTGGTTAACCGATTAAGTGACTCTTGATCATAGGCTATATTATTTTAATATTAATTTTAATCTAAATCTTACCGATATGGGATTTTTATGTATACTCACCTCTTCACAGTAACACAGCCGAAAGCCTTCAATTTCTCCTTGGGTGGGCCCCATCAAGATGATGACGTCATCATCTAGACAACCAACCAGTACACAATTGTGTGCTGTTTCTTTTCCATTACCGTGGGCCCCATTTCCATTACAAATTCATTTCCATTTCAATCCATGCATGCATTATAATTACCATTTTATAACAACCAGCCACCTTACCATCTTTTATTATTATATATATATAAATATATATTACTATATATATGTACTTTGAAAACTACGGGGTGTTACACATACCCCCCTTCAGAAATCAGCGTCCTCGCTGAGCACGGGGCATGCACAATCTAGTGCAGGATCTACTTTCTAGACGATGTGGAGTGGAGTACCCTAATTCTGCTAGCTGCACCGTACCCTGATTCTGCGTGTTGTCCAGTCCCCTAGCCCACCTCTGTGGATTTACCGAGCGTCCTGGCCCAACCCCGCTCCCTCTCAGGCATACCTATACATCTGCTAGCTCCATCTCAGGCATACATCTCGCCCACTCTTACCCACACTCGGTGTCGAAAGTCGGCTCTGATACCATTTGTAACGTCCATGTCCCTAGCTCATACAATTTATATAATTTAGAAGACAAATTAGATACTATGTAGTACAATTGCCCACCACAGGCTGCCTCTCAAAAGTTGGTTAACCGATTAGGTGACTCTTGATCATAGGCTATATTATTTTAATATTATTTTTAATCTTAATCTTACCGATATGGGATTTTTATGTATACTCACCTCTTCACAATAACACAGCCAAAAGCCTTCAATTTCTCCTTGGGTGGGCCCCATCAAGATGATGACGTCATCATCTAGACAACCAACCAGCACACAATTGTGTGCTGTTTCATTTCCATTGCCGTGGGCCCCATTTCCATTACAAATTCATTTCCATTTCAATCCATACATGCATTATAATTACTATTTTATAACAACCAGCCACCTTACCATCTTTTATTATTATTATTATTATTATTATTATATATATATATATATATATATATATATTACTATATATATATGTACTTTGAAAACTACGGGGTGTTACAATTGTACTAAGTTCTTTTGTGGAACTAGATACTTTGTGAAATTCGTTGGAATTCTTAGAGATTGTCTCTTGATATTCTTGTTTTTAATAAGCTAGCAAAGATGGAGGAGTTGAATCTGTCAACATAGAATTCAAAAATAATGATTTGCTCAAAATAGATGAGTAAACATAAAGTAGTGTGCAAGGATAGAGTTTCAGTTTAATTCTTTCGAGAATAAATTAGTCACTTGCTTGGTAAAACTAACTCTTATGTTCATTGAGCTTAAAACTCTTATTTTGATCTTGAAGTTTATTTGCTTTGTTTGATTTTAAAACTATGACAGATTACTCCAGTTGGTTTAGTCATTGTGAACTATTCTGTTGTGATATGATTTGGGAACTATTTAATTATTTTGGTTTAGTCTTTTAGAACTATTTGGATTTATAATTGATTTAGTCCTTATGAACTATATATTGAGTCATGCATTTCTTCTATTTAAAGCCCGTTATCAGTCAGTCAGCTCCATGTTGAACTGATGAGATAATCCAGTATGTTTATATATTGAGAATATAGGAGAAGATTGTTGGATATATAGGTATATTCTCACTATATGAATAATATTATGTGTAATATTATTCTATGGGTAACACGTGTGTTACACGGACTAATTGTATAGATATCGGAACGCGGGTTGAGTGGGTTGAGAACCCAATACTCAAACCAGTATTTAGAGATAAATACTGGCTTGTGATAGCAGTCTAGATATTCCAATTTTGATACATAGAGTGAATATCTCAAGCAACTTAGATCTAGATATTAACCATAATTCCCAATTGTTAATTTCTCACAAAACCTAACAAAAAACAATAGTGCGTGATAAAGTGAAAGCTTCCTGACACCCATTATGCAGTAGTCCAGTAAGGAATAGCCAGGCAGCACCTTGCAAACTGCAGCAAACTATGGATCTTAATTTTAATGTTCATCTTTATCAAGGTCTGCGTATTTATTTGCACAAGTTTTACCCAAAAAAAATAGTGCAAGAGAACAGTCCTGTAACAGTATCAGAGTAGAGAAATTACGTATCTTTGGACTGCTATTTGGGCATTCTGTCCGTCGAGGACTTCCAAGTAGAATTTTCCCAAGTTCTATTTGATGCACTTCAGACTCAAAAAATAAGTCAATTAAAAATTGAATCAGATCAAAGTTTTTGAGCCAACTAACATTGCTTAAAGTTCATCTTTTATAGACGATCACAGATTTACACCCTCCTAGGCTAGCTAACTATTCAGCTATTATCGTGAAAGTCATACGCATATTCCATCATATAACCACGTTCAAGAACATGCACTAATCACTTTCGTTCTTTTTAAGATTGTAGTACAAGTGCATGCTCCTACATGGAAGCTGGGATGGTGTATGCCTATGCAGTTCATCTTGCAAATGAGCATGCATGCTACTGTGTCATCCATATGGCTGGTTTACAGATAATCTGGGATTAGTTTCGCTTATTTTAGGAGATCCCCAAAATTTAATTGTTTATAAAACTATATTTTTGTTTTGCTAATAGAATGTGCATTTAAGCCCAACCCAATGTGCATGTTTATTGGCCCAACCCATCCATGAACATGCACATGTGTATATGTATATGTGTTTATATATCTATATTTATGTGTATATATATATATACTAAGCTATTATGTATGTATATGTGTATATATATATATATATATATATATATATATATATATATATATATATATACACACATGTACTAAGCTACTACTACTTAAGCCCACAATATTTGACTAAAGACTCCTAGCCTACATTTTTGACCAAAGTAAGCTTATGTGTAAAACACTTAAGGAATAGGGCCTAAATCTTAAGAGCGGTGACTAAGCCCTCTAGGGATTTCTACACACCTCCACACTCCCCCTAGCCCTTTCCTTCATTGGCTAGCCACTTCTCTCCCCACTTTTCTCTATATATATGAGTGCTACTTCATCTTGCCACTACTACTACTACTGCCTACTACTACTACTGCTCCTCCTCACTACTACTACTGCTTACTGCCTACTACTGCTGCTTACTACTACTACTACTGCCTACTACTACTACTTTTCTACTTTACTACTACTATTAGAGCAAGAAGACAAGCAAGCTAGGAGAAGGTGAGTCTTAGTTCACACTTAGCTTCATGTCTTCATTCTATGTTTCAATTCTAATTAATTTACTATCAATTTCTAGAGTTATTGGAGGTTGATATAAAAAAAATGATTTTCAAAAGAAAATAAAGCTAGGGTTAAGCTCTTTTAACATAAGGTGGGTGTTCTTCCACCTTGTACGTTTCTCTAATTTTAGTATTTGATTGTTTGATTGTTAATAGATTGTTAGTAATATGTTGTTTGATTAATTGATTGTTAATAGTTTGTTATCTATATTTAAATAATTGTGTAGTAGTTTATTGGCATGACTGTGTAGTAGTTTATTTGTAGCAAAAGAAAGTTTTTGATAATAGATTACTTGGTTGTGTAGATGGTATAGTGATGAGGACATCGGTTCAAAACGATTCGGGCGTTTCTATCAGCGCAGGCATCGTCTAGGACAGCTGCTACATTAGCTTAGGATTTTATTTCCGTACCATATTTGATTTTGGCAATTATAGCCATATGTAATCTTTCTTTTTTTAGCATTAGAATATTTTTTTGAGATTTTTGAATATTTTGAGATTTGTATCCAGATTTGTTTTGAGCCTATTTATAGGCCCTGAGATTAATGAGAAAGGGATGTCATTCTTGATTAAAAATTATTGTGTTGACTTTTGCTCTTCTTCTCTCCTTTGTGTGATACAATTGAGATCCAACTGATTAGGGTTTGTGATAGATCCTAATACAATTTTAGGGTTTCTGATCAACTCTAAAATCTATCCCAAATTAAAAATCCCCCAAATAAAATTACTCAAACCCTAATTTCCCAAATCTCCGAGATCCAATCCTATTATACAAAACCCTTTCTTCAGCCGCCCATCAACTTCTTCTTTCTCCACTACCCTACTCTTCCTGAAACCCATCTCACCCATCTCTTCTTCTTCAACGTCTAAGTGCCAACCCGTTACCTCCTCCACCTAAGCTCCACCCGAAGCAACTCCACATCCTCCTCCAATCCCCTACCCGAACAGCAAGCACTCGACAACCTTCCCTCAACCTCGTCCGCCCTCGTCAACACCCAAGCACGCCCTTGTCGCCTCCAGTCAGTCGCGACGCCTTCACACCAGGCCGACCACCAGTCCAGCAACCCATGCGCGTCCTGTGCTCCTCCCGAGCGCTAACGCCGACCCAGATCCGCCAGCCCTTGCTGGTTGCTGCCATTGCTCTTGGCTGTTGCTTCCGCTATTGTTGCTGATCGTTGTGCTCTTCGTGTTCAACCTGAGATCTACGCTGAGTTCTTCGAACCCTCGGTATATTCTTTCCAATTCTCAAATATTTGTGTTATACTACTTCATCATCTCTATTATATTATTCAATTTAACTGTCGACCACAAATATTGAGATTGAGCATTCCAACTGCTTGATTAGAGTACAAATCAATATTGAATCTTTTACTTGCTAAGAACATTTAGGGAAGTGTTCTAAATGGCGTCCGCCTCGGAAGCCTAGACGGTGCCTAGGCACTCAGATGGAGGAGAACGGACCGCCTTTGCATTAGGCGTTGGTCTAAGCGGTTAGAGGCGATTAAGCGGTCGTCTTGTTGAGTAGGCATCCGTGGCGCCGATCAGACGTCCGCCTGATATCCAACGCTCAAGCGTTTTCTATTGTTTAAAATTTTAAATACTATAAAATAACACAAAAAATGAGAACTGCTATTAATCTATTAATCTGTTATATAATATGTATGGATCTTTAATAGTAGTGGAATTATTTTTACTTTTTTTTGTATTATTGGTGATGGATTGCACATATTACACCTATTACACATTAAAATAGTACATGTTACACATTACACATATTGACATATTGCACATATTATAATTGGACAATTATTTTTTTAATTGCACGAGGAAGTTTTTTTATGCATAAACAACCTTTAATTATACATATTACACAAGAACATGATGAATATTTACAAATGGATTGTATAATTATACTTACGATTAAAGAATAGGGGCTGAAATTAACTAAATCGGCAAAATAAATTTAACCGCCTAGGCACCCCTGGCGTTAGTCACCCCTTGACCGAACCGCCACCGCCTAACGCCGTTTTCAACCTTGACTTAGGGATTTAATTATTGATTGTTAGAATTG
Source organism: Hemerocallis citrina (assembly GCA_017893485.1). Lineage (NCBI taxonomy): Eukaryota > Viridiplantae > Streptophyta > Magnoliopsida > Asparagales > Asphodelaceae > Hemerocallis > Hemerocallis citrina. Next base: position 27,424,491 of record CM030366.1, read on the forward strand.
AATTATTAATTGGGATTGTTAAACGTGATTCAGTTCTTGAAAATCCATCAAACTTATTAACTGTTTAAAATTTCTAACTTTGATCAGCACTACGTGTTGGTAAAATTAATCCATTAAGAATCTTAGAAATTCTCTATTTAGGATTACGTTTTACATTATTTTGGTATCAAAGCAAAGGTTCTTAAAATCCTAGTTCTTGCATCATTTAGGCATCAATTTTTGCATTCATTTAGGATCGTGTAGTCTTTTATTTTTTCTTTCTTTATTTTAGATCATTTCAGATTTATTATTTTTAAAAATAAAAAAAAAACTAGCACACACACGACTCCTAGTTTCCCACTTTTGGTGAGTGCGTCTTCGCAGCACCATCCCAGATCCTGAAGAGCCTTTCTTATCCCTCCCAAATCACCCAACTAGGAACCTTAGACCTTCCCAACCTGAAATGGACAACTCGGATATTTCCGCTACCCTAGCTGTCATTCAAGCAACTCTTGCCAATATCAATCAGAGGCTTGAGAAAGTGAAATTAAATCAAAATGTTGTTCCTGAGCTTCATGCTAATCGTCAAATCCCTCAAGAAAATGTTCGTGACGATCGACGTCAAGAACGTGACCCTGACGAACAATATAAAAGGAACGTTAAGGTTGACGTTCCCCATTTTGAAGGCCACATAGAACCCCAAGCTTATCTCGATTGGATCTGTGCCATGGACCACTACTTCTTGTGGTTTGACATGAGTGAAGCACTGAGGATTAAATTTGCCACAATGAAATTAACGGGTAATGTTCAACAACACTGGACCAATCTTGAACACGCCCGCAGAGGCCGAGGCCTGGCACCCATAGCCACTTGGGAAGCGATAAAAGACAAGCTCACTGAGAGATATGTACCGTTATCGTTCCACACCCGATTGCTAGATTCGTGGAACCAATTTTATCAAGGAAGTAAATCCACATAAGAATATGTTGATAAGTTCGATGACTTCCTTATTCGGTGCAATGCATTAGGTAAAGATAGTGAAGAACAAACTCTCTCTAGGTTTAGGGCTGAACTACGAGCCGACCTTAGGAACGAGCTAATTCATAGAAATGTGGACTCACTAGCGGCAGCTTATGCCCTTGTCCTCGATATGGATTCCCTTAAAGCTAGTTCTCATTCTAAGTCCAGCGATTTGAGAGATCATTCCTCTAGAATGGCTTCTACTGATCCATCTAGGCCTAAGCCTCTCTCTCAGCACCACAACAAATCTTACCCCAGCAAACCTAACTCAAATTTCAATTCACATAGAGATGAACATAAGGGTAAGAACACCGAAAGAGACTACTCTAAGATTGACCCTCTCATTAAGTGTTATAAATGTAAGGGATACGGGCATGTTGCTAGCAACTGTCCCAGCCCCAGTAGGATCAATATTGTAGAGGGTACCGCTGTCATCGCTGAAGATTCTGACAATGAGTTTTCCTATGAGCCTATTGAAGGCGATGACTTCGGTGAAGAAGAGGATGACCAGTATCTCCACTGTATTCGGTCTAACCAATCACCCTACTTGAATGTAGTCAGATGTGCTTTGTCCCAGCCAAAAGAAGATGATTGGAAGCGCACTGCTATATTCCACACCTTTACAACAATAGGTGGCAAAAACTGCAAGGTGATTGTTGACAGTGGGAGCTGCGTCAACGCTGTCTCTTCTGCGGTCTTAGTAAGACCGAACTTAAGGCTGAACCTCATCCACGTCCATACAAAGTACCATGGATTGATGCGACAGCCCTCCAAGTAACACATCGATGTTTGGTCCCTGTGGACTTCAAAGCTTACAAAGAGGAAATCTGGTGTGATGTGCTCAAAATGGATGTGGGTCAAGTCATTTTAGGGAGACCCTGGTTATACGATCACGATGTGACCATATATGGTTGATATGGCTAAAAATAGGATTAAATCGGACCGTCCAAATCAGGCACGAATCTTAAAAATCAGGAGTAAAATGGTAATTTCACCTACAAACGGGTCTGAAATGGATACTGGGTTCTTTTTCCAAAGGCCTAATAACCCGTTAACGGGTCCATCTTACTGGGCGTGGATTCCAACCCGCGAAAGCCCAATCCGACTGGATAGGAGAATTAGGGTTTCTGATTGTCCTTAATCAACGGCCCTAATCACTTCTATCCATCCACTAGGAAGTAGGGATTTGATCTTATCCCGAAACTGGCTCCTAAGGCGGCTATAAATACCCCCCATCCCCCACTGTTACCAGGTAATCAATCTTTTGCCAATCAAAGCTCTTTCATTATCTTTCTGATTACTGACTAGAGCGTCGGAGGGTGCGTCGCCGGGATCAACCCCGGTGTTTCGTACTTTTTGCAGGTCAACGGCGGGAGATCACGGTCAAACTCCGGCGGAAAGGTGTTTAGGTTTGACTATTCAACATCCCCAGAATCCACAAATCTATCTGTTTGCCCCCACACCGATTTCAGTGGCAACGGATTGGCGCCGTCTGTGGGAACGAAAAAGCAACCTGACCTAACTTCATCAGCGAGACCAGTTTCAAGCCATGCATCCAAAATAGAAGGGGAAGGCAGCGGTCTCCAGCCGAATAACCACTTCTCTTCCTCCTCCCCCTCCTCCAGCTCAAGGTGCTCCTCCTCAACAGGCCCCTCCAGGGTCTCGGGGGGCTGCCCAGGGGGGCTCCCGTCAGAGTCATCCGAAGCAACATCCTCCTCATGACCATGTCGCGGGTCCCAATCCTTCAGCTGAATCTATGGCTTCTCGAAGCCCTCCCGAGCGGAATCTTCGTCAAGTGATTGCTGACCGCCAAAAGGGGGTCGACCTCCGAACTTGCCTGAATGGATGGCGAGCCCTTGCGGGAGTCCATCAACCTGAGCACCCAGAGGCCTCAAGAGTCTGGACCCCCCGTCGACCGAGGACCAGAAGATCCCCTCCCCCGAGGAGGCGAAGAGAGTCCCCTCAGCGTCATCGGCGGAGAACTGATTCTCCAGTAAGCCTAGCCACACATAGGGACCGTCAAGCTGGAGAGGCACTAGTCATAAGGGCAGATCTTCAAGACTTCCAAGCGGCAGTCTTACGGGCCCTCAATATCGTCCCAAATAACGACCAGGGGCCACCTACTAATGAGCCAGCTAGGAGCCACTGCCTTCACACTCCCGGTCCTCGTCCATCTCCAAGATACCATCGCCGCAGCCCCAGTCCACCCTCGTACGAAGATGAGCCCCGGGGCTCGGCAAGATATGATCAAAGAGAAGACTCAGTCTACCGCCGTCTCCACGAGATGGAGAAGCGCCTCGGCCAAATTGACAGGGAAGAAGAGCAACGGGCGATAAACCTCCGTCCGAGCAGACCTCCATTCTCCCGCACCATCATGGAGGCCCCCATCCCAGAGAACTTCAAGCCACCTCACTTCGAGTCATATACCGGGGAATCGGACCCTGCGGATCACATAGAGAGTTTCAAAACTCTCATGATGATCCACCATGCTTCAGACGCCCTCCTCTGCAAGATATTTCCTGCCACGCTGAAGGGGCCTGCGAGAGAATGGTACTCTCGACTCGCCCCGGCCTCCATCTTCTCATTCGATCAGTTCGAAGGGCTCTTCCTTACTCATTTCGTGAGTAGCCGCCGGGCCAAGAAAACAAGTGTATCTCTGGTGACCCTCAACCAAGAAAAGGGTGAACGCCTAAGGGATTAAGTTCGACGCTTCACCGCCGAAGCCCGGTCCATTCCCTCCCTCAACCAATCAGTAGCCTCAGCCGCATTCGAGCGCAATGTCACTAATGCTCGCCTCAAGGCGTCCCTTGCCAAGAAGCCTCCTCGGGACTTCTCAGAACTCCTACTTAGGGTGGAGAAGTACATACGGGTGGAAAAGGCTCTCAACCCCCCTACTCTTGAAGAATCATCTTCCGGGAACAAACGGAAAAATACGAGCGAAGAGGGGTCCTAAAAATCCCAGAAGGACGGCAATGGCTAGCGCCGCCCGACTCCTCGTTTTGAGAAGTTCACCCCCTTATTGCTAATGTATCAGAAGTTCTTATGGAAGTGGACAAGGAAGGGCTACTCCGCGCTCCCCCAAGAATGAATACACCTGGCAAGAAGATGAACAAAGATAAGTGGTGCCGCTTTCACAAGGACCACGGCCACGACACGGATGATTGTCGAGCTCTCAAGAAGGAGATCGAAGAACTCATACAGCGGGGACACCTGACCAAGTTCGTCCAAAAAGATGGGGCCGTGCCTCCCCCTTGAGGAGCCTACAAACGAACAGAGAGGCCCGCCGAGCTTCAAGACTCAGAACCTGGGGCCGTCTTCTACCTCATCAAAGGAGGTCCAATGAAGGGAGAACCCAGCTCCTCCCAAGAGGCTTTCACCTGATCGTTGAAGTAGGATCTTGTTTTTCAATTAGGCCGATACTTGTAACCCGGCCAATAGCATGTAATAATGGCTCGCCCTATTTAAGCGGCCACTTAGTTTATTTCAATAAAACTTTACATTTTTTCATTGAAAATTATTGCTATTATTGCTCTTGCTTCATCTCTATCTCTCCGAGTCACGACTCACTAAATGGTGAGTTCAGAGTCCAGCTTCTCCGACATGGCTGCTCCCGCAACTTACTAAGCTCAAAAAAGGAGTTTGGAGTCCAACACTTGGTTCGACGTTGCTTTAGCCACTTGCAAACAAGCAAAGGCGGGGCAGCTCACCATTCAGAGTTGCTCCTACAACTCGTTAACCCCCTCTAACAACGAGTTCAGAATCCAACACTTGGCTCGACTCCGCTTCAAATTACTCGCTCATAAGCGGGTAAGAAATGGTTCGCCATTCGGAACTGCTCCCACAACCGTTGAATCTCTCTTAAACGACGAGTTCGGAGTCCAACACTTGGCTAGATTCCGCTTCAAATTACTGGCTCATAAACGGATAAGAAGTGGTTCGCCATTCGGAACTGCTCCCGCAACCGTTGGATCTCTCTTAAACGACTAGTTCGGAGCTCAACTACTCCAAACTCGTCTCACGAATTGCTCTCTCCTAAAGCCTTGTGATGTTCTTCACTCCGTTCACATCACGAGTGCTCTTCCTCTTAATGAGCTCCGAGCTAAAACTCTCCTCAGGAGTTGCTCCTTGCACTCACCTCCAAGAATGGATCTTCCCATGGCCCTTACGAGGATCTTCCTGGCCCATCTTCTTCGCTCCTAGGAGTGGACCACCTCTTTGAAAATCCAAGGATGTTGCAGGACTATTTTGACCATGAAGAAGGGTGATTCTCCAACTCACTCCTAAAAAGAAGTTGTAGATCTTCGAGTCAGCTTCAAAACGAGGGGTCGCACGCCTCGATCGGACCTCCGTAGCACCGGGAAAGTGGATCGCAATATAGCTGCGCCGAGCAAGAAAATGGCAAAAACTATCGCCTCGTGATCCGCGCCATGATCGTGATCAACCGTCCAGATCTCACCACGTACTTCGGATCTGCAACCCGAGCAACTTGCATTCCGAGTTGCGTATTGGAGAAAAACAACTTCATCATCATAATTCGCGCCTGATCACAATCAAACGGCTCAGATTGCACTACGACCACAAAACGACAAAATCATGTTTTCTCGTGATCTGAGCCTCCTGCTTCGTGATCCGCGCCATGATCGTGATCAACCATCCAGATTGAGCCACGTAACTCGGATCTATGATACCGAGATGCAAAATGAGAGAAAACCTTACCTCAAAATCCGTGCTCAAATCAAGATCAATGGCTCAGACTCAACCAACAAACAAACCAACAAAAAAAAATGGAGTAGAAGGGTCGGGTTTGATCCCGTTGGGGACCCGAACCCAAAGCCCCATACCGCTTCATCCTACTCTGCTTTGGCGCCAAAAATCCAACGCAACTCTTCTTCAACCTTTAACCTTCCAAAAACCCAACTCCACGAGCTCCCGACCTCGACTCCAAAAGCCCAAGCCGAACTCCTCTCACCTCGACGAGCTTCGAGCTCTACTCCACCTCCGAGCTCCGATGCCGAGCTCCCCCACAGTCGAACACCGAGCTCAGAATAACACCGTTACACCTCGAGCAAGATCTGAACTCCCTTAAGAACACCGATAAAATCCCGTACGCCATTAGAACAACAAAACTACTCCTCAAAGACTGTAGAACTCAGTCTCCAGGAGTGGGGGGCTCGTGATATGGCTAAAATGGGATTAAATCGGGACCGTTCGAATCGGACACGAATCTTAAAGCTCGGGGGTAAAACGGTAATTTCACCTACAAACGGGTCTGAAATGGGAACTGAGTCTTTCTTCGAAGCTCAATAACCCATGAACGGATCTGTCTTACTGGGTACGGGTCCCAACCCGTTACAAACCAGTTCAGAAGGATAAAGAAGAATTCAGATTCATAATTATCCCTAAGAAGTGATCTTAACCGCTTCTATCCATTCACACCGGGAAGTAGAGATATGTTCTTATCTCGAAACAGATCCCTAAAGGCGACTATAAAAACCCCTCTCCCCTCACTGTTACCAGGTAAACAAGACTTTTCCAATAAAAGCACTTTCTTAATCATTCAGATTACTGACAAGAGCGTCGGAGGGTGCGTCGCCGGGATCCATCCCGGTGTCTCGCACTTTTTGCAGGTCAACGGCAGCGGCAAGAATCAAGTCAACACATTGGTGAAGGTCAACAGGTCAACAGGTTTACCTTATTCGTTTTCTCAAGAATCCACAAATTCTATCTATTTACTCCACACCAAAATCAGCAACAACTCGTGATATGGCTAAAAATAGGGTTAAATCGGAACCGTCCAAATCAGGCACGAATCTTAAAAATCAGGGATAAAATGGTAATTTCACCTACAAACGGGTCTGAAATGGGTACTGGGTCCTTTTTCCAAAGGCCCAATAACCCATTAACGGGTCCATCTTACTGGGCGCGGATTCCAACCCGCGAAAGCCCAATCCGACTGGATAGGAGAATTAGGGTTTCTGATTGTCCTTAATCAACGGCCCTGATCACTTCTATCCATCCACTGGGAAGTAGGGATTTGATCTTATCCCGAAACTGGTTCCTAAGGCGGCTATAAATACCCCCCATCCCCCACTGTTACCAGGTAATCAATCTTTTGCCAATCAAAACTCTTTCATAATCTTTCTGATTACTGACTAGAACGTCGGAGGGTGCGTCGCCGGGATCAACCCCGGTGTTTCGCACTTTTTGCAGGTCAGCGGCAGGGAGATCACGGTCAAACTCCGGCAGAAAAGTGTTCAGGTTTGACTATTCAACATCCCAAGAATCCACAAATCTATCTGTTTGCCCCCACACCGATTTCAGCAGCAACAGATTGGCGCCGTCTGTGGAAAACACGAATAGCAATCCACCCTCTTCTATCGGTTAAGATCACCTCCAGCCATGCCTCCAAGGAAACTGAGATCTAGAGAGTCCAACCGTGGACCCACTCCTCCTCAACCGCAACAGGAGGCTCCCCTCCAAACCGTCCAGCAGCAGGGACAACTCTCTCCTCAGCCTAATCAACCCCTGTAGCAGGAACAGCCTCCTCTTCAAAATCTTCAATACCAGTAGGCTCCACCCGGGCCCCAGAACGCTGGTAAAGGGACCTCTCGTCCTCCCCCTCAGAAGCAACCCCTTCACCGTGACCACATCTCCATACATAACCCTTCAACCGACTCAATGGCATCTCATAACCCTCGGCCTTCTGAAGACCTCCGCAACATCCTCATCAACTGGCATAGAGAAGAGGACCTTTGCCGCCATTTGGATGAAAGGCGGGCCCGTGAGGGAGCCACCCGCTCAGAACGTCCAAATGAGCGATCTCCTTGTCGCCGCGACCACAGAAGGTCCCCTCTTCATAGGAGGCGGAGGGAGTCCCCTGAATACCGTCGAAGAAGACATCATTCTCCCGCTGGTCGGCAACCCCAGAGGGACGAAAAAGGACCCAGTACCCATTTCAGACCCGTTTGTAGGTGAAATTACCATTTTACCCCTGATCTTTAAGATTCGTGCCTGATTAGGACAGTTCCGATTTAACCCTATTTTTAGCCATTTCACGAGCCCCCCACTCCCGAAGACTGAGTTTGACCAGCCTTTGAGGAGTAGTTTTACTATTTTAATGGCGTACGTGAGTTTGACCACGACCACAAAACGACAAGATAGCGTTTTCTCGTGATCCACACCGTCTTTTACATCGAGATCCGTGCAAGATCTTCAGATCGACAGTTCAGAGTGCCACGTCCCTCGGAACCCAAATCCGAGCGACTGGCGATCTGAGCTGCGTATTGGAGAAAAACAACTTTCTCCCCACAATTCGTGCAGGATCTCGATCAGACGGTACAGATTGGACCACGACCACAAAACGGCAAGATAGCGTTTTCTCGTGATCCACACCGTCTTTTACATCGAGATCCGTGCAAGATCTTCAGATGGACACCTCCGATAGAGCCACGTCCCTCGAAGTTCAAAAGTTTGGCAAGACCCCACTTCTACTCCTCGCTCTTAAGCGAGCTAGAAATGGTCCGCCCTTCAGAAACACTCTTACAACCATAAGGGATTAACTGAACACGCCAACACACAAGCACAGAGGAATAAACAAGCTTTCACTTCTATAAAGTTTAAAGTTCAAAGAAAGTCAAATTACAAGACCAGCTACTCTTATCTATGACGAGTTACAAAATTCGAAAAGCTAAAATCACAAGACTATTTCAACGACTCTTAGGAAGAGGGATGTTCCTCTTAAGAGACAGGCGGGGCCGGCGCACACCTTGTCGTTGCGATCCCGCACTCGTTGAGGTCCCCAAGCCAGTGAGCTTAGTAGTGTCTTTCAATGTTGCCCCTGCTGAGGCTTCGCTCGACGAAGCAGCCACCCCACTTTGTGCATCAGCAGGACTTCGACGAACAACTGGCGATCGAGTTGCGAGCTCGTAAAAGGAAATTCCTCTCTCGCTTTCTTCACGAGTACACGACGTACTCCTTACATTGACCCGCTCATATTGGGGTTTTAGGCGAGCGATCTCCCCCTCTAACTCGACAATTCGTTGCTTCAGAGGGTCGTCCTTCACAGCTATCTTGAAGCGAGGAAGCTGAGCGGAGCCTTCGGCACCGGAGCTATCGGCAATAATTCGACGGAGATGAGTAACCTCGATGCTCCTATCGACCGTAACCCTCTTCAACTCGTCGACCTCCGTCGTCAACTCGCCGCGCTCGGCCATCAACTTGCCCACCGCCACTGTTAATTCTTCTTCCTCCGCCAAAAGCTCTTCTTCTACTATCCGCAAGTGGTGGATTTCAGCCAATAGTTCACCTCTCTCCGCGGTAGCATCAGACAGTGCCTTCTTTAGGTGCTTCATCTCGAAGAGACGCTTCGACAACTTTAGCTTGAGGCGTTCCAAGTCCAACTCGCTCTTGAGAAAACACTCGACTGCGAGAGATTGCCAACTTCGTTGCTTTTAAGTCAACCCGAAGACGAGAGGCTTCAACTGCTGAACTCGACTCGACGACCTGAAAAGCAAAAACATATCGACGTTGAGCTCTGGAGAACACTTAGCGAAATTTTCAATAACTAGCAAAATTCCAAAACAAGGAGAATACAAATCAAGATCAAAATCTAAAACATTTAGCCAAAGTCTCAAAAAGTTAGCCATTTCATTAAAATTCAAAAAAGTACAAGAGTGCGGTGGCCAGTCCGCGGTTCGGCGTTACAACAAAACAAAAAAAACAAAGGAAGAGACGACTAAGTCAGGGGGCCACCTCATGGCGCCGCTCCGAGGTATCCTCGCTCAGTACAGTGACGAGCGCCCCTTCGACGATCACCTCATCCTCAGCGTCATCCTCGGCCACTTTGCCCTCTAGCTCAGGCTCGACCTCCGCCAGAGGAATCAGCTCCTCATCCTCTACGGGATCGTAAAAGTAATACGATGAGCTGTCGAAGCCGGGAATGCGGGCCGCCACATGCTTCAGCGCTCGGGCGCAGGCCTCCTCCATGTTCGTCATCATGTGAGCTTCGGCCTCATCCCGAACCGCCTTCTCTGCCACCGCCACATTCATCGCCTGGCCATTCAGCGCATCTTCGGATGCCTTCAAGGCTTTGGCCAGCTCCTCGAGGCAAACCCTCTCTTTCTCCAGTGCCTCGACCTTGGCAGTCTCGGCTGCAGAGTGCTTCGGCGCCTCGGCGAGTTTCGTCTTGAGGGCCCCTACCTCGGCCGCACGCGAAGCCAAGAGTCGCTGCTCGGCCTCGAACAGCTTAACCGCTTTGGAGCGCTCCGACCTCTCCCGGCCGTTCTCCAGCTTCATCTCCTTCTCTTGCTCGGCGAACTGCTCGAGCATGTGGCTGAAGTGGCAGAAAGTCTGCGAGCAAAACGAAGGAAAAGAGACGATTAGAACCGAACAAAAAACTTAGAAAATTTTTTGGTTATCATAAACAACTCAGACTTATTGACATAGTCGACCGAGCTATCTCCAGAGCATTGTCACCCACAGAGCCGGCCCTCAGCGCGGCACGGTCCTTCGAGGTCGGCAGGTGGCACACCGCCTGCATACACATCCCCGCGTTGCCGAGGAAGCCGTCTACCTTCATCACCCTCCAGTCGGGGACGAAGAGTCGCTTATGCTCCTCGGTGAGGATGGTCTCCGCCTCAGCAGTAAGCGGCGGCACCTCCAAAGCCAGAGCAGCACTGGCAGAGAATGCACCGCTCGACGAACCCGGGGCATCGGCCAAAGGAGCCTGAGCGGGCGGTTCCGAAGGGGCCTCGATCACCAGGTCCACAACGACCGAAGGTGCCGAGGAGGCTTGTACTGTTCGGCTGGAAAGAGGCCCTGCAGTGGTCCTCTTCCTCTTCCTCGTATCCGTGCCCTTCGCCGAGGCAGCGCGACTCTTCGCCATCAGCGCCTTGTAATCCATACCGGAGGCCTCTACATACGAAGAAAAAACCGAGCAAAAGAGTTAGAAAAAAAAATAACAAACACTAAAAGACACTAAGACTAGCAAGAAAGAAGAAAGAGAGCGTACTGGGGTCGATCGGACTGAGACCTCCACCGAACAAGACCTCCTCGGTTATGTCCTTCCAACCGAGGGTCGGAAGGCCAAGGATTTTAGTCACCACCTCCTCTTCCTCTCTTGTGAGCACCGGCTCTTTCTTCGCCCACTTCGGGACCCCATCCTTCCACACTGTGTGAAGCCCCACGGCTCGGGACCACGGATGAGAAAATACTTCTCCTTCCAGTGCTTGATCGAGTCCGGATTCTCGATCAACTTCACCCCTTTCCTCGGCGACAAGTAATACCGATCTTCCATCTTGCTCATTCGGCAGATGCGATAGAGGCTCCGAAGCAGAACCAGTTGCGGTTGCACGCCGACCACCCGGCACTGGAGGACGAAGGCGATAACATGCCGCCACATGTTCGGCATAAACTGAACCGGGCTCAAACCGTACCACTACAGCACCTCGACCACGAAGGGATGCAGTGGTAGCCGAAGACCGGCATTGCGTGCAGCGTACGGGAAGACGCACGTGTCTGCCGACGTCCCCGTACACGCTCGGAAGCCGGGGCCGGGGAGTAGTAGCGCGTACTCCTTCGGGAAGCGAAATCCCTTCCTGATCCGGTGCAGATCTTCCTCGGTCATGATTGAAGGGATCTCATCCACCTCGAAAGGATCCCTCGGATTATTCTCCTCATATGCCGGAGCCATCCCACGCACCACCTTCTCTAAGATGTCCTCGGGGTAGCTCCTCACCCTACCAACACTCGACAATGTGGACGGCAGCCGACCCAGCTCTCCTGCCCCCTTCGGAGTCTCAACTATCGTCGACACCCCGACCGGATCAACCACTTCCCCTTCCTCGGCTTAACCACTACCACTCGGTCGATGTCTCGGTCCGAGGTGGAGGTCTCGTCCCCAGAAGAAATTCTAGACATTCTCAAAAAGAAGGGGGAAAGACTAACCTTGAAGTGACATGTATGGTCGGAAAAGATCGCCGGAGTTCAAACTCGCCTTGCCACGAAAGCTAGTAGCGCCGCTCGAGAGCAAAAACACCGCTAGCAAAGGTAAAAGTAAAAGTGAAAGAATGAGAGAAAGAGTGGGGGAGGTGAAAACTGATAGTAAAAGAAGTGACTCTTGGACTTTGTAACGTAAAGTTGCGACTCTTGGGCCACCCTCAATCCCGTTAAAAAAGGCTACACGACAAAGTAGAGAAGAGCGGCGACGGTTCATAAGGGTGGCGACGATTCAGACTGGGCCACACCACTCGGCAATTCCTCTAGCTCCAAGCCGCCGAGGCACTCTGCCGAGCTATCGATGGACGGTTCGGATCACCCCACGTCGCTCGGAATCCAAATCCGAGTGACTGGTGATCTGAGCTGCGTATTGGAGAAACACAACTTTCTCCCCAAAATTTGTGCAAGATCTCGATCAGACGGCTCAGATTGGGCCACGACCACAAAACGACAAGATAGCATTTTTTCGTGATCCACGCCGCCTTTTACATCGAGATCCGTGCAAGATCTTCAGATGGACGGTTCGGATCACCCCGCATCGCTCGGAATCCTAAGCCGAGCAACTGATGATCCGAGCTGCGTATTGGAGAAAAACAACTTTCTCCCCAAAATTCGTGCAAGATCTCGATCATACGGTGCAAATTGGACCACGACCACAAAATGACAAGATAGCATTTTCTCGTGATCCACACCGTCTTTTACATCGAGATCCTTGCAAGATCTTGATCAGACGGCTCAGATTGGGCCACGATCACAAAACGACAAGATAGCGTTTTTTCGTGATCCACGCCACCTTTTTGCATCAAGATCCGCGCCAGATCCCGTGATGAACGGACCAGATCGCCCCACGTCCCTCGGAACCCAAATCCGAGCGACTGGCGATCCGAGCTGCGTATAGGAGAAAAACAACTTACTCCTCAAAATTCGTGTAAGATCTTGATCAGACGGCTCAGATTGGGCCACGATCACAAAATGACAAGATAGCATTTTTTCGTGATCCACGCCGCCTTTTTGCATCAAGATCCATGCCAGATCCCGTGATGAACGGACCAGATCACCCAACATCGCTCGGAATCCCGATCCGAGCAACTAGCGAGCCTAGCTGCTCATATGGGGAAAATAGCGCCGAGCGGCACAGACCGTCGGCTCGTCTCAAAAGTTGTGCCTCAGCCTGACGAACGGTTCGGATCACCCCACGTCGCTCGAAATCCCAAGCCGAGCAACTGGCAATCCGAGCTGCTCATATGGAAAAAATAACGCCAAGCAGCACAGACCGACAGATCATCTCAAAATACGTGCCTCGACCTGACGAACGGTTCGGATCACCCCACGTCGCTCGGAATCCCAAGCCGAGCAACTGGCGATCCGAGCTGCTCATATAGGAAAAATAACGCCGAGCAACACAGATCGACCGATCGTCTCAAAATTCGTGCCTCGGCCTAATGAACGGCCCTGATTCAGCCACGTGGCCAAGATCACGTTTTCTCGTGATCCACGCCATAACGCCTCGAGATTCATGCACGATCTCATGATGAACGGTCCAAATCGCCCCACGTCGCTCGGAATCGTGATCCGAGCGACTAGCGATCTGAGCTGCTCATATTGGAAAAATAACGCCGAGCAGCACATACCGACCGATCGTCTCAAAATTCGCGCCTCGGCCAGATGAACGGCCCTGATTCAGCCATGTGGCCAAAGATCACGTTTTCTCGTGATCCACGCAGTAATGCCTCGAGATGCGTGCAAGATCTCATGATGAACGGTTCAGATCGCCCCACGTCGCTCGGAATCGTGATCCGAGCGACTGGCGATCCGAGCTGCTCATATGGGAAAAATAACGCCGAGCAGCACAAACCATCAGATCGTTCTAAAATTCGTGCCACGGTCTGCTCAAAGCCCCAGCTCCGCCCACGTCGCTCAGTGCCTCTCGGCCGTCCGATCTCTTAAAACCACGCGCTGATTCGAGATGGGCGGCCCAGATTGTGCCACGTCATCAATAATATTAAAAATTAATTTCCTATTTATTAAATTTGAATTATTAATTTAAAAATTGCGAAAAAATGATTAAAAATTCAGGAAAATTAATTAAAAATTCTAAAAAATAATTATAAATTCGGAAAAATATTTTTGAGCCCCCGAGTAAATAATTATTGCTTTGAATAATTAATTAAGGCCCCCGAACAATAAATCACCACTTCGCAAAATTAAATAAATGGTCCGAAAAATAAATAAAAATTAAGGGAAATCACCAAAAGTCCAGAAGAGCTCAAGAACACCCTTGAACGCGCAACTAACTCAGAAAACCACCCTAATACCTCACACAAAGATTCGTCACCCCTCGTTTGGACTCCATACAACTCTGCTCGCCATTAAAACAGTAAAACTGCTCCTCAAAGGCAGATCAAACTCAGTCTTCGAGAGTGGGGGCTCGTGATATGGCTAAAAATAGGGTTAAATCAGAACCGTCCAAATCAGGCGCGAATCTTAAAGATCAGGAATAAAATGGTAATTTCACCTACAAACGGATCTGAAATGGATACTGGGTCCTTTTTCCAAAGGCCCAATAACCCATAAACGGGTCCATCTTACTGGGCGCGGATTCCAACCTGCGAAAGCCCAATCTGGCTGGATAGGAGAATTAGGGTTTCTGATTGTCCTTAATCAACGGTCCTGATCACTTCTATCCATACACTGGGAAGTAGGAATTTGATCTTATCCCGAAACTGGTTCCTAAGGCGGCTATAAATACTCTCCATCCCCCACTGTTACCAGGTAATCAATCTTTTGCCAATCAAAGCTCTTTCATAATCTTTCTGATTACTGACTAGAGCGTCGGATGGTGCGTCGCCGGGATCAACCCCGGTGTTTCGCACTTTTTGTAGGTCAACGACGGGAGATCACGGTCAAACTCCGGCGGAAAGGTGTTCAGGTTTGACTATTCAACATCCCAAGAATCCACAAATCTATCTGTTTGCCCCCACACCGATTTCAGCAGCAACAACGGTCGACCCAGCCAATGTGTTCCAGCATAATGGACTAAAAATAAAGCTCATACCCGTGAAACCACGAACTGGTTCAGCTGAAACAACACCGGCTCCCTCGAAAAAGGACAAGTAACGTATATGGGTGAAAAGGAACTCACAAAAGAAATTGACAAAGGGGCTACCATTCTTCTACTCACAGTAAGAAAAGTCCCTAAAGATTCTAAATTATTCATTCCGCCTCAAGTTACTCCTGTCCTACAGAAATTTGCAAATGTGTTTCCTACTGACCTCCCTAACCAGCTGCCCCCACCGCCTCAATTTACTCCTGTCTGGTCGAAAGAAGCCATAAAAGCCTTCGAAGAGATCAAGAAAAGAATGACTCAGACACCTGTCATGAGGTTGCCTGATTTCACTAAAGTCTTCGAAGTAACGTGCGATGCTTCAGGTATAGGTATAGGTGGAGTCCTCAGTCAAGAGAGTCATCATGTTGCTTATTTCAGTGAAAAGCTGAACGAAGCAAAACAAAAATACTCCACTTATGACAAGGAGTTCTATGCGGTAATTCAATCACTTCGCTATTAGCGACATTATCTCCTGCCGCAAGAATTCATCATTTTCTCAGACCATGAGGCCTTAAGATTCCTTAATTCTCAACAAAGGTTGAATCCGAGACATGCTAGATGGGTAGAGTTCCTACAAGAATATTCATATACCATTAGGCACACAAAAGAGATTGATAATAAGGCCGCGGATGCGCTCAGTCGATGTCACATGATCTTATCTACATTGCGCACTGAAATTATTGGTTTTGAGAGACTAAAAGATGAGTATGCCTCCTACCCAGATTTTTACGAGATCTACACCTCTTTGAAGGATGACATCACTCGAGTGATAGATGATTATTTCCTGAAAGATGATTATCTCTTCTATCGCTCCAAACTGTGCATTCCCAGTACATCATTACAAGAGTATCTTGTTTAGGAATTGCATGCTGGTGGCTTTGCTGGACACTTTGGGCATAGCAAGACCATTGATACTGTGGAACATAGATTTTACTGGCCGAAGCTAAAGAAAGACAATGCGAAACTTGTTAACAGATGTCATACTTGTCAATTCGCCAAGCAACAAAAACAGAACACAGGCCTGTATACTCCGTTACCTGTTTCCAATCGCCCTTGGGAAGATGTGAGTGGATTTCGTGTTAGGCTTACTGAAAACACAAAAGAAACACGACTCCATTCTTGTCACCGTGGACCGTTTTTCTAAAATGGCCCACTTCCTCCCGTGCTCGAAAACATTCGAGGCATCCCGTGTGGCTCAGATCTTCTTTGATAATATTGTGAAGCTACATGGGTTGCCAAAAATCATTGTCTTGTAGGGATGTGAAATTCACGAGTTATTTTTGGAAGACCCTATGGCACAAAATGGGTACGAAATTGGCGTTCTCTTCGGCATTCCACCCACAGACTGATGATGTCAATCGGAGTCTTGACAATCTCTTGCGTACTCTTGTGGGAGGGAACTTAGGAACATGGGATTTAAAATTAACGATTGCTGAATTTGCTTATAACACATCTAGGAATAGAACCACTGGTATGAGTCCACACGAAGTAATATATATCGTCCTAGACAGCCCATAGATCTTGCCCCCATGTTAGAACATTACCGAGTCTCAGAGTCTGCATCTGCAATTGCATCCTGCATTCATGACTTGCATAGAGAAATTTCCAAGAAAATTAATGAGAATAATTTTAACTACAAGTTAAGAAATGATATTAGAAGAAAATTTAAAACATTTAATGTGGGTAACGAAGTGATGGTTCGGATTCGTCCGGAACGGTTTCCAGCTGGATCCGTTAAGAAGTTGAAAGCCCGTGCTGCAGGCCCATTTAAAATTCTTCATAAAATCAATGATAATGCCAATATCGTAGACCTTCCTGAAGGTTTTGACATAAGTAAGACTTTCAATGTTGAGGATATAGTACCCAATGAAGGCCCATAATTTAACACTAGAAATTCTCTTATAGATGAGCCTACCCTGCAGCCTAATGGTGAGATTCCCACATTACCCCCACCACCTGATACTAACCCATCGACAGAAGAATTGGATAATATTTTAGATGATCAAATAATCTCTACTAGAGATTGTGGTATTCATAGGTATTTGGTAAGATGGAAAAACAAGCCGGAGTCGGAGAATACTTGGATAGAGCGTGAAGAGCTCCAGCGCTTGGATCCAGACCTTTTGGAGCACTATGACAGGAGGACTGATTTTGACTCGACTGGGTCGAGCCCTCTCCCACCCGAGGAGAATGATAAGAACATCGGTTCAAGACGATTCGGGCAGTTCTATCAGCGCAGGCATCGTCTGGGACAGTTGCTTCATTAGCTTAGAATTTTATTTCAGTACCATATTTGCTTTTGGCAATTATAGCCATATGTAATCTTTTTTTTTGCATTAGAATATTTGTTTTGAGATTTTTGAATATTTTGAGATTTGTATCCAGATTTGTTTTGAGCCTATTTATAGTCCATGAGATTAATGAGAAAGGATGTCATTCTTGATTAAAAATTATTGTATTGACTTTTGCTCTTCTTCTCTACTTTGTGTGAGACAATTGAGATCCAACTGATTAGGATTTGTGATAAATCCTAATACAATTTTAGGGTTTGTGATCAACTCTAAAATCTACCCCAAATTAAAAATCCCCCAAATAAAATTACTCAAACCCTAATTTTCCAAATCTCCAAGATCCAATCCTATTATACAAAACCCTTTCTTCAGCCGCCCATCATCTTCTTTTTTCTCCACTGCCCTACTCTTCCTGAAACCCATCTCACCCATCTCTTCTTCTTCAACGTCTAAGTGCCAACCTGTTACCTCCTCCACCTAAGCTCCACCCGAAGCAACTCCACATCCTCCTCCAATCCCCTACCCGAACAACAAGCACTCGACAACCTTCCCTCGACCTCATCTGCCCTCGTCAACACCCAAGCATGCCCCCATCACCTCCAGTCAGTCGCGACGCCCTCACTCCAGGCCGACCACTAGTCCAGCAACCCGTGTGCATCCTGTGCTCCCGAGCGCCGACGCCGACCCTGACCCAGATCCGCCAGCCCTTGCTGGTTGTCATTGCTCTTGGTTGTTGCTTCCGCTATTGTTGCTGATCGTTGTGCTCTTTGTGTTCAACCCGAGATCTACGCTGAGTTCTTCGAACCCTCGGTATACTCTTTCCAATTCTCAAATATTTGTGTTATACTACTTCATTATCTCTATTATATTATTCAATTTAACTGTCGACCACAAATATTGAGATTGAGCGTTCCACCTTCTTGATTAGAGTACAAATCAATATTGAATCTTTTACTTGCTAAGAACACTTAGAGATATAATTATTGATTGTTAGAATTGAATTATTAATAGAGATTGTTAAACGTGATTTAGTTCTTGAAAATCTATCAAACCGATTACCTGTTTAAAATTTCTAACTTTGATCCGCACTACGTGTTTGTAAAATTAATCCATTAAGAATCTTGAAAATTCTCTATTTAGGATTACGTTTTACATCATATAGACTGCTTGATGGATTAAATTTGAAAGCTTGAATTGTTATTGGTTGTAATCATTAATAGTAGTAATTGTTAATAGTTTGAAAAGTATTGTAGATTAAAGTATTACTAAAATACAAATGGTTATGTATGCATGCTCGTGTGTATGTTTGAAATTGTCGGATTAAAGAAACAAAGGAAACGAAAAAGAAACAAAATAGAGAAGATAGAAAAGGTATGTTTGTGTAGATAATCTAGTTTCAAGTGTTCCTTAAGAACCTAGATTGTCCGAGGTTATCCACTAACTAATGCCATACATATTTTAAAGAAACTAAAAGATGTCTAAATAAAGAAATTTAGATTGGGTAAAGTTAGTAAATTAAATTAAGAAATCCTTTTAGCATAACTCAACCACTAGTTTTAGAACTACCTAGAAGATTTGTATAAATTGGTAAGGACAAGTACTAGTAGGGCTTGTACTCACCTGTCAAGGAGACGCGTGCGGCGTGGTCTCATCTGTTAATTTCTGGAATTTAGTGATAAGAACGATATGGTGGAAGTTAGGAAATGGACCATCCGAATCCACCTAAGGTTCCATGTTGTTTAATGCGAACAGGAAGCAAGAGCAGGGCTCTAGAACTCTCGGTGGAGCAAGTAGGACCTGCAAGGTCGCCTTTATGTTCGTAACAACTTTTGAGTAAGGTCCGGAAGTGGCGTAAGACCACAAGTGCCAGACGGAGTATGATCGGGGAGTGGCGCAGGACCACAAGGGTCTCGGCATACATAGTGGCATGACCAATGATTTCCGACTGCAGAGGCAGAACTAGACCGATCGACTGCAACCTTACCAGTCACTGGATAAATGTTAGAAACAGGAAAGAGTACAAGAGTAGGATGTATGGCAAGGGATTGAACCCTGTTATCTGGAGAATACGAACTCGATTAGGAAAATATGTAGTATGGAATGCATACGTTTCCAAATCAAGTTTGCATTAGATTAAGAAGCATGATGTGCATATGGGTTGTGCATTAGATTATAGGTCATGACATACACCAACACTTATGTTTGTATGACTTTCACATTTTTCTTCGACATCAAAATTGATTTGTTAAGGATTTTGAAGATCGCAGGTTTCATCCGTATTGCGTCAGTTGCATTCAACTGACATGCTCACAGTTGTTTAGTTGCAGGACTGTTCGCGGGAGCTGGAGATTCAAATTGTGGAGCAGGGGACTCTAGCTACGTGGAGCATCCAAGTGTAGAATATAGTTTTCTTATGCTATGTAAGTTTCTAATTTCCTGTAATTTTCTGTTTTGTGTACTCATTGAAGTAAAGATTCTGGGTAAGTATCACGAGCTTCCAGTATGTGGAACTCGGGGCGCTACAAGTTAGGGACAGGTTTGAAAGAAACAGTAAAAAAAGAATGCGCGCAACATAATATTTTCTTTAAAAAAAATAAAGATATCCACTATTGTATTTAACCAAGAATCTTTGAAAGTTTTCAGATAGTCACCACTTGAGTTTGTAATTTGAGTATTTTTCCGTGCACCCCTAATGAAATGTTAATTTCCCTAATTAACTTCATCATGAAACTGGGCAAATATATAAAGAAAAGAAATGCAACATCGAATAGACAATAAGTTAAAGTGCACACCTTAAGAAGTTCAGAAGACCGAAAACCACCGAGCCAGAGGAAACACCTCTCAGCAGGTGTCTTCCACATGCCTGATAACATGTGAAAGACATCAGCCCTGGCAGCAATGCCCTTCAGCCTAAATATTTCCTCATAATGTGCCATTATGCCATCAACAATTGTACGCAGGTCATTGTCACTTGCATGAGCATTTACTCCAGCTCTCAGTTCATTTATCAACTTGTTCTGATCTTCTAGCCACCGTGCATATTCAATGTCAAATGCTAAGGCCCCTGCGTATATAGCATAATGTTTTCTGTGGTAACTTTTAATAAAAATGACAAGGTTCTAAAGAAACTGTAGTATAACTGTATAACTTAATATCCTTGTGACTCATGATTTTGAGCAGTAAATTAATTTAGAGGTTTGAAAATTACCATTCCCAGTCATAGAATGAGCCTGATCTCCTGAGCTTGAAATAAAAATGCCCTGCATGATTAATTTACCAGTCAATAAATACAGCTACAGTTTAAACTTTTCAAGGTTGTTGAGTCAAAAAAAGCCTGCGTACAAGATTGAAGAAGTGAAGGATGGAATTGATGTTAGCATACCTGCTGTCGAGCTCGTTGGAGTTCCTGCTCAAGTTGAGTAAGCTTCAGTCTACTGCTCTCTAGTTGTTGCACATATGCCTTATAAAAATGAACAGAGTTATTAACATGGTACTATAAAACAAAGCGGAAATCAGATGCATTAGTATGCACTAGTAATATTATGTAATAATATTATTTGCACATAAGAAAGATGCAAGTCGACGTTCACACCTTAAAAATATGTAATTTTAAAGAATATGTAGACTGTTAATAACCTTAATATAATCTAGGGTATATTAGTCCCTTAATTATGTGTACTGCTATTAGGTTCTCAAAGTTTGTTAAGTGTAATTAGGTCCACAAAACTTGCTAATTGCTATTAAGGCTCCGTGTGGCATTGCTTTTTGGATCTTAAAGCTCCTTCAGGTTCAAAATATGTGTTTAGCAAACTTAATTAAATGTGTGTTTTGATCTTAAGTAGTTTTTCTATTAGCAGTTTTCTCAAAGCACCTAAATGGTGCATTTAGCTTTTCAAAAAGTGTTTTTACTTACTAGGAAAATCCAAAAGATAAATATAATTCTTTCTAGGCTAAATATAAAAAAAGGACACAAAGTTTTGGACCAGTTTAAAAAAAGTACACTAAGATTTTTTTGTTTAAAAAAAGACACAAAGTTTCAAAAAACTCCACTGGGTTAGTTAGGATTAGGGTTAGGGTTAGGGTTAGTTCGGGGGGGTTTATTTAAATATCTGATTAGTTAAGTGATGTATTTTTTAAACACAAATAAAAGAAGAATGTGGTTTTTTTAAACACAAATGAAAGATGAAAGTAGTTTTTTTAAACCCTACCCTAACCCAACCCTAACCCTAACTAACCCAGTGGAGTTTTTTGAAACTTTGTATCCTTTTTTTAAATAAAAAAACCTTAGTGTACTTTTTTAAACTGGCCCAAAACTTTTTGTCCATTTTTTATATTTAGCCTTCTTTCTAACAGTACTTTTTTGTACCAACACTTATCAGCAAAAGCATTTTTCGTTTACAACAATACCAAATTGAGCTTAAGTCTCCTAATTTGCGGCCATCATTGTCTCATTTGAAATAGGTTCCCCATCTAACGAAATCAGATGTTGTAGTAGATTATGGAATAATATTAGTTGCACATAACAAACATGCAAGTTTATGTTCGGAGCTTACATATATGTGAACTGTTCAAAACCTTAATATCAAGTATTTTTTTATACGTTTTGTTTTATTATTTCTTGGATATTTAGTTCTTTAAAATATCTGTATTTGCTATTAGATTCCCGAAGTTTGTCAATTGTTATTTGATCTCCCAAAACTTGTTACAAGCAATTACATCCCCATTTTGCAACTATCATTTGATTTCTCAAACAATAAAATTACATACGAGTTATTCACCAGAACTCAAGAGAGAAGTGCCCCATACCAGGTGAACGAGTCCTTTAATTTGGGCATCCACGAATATCCATGGATAACTATATTCATATATTTACTTCTTTAGGACACCTTATATCTCACCCATCCTTTCAACTTAAGAAATGCAAACACACTCAAACATGGTGGACCTAATTTATATACCAGACTTGATAGATACTGAAGTCAATAGATAATTCAGTTATATAACCGATTCAACTTCGAATTGGTGCTTCCATAGATTCTTCATGAGATGTAATTAGGCGTTGGTTGGTCATTTGAAAGCCAGTTCTTTGATCATAAGGGTAAACTATATTGCTTTTTCAAAATATAGTTCAATACATTTGTGATCCAAGTTGTGGATTTGATCTAATGACGTGCCAGGGTTATAGATGAAAGATTGCTTGAGACCTTCTAATGCTGCTTCCATCAATAAACAATTTGGTAGTAAATCAGTTTGGGATTCACCCACAATATTCCATCTTCTTGTCCCCTTTACATGTTTTCTATTATCAATTGAAACCACCATATCGCTGGCATGCCATCAAGTGAAATGGCACTAGCTAATGTTGAAAATGTGGTCAATAAAATATCAATTATGATAAATAAACATTTCTTTTAATAAAAGTTAAATTTAATTGGTCATGATTTAGATTTCAGCAGTCTAGGGTCTGATTGTTAATTGTTTATAAGAAAAGAGAACGACTTCTACTTGCAATGCATGCAGAAGATGTAAGCAACCAGGAGGCACGCACAGGCAAACTATGACTCATAAGCCCAACGATACTTTAACTTTCCTAACTAAATAAAATGTGTGCGTGTGGGGGTGCATGTACAAGAGTCCGTAACCTTGAGGCACACACAGGCAAAGTAAGAGTTATGAGCCGAACGATACTTCAACTTTCCAAATTAAATAAAATGCCTGTATGTGTGTGTGCGTGTCATTGTAGAACAAGACTAGATGGCGAGGGTATTTCACCATATATTCTCCAATTTTCTTCTCATAATCAGTCCCAATCAGATCACTTTATATAAATCTTGAGGCAAACTTAAACTGGACAAAACGAAAAATATGGTAAATTCTGTTACAGCACTGCTGAAAAATATGGTAAAACGAAAAACGAAAAATATGTCTTTACTATCGATCATTCAAAGAAGGTGTGGGGTCACCTTCTTTGAAAAAAGAACATGAACTAGTCCTTTAGTTCTTTGATTTTATGTTCAATAGGGGATTTAATGCCATCTGACCCCATATGAAATATCTACAGTCCCAATCGTGTAGAACTACTGCAGTCACCTGACTAACCATGTGATGGGTCCCACCTTCAAATAAGTGAAGTTCAACATGCATACTTCTATTGAGGCCATCTTTGTGGCTAAACTAATTAGACCCCTCATTTGACCATGACTTTGTCTTAGCGGTCTTGACCATTTTTTAATGCTTTAAAACCCTCCCTTTGCAAAATATTTCTAGGAACCCTTCCTACCATACTACGTACTTGAGAAGAATTTTAGGATAAAATCTCCTTGCCGCATACTCTTTTTCTTTCTGTTAAAAAGTACTGCTTTTGTTTAAATTTGTATTCTCTTTAATTACATATTTAATTTTCTCAAGTAGTATTATCATCTTTTGTTTAAATGTATTATTTAATGAAAAAGTACTCTCTTTTTTTGTTAACTTTTTTTTAAAATTAATCTCAATTGCTTCCCTCGGTCTCCTTACGATTGGACCATATCAAGAAAACAAAAGAAACTAAAATCATAATAACTCTGTGATCACATATTTAGATTATTACTGTTCAATAAATTAATATGATAACGATTAACATCTTGATGTAAACAACCATAGTATTTTGAATATTTGTATCGTTCTGATATTTATAATATAAGTAATATTTTGTTACTCCATCTTTGCTTACTTTCTGTTAATATTCTGACTTGAATTGGCCCACACGGAAAAATCCCCAATTAACAGAAATATTAACAGGAATGCAATACCACTATACAAAAGATTAGATGTTCTAGATGTCACCTATCATACAAATTATTATATTGTTCAGGTAAAGACATAAATCAAGCACAAACTAGTTCTTGGACAGTAATAGAAATATACTAGAGAATGCAATATGACTATAGTTAAATTTTGCGTTCACTGGAAGAAAGAAAAAAAAAAAATTGAAGTACTGGTAAGGGTGGTAGGTCTAAAAACCCCACTTATTTCAAAAACTAACCAAAAGAATAAAAGAATCCGAAATAACGAGATATTTGCTTTAACTTATCGCAGAATATTTCCCTTATCTCAGCCAGGATCTCAGAAAAGTCATTCCAAACGATTTATTTTTTAAAATATAGGTTTTTGTCTCGGCAAGGATGCCGAGAAGATATCTCAATCGAGCTCGAGAATGAGTTGAAGGAGATTTAAAACAGTGTGAGATTGTATTGCTAAAATGGAACATTGCATTCGCAGTTGCATGCCAAACAGCCTTAATAACAATAGTGATAAGAAGTACAGTGCAAAAAAGTAAAAGTCAAGTACATTCCTCTCTATATCTAATTTCAAGGACTTAATATGGTCCTAGTTACTGTTGACTTCAAACTTGCAACACATACATTACAAATCATAAACTCCAATGTGCAAACGTATTGACTTGACGGACATATCTCCCTAGTGTTGTCAGTAATTTTACACATAACAAACACAATATGTGTTCAGGCAAGTCAACTGTTCCTATTTAAGCTTTCAACTTATTCACATTTCTCGAAGAGAAGTATAAAACATGCAAAACATATCAAGGAAAAGAAAAGGGAAGAAAAACGAAGGATGAGAAGAAAAATGCAAAGTTAAGAAAAGTTCAACTAATAAGCAGTATAACTATCAATCATGAGTTACCTTGACTATTATTGTCAAACACCTACCATTGAAATTACATAGGGTGGACTATAATTGAAAAGAAGTGGGCATTGTTACTTCTTTAACTAGACTTATAATGCTCGATGAGACTAGTCAAAAGAGAAAAGGTTATCCTTGGCTTTAAACTTGAGTCCTGTTATATCACAATTTCCAATAAAGACCTAGGTCAACATATTAAAATGATTTCAGATTATAACTAAAAGCAACACTCATACAGGTGCAAGGCACAGGAAAAATAAAATTAAAAAAAAACAATCCAGGAAAAATAAATTACCTTCTTTCTCAATCTGCTTTTTCTTGCAGCTTCACGATTTTGAGCAAGCCGACGAAGGGTCTGTTGAACCAATAATGATTATAATAATAAACCTAAGCAGTGTGAAAGGGGACAAGTTATTGAAAATCAATCTATTACTTTTTGATCCCCTGTTTTGTCCCTTGATCTCTCACTAGAATCAGAAGCTGCTACAGCTACTAGATGTCCTCGTTCAAACTGCATGTTAAAAAGGTGCATTAGAGCATCCACTATCGTTTGCTATGTCAATTGCTATATATAGTATTTAGAAATAGCAAAAGAAGGACCACGCTACAGTCGTCAAAGTCCAAAAATAGAAGCAACGGAAGATCATCTTCCGTCTTTTTTTTTTTGGTATTCAGTAAAAAAAAATCAAAAAAACACACCAGACGGAGCAACTTCATCCATCTGGGGTGTTTTTTGGATTTTTTTTTTGGTTAAAAAAATTAAAAAAATCAAAAAAAAAAAAAAAAACACCAGACGGAACAACTTCATCCGTCTGGGGTGTTTTCGGTGAAATTTTTTTAAGAAATTTGTTTTCGATGAGAGACGGAACACCATCATCCGTCTCTCATCTGATTTTTTTTTATTTTACTACAGACGGCATACCTTCATCCGTTGCTTCGTCAAACGGATGAACATCATTCGTCTTCTATATTTAGCAATTGGCTAAAGCGGCTGCTAAGTTTAGCAAGGCACTATTCACTCCTATCCTAAGTTTTCGATTTTTAACAAACGACTGTGAGCACTATTTCTAAATCGATTTCCAATTTTTGGGTTTTTAAAAAACGACAGTGGATGCTCTTATAAATAATAAATCTACAATCAAACAAACAATAAGTGGAATGCATATTAAAAAAAGTAAAGAGGCTTTAAAAAAATTATTTACAAAGACAAATATGAATAGACATCAAGGGATCCTTGTTGGGTTTATGTCGTGCATACTATGGTTCGATGTGAAGAGAAGATGAAGCGAGAAGAGGTTCAAAGCGACGTGGGTAGATGAGGAAAGAGCAGCAGCAACAGGCAGCACAGCAGCAGCAGTGCAGTTAGCTGCCACTAAGGACAGTTGACTGCTAATTCACTCTGACTTGAGGTTGGGACTGTCCTATTTCCCCCTGACTTGGGGTCGGGCATTGCAGCGGTTGTAGCTGCAAACAGACCAGGTCGGGGAGATATGTTTTGAACTCATCTTCCTCTCCAGGTTATATCGTACAGTTCTTAGCATGTAGCTTTCTTTTCAGGGAATATCATACAGTCATTGTATCAATACTACAACCTAAGGTTCCTCTAGATCTATATATACAATTATAACGGCCTCCTTTGAGAGGCAAGAGTTTGTAAAAAGCAAAGAGAAAAAAAGTACTTCATTGAGAGTTCTCCATTGTAAACAACAGATTATTTTATGGTAAAGCTTAAGAGATAGATAGGTTCTTGGGAGAGTGTTTGTACACTCTTATATCTTGTCCAGTGAATAACATCTCGGTTATTTCTCCTCCAAATTAAGGTTCGCCCAAACCGGGACAAAATTGTGTGCTTTGTGTATTTGGTTTGAGCTGCTATTGCTTGGTGGTTTGTTCATAGTGATTGGTTTCAGCAAACTCAGCAGCGAATTCCTAACAGTCTTAGTAAATCAAATATATAACAAAAAACATGTGATTTCTGCTGAGCTGAGAAATCCACCATTAGTAAATCAAATTTATAACAAAGAACATGTGATTTCTGCTCAGCTGAGAAATCCACCATCAATTAACAATAGCTAGCATACCTCATCATATTAATCCCAAATCATAAAGAAAATATTAAGAACTATCAGAAAGGACAGAAAATAGTAACAAGTAGTAGACATTCAATTGTTGTTCAAATTCCCTTCAGAATATTAGAAAGGGCGGATCCAAAAGAAATGACATGTACAATGCCATCTGGCTGTATAGCATATATATTACCATATGCTATAAATGAAATTTCTTGAGCTGTTTTGTCTTTTTCAAATCGGGCTCTTTCTGCAAATGTGCAACTCTGAAAAGTCAATAGTTTAGCAGTAACATATACTCGCTCCGTCCCAAATTAACTGTTCAGTTAGCCATTTTCACACATTAAGAAGTGGTGTAAGTTTACTAATTTGCCCCCTTCCCCTCTCTTTCTCAAAACTCTTCCATAAATACTCTCTCCTCACTTTAATTTTTACATAATTTATGTGTTTCCCATGAATATAAACATAAAGAGAGAGGGAAAAAAAGAAGGAGAGAGTATTCGTTTGTGGTCTCATGAATAGTTGGTTAGTGTATAAAGGCAATATTTTACTAAGGGTATAATTGACATTATGGATAAAAGATACTCTAAAATAAGAAACTCGACACTTAATTTGGGACATCCTAAAAAGGGAAAGTGAATAATTAATTCAGAACGGAGGGAGTATCTCCTGCTTGTACATACAACCTCCTCAGCATTCCCAAAATAGCCTAATACTGTCAAAAATAACCAAGAAACAATGTGCTATGGAGCATGGACACAATGATTTTGAAGCCTCGTATTGTTGGACGCACATAATGAACAATAGGACAGAACATTTTTTATATTCGAGAATTTCCCATGGATAAGTTGTAGTGTGCCAAGCTGTGTTTGCATTCACACCATCCAGCTGTACAGGCAGGTCATGAGAGTGTTAAACTCAAACAACCACAAGTAGTTATCACTAGAGCTGCAAACGGGCCGAGCCACCAAACTGACCAACCCATATCGACCTACCCTAATGAGTCCATTGGGTTAGCATGTTGGGTCAGGTTGCTTCAGGAAGGGCTGGTTCAGGTAAAAATTGACAAGTAAAACAAATATTTATTCTCAATAAACTATGTGTCTGTATGCAGAGCAGGTTTTATCCTTCCCGCTGGTGAAGGTTGGAAGAATACCCGTGAGGTCCCTAAAAAAAAATTATGAAATTTTGAATCCTGAAAGGGAAAGTAAAAACCTACACAATTAAAAAAAGGGTTGGATAGAACAGGTTCAGGTCAAATTCCGCCTAACAACAAGCTTCATGATCTAAAATAAGTGATTTGCATTTAAAATCATGGTTTACCAGTGAAACATTCAGACATGAAATTTTGAATCCTGAAAGGGAAAGTAAAAACCTACACAATTAAAAAAAGGGTTGGATAGAACAGGCTCAGGTCAAATTCAGCCTACACAAGCTTCATGATCTAAAAGAAGTGATTTGCATTTAAAATAATGGTTTATCAGTGAAATATTCAGACATGAGAAAAGATCACCATTTGATGCTTGTTATCGGTGTCCCCATCGGTTGAGGAATCCGTCCTAGAGCTGCCATCAGCCATTGCAGACTAACCCCAGTTTCTAAACTGACCACTTGAAAATGGTAACAGGTTAGGCTGTTGCTCCTTATGCTGGATCAGAGACTCATCTCTAGCAGCTGGTGTAATATCTGATTAGAAAAATATTCATTAATGAACAGATAGCCAGATACAGGGTCATATTTCAGATATGACTACTTATTGTAATGTGCAAACGAAAAATGTTAGTCATCTATCGAACTCAGTAATGAAAGCAATGCACAAAAACGCATAAAGCAATCACAAGAGTAATGAAATAAAGGGAAAATGAAACTAGTGCTAATGTCCTATGCCTATTAAGTATTAAGGTTTAACTAGTAAGATAAGATATAAAAATGTTAAAGTCAACTATAGAACTCAACAATTAGGTTCACTAAACAAAAAAAATAACAAGATTATTGTCACAAATCACATATATCCTTCTAAAGTCAGCACCACTCTCTACATGGAACCCAGTAGACTGGTCAATTTCACTTAAGTTGGAAATTCTAGATGGGTGCGTGCATGTTGCTTCCCCTAGTAACTAAGAAGGGCAGACAGAAGAATTCATCACTTGAAAATAACTGGACGACAGTATCAGTATAAGCATGCTTGAAACTGTAAGTACCTACATACAAGACTTTCGAAGTGGTTGAGCCGATAAAAGCTATCATTTCAGACCTGAGGAAGAAAACTTTGTGCTAGAATAGGCATTAATGCAATGTGTTAGGAAATTGAGGATCTTGTTGAGTCTTCGACACAATCAATACAAATCACCAAGCAAAACTAGATCACACCAATCACACATACACAACAATTGTCCCGGTTGGGGCTTTCGCCTTAATCCGAGGGAGGAAGAACCGAAATATTATTTCAACTTGAAAAGATACAAGAATGTTACAATTCTCACTACGACCCTCTTTCAAGCCTAACTGGAACTTACTTGCTGTCTAAAATGGATAAATCTCTCACCCTCTCACATGAAGTTCTATTTTCGTCTATTCGGCACTCAATAGAATCATCTCGTTCTAGGACCCGTTACAACTGATTATATAGATCAGAGAAACCCTAGTTTAGATATCTTGATACAATAACCACTCAATTACTACTAAAGAGATAACCTTGCATTGAGAGCCATACGATCTGACTTGAATACGAAGTTGGGCTTCTCACGAATCTCCAAAACCAGACCCAAATAAACCCATCAGCGTTGCGAACGGTCGACCGCACCACATTTGCGCTCTATTGTCCTCGCGGGAAGACCTCAACCGCACCTCAAGATCGGTCAACCGCAACTGTTGTTGTTGTTGCTGACGACTGTTTTCCTTCTCCGTCTTCAATTATTCGCTTTGATCCTTCTCATTGCTTCATCGTCTTCTTCATTAAACATGTGTATACAAGACATATAAACCCAACAATGAGTTCTCATACATTTGTCTTCAAAGCATAATTGATTCAACCAAAAAGAGGTTACCAGGAAGAACATTAGATTCAATTAACATGTAATACAGTTTTCTAAATGATAGCCCTCTACAAGTTGTAAAGTATTAAACGCAAACCATGTGGGGTTTCACCAATCAATAGTTCATATAGTCAATGGTCACTCAGAAGGTATGGAATATTCTTTTAGTGTTAATAAGAGAGATGTATTTTTACCAAAATATCCCTACTTCAAGTCCCAGTCAGCATAATTGCTGCTGCAGCTGTAACTATCACTACTGCTGATGATGTTGTCGTTAGGGTACTCAGGAAGGGCGAGAAATAGAGAGATGCAGGAAAGAAATGTAGTTAGGTTAATTAGCATCTCCGGTTCATGGTTTATGGTTAGGTTAAAGAATTTTGAGTTTCAACAAGACTATCCACCAGTGCGCCCCGTATTGTTAGGAACTACCATTGTAATAATGATTTGTGGTGGACTGGTACATACATGATATTTGTGATGAATTAAAAATGTTATAAATGCAACAACATACTGGACTGAAAGAACAACTGAGTTGTAGCTCCTCAAATGGTAACAGTTTAGGATGGGTAAAGGGCGGTCTCAGGTTTGAGGTTCGAGGTTCGAGGTTCGAGGTTCTGACTCAGGTTCGAGGCCAGGCTACGACGTAGCCCCTTATTCCAAAAAAAAAAAAAAAGATGGATTGAAAGCTCATGTCGGATAGAGAAATACAAATCCAAATAAAGGAAGTGTACAAACTGACTCTATATCTCTAATAGTATGTGCTTTGCAACAAATATTCAGTGCTTTCTATTAAATATGCTAACGATAATAACATATAAACATGCAATACTACCTTGATGTGATAATTTAACATCCAGTGGCCTCTTATCCCCTTCACTCCGTATCACATTAATCAAGAGATATTTTGGAGCTCTACTACAACTTTTGCTCGGTTGTTCTCTACTGTTGGGTTTATGTCTTGCATACTAGGTTTGATGTGAAGAGAAATGGGTGAAACGAGAAGATGTTTGAAGCGAATATTGGAGACGAAGGAGTTAGTGTTTGCAAGCTGGCTAGAAGTTGACAGAAGTCTGCTATAACAGAAGTAGACTGCAACCTGGGTGGTTGGGGCTGACTTCAAGAACAGTCGACTTCTCTTGGAGCCAGTCGACCGTCAAAGACACAACAACTATTTGGGTTTGATCTTTCGTGGATCAGTTTGAGCCCAGTTTCTTCTCCAAGTAAGATTGTACGACAACTATTGTATGGCTTTCTCTTCAGGGTATATATCGGATGGTGACTGGATCAAGACTACAACTTAAGAGTTTATCAAGATCTCTATAAAATATTGTAATTACCTTCATTGAGAGGTGTGCAAAAAATATTGATTACTTCATCGGAGAGTTTTCCATTATAAATAGTATAGTATCTTCTAGTGAGGTTTGAGAGAGAGATTTTTGGAGAGAGGGGTTGTAACTCTTGTATCTTCTATAGTTGAATAATATCTTTGTTATTTCTCCCCCATATTAGAAAAAGCCGAACCAGGACAAAATTGTGTGCATGTGTATTTGGTTTGGCCTACTATTGCTTGATTGTTCATTGAGTCGTATAACTCAGCAAATCTTAACAAGTGGAATAGCTTCAGGTTGTTCCTTACATCGACTTCACTTCACTCAAATTGAAGTACTAAAGCGTTCAATGTGGCTTTCCACCCAAATGATATTGTCATATTGATGGACATAACAAGAAGCTGAAAATCATTCTAGCTCTAAACTACGAAGTTTCGATACTCAAATGGGACAAGTCTTAAGAGGCTATAAAAAATTTCCAGCAATTAACAATTGCATGTTCTGTTAATTTTACTGCTTCATTCCGCCAGTATTCATATTTCTTCAAGATCTTTGATTTGTACTCCATGGATATAATAAAATACAGTTGACACACCTTTTTGAACTTATCGCCTTTGCTTGTGCACCAACTTGAAGACTCAATTAAAAATGAACTAGGCAGAGGAATATATGTTATCTAGAGATAAATAATGAAGATTCACCAGATTCATCTAAGATAAACCACACACATCCCTCCAGATTCTACTCCTAGGCTAATTTCTTTGCAATCTAAGTGGAAATATTTTCCCAGCTGTACATAGTTTATTTGATGCGACAAAAAATCCTAAGCAAAACTCAAATTATGATCAAACAACCAATGCACAAACAATTCACACCACGCATTCAAGAAGGCATGTAATTAATTATCCGAATCCTAATAATCATGATCACATATATTTTCAACATTAAAAGGATTTCATATAATCACCTAGACTACTACATAATGAGAGAAGAAATTGTGTGGCTGCCCTCCTCCCTTGTTTCAAATCACACTTTTTTCTTTACTAATAAACGAAAGTTTCTGTGAGCCCAACCACTTTTATCAAGAGATATGATCCTCAAAGTATAGGCACATGAAACAATGTCATATTTTTTACTTAAAATTTTTAAGTTGGTTTCAATTCCCAACTACTACAAACAATTAATATGGAGGATTATTGGAATATGTAATCTTATATTTTACATTTAGTAGTATCTTATTTATGTGGATTGATTTATATTCTGTTGTATTCCATATGTGGGTTGATTATATGATGACATATTCCAATACGGGCAAATATATTCAAGTGCATGAGAAATTTTGGCCTTTTCTATGAAGCATGCCTCGCACATTCTTCAAAACCTACTTGATGAAAAACATGCTTTCAATTATTTTGTTAAAGTCAATTCTAATTATTAATTGTAGTTGTTTTCAATTAATTAGAGATTAAACCCAACCCCGAAGCCCAAAGCCTTTAACCCTACTCTTTATCCAAACCCGAAACCCTTTACCCTAAACCCTACCCGAACTCCCCTAAACTGCATAATGAAACTATCTCCACTAAATCCTTAACTACCCCACTAATCCCCCTAATCTCAACTAAAATCCTATTAACCCTCCTAATTGCATCCACAGTCGTTTGCTAAATACTCAAAAATTAGAAATAGCTTTAGGAAATAGGCATGTAGTTGTTCGCTAAAAATTCAAAATTTAGAATAGAAATCTACGGTACGCTGCAAAAGTTAGAAGCCAGTTTAGACGATTGCTAAATATAGGGGACGGAGGATGTTAATCCGTTTGACGGTTGGGACGGATGAAGATCATCCGTCTAGGAAAATAAAAAAATAAAAAAACGATAGACGGGTGAAGATACTCCGTCTGTCGTCGAAAACAATTTTTTTAAAAATAATAATCACTGAAAAAAAACCCAAACTGATGATGTTCATCCGTTTGATGTTTTATTTTAATTTTTTTGATTTTGTTTTTGATTTTTTTTGATTATTTTTTTATTTTAAACAAAAATAAAAAAATAAAAAAAAGTTAAAACTCACCAAACGGATGAAGGGTCAGTTTTTGACTTTTTTTTAAATTTTTTTTTTGATTTTTTTTGATTTTTTTTATTGTTTTATAATTTTAAACAAAAAAAAATTAAAAAATTAAAAAAAAGTCAAAACTAACCAAACGGATGATCTTCATCCGTTTGGTATGGTTTTGACTTTTTCTGATTTTTTTTGTTTAAAATCACCGAATAACTATTAAAAAAATAATAATAAATAAAAATACAAAGACGGATGATGTTCATCCGTCGCTTTTAATTTTAAGATTTGGACGACTGCAGCATGCTACTCCTATTGCTATTTCTAAATGCTATCTTTAGCAATGAGAATAGCAAACGACTGTAGATGCTCTAACCACCCACTAATCCACTCCTTAACCCCCTCATAATCTCTCCTTTTCACTGCCTCCATTTCTTCATCCCGAAACCCAACAAACCCAACTCCACACCATCGACAACCACCTGCTATCTCCCCCACACCCACAGCACCACCAACCTTGCTGCCTTTGATCATCCTGACCAAACCCAACCCCTGAACAGCTCCCCCGAACACTGCACACCCGCAACCCATTATCGCTCCCCTACTCCATCCGACAACCAACACCACCTCCATCGCCTTCTCCCCATACCAGTGTAGTCGAAGGCGTAAGGCGCAAGTAATTTCAATTCCTTGTAAAAAGCCTGAGGCGCAAGACGCAATTTGAGGCGCAAGCCTCAGTTAACCGAGGCGCACTATTACTTTTTGGAATTTTTAAAATTTATAAATTAGATTATATAAACAAAATAACATCATAGCAACAAAATATATAATACAATGAACATATACTTAAAAAGTAAGGTATGGAAGACGTACTTTGTAAATGTAACTTGGAAGTGTAACCGTGTAACGGTGTAAGTGTAATTTATAAGTTGTAACTGTGTAAGTTGTAATTAAGTATATTCAAGTATTTGTTGTCGGGTGCGCTTCAACTGAGGCTTCGAACAAGGGGTGCGCTTCAACTGAGGCGTGAGGCGCACCCTGGGATATCGGCGCCTGAGGCGCACCCTGGGATATCGGCGCCTGAGGCGCACCTGAGGCGCGCCTTCAACATCACTGCCCATACCCGACCACCACCTTCGCAGCGAACTCCTCCAATCCTCCATCGCCATCTTGCTTCCTTGTTGTCCCTCCCCGACAGCCAACACCCCCCTTGCTACCTTTCCCGAGCACCACCCTCTCTTGCTCACACCCGACAACAAATACAACCCTACATCGCTCGCCAGAGTTGCTGTCGTACTTGTTGCTCGCTACCATTCTTGCTGCCGTAGATGTTAACACGCTGCCGTCCTCGCTCTCCGTTGCTTTCTTGTTGTGTTTGTTGTCGTCGCTTGTTGCCGTGTGTCGACGTCGTTGTCTTGTCAATGTTGTTGTCTTGCCGCTATTGCTGCCTTGCCATTGTTGCTGACTCGGTCTCCAAATTGCTGTGTATTGCGGTCTTGCTGTCATGTCGCTATCGTATTGCTCGCACTCTCGTACTCATCGAACATAGGCAAGTATTCTTTGAACTCTCGCAAGTAGCGCTCAATTGTTGAACCATCGTATCATCGAATCTCGTGTGATCCGTTCATGCTTGTTAACCAATTGTTATATATCGTATTAAATCGTTCTATTTGACTCTCGTCAATTTGATGCCAATCGAAAGATCGTAAAACTTCATTGTCATTGCATACACCGCATGAACACGACTTAGAGATGTACATGCACATAGATATATATGTTGATTCAAACTTTATTTTGATTATATTGCAATGAGGTAGTGCAATTAAATCCTTAGATTTGATATTATCAAAGTTGTAATTTTCTGTCATGTTAACCGTAGAGGTCCGATCCAATTACTAATGAATGCAAATACATTTCTGGATATAGAATTATATTTTTGCGAATCATAATTATAAAACAAAGTAATGGAGATTGTGCCTTGTCGATGGCCCAAGTTCGTGCAGAGAATTAAGCCCAGTTTTTGTATAGAAAATTAGAATTTTATAGAATTATCTTGTAGCCCTCTGAATGTAGATTCCAGATTGTCTTACGGTTTTGCAAACCGACTTGTAGATTGTGAGTTATACGACTTTTAGTGTTGTAATGTCTGTTTTTCCAGACTTCCTGTTTGAGATGTATCGTCCCGTAAACGACTTAAAATAACGATCTATTGATGGAATTCTGAGCTGAGACAGACATGAATATTAATAGACACTGTTAGGAATTTAATTCTGAATTTTGGGAGATTTATAGATAATTTTACAGTAAAGTTGTTAACATGAGAAGTTTCCCCTACATTGCTGCCTGAACATTGTACCCGCAAATATCTTAATGTTAGACCTAGCTATTGCCCTTAGAATGTATCGTATGAATAGGCATTGGATGCGGTAGGGAGCCTACTTTCTAGAATCCCTAACGATATCGAATTTGCTTTCCCATAGTAGCGGAAAAGTGAGTTTTTGTACAGTAGTGTATTGCTGTCCAGAATTGCACTTGATGTTTTTAAAGGCTAAATTTGAAAAAAAAAAAAAAAAAAAAAAACCTTGGACGATGGCCTTTTATGCAGAAAACCCCCCTGGCCTTTTTTTATGCAAAAACCACGCCGCCAACGTGAGACTTCCTGCTAAAGTTGTGGGAGATTTTTGACAATAATGAGAAAGATATGTGATGTTTCTTGAACCAACTTGCAAAGATAAATGGGGTTATTTGATACAAGTACAAAAGTTTGATGTGGTTTTTTGAAATACTTCGGGGGGTTTTTGCAACAATCATAGTTTTTTTTTTGGGGGGGGGGGGGGGGGGGGGGGGGGGGTCTGCATAAAAAAATGTCATGGGGGTTTTCTGCATAAAGGTCATAGTTCAAAGTTTTTTTTTTTCAAATTTAGCCCTTTTTAAAATATAAATGTGTTATTGTTCGTACTTAATGAATTGAATTAATACAATAGATCGATAGAACAACTGTATATCATGCATTGCATAGTTCTTGATACTCTTCTGATACCTTCTTGATATATTATACTTGTCCTTGTCAATGTATAGAGACTGAAAACAGTACTTTATTGGATGATTATAACTGAATACACTGCCTCTTATATATATAAGAGTACAAGGATTAATTCTAAGATTATATCATATGTGGGACAAAGATTAAGATTACTCTAACACTCCCCTCCAAGCTTGTGCGTAAATATTGTCGAAGCCAAGCTTGCTCAAGAAGATTGAAAGAGCTTAGGAGGTAATGCTTTAGTGAGAATGTCAGCAAGTTGGTCACCAGACCGGACATATGAAAATGAGATCACTTTCTTCTCCAACTCATCACGAACGAAATGACAATCGACCTCGATGTGTTTTGTGCGCTCATGAAACACTGAATTTTCAGAAATATGCATAGCAGCTTAGTTATCACAATGCAGTGGAACTGGAGAAGATACTGGAATTGCCAAGTCTCGAAGGAGAGATTTGAGCCATAAAACTTCATAAACCAAATGCCCAATGGCTCGGTATTCAGCTTCTGCACTTGTTTTAGCTACAACATGTTAATTCTTGCTCTTCCAAGATACCAGATTTCCTCCAAAGAACACAAAATATCCACAAGTAGATTGTCTGTCATCAATCAATCATGCCCAGTCAGCATCAGAATATCCTCGTAAAAAAAGAGATTCACCAAGCCTGAAAAGAAGTCCTTGCTCTGGGGCTTTCTTAAGATAACGAAAAATGTGAACCACTGCTTCCCAATGAGCGATAGTTAGTGCATGCATAAACTGACTGACTCGACTAACTGCAAAGGTAATATCTGGCCTAGTCACTGAAAGATATGAGTTTGCCAACCAGCCTGCGATATCGTCCTGGATCAGAGAATAATATATCATTGGAGAAGGACAGCTTTAATATTGGGATCCATAGGTGTGTCACTAGGACGACATCCCAATATTCTTGTCTCGGTAAGAATATCAAGAACAAACTTTCTTTGAGACAGAAAGATATCATTTGTGCATGCAACCTCAATACCAAGAAAATATCGAAGCTGACCAAGATCCTTTGTTTGAAAGGTTTGAGCTAACCTCAGCTTGATGTCTGTAATTTCTTGGGAATCACTGTCTGTGTAATGATATCATCAACATAGACAAACAAAATAACAATTCCTTTACTTCCTTTCTTTGTGAAAAGAGAATGATCTGCCTTACTTCCTAAGAACTCATAAGAGCATACAGCTTTGCCGAACTTTTCAAACTAAGCTCGAGAAGACTGTTTGAGTCATAAAGAGACTTTTTAAGCGAACATTCAAGATTCTCCCCATGTCGCTCAAAACCAAGAGGTTGCTGCATATACACCACTTCTTTCAAGTCTCCATTAAGAAATGCATTCTTGACATCAAGCTGATAAAGAGGCCAAGAACAATTGGATGAAAGAGAGATAAGAACACGAACAGATATGAGTTTTGCAACCGGAGAAAATATCTCAGCATAGTCGACCCCAAATACCTGGCTATACCCGTTAGCGATAAGGCGAGCTTTGAGTCGTTCAACTGTGCCATCAAGATTGTGTTTGACTGTGAACACCCACTTACAACCAACTGATCTAGCACATATAGGGAGGCGAACTAATTGCCAAGTACCATTCTGCTGAAAAACCTGCATTTCCTCTTTTGACTGATGTCCAACCAGAGTGCTTGAGTGCTTCCTGAACATTGTTAGGAGTAGAGATGGAATTTAAGGAAGAGGTAAAGGCTCGAAAAAATCTGTTCAGTTTAGAAGTAGAAACAAACTGGGTAATAGGATAGTGAGCACAAGAACACTTAGCCTTACGTTGAGCAATAGGTAAATCGTCTGTGGCAGGAATATTACCGATAGAAGTGGTTGGCATTGGTTGAATAACATAGGGTATAGTTTGGATGGCCGAGTCAGAACGATTCGTACATCTTCTGACATAAACCTGCATTGCTTGAGGTAGTGGTGGAGGCAGTGGTGGTGGTAGTGGTGGCGATGGTGGTGAGGATGGTGGTGGTGGTGGTAGTGACGGTGTTGAAAGTGGTGGTGTTAGTGGAAAATCAAGACTCTCAACAACATCCCTTGGTAAATCGGGAATTTTGGAAGAAATTTGTTTTAAAAAAAGTTTATGTTCAAAAAACGAAACATCTGTCGAGGTAAACTTTTTCTATCGTGAAGGGCAATAGCAAAGATCACCTTTCGAAAAATGCAAATAGCCAAAAAACACACATTTAGTAGCACGTGGGTCAAGTTTATCAATACCCGGTTGGAGGTTTTGAACAAAACAAGTGCATCCAAAAACATTAGGTGGTAGGGAAAATGTATCTTTAGATGGAAATACAAGGTTGAAAGGTGACGGATTTTGAAGAAGAGGAGTAAGCATACGGTCAATAAAAAACAGGCTGTGAGAACCGCAAAACTCCAATAAAACTTTGGAATTTTGATTTCAAACATCAAAGAACGAGCAGTGCAAAGTAAATGTTGATTTTTGCATCCGGCCACTCCATTTTGTTGAGGAGTATATGCACAAGATGTTTGGTGCATAATTCCATGTTGAGAAAAGAATTTTTGAAAATCATAACTCACATATTCTTTTGCATTATCAGAACGAAAACATTTAAGAGTAGTACCAAATTGTGTTTTTATCTCATAGAAAAATTTTGAAAATTTGTAAACACTTCAGAATGATCGTGTAAGAGAAACAATCATATCATGCGGGAGAAATCATCAATAAACATAACAAAATAATGATATTTATTAAACATAGGTAAACCAATAGGTCCCCAAACATCAGAATGGACTAAGTCAAATAAATGTTCACTACGTTGATTGACGCGTCCTGGGTAGGGAACTCGATGACGTTTACCTAACTCACATGACTAACAAGATAGCTGAACATAAAACTCACAACCAGAAACTAAATGTTTTAGAGTAGGAAGGGAATGATGCCCCAGATGCGGTGCCATAATGCAGGATTAGTAGAAGAATGAAAAGCCGAGACAGGAGAATCCAAGTTGTATAACCCTTGTTGTTTACGACCTGTGTCAATCACCTTCCTCGTCGTAATATCCTGAAACACACAGTGAGAAGGAAAAAATGTTACTGAACAGTTTAAATCCTAAGAAAGTTTAAGAACGGATAATAGGCTGTTAAGAAATGTAGGAACACGTAAAACAGATGAAAGAGAGTGCTGGAGAAAGAGAGATATCGCCCTTCCCTTCAACAGGGACAGGAGAGCCATCAACAGTACACACATGATAATTGGAAAGTAAAGAAAAAGAAGAAAGCGGTAAAGGTGACATATTCAGAAGCACCTGAATAGATAATCCATTGATATGAAAAACATGACAAGTAATACCTGAGTGAACAGAATTACCAGGAGGAGACAGCAAATTGCGGAATGCCTGATACTCTTCAGCAGAGAGGGTATACTGGGAAGAGGTTGGCACTACCGTAGGAGCAGTAGTGGAAAAAGATCCCACGAAAGAAGACTGATGAGCAGCACGAGGACGACCAATGCGTTTCCAACATGTCGCATATTCATGAGACCGGTCTTTGACAATAGGTCCAATACTTAGTGTTGCGATGACTGTCACTACGGCCACAACCACGATCACCACAAGCTCGTGAAGAATAAGAACCACGACCCCTGGAAGACGATGATAATAGTGGTGAGGGATCAGAAAAACCACGGCTACTGCCAGATAAGAGTGCAGGCGGTGTTGGTGTTTCAATAAGAGCAGGAGGGGGTACTTGGGGTAGTTGAACATGGAGATCACGTAGAGAGGGACTGGCGTTGGTGGTGAGGATATGAGACCGAATACCTACAAGATATGAGCAAATATTGCCCAAAGCTAGAACGGCAAGAAGAGTCTCACGTTGCTGCTATTGAACATCAAAATCGACAGAGTATGGGTGATAGATCTTCCATTGTTCTAAGAACTGATTGAAGTGTGATAGATATGCATGAATGTCGTCGCCTTGCTTAGCCTCGATGGCATCACAAAAGATATCATACAGACGTTGCATGTTATTGGAAGAGTACATGTTATGAAGGGTATCCCAAATCTCTTTGGCTGTGTCAACGAAAGTGATGGAGGTGTAGATGTCCCGGTCTATACAATTGGTCATCATATTGACAATCAAGTTATCATCATGATCCCAGACTTTGAATGTGGGATATGTAGACAGAGGAGCTGGGTCAGTGAGGTGATGGTACGTCTCGCGACCTTTGA
Organism: Hemerocallis citrina; assembly: GCA_017893485.1. Taxonomy (NCBI): domain Eukaryota; kingdom Viridiplantae; phylum Streptophyta; class Magnoliopsida; order Asparagales; family Asphodelaceae; genus Hemerocallis; species Hemerocallis citrina. The sequence continues at coordinate 27,465,310 of CM030366.1, forward strand.
GAAAACGCATGACAGAAGTGACTATGTCATGAAGTTGCTGCGTCTGGAGAGGTTCTTAGTGGTCATGTGTTCGTCCTTCAAGAGAGAAGGGGAATCAGTCGTCTGTTGGGGAGGGGGAGGGGGAGGGGGAGAGGTCACCGTTGAATTATTGGAGGTCGTCATAGGAGCAGATCTAGATTAGATATGAAAGAGAGAACGGGTGAGGAGGATTGAAGAGGGCATTAAACGCTGGCACGCAATCCAAAATAGCGCGCATCACGGAGCTTCATTTTTTTCCACGATAGAAGGTAGCGGAGGTAGGGAGGGGGGTCAGGGGGGATTGACACCGGCGGAGGAGGGGAGGCAACGAGCAGAGGTGGTGGCAGCTGCTAAGCGGAGGAGTTGGGGGAGGGCGGCACGGGGAGGAGAGGAGTGCGGGAGTGGGGGGACGCCGACGAAGGAGGGGGGCGATGAGCAGAGGGGGCGGCAGCGGCGAGGCAGAAGAGTGGGGGCGGTGCGGAGAGTAGATCATCGGGATCGAGAGGAGAGGAGGCTTTCAGAATTGGGAGGAGTTCAGGAGAGGGGGATTGGTGGCGGCGGGGAGGACATCTTCGGGATCGGGAGAGGAGGTCGACGGTGGCAGCAGGAGGCTTCGGTGGTGGCGGGAGGAAGATAAGGAGGTTAGGGTTTGGGTTTCGGAGGAGGGGCTACAGTAATTTTATTTTTATAGGAGAGAGAAATTTGTAGGCTTTAATACCATGTCAAAGTATAGAGACTGGAAAAAGTATTTTATTGGATGATTATAACTCAATACACTGCCTCCTATATATATAAGAGTACAAGAATTAATTCTAAGATTATTTCAGATGTGGGACTAAGATTAAGACTACTTTAACAATTCTGATTACCGTCATGTTTCTATCATATCATGCATAGTTATTGTTAGTCATTGATATTGTTTTGGGTGATGGAACTAAGTGCTACATGAAGTTAAGTGCCACGTAGAACTAAATGTCACATGAAACTAAGTGTCACGTAGAACTAACTGTCACGTCGTAAGAATCGACAGGGGCCATATCTAGAATCTGCGGGGGCACCTCTAGAATCTGTGGGGGCCACCTCTAGCATCCAATATTCTAAAAAGTGAAATGGCTGTCCTAATACCACCGTTCAAATTGACTGCAACGACTACATGTTCATGATTGATCATAATAAACAGAATAATAAGTTGGGGTAATAAAGGGTACGACTTATAGCAGTGTACTCAGAAGGGGGCCCGTATTTCCCGCATTATTGTTATTGATCATTGCTGTCGGTCATTGCTATCGGTCGTGGTATATCTTTTATTGGTCATCGATTGATTGAGGATTAATGGCTACAGTATCCCGATTATCGTGTATTGTTTATCGATTATTGTTTATTGTTATTGGAAGACCTAAGTACAAGATCATGTAGACTTCACCACTTAAGTCCAAATGTTCACTTGATTGTTATGTACCCGAACCTGTGGTATGGAACACCGGATTGCGTGCATTAGATAGGTTAATAAAAGACTGATAGATCTAAGAATGACACTGAACGTCGACACTTGCATTATTGATTATCGACCATTGTTTATCGATCATTGCATTGTTGATTATCGACTATTGTTTATCGATCAGTACATCATTGATTATCAACTACTGATCATGTCACCGACTATTGTTTATTAACCATTGCATATCAATTAATTATACCTCACAGCTATGATTGCTTTATCTTATCATCATTACTTGTATTGTACATGAACATATCGTTCCAGTTTCTTGTTTCTTGTTATATCATACTTCATTATTTCACGGCTTGTTACTACTTGTCGTCCGTAGCTTGCTCTAATAGACACCCCCCCAACCCTAGATGTGGAGTTTGTGGAGTTTGCAGATACCGAAAAGGAACCGATAGAAGGTGATGAGGACATCAGTTCTGTTTTATTTTATTCTGAGATTTAGCCATGTGTAATAGTTTTGCAATTTGCACCCTTTATTTTATGCATTAGAATATTGGAGATTTGTATTAAGATTTATTTTGAGCATATATATAGGCCTTGAGAATAATGAGAAACTATAATATTATTGATTAAAAAATTATTGTGATTGAGTTTTGGCTCTTCATTAATTTTTTTGTGTCAGACATTGAGATACAATTTTAGGGTTTGTGATAAACTCTAAAACTACACCAAAATCCAATACAAATTCCAAACCCTAATCCAATTTTCACAGCCGCCATTCCCCACCTTCTTCTTTGTCTTCTCCACTGCTTCCAAACCCAACACCCAAGCTTTCTTTCTCCTCCCTCTTCCTCCCTCTTCCTGAACCCACACACCGAAACTCATCTCCTCTCCATCTTCGACTAGCCTTCGCAGCACCACCGACGACCCCGACTACTCCTCTCTCCCCTCACCCTTGTCAGTCAACCACCCCTAAGCCCCACTTCCCCACAGTCGTTGCCTTCCCCCCGAGACCCCCTTTCTCCTTGCCGTCATCAACCACAGCCATCCCGATGCCCCCTCTCGCTGCTCCTCCTTCACATCTCGGCGCAGCCCCTTGCGGCCTCCATCAACAGCCTCCCGCACCCCTAGCGCCACCTGTTGCTCAAATCCAGCAACTTAACAACCCTCTCATCGAAACCCGATAAACTCTTTCCACTTCTCAAATACTTGTGATACTGCTTTATCATCTCTGTAATATAATTTTATTTATCTTTCGTCCACAAATATTGAGAGTTTGTGCTTCAACTTACTAATTAGACTACGACTCATTATTGACTATTTTACTTGTTAAGAATGTTTACGTATAATTATTGATTGTTAGGTTGGAATCTTTAATTGGGCATGTTAAACTTGTTTCAATTCTTGAAAATCCATCAACCCAGTTATTAGTTTATTTTCTAACTTAAACTGCCTTACTTGTGGGTAAACTTAATCTATTAATATTCTTGGAAATTCTCTACCTAGGATTAAATTTACATCATTTTGGTATCAGAGCGAATGTTTTTAAAATCCTAGTTCTTGCATCATTTAGTCATAATTTTGCATTCATTTAGGATCGTTTTAGAGTCATTTATTTTTCTTTCTTTATTTTAGATTATTTCAATTTTTTTAAAACACTTAGGTGCACTTAAGACACGTTTTTCTAAATTTCAGCAAACACACATCTCCACGACCCCTAGTTTTCACCGTTGGTGAATGCGTCTTCGCAGCACCATAACAAATCTCGAAGAGCCTTTCTTATCCCTCCCAAACCACCCCATCAGGAATCCTACATTTCCTCGAGTCCCTCTCCAAAATGAGATGGACAGTTCTGATATTTTCACTACCTCGCTGCCATTCAAGCAACTCTTGTCAATATCAATCAGAGACTTGAGAAAATGGAATTGAATCAAAATATTGCACCTAAGCCTCATCGTCAGATCCATCAAGGGAATGATCGTGACGACTGACGTCAAGACAGTGACCCTGACGAACAATACAAGAAGAACGTTAAGGCTGATGTTCCAAACTTTGAAGGCCGAATGAAACCCCAAGCTTATCTCGATTGGATCCGTGCCATGGATCACTACTTTGTATGGTTTGACATGACCGAAACCCTGAAGGTCAAATTTGCCACGATGAAATTGACTGGTAAAGCTCAACAACATAAGACCAATCTTGAACATGCCCGCAGAGGTCGAGGCCTGGCACCCATAGCCATTTGGGAAGCCATGAACGAAAAGCTCACTGAAAGATGTGTCGTTATCGCTCCACACCCGATTGCTAGATTTCTGGAACCAACTCTATCAAGGAAGCAAATCCACCCAAGAGCATGTTGATAAGTTTGACAACTTTCTTATTTGGTGCAATATCTTAGGTAAAGAGAACGCAGAACAAACTCTCTCTAGGTTCAGGGCTGGACTACAAGCCGGTCTTTGGAACGAGCTAATTCATAGAAACATGGAATCCTTAGCAGCAGTCCTCGATATGGATTTTCCTTAAAGCAAGTTCCCATTATAATTCCAGCAATTTGAGAGATCATTCATCTAGAAAGACCTCTCCATATCCCTCTATGTTTAAGCCCTCCTCTCTTCAGTACCCCAACAAGTCTTATCCAAGCAAGCCTACTTCAAATCCCTATTCACTTAGAAATGACAACACGGGTAAGAACACGGAAAGATATTATTCTAAGATTAACCCTCTCACTAAGTGTTAAAAATGCAAGGGATACGGCTAACTGTTCCAGCCCCAGTAGGATCAACATTATTGAAGGTACCGTTGTCATTGCTGATGAGCCCGATAATGAGTTTACCTATGAACCTCATGTAAGTGACGACTTCAATGAAGATGAGGATGACCAGCCTCTCCACTATATTTGGTCGATCTAATCACCTCCATTGAATGTACCTGAGTCACTCATTCCTTCCCAAGTCACTTGGCAGCCTATAGATTTTATCCACGTATTAGAACATCATAGAGTCTCAGAGTCTGCACATTTGCATCCCGCATTCATGATTTGCATAAAGAAATTTCTAAGGAAATTAATGAGAAAAATTTTAACTACAAGTTAATAGCAGAAACTAAAAGAAAATTTAAAACTTTTGATGTTGGTGACGAAGTGATGGTTCGGATTCGTCCGGAACGGTTTCCAGCTGAATCCGTTAAACAATTAAACATACGTGTTGCAGGACTATTTAAAATTCTGCATAAAATCAATGATAATGCCTAGATCGTTGACCTTCCTGAAGGTTTTGGCATAAGACTTTTAATATTGAGGATCTAGTACTCTATGAAGGCCCAAAAGTTAACCCAAAAAATTCTCTTATAGATGAGCCTACCATGCAGCCTAATAATGAGATTTCCACATTTTCCCCTTTACCTGATACTACTTACCCACCGACAGATATTGAATAATATTTTAGATGATTAGATAATCCCTACTAGAGATTGTGGTATTCATAGGTATTTGGTGAGATGGAAGAACAAGCGGAAGTCGGAGGACACTTGGATTGATTGTGAAGAGCTCCAGCACTTGGATCCAGATCTTTTGGAGTACTATGACATGATCAATGGTTTTGACTCGACTGAATCGAGCTTTCCCACCCAGAGAGAATGATGAGGACATCGGTTCTGTTTTGTTTTATTTTGAGATTTAGCCTATGTAGTAGTTTTGCACTTTGCACCCTTTATTTTATGCACTGGAATATTTTGAAAATTTGTATTGAGGTTTGTTTTGAGCCTCTATATAGACCTTGAGAATAACGAGAAAACATAATATTATTGATTTAAAAAAATTACTGTGACTGAGTTTTAGCTCTTCATTAATCTTTTTGTGTGAGACATTGACATATAATTTTAGGGGTTGTGAAACTCTAAAACTACACCAAAATCCAATACAAATCTCAAACCCTAATCCAATTTTCACAACTGTCATTCCCCACCATCTTCTTCTCCGCTGCTTCCAAACCCAACACCCAAGCTTTCTCTCTCCTCCCTCCTGCTCCCTCTTCTCGAACCCACACACCAAAACCCATCTCTCCATCTTCGACTAGCCTTCGCAGCACCAGCGATGACCCCAACTCCTCTCTCTACTCACCCTCGTCAGTCAACCACCCCGAAGCCCCACTTCCCCACCGTCGCTGCCTTCCCCCCGAGACCCCCTTTCTCCTTGTCGTTGTCGACCACAGCCTTCCCGATGCCCCCCCTGGCTGCTCCTTCACATCCCGGCGCAGCCCCTTGCGGCCTCCATCGACAGCCGCCCGCACCCCTAGCGCCACATGTTGCTCAAATCCAACAACTTCACGACCCTCTCATCGAAACCCGGTAAACTCTTTCCACTTCTCAAATACTTGTGATATCGCTTTATCATCTCTAGAATATTATTTGATTTATCTGTCGTCCACAAATATTGAAAGTGTGTGCTTCTACTTGCTGATTAGAGTACAACTCGTTATTGACTATTTTACTTGTTAAGTTCGTTTAGGTATAATTATTGACTGTTAGGTTGGAATCTTTAATTTTGTTAAACTTGTTTCAAGTCTTAAAAATCCATCAAACCAGTTATTAGTTTATTTTCTAACTTAATCTGTCTTACGTGTTGGTAAACTTAATCTTTTAATATTCTTGGAAATTCTCTATCTAGGGTTAAGTTTACATCAGAAGACTCGGCGATCAAATCTTCTAGAGGATAGAGTCGGACTTAGCCTGCATTAGTTATCGTGTTTTGTGTTTTTTCCAGCTACTATTGTTATTATTTCATACATTGTATATCCGAGCGTTTTGACCTAAAATTTATGTTTCCAAATGTTGTTATTTTATGGATTACCTAAGTATTCCCTGTTTATGTGATTATGCACAATTTCTGGAGTGATAAGTCCAACTTCTTTTATAACTATTTCCTCAAACACTTTCTTAACCACTTCCTCAACCTCCTGTTCTTTTTTACTTTCATGCTCACAAAATTTTTCGGCCTCCTTGACTTCATGGCTAAAAGCAGACTCTATTTCAAGTGAAGTAGATAGGTTATTCTCCTTTTTTTAGGGATTGGCTGAGAACTACGATAAGATTTTGAATACAAGGTTACTTTGTGGTCTCCCTAATAAATAAGAAGCATTCTCCCTTTTAAAATATTTGATAACCAAATTAGATTGTCAAGGTAGACCCAACAGAACATGACATGTATTCATCTCTGCGACATCACATAAAATTTCAGATTTGTACTGTTTACCAAAGGAAATAGATACCTTACAAACTTTACTGGCGGATCCTTCGTTCAGACTGATGCGATATGAAGAAGGATGAGGTTCTGTTTTCAACAGCAAATGTGGCACTAGTGCATAGGAAACAAAAATTTTGGTACAGTAGTTATCAATGAAGACATTGCACAAATGCTGGCCAATCGTACATCGTGTATTGAAAATATCTTATTACTGCAATTCTTCTAGATTTGATGCCGATAACAAACGTTGTACCATGTAACCGACCCCAACTTCTTTAGTTGCATCTTTGGTTGCAATGGATCGGATAAAGGGTTTTTGGATACTGTGTGTTGAACAAGGTCATCTTTCTTCAAACTCCTTAGAATCATGATCTTTGTAAAATGTCGAAAAATTTGTCACAATGCGATAATTGTCTTGAGAGGGTTAAAGGGGGGTTGTAATGAATGAAAGGATATTGTTGGTGTGGACGTTGCTTCTCAAACTCTTCAAAACCAAAGTCTTCAACAAAATTATTACTAACCTTATCAAAGACTTTACCAACAGACGGTGCTCTTCGTTCCAAGTGGTTTCGACGAGAAAAAGGTCAAACACGCCTTGGATCAAACGTACTGACAACTCTGTGTGAGCTCGACCTTCCGACATGAACTCGATATGGTACCCACGGTAATCGTCGTTAATGTCGATCTGTTGGTCTCTTATAATATGCAGGTACTCTCCTCTTGTCAACGGCTTTTAAAGATAACCACGATCGTCGTTGAAAGGGTCGTCATCTTCAGGTTTGTAGTTGACACCTAACATCCCAAGGAATGATTCTTGGGCTTTTATACCACCTGGACAAAAGATGGACTGGTTTGCTTTCGTACAAACTCACAGTTTTTAAATTAACAAGGGTTTCTCAGAGAATTCAAGAAGATAAATTGGAAAAAAAATTCGTTTTAAAACTGGATTAGTAATGAAAGATGATTACAAAAGAAATCCTAGCACCTTTTAAGGTAAACGAAACTTGAACAAAAAAAATAAACTAACCTATTTTCGAAGAAACAAATAACTAAAAATATTCTAAACTAGGAAAGCAATAAAAGATACACTATCTCTAAACTCAGAAAATAAATAAAAAACTAATATCTCCAAACTAGGATAGTAATTTATAAATCTGGTTGAAACCCATCATTTAAAATTCCTTGCCAAAAATAACCGAATAGTCTTGTGCTCCCGCATTAATAACTCAATCACATTCCACAATTCCTCAAGCCCCAAACTTTAACTTGACAAATTTATCTACTTTTTTGGAGAATTTGGCAAAATATTCAAAGATCCTCATGGTGCCAAAGACTTTCATTCATGGTTTCAAAACTTGGTACGTGTGTCCGGTATCAACGGCCATTTATCAGTAATATCGGGTATATTGGGAGAATCGGTAGGCTAATTTTTAATCCGGCTCAAGTAATGCATCTCGGTATCCGCCGAGTTCCAATACCATGTTGCGATTAGACGTCAAATTGAGTTAGTGACGATAGTTCAAATCAACACATCAACATGTCATCAAGGAGGAAAAAATCATGATCAAGAGGCATGGAGATGGATTGAAGATTTGTGGTTAGTTACTTTTAATAGTCGTGTTATGAATTGGCGTTATATGAATCCGAAAATATTTAAATTTTGACTTGTACAATTTTACGTTAGTAGGTTTATGTTAGTTTCGAATGTTATAAAAAATTAAATATGCTAGTATGAACTTCTGATGGAAACTAATTTTTCCAATTCAAAGAGCCTTTTTTTTCCAATAAAGATTGATAACGACTCCATACGGAATTTCCTCCTTTGAAAATTGCTAGAGTAAATTATAAATTAATGTGGATAAGTTTTTAAAATAAGGTGTGGCATATCCTAGATATTAATTTCTCTCCCATTTTATTCACAACTCTATTCTTTTTCAATTCCCCAGTTGAAATTGACAGTTGGAAACCTTCCTTCCACCAGAACCGATAACCAACACTGTTCCCTTAACTACGAGCAATAAATCCCCTGAATACATCCAGAAACCAAGTATTTCAAAATATTAAACATGTCAGGTGGCTGTCTAAGTCATCTAGGAGCCTGCTTACTCAAAGCATCTGAACCTACCTCCGGTAGACACTTATCACAACACTCATAAGGTCAAACACAACTTCCATTTGTCAACTTTCATTTACTTCTTCATGCTTGAAGTCTGCTTACCACTATAGAAACGTCAAAGCAGAGAACCAGGTGTTTCTTTGTAGCATTCAGCAGCGACCCTAGGTGTTGAATTCCACATGACATAACTGAAACACCAGTCAATTGACAATCCGAACAAGAACTTTTTATGGAGAAAAAAAAAATGCAAGCCTGTATATCCTGAACTTCAACAAGAATTCTCTTGTTTCAGCTGGAACCTTTAAGCTCCCGAAATCCCCCTCTTAACCAAATCAGTAACTTTCCATGGGGAACATAATAACCCCAAAAAAGTTGAGATCTTTACAACCTTAACTAATAAAGGACCTACCTTTGACCATAATTAAACAAGTAAAATGACACTTTCTCAAGCTAAACTTAGTCTTTCTACAAAATCTTTCTATTTCTGATTATTTGGATCTTTCAATGCAATTAGTTTCTCTATATTAATCCCCACTTGCTCTCACTTACTTCCCTCTTCTTTCTCATCTAAAAACACCCCAATTCTACTCTAAATGAAGCGTTTCTGGATCTACCAACTGCAACAGATGCATGGTTGTATTGAAAATAGATACACAAATCAATCACATCGGTTGAAACAAACACAAATATCCAAAACCCATATGAAACAGACAGTAAGAAATTGCATCCGTACCGAGATCAGAAGGGGTTTTCGATCAGAAGTGAAGGAGGCTTTTAAACCATGGATTTGGGTTTTTGCTGAATTGGCAAAGACCATTAAACTACTAAGTTGTTAACGTGGCGGCGGCGAGCGGCGGCGGCGAGCGGCGGCGGCGGCGGTGGCGAGGGGCGGCGAGCGGCGGCGATGCTGTTCTCCCCTCACAATCTCATTTGATAATAAATTGATAGCAATAACACTGAAGAGATGTAATAGTAGGAAATTGGAGATAGTGTGTATAATTTAGACATGATGGGAAAAGTTGGTGTCGACCCCTGCAAATGACTCACTCAAACTTTTTAGACTTTTTTCCCGAAGAAATGGCCACTTCTTTAAACTAATTCCCAAAAAAAGCTACTTTTGAAACTAATTCTGAAGATAGACCAGCTCTCATAGGCGGCAGTTGCGAATTGTAGTTTGTTTGATTGTTGAGACCATATTTCCAACTTCAAAATTGTATTTTTTCGCCGTAGTTCCCAACTGTGGTCTTAGTTCATTTCATATTTGAGTTAGAGGGGCTTTTAGACTTAAACAAATTTTTCTAAGTAAAATGTATTGAATATACGCCACAGTTCCCAATTGCGGCCTAAGTATAACAGTGGCCGCAATTGGGAACTGCGGCCTCTATTATGAAAAAAAATTCTAAGCAAGTAAAAAAAACATATAACAGAGGCCGCAGTTGAGAACTGTGGCCTATATTTAACATTTTTTACTTAGAAAATGTTGTCTATATCTTGAAGCCTCCCTAACCCAAATATGAAATGAACTAAGGCTGCAGTGGCCTCCACTATAAATTCTTTTCCTCAGTAAGTAAAAAAAATATACATATATATATATATATATATATATATATATATATATATATATATATATATATATATATATAAAACAGAGGCTACAGTTCGGAATTGTGGCCTCTATTATATTTAGGTCACAGTTCTCAACTGCGGCCTATATTTAACACATTTTTACTTAGAAAATTTTGTCTAAGTCACGAAAATTTTGTCTAACACAGTTGGGAATTGCGACCTCACAATCGAACAGACCGCAATTCGCAATTGCGGCCTATGAGGACTGATATATCTTCAGAATTAGTTTCAAAAGTGGTCTATTTTGAAATTTGATTTCAAAAGTGGTTCATTCGTGAAAAAATTCAACTTTTTATTTAGTCGTTCGCTACAAAATCTAGTTAGATTATTTATTTATTTATTTACTTATTTATTTTGAGTGATGTTACTTTGTTGAAAATGAAGTATGATTCTGGGGCTGGTCCTGTTAGTTCGTCGGAGGCAGTGTTGTCATGGTCGACAATCTAGGGTGGAGGCAGCTGCAAATAGGGGACAAATGGGATCCCAAAAAATTTGTGAAACCCCCCTTCTACATACCCAATTTTTTATTTGCCTCCCGCCCCCTCCAAATTATAATTTTTTGGCGACCCCAATCCAACCCATCCAAGCCCAAGCCCAAAAGCCCAACTGCAACTAAAATTTAGCAAACTAATTTCGCCCCTCACATTTATTAAACCCAACCCAAGTTACCCAACCCATCTATTAACCATTTAACCTCATCCTCTCTCTCAATCCTTTCATTCTCATCGGATTTGCACCACTGCCAGCAACATCGACGTCCTCATCGACCTCCCCAGCAACCCCGATCATGTAAAAATCAATCTTTCCCAATAAAGATCCTTTGTTGTTTAAATTTTAGTCTTTCAGATTCTAATTATTGAATTGGTTTTTTGTGTTTAGGGTTCCATCTATTAAGGTAGCCCAAACTCTCTCGGTCTCTTTTATCTCATTCTCTCAACTGATAATTAATGTAATCTTCTAAATTCTACTTTCTTTTTTTGTAGAATTGGGTCATCAGTTCGTAAATGAAAACTCTATTGAACTATGAATTTTGGGTATAGAGATATATTCTTAAGTTGAAACTTTAGTCAATTGAAGTCTGAATTTTGAATGTGCTGAGAGAGTAAAAGTGAGTGATTTAGGGCTTAATTTGGCTTTTTTGGTAAATTTTTTGGTAGGTTTTGTTTTAATGTTTTATGTTGTGTGATTGAATCGAAAAAAGTAGTTACAAAACAATTGGGTTTACTTGGTAGGTTTTGGTAGGCTTTGGTGGGATTACTTTTTTTCTCTTGGTGTGTGTGTGTGTGTGTGTGTGTGGGCGAGGGGGGGTATGTTGTGTGTTAGAAAAATAATAACAAAAATATTGGGTTATATGTAGTGACTGAATTTTTTTTTGTTGCAAATACAGATTAATAATATTGTATTGTTAGACTTTATAGATAACATGAGAAAACAAAAAAAAACTCTCGACTTCTTTTTCGGGAAAAGAGATAGAGCCGTTAGAATTAGTGAATCATCTCTCACTCAAATTGTCGAAGAAGTACCACTAGTCGTTGAAGAAAAGGCGCCCCTATTGGCGAGCAAGTGTCAATAATCCATGAAATAAATCCATAAAATAATATCCAACATCTTGGAGAAAAGAAATAAACTTCGGGCCACAAAAGACCAGAAAACAAAGTACAACAAAAGTAGCAATGTGGGAAAGGAAATAACATGAACGAAATAATTATAACAGCCTAATGATTCAGTTCCATTCTCTACAATATTTGCTTGCTCACCAAGTCCTTCGGTCAAATCTCCTCCCATACCTGCAAGCTCAACATCTAGAGTTGCAGGGGGGGGGGGGGGGGGGGGGATGTCTGTTAGATAAAGTTACGTACAACAAGTAGTAAAGGCAAAGAACAAAGAAACATAGTATATCAAGAAATTATGAACTAAAACAAAATCAAAAATCAATAAGAAGGGTTGATAATACGATCAAAGGACTATAATCAAAGATGCAATAATCGAGACAATAATCCATAATCAAGTTGATAACTATAATCATGATAGGCGTGCAAGTGTCAATCCTAGATTTATTAGTCATTTATTATCCAATATAATGCACGTAATTTTGCATCTCATACCACATGTTCAATGTATGAAAACAGTGATGGTTTACACTATAGTGGTGAACTCTACAGATTATGTACTCGGCACAATAATCAATAATCAACAATCAATAATCCATAACTATAATCAATCGAACAATAATAAGGGACCCTTCTCCGAGTACACTCTCCGACTGTTTACTACCAAGTTGACCCTTAATACTCCGGGTTGTTATTATTTTATTATACTCAAATGTGGACATTCCATGGGTATAAAAGTATCGAGGCGATGTCAATGAGGTGTCAAGCGCATGCATGGTATAACTAATTCGATTCACCAGATGCAAAATCAAACATGGTTATACTTAATAACATAAAAACACACATTTTGGATAGCAAGACGTTGTTGTACAAAAGTCAACTTTCCTGTTGCTATAGGAAAGTAAATCAGGTTCTGTTAGGGGTTCTGAAAACTAAACTCCCTGTCGGTTCCAACACATATTCACACGACATATTATAACTAAATTAGCTTGGGTATAATTTCAATATTTATTGGTTTCATGTTCAGGCAGCAGGTTTGGGTCAAATTCTTATATATAAAAGTTGATTATAAATCATTTAAAAAACTTATAAAATCATAATTTAGTTTTTAATGCTATTTAGAAACAACATGATTAATCTCATGTTTAAATTCTTAATTTAATCTACTGTTCCAATTAATTAAACATGGTAATGTATTTTCAGACTACATTCTGGACTTCAAATGTTACAACACGAGAATCTGAATTTCTTGCAATCTGTATGTTGGATTGCAAAATCGTCAGATGTTCTAGATTCTAGACAAAGAGGGCTACAACTCTCACTTAATAAAATTTAAATTATTTTTAGCAGCTAGGTCAAAAGTCTGGTTATTTACTGAACTAGTACTCTGGCAACAACCTACGGTCATGATCTCACATATATATGATGGGTCTGAAAAATCATCAATTAATCTTATGAAAATTTCAAGTGACTCATAATAATTTCTAGTAATAACCTAGTTAATGTCAAGTTTTAATTCTACTGTTAATATTTAATTTAATTAACACTTCATGTGGATATGTTTGCTAACTACAATCTGGTAAACCTAGCAGTGTTAAAAATATGATAACTTGTAGTTTATAAATCGAAATTTTGATCTGTAAAAAGTTCTGGAAATAGATTCATAGGGCTACAAATTTTGTTTACAAAATTCTACATAATTATAACAGAAACTGGGTCATAATCCCAAAACAACATAGAATAAACAGCAGACCAGCAAGTTGATTATTATTAATTAGCAACAAACGAGATACACAAGCATATAACTTTATGGCGATAATTAACAGGAAATTACGATCTATTATTAGGGCGGAATTCTACTGTTAACAAGACAAGATTATCATCAACATAGCATTAAATTCATGAATCTAGCTATAATATCATATCCAATCGAAAACCATTCGAATCATTATTTTTCTATATAACCTGTTTCTTGTTGGTATTCATGTAGTGTATGCATATGACAATGTATAACAAGGTTGTGTTTGAGCCAAGGGGATGGCACGAAAAGAAACTATCACTTGGTTTCGCCGATGAATCCGTAATAGCTTCTTTGAAAGGTATTGGGCAAATAAAATATGATAATTAAAAGAGAACTACTTGCAGAGATCAAATAATTCTTGAATTAGAGTAACAAGTTGGTCCAAGAGGAACTTGCCTTTATACGACGTTTGCACATTCGATGAGGAACGCGGGAGGAAGAACAATGGCACGTTGCTTCGGCTTGATTGTGCAACGAGGAGCGCAACTCAGCAAGAACAACCACAAAAACAACAAGAGACAGAGGCAACACAAGCAATGATGGCGGCAACACACGGAGAGGTTGACTTCGGTGCTGCGATGGAGGCAGCGAGCAAAGGCAGCAATGGGGTGCAAGCGACGCGTCAGGGTGCTCGGGGACGGTGGTGGGACTGCAGTAATCTGTGGTGGATAGCAGCAGGAGGCTACAAGCTATGTGGGGGTGCATTGAGGTTGCTGGAGAAGGGCTTGGGATGCAGCAACGGCGCAGGGGTGAAGAGCAATGGTTGGAAAAGCTTCAGGTCGCGGTGGTGGTGTTGGCGATGGCTGACGACGATGGAGATTGGAGGGCGGCGAGGGGTGATGGGTGAGGATGGAGGTTGATGTGGATGGCGAGGCAGCGAGGTTGGGGTTTGTTGCGATGCGATATGCAGGCGGCGAGAAGCAGGTGGCGGAGGCAATGGTGAAGTTGATGGGGCAATGAAGGATTGTGGTCGGTGGTGCGCAGTCATGACGACGAGGAGCTGCGATGCAGGTGGCTGTGTGCAGGTGAAGGAGGTTGTGTGCTCGGTGGTGAAGAAGGAGGAAGGTGATGGATTCGGGATGCAGACGAGGGGAAGAAGGAGGAGGAGGTAGCTGTAGTGATGATTAGGAGATAGATTAATTAGGGTTAAGATTAATTAGTATTTATAAGGGATTAAGCTATTGGGTTTGGATTAGGGTTAACGGGTTTGGATCCAAAAGAAAATTAGTAAATCAATTAATGGGTTTAATAAAAGAAATCAAATAATAATAAAATATAATAGATAAATTAAACACCCAATACACAATAAATAAAATAGAGTGTACTAGGAAACCATGGTTCAAGCCAAGAGAATTCGGATGATCAAATGAGAACAAATGAGTTTAAAGAATAGTAAGATTTATTATCAATAAATCGGAATACTAGAATTTAGAAAAAGAAAAGAATTACAAAAGAAATCCGAAAAAAAATCGGAAACAGGGGTTACAAATCCTACCCCCCTTACAAGAAAATTTTCGTCATAGAAATTCATTCAAGTAAATCATAGGATAATCCCGAGAAAAACCTACTCAAAGAGATGAGGGAACTTCTTCCGGATTTCATCCTCAAGTTCCCAAGTCTACTCACCCGGCGAGTGAGGATTCCATGTGACCCGAACAAGCTTGATGACTTTATTCTTCAGTACCTTCTCACGAATGTCCAAGATAAAGTTTGGTTGGACCTCGCATGATAAGTCTGGCCTCACGGACAACTCTGAGTAGTCAATTACATGACTGTCATCCCTGATGTATTTCATGAGCTAGGAGACATGAAATACATCATTGACTTCAGATAAAGTCGGTGGCAGTGCGAGCCTGTAGGCTACCTTGCCCACTAGTTCCACAATATCGAAAGGACCAGTGAATCGGGGACTTAGCTTGCCCCCACCTCAAAAATGGATAACACCTCTCCATGATGATACCTTGAGGAAAAATGATCGCCTGCCACAAACTCTAAAGGCCTCCGATGACATTCAACCGACTTCCTGGATAAGCCATCAATACTAGTATTAAGATGTGAAATGTCCATAATCTTACTAATTACAAACAACTAATACACTAACATCAATTATATAAGCCATCAATACTAGTATGCAATCTACAATTGTTGTGAGATGTTATGACATGAAATACAATAATAATCCGTATTCCTATATTCAATAACTAACTATATGTATGCATATAAGATTCTCTATACATTAGAGACAAAGATGGTACGAAGTCAAGACTACTATTTGGATTCGCTCGTGTAAATCCGTAGTATCCCAATAATAGGTAATAATAACAATATACGATAACAATTAGGGATCTACTTGCGGGATTCAATAAAAATCTCGAATATGACACAATAACTATTCGAGAAGAAATGACTTGCCTTTAGATGACATTTGATCCTACATATTGAGAATAACTGGATCGGAATTCCGGCGATACGGCGGCAAGCAAACGATCATGATGATCACGATCGGGTATGGATCTTGTTGATCAAGATGGTGATCAAGATGAAGATCAAGTGAATCCAACGGCCGAGATCGAATATAAAAATATATAAGAATTAGAAGAGTACCAAAAGAGTAAATATACCGTAATTAACAATTTGATGAATGAGAACAAAAGTGGATCAAATATTTAACTCACCAAGTAGAAGACGAACGAGACGATCGAGATGATCAAGGGTCGAGATCAAATGTGATTGGTCGATCGGACAGCTGGGATCGAAGATCGAGATCAAGATCACGCTAATCAAAAAAGATTTGATGGTCGAGATCAAGATCTTGATGATGAGGATGATGGTGATGATGATCGATGCAAATCCAACTACCAAGATCCACGGATCAAGAAGCGATCGACGGCTTAGATTGATCAGATCGGGATGGAGATGATAATGGCTTGGATCTTGATCATATCGGATGACCCACATTACACTTGATCAATACTTCGATCAAACGGCACCCATCAATGGCTGCAGGGTCATCGCAGTGCCGGGAGGAGACACACAGCACAGGGAAGCTGTGCTGCGGCTGACGACGGACAGCGAATGGCGGAGAGGGTTGCCGGTGAGAGAGAGCATGCCAGGGTGTGCACTGCGAGGGAAAATGAACGGCGTACGGGGCTGGTGGCAACGGTAGGGCACATGGCGTGCGAAGGGGGTCGGTTGTCGATGCAAGCTCTGACTGACTGGCGATGAAGCGACGGGAGGGGGGATCGCCAGTAGGGTTGTGTTGTCGCTGCTCTGGTTGCGCGACAGGGCAGAGAAGGGAACCTGGGCATCGGCTGAAGGCGAGGTGGACGACAGTCGGTTGCAGTTGGGGGATGGTGGAAGGATGGGGTGAATAGGGTGAGGGAGAGGAGAGTCGGGATGTGGGTTCAGAGAGAGAGAGCAGGATGAAGAAGGTGAAGAGGCGGCTGGGGTGTAACAGTGAATAGGGGTAGGGTTATAGGTTAGGGTTTGGGTATAGGATAGGGTATATATATATATATAGGGTTAATGGTTGGGTTGTTGGGTAGATGATCAAATAGGAGAATGGGTAATGGGTTTAATTAGGATCCATTAGAAAAATAAAATAACCAATATAGAATTTATTTTGAATGACTTCAAATGAAATTAACAAGTAGAAATGTGTTTTTAATAAGAAATCAAAAGTAATAATAATAATAACAAAAACAATAATGATAATAACAATAATAGTAAAAATAGATTTAATAATAATATACACATATATGTCAAAAATGGACATTCAAGTTTAATAGACTGATTAAAATAATCCAAACAGTAATAATGTATAATATAAATAGTTGATCACTTAGAAATGTAAATTAAATTAAAATACACCGACATAAATATAAATTTTAAATAGTAAATGAAATAGAGAATTTCTTAGAAACCGAATAATATCTTGTTAAAATCTGATCAATTGAAAATGTAATTGTTGAAAGAGAATTTAAAAACGAAAAGAAAGTTATACAAATTTTAAATACAGAAAATACACGGAAAAAAATACACACCCAAAATACAGGAAATAGGAAACAGGGCTTACATTATTACATCTACCCGATCCACATCGGAGATCCGTGCCGCTAGCAACAATTGCTCCATCCGAATAAGCCATTACTCGGCCTCCAGCGGCGTCTCAGTACCCAAAAACTTATCCGGGTGCAATCTCATGAAATCTGCCATTGTACCGGGCCTTGGTGGCAGTAGCCCTGATGTGGGTCCAATAGCAGTTTGATTGGCCGCCTCTAAAGTAGCCCTCATCAACTCATTGTGCTCCTGTTGTAGGGCAATCATTTTTTTGCATCGTTTGGAGGATAGCAGCGTTGTCTGCCTGTTCATCCCTGGGTTGGGAAGTGGAAGAGCCTCCGCGAGCCACAGTTTGCAATATAGTCAAAACGGTGAGTATCCAGATATACGTTGGTTATTACATGTTCATGTGATCAACATGGTGCACACGTTATTGAGTCAAGCTGGCTAGAGCCTAACATGGGCTCTGATACCACTCAAAACCCATCATGCCCAGCTTCCCAAAATATGGGAATACAAACACGTAACAAAGGCCCAGTAAATGATATGTACATCATCCATAAGCTGTAACAAATTAACTCAATAATATAAAATATGATCACAACCGCGCATGAATAAATAATTACATAAACAATGAATTAAACATCAATAATCTATGAAATAAATCCATAAAATAATATCCAACATCTGGGAGAAAAGAAATAAACTTCGGGTCACAAAAGCCCGAAAAACAAAGTGTGTGTGTGTGTGTGTGTGTGTATATATATATATATATATATATATATATATATATATATATATATATATATATATATATATATATATAAACGGGTCTGGAAAATCATCAATTAATCTTTTGAAAATTTCAAGTGACTCCTAATCATGTCTAGTAACAACCTAGTTAATGTCAAGTTTTAATTCTACTCTAAACATTTTATTTTAATTAATAATTCATCTTGATATGTTTGCAAAAGACAATCTGGAAAATTTAAACCTAGCAGTGTGAAAAATATGATAACTAGCATTTTATAAGTCGGAATTTAGATTCGTAATTGTTCTGGAAAATAGATTCAGAGGGCTACAAATTTTGTTTACAAGGTTCTACTTAATTATAACAACAACTAGGTCATAATCCCAAAACAACATGGAATAAATAGCAGACCCGCAAATTGATTATTATTAATTAGCAACAAACAAGATACACACACATATAAATTTATGGCGATAATTAATAAACTATACTCAATCATTATGGTGGAATTCTACTGTTAACACGACAAGAATATCATCAACATAGCATTAAATTCATGAATCTAGCGATAATATCATATCCAATCGAAAAACATTTGAATCATTATTTTTCTATATAACCTGTTTCTTGTTGGTATTCATGTAGTGTATGCATATGACAATGCATAACAAGGCTTGGGTTTGAGCCAAGGGGATGGCACGAAAAGAAAACCACTACTTGGTTTTTGCCAATGAATCCGCAATAGCTTCTTTGAGAGGTATCATGCAAATAAAATGCGATAATTGAAATGGAAACTATTCGCGGAGATCAAATGATTCTTGAACTAGAGTAATAAGTTGGTTCAAGAGGAACTTGCCTTTATACGACGTTTGCACGTGTGATGAGGAACGACGAAAGGAAGAACAACGACACGTTGCTTCGGCTTGATTGCATGCCGATGAGCGCACCGCAGCAAGAACAACAGCAAAAATAGTAAGAGACAGCGGCAACACAAGCAACGGCAGTAGCAAGACACGGCGAGGTCGACTTCAGCGCTTCGATGGAAGCAGCGAGCAAGGGTAGCAACAGGGTGCAGGAGACGTGTCGGGGTGCTCGGGGACAGTGGTGGGGCTGCGATGATCGGCAGTGGACAGCAGCAACAGGTTGCAGGCTATCGTGGGGGTGCGTCGAGGTTGCTAGCGAAGGGCTCGGGATGTAGCAGTGGTGCGGTGGTGAAGAGCAACGATTGGATGAGCTTCAGGTTGCGGTGGTGGTGTTGGCGATGGCTAACGAAGATCGAGACTGGAGCGCGATGAGGGGTGATGGGTGAGGATGGAGATTGAGGTGGATGGCGAGGTAGCAAGGTTGGGGTTTGTGTCGATGCGATGTGCAGGTGGCGACGAGCAAGTGGCGGAGGCAATGGTGAAGTCGATAGGGCAATGGAGGACTGCATTCGGTGGTGCGCAGTCGCGACGATAAGGGGCTGCGATGCAAGTGGCTGTGTGCGGGTGAAGAAGGTAGGGTGCTCGGTGGTTAAGAAGGAGGAAGGTGATGGGTTCGAGATGCAGGCGAGGGGAAGAAGGAAAAGGAGGTGCTGTAGAGATGATTAGGAGATGGATTAATTAGGGTTAAGATTAATTAGTTTTTATAAGAGATTAAGCCATTGGGTTTGGATTAGGGTTAACGGGGTTTGGATCCAATAGAAAAATAATAAATCAATTAATGGGTTTAAAAAAAGAAACAAATAATAATTTAATGTAATAGATGAATTAAACACCCAATACACAATAAATAAAATAGAGTGTATTGGAAAACCAGGGTTCATGCCAAAAGAATTTGGATGATCAAATGAGAACAAATGGGTTTAAAGAATAGTAAGATATATTATCAATAACTTGGAATACAAGAATTTAGGTAAAAAAAAGAATTACAAAAGAAATCTGATTTTTTTTTGGAAACAAGGGTTACAAGGACACACGCGCATCAACTCTCAAAGATAGTATATATGATGTGCTCACTCATAATAACCTTCAAGTCAAAAACATACGAGGTCAAGTCTATGATGGAGCAAGTAATATATGTGGGGTGTGGAATGGACTTCAAGCTCAGTTTGGTTTACAAATTTATGGGTTTTATGATTATATTTGATCAAATTACTTTGATTTTTCAAAACAAAAATAAAGTGGAAATTTTCGGCAACAACATGATGCCGAAAAAATTGGGACCCCTCATTTTGATTTTTCTGGTTCCACCACTGTTTGCAATGATGATTTGGGGGTTAGAAAATTGTGATGTGAGACGGGTTTCGTCGGAGGAGATTGATCGCCTACAAGAGGTTTTGTCTGACTCGTTAGCTTTTTCCGATGAGGTGCTTCAGGAAGAAAGGGGGTTGTGGAGGCTTGCCTTGATTGGCCAGTTATTGGGAAGAAGAGTTGACTCTAATTATTTGGGGCATGTTCACCATTGCATTGGGGCTCCGACTGGTAACTTGGAAATCATTCCAGCAGTTAACGGGTTTTATTCCTTTCAATTCTCAAATAAGGAAGATTTTGAGAAGGTCAGAATGGGGGGTCCCTTGGTTTGTGGCTGGGGCGGTGTTGCCCATGGAGGTTTGGTAGAAGAATTTTAAACCGAATAGGTATTAAATTACGAAAGTGGCGGTTCGGATGAGATTGTCGAGGTCACCAAATGAGTATTGGGCCTGCAAGTTTCTGGTGGGTATTGCTCAGAGGGATGGGAAACTTATTGCTATGGATGAGGATACTATTGAGAAGAGGAAGGGTGCATTTGCTAGGGTGTGTGTGGAGATAGATCTGACGCAGCCATTGTGGCAGGGACGGAGATTGGGAAGATCGATGATTTTTTTTCTTCCAAGAGTCTGTATATTAAAGCATTGAGGTTTATTGCTATCATTGTAGGAGGGTTTTTCACCGAGTTTCGGGTTTTGATTTGTCAAGATCTGGTGGAACCAAGTGGCAAGTTGTGATGCTAGAAGATGAATGGAGTAAACTTTAATTTATTCAAGCACCGACTGCAATGGAAATGAAACCAGCGAGGGGTGGGGATGGCTCATTGGATGAAGATAATGGAAGCGGTGGTTACTCAGGAACTCTATGGTCCTTGGTTAACGATTACAAGACAAAAAAGTTTGTAGTGGCCGAATTCTCATGGCAGCGGCGGAACTAGGGTTTCGAGAATGGGAGAATCTGAGTCACGTGCCTCATGTGAGGGGGGCGGTAAAGGGGACAACTTGTCAGATGGGCAAAGGGATTTGCAGGGGCACGTGGCCCAATCACATGATTTGCATGGTGGGGGGTGATCTGGAAGGAATCTTCGTGGAAGGTGCAAAATAACAATCTTGGAGGGGACAAGTGAACAATGTGTTGGTCCAGTTTTACCATACTATCAAATAAGGGGTGTTGAATTAGGAGATGCATCTAGAATCCTGTCGGCTAGCACTGGTGAGGAGAATGATGACGGTTGGATGTCACATGGTCAAGGGAATGTGAGAAAGCATGGTGGAAGAGACTCAGCGAGTATGGTCCAGGGTGGTAGTACCAGGTTCAAATTCTTCTGGGCCTATTAATAATAGTATAGGAGTAGATAACTGGACATCTGTTATTAATGAATCTCTTAGGCTCTGTTTGGTTCAAAGGAGGGGAGGGGAGGGGAGGGGAGGGGAGGGGAGGGAAAGGGAGGGGAGGGATTTAATGAAGACTCTGTTTGGTTCAAAGGAGGGGAGGGGGGGGGGGGGAAATAATTATCTTCTTGTTTGGTTCACAAGAGAAGGGAATTGATTTTATAATAAAATTACTTTTATATCCTTCACAAGGTGATCGATACTTGGTTGGAGGGAGGAACCAAGTAGGGATTCACAATGGTTTTGATCAAACCTTATTAAACCCTATTTATAAGTATAATTGAGAGTTAGTGCATATCCTAGATGTGTGGCATTACTGTGTAGTTCTGTTGAAGTTGATTTTATCTTTATGTGTACTCAATTTGCAGTCAATAGTATCTGCAGAAGGAAGAGCTCCTCCTAGGATTGGAAATGTTCACATGACACGCATTACCAACAAGCTTGTTCAATTGCAGAATAACAACAGTATAATCCAAACATATTTGCAGGTTAATCAGTCTTACCCATTCAATTCATTTGCAAACCTCATGTTTTAATACCTTTTTTAGTTCGAGTAAATATATATAGATATGTGTGATTATTCAGTTTTATAGAAATTAGGGTTTGATTTAGATTTTAGACATGCTGTTTCAGTTCTTCAAAGAGAACGTGTCAGCACATAAAATGTGGAAAATGTGTGTACTGTAAAAAAGATTCATCTTCCTATTCTGTTTGAACATGAGTTCATGCAAATGAATTATGTCTTCAGTAACATGAGAAGAAGTAAACAGCATGCTGCAAATTGTGATGTTAGAGTGAGCAGCTAATGGAATATTTAAGTTTCTGTGGAAAGTGCGCAATGACTTATTTTGCATGCGCATATATTTAAGTTCTTGCAGCTTTATCCTTGATTTGGTTTTACAATGCGCAAGGTGGAGATAGCAGAATTGTGAACTAGAATGATTGCGTCACTTGTGAACTAGAATATCCTGCTAATGTTGCTTCTTTATTGGGGAAGCTTGTGAGTATAATATCGAAGATGATGTGGAGATTGAAGAGGAAAAATATCAAAGAGAACTAACTAAAAGGGCAATTTAGTCCGTTCACATTAAAAAATTAGACATAATTTCTCTCCACTCCAAATCCCCCAAATATTAGAGGGGACCCAAAATTGGCTCAGGAGGGGTGTTGTACCCCCTCATTTCCCTCCCATCCCCTCCTAGAAAATGAACCAAACATGAAAAGTTTTAAAAAAACCCTCCCCTCCCCTCCCCTCCCAGAAAATGAACCAAACATGAAAAGTTTTAAAAAAACCCTCCCCTCCCCTCCCCTCCCCTCCCCTCCCTTACCCTCCAACCAAACGCTCCCTATTATTATTAAAGCTAATATTAGACATGTTATTAACACTACTTCTGATTCTTTGATTTCTTCTTCATCTGCTCTGGTTGCGGGAGGTGGAGTTGTTGTCTACGAGCGGGAGTAATGGTGAAATTGGTGAGGGGATGAAAAGTAAAGGGAATAAAGTCAGTGGTGGGAAGCTTGGGACACTTGGTAGTCCTCCTCATAAGGGGATTTCTACAGTGACCTTAGGGCATGTAAAGGTTACTGATAGTCTTAAGAGACGGAGGAAAGCTTAAGAGACGGAAGAAAGCTTTAGCTGCTAGTTTGTAAGGTCAAGAATAACCAAGTTTGAATGATAATAAGGTTATCGAAGCTGAGTGTGATGCGATGGGGTCTTGCCCGCCTCCTGCTTGACGATTACTTCTTTTGTAATTATTGGGGTGTGAGTAAAGCTGAAACTCGTACCCACTGTAAATGATTGTTAGCAGGGGAAATGCCAGATTAATGTGCTTTGCTTGAAACTTAGGTTCAAGCGGATCGGGCTAGGAAAGTTATCAATGAAATTGTTCGAGATTGGGACTCTCATATAGCAAGTGCCACTAGGAGTTCAGGTGGACTTATTGTTTGTTGGAGGGGTTCAGTACTGAAATGCGAGGTTGTGAAGGACAAGAAACAAGCTATTGTGCTTAAAGTGACTGGTAGGAAATGTCAATGGTTGTTATGCATTCTATATGCAAGTGTGAACGATAATGAAAGAGATGAGCGGTGGTTGTTTTTTATGAAGGTCGTAGGGTCTAGGCTTTCGGTTGCCATGGCAGGTGATTTTAATGTGTTGGTTAATAGTAGTGAAAAACTTGGGGGTGCATTTAAAGAGGACAGAGATGTATTAGGGTTCCATCAATTCTTGTATGATGCGGGTCATGTTGACTTCGGGTTCTCTGGTTCTCGTTTTACGTGGTGGAACTCTCAGTTTGGTCGGAGGAAGATTTTGGAGAGCTTAGATAGGATTATGGTCTTGCCATGTTGGTTACAACACTTCTCCAGGGCTCGTGTCAAAAATTTGGAAAGAGTTGCGTCGGATGATAGGCCTATCAAGTTAGATTGTTGAGGGGATGTTCTCGTGCACTAAGCCGTTCCGGTCTATTTTTATATTTTATTGCTAATCTATCATCGATATGGTTGCTACTCATATAATATGACTTTTATTATTTATACTTTCGTTTGCTATCTGCATTTTATTTCTATCCCAATTAATATTATATAATATTTCAATTATATTTTGCTATTTTTACTATTATTTTATTTTGCTTCTCCAATTGCTTATAACATTCATATTATAGTATTGTTTATTTCATTATATATTTTTACGCCCATGTACATGTATAATTTTGTACGCTGGTTTTCTTGCTATACTTGACAACTTATATATATTTTAATAAATACTAATCACTATTCTATGTATTTAATTTTGAATCGTATATATAGTTGTAATATTTACCTTACGAATTATTTTTGTCGTGACATTAATTTGATATGCATAATTATATCTATCTTATATTGTTTGTACATTTAGCTAAAATTTAACACTCATATATTTTCAGACTTTTTATAAAACAGTATTATCTTAAATTGCTGTCTTCTTTTATCTATTCTTAGTTTACGATCTCAATCATTCAATTTTTTTTTCATTTCTTTTTAGTTAATTTCTCTTTCCTTAAAATTTTCAAATTCTTATTAGTTACTGCTAACTACCTTTTAATTTTTTATGATCTTCTCAGTTATTTATCGGTTTGTTTTATGTCTCGATATTTTGTTATCATACTGCTCTCTGTATTGTCATTACTTTTAGCTACCTGATATTTCTTTATGCTCTTAATCTATTTTCAAATTTTCCTACTGCATTATAATTTATTTACATTATTCCAATGGTTTTATTCTTTGCGCTTACATTTCTTTTCTTTCCTATTTATTTCCATACTTATATTTTTGTTTTACTCTTTATCATGTTACTTCTTACTACTTTTTTTGTTGTTTACTAAACTTGTTTTAAAACATCTGTATGTTACTATGATTTCCATATTTCTTTCCAATTACTTTGTTTCCCAATTTCTCTCACAATTGATGACTTAATATTTTCCTTTTACTACAGTATCTAATACTTTATCAAATATTATTTTGTATGAAAATTTTTGTTATCTTTTATGGTCACATTTCTCATTCTACTATTTTTCTATTTTTCTTGTTTCATTCTTATTAACATTGATACTCATAGCTTCTTTATATAAGTTTGCTTTGGTGTCCACATTAAATAGTTTTATACTGCATTTATTTTATTAGTATTGGCAGCTCTTTGAAATACAATAATGATTTTTTTATGATGTGTTCAAAATACAACTTTTACCCTAGTAAATTCTGAGGACAGAACTGAACTAATGGGGGAAGACTGTAATACCCTGCAAAATTGAGTTATGACAATTTTACCCACGGGTGTTACGTGTAACTTCTCAGAGAAATTTTAGAATAAAATACATTTTTTTATTTTTGCACATGCAATGCACGTGCAATTTTATTTCATTTTTTATTCTATTTTTTTTCCTAATTTATGCACAAATTTTCTCTTATTTGTTTTGTCTCATTTTATTATTCTTCCTTAATCAAAATCCATAGGCCTAAAAGATTAATTTAAGCCCACTAGAAAAATAAGAAGCCCACAAATAAAATCCTATATTTATTTTTGTACACTTTTCTACACTTGTCATGTAACAAACATATAGGGTATTACTAAAAACAAATTAATAAATAAAATAAGAGGGTGTGCATGTGTGAAGCACGTGCACGTGTTTGTGCTAAGAGAGGGGGGCGACCATTTGTAGAGAGAGATGGAGAGTGGGGTGAGAATGTGGGAGAGTGTGGTGGTTACTAAAGTAGTGGGAGTCAATCTCAACCACACAAAACCCCTATATAAACCCCCCCTATTGTATGTTGAATGCACAAATTTAATCAAATCAAAAAAGAGAAAGAAAGAGAGAAAAAGGAGAGGCCAGTTTTTGATTCCTTGGAGAGGGAGCTTGCGGTTTTGTGCAAGAGGAGAAGAGGATCAATTGGTGTGGAGCTAGGAGCATTCTTTGTAGGAGTTTTCTATATTTTGCAACATAAGAGGTGGGTATCCCTTCTTACTTTGTAGATAATGCAGAAAGCATGTTTAGGTGTTTTGTGAATTATTTTGCTAGTTTAATGAGTTCTACAAGTTAAATTGATGCATGTTGTAGTGATAAAGATTACTAATGGTAGAAAGTTATAGAATTCATTGTATGTTAATGAGAAGTACATAAATTAATAGGTAGATTATGATTGAGAAAAAAAATGAATTAAAGGCATGTGTAGAGATGTTATGCACTAATAATCAACTTGATTAAATTGCATAAGATTTGTGTCTTTTACAAATTTGATAAAAATATTTATAAAATATGGATAAATAGTTATTGAATAATTAGAGGAACATTTTGGGGGAAGGAGATGGCTATAGTAGAAGGATAAAAGATGCATTAATGTTGGTAGAACAATCATTTAGTTGTATTTGGTATTTATAAAAATGATTAATTTGGAAAAATTGAAGTTAATTATTCATTAATACAAATAAGGTCAGTAAGATAATAATTTTGGAGGTTTATAGATATAAAATAGTAGTATTAATTTGAAGAAAAAAGGTAGTTTGCTAATAAATCAAATTATATGTTTATGTGTTTCTAAAAATGAATATGTACATAAAGTGGGGATAAATCATCTTAATTATGATTAAAATCGGTAAAAGAGAAATTATGGAAGTTTAGAACTCTATTTTTATAGTATCAATTTTGGGGAAATGAATAGAAACTAAAGATTATTGAAAGAGTAGAAAATGAGATTTAACCGAGAGTTGGTATTTAAAGTTATTAACTCCTGTATAGTCAGAAGACACGCTTGGCCTTAGTGGCTAGCATGGGCGCTGACGCACCACGCGCTGCCACGTGGCCTCGCTGTGGTTTGGTTGGGGGTCTCGGGTTCGAACCCTCTTGTGCACAAAAGTGCATTTTTGTATTTATTTTTTTGGGTTTTTGGATTTTAAAAATTTAGAAAAAATTATTTAAATATTTTAAAATATTATGGGAACATCTGAAAAATATTTCTCACTGTCTTAGTTTATATTTGGGGGTTTTAAAGTCATCTTTCATCAATGTATTGAGTTGAGTTTAATTTGAAATGAAGGAGATATATATATAAAATTAAAGATTTTATGAATTGATTATAAAAAATCAAAATGTGAAGTTGAGAATGAAGGAAATTTAGTAATAAATTATGTGATCATGTAACGCCCCTGCCCCGACCACCTTTCTATTCTTTCTTTCTTATTATACTATATATATATATATATATATATATATATATATATATATATATATATATATATATATATATATACCGGGTGTTACAGATCAATTAAAAAGTAAGTTCTCACTATTTTAGGATTATATGATGGGGATTAAAAATCACATTCATATTAATTAATTGGGGAATAATATTAAAAATGAGAAATGTGTATGAGTTATTAATTTGGTTATAGAATATAAATTAAAGTACTTTTGGTGAAGTTTCATGAATACAAAAGTTTACGAGTTAGATTAATAGTTGTGTGGTTAACTAAGAAGTGTATACTTCATGATTGGTAAATGTTGCTGCTGATTTTGGTGTGGGAGCAAACAAATAGAATTTGTGTATTCTTGAGAAAATGAACAAGGCAAACCTGTTGACCTGTTAACCTTCACCAAGTTGTTGACCAGTTTCTTGCCACTGCCGTTGACCTGCAAAAAGTGCGAAACACCGGGATGGATCCCTCCGACGCACCCTCCGACGCTCTTGTCAGTAATCTGAATGATTAAGCAAGAACTTAGACTGGCAAAAAATTAATTACCTGGTAATAGTGGAGGGAGGGGGGTATTATAGTCGCCTTAGGGATCTGTATCGAGATATGAACATATCTCTACTTCCCGGTGTGAATGGATAGAAGCGATTAAGATCACTTCTTAGGAATAATTATGAATCTGAATTCTTTTTTATCCTTCTGAACTGGTTTGTAACGGGTTGGGACCCGTATCCAGTAAGACAGATCCGTTTATGGGTTATTGGGCTTTGAAGAAAGACTCAGTTCCCATTTTAGACCCGTTTGTAGGTGAAATTACCGTTTTACCCATGGGGTTTAAGATTCGTGTCCGATTTAAACGGTCCCGATTTAATCCTATTTTTAGCCATATCACGAGCCCCCCACTCCTGGAGACTGAGTTCTACAGTCTTTGAGGAGTAGTTTGTTGTCCTAATGGCGTACGGGATTTTATCGGAGTTCTTATGGGAGTTCGGACCTTGCTCGAGGTGTAATGGTGTAATTCTGAGCTTGTAAAATGCCCAAAAATATCCTTAGAATTTTCTGGATTTTCTGTGATTTTCCAGATTTTTCTGAATTTTTCCTCATTTTTTGAATTTTTTATTCATTTTCCAAATTAAATAATTAATTATCAAAAATTTTAATTAATTATTATAATAATTATTATTATTTTTAGAATTTTAAAATAATTTTTCGAATTTAATAATTATTTTTAGAATTTTTTAATTATTTTTTTCGATTTTTAATTAGTTTTTCAGATTTTTTTAAAATAATTAATTCAAATAAATAAATAAATAAATAAATTAAATTAAATATTACCTAGACACGTGTCGTGTTTCTGGGCGTTAATCATGATCAGATAGCGCGCATCACAAAGCGGATCATTTTCTGGACACGTGGCGCGTTTTTGAGCGTCGATCGTATCGTGGCGCGAATTTTGAGATGATCGGACGGCTTGTGTAGCTCGGCAGTGTTTTTCTCCACATGTGGAGGTCGGTGCCCCGGTAGCTCGGCACCCGTCCTCGGATCTGTCCGAATGCTGGGGGTGACGCCACGTGGCATTTTTTCATTTTTTCTTTCTTTCTTTTCTTTCTTCTTCTACCACGCTCTATTCTCTCTTCTTTCCTTCCCGCCCTCTGCCTTTTCTTTTTCTTCTTCGTCTCGTTTCCATCTTCGTCATCGACTTTACCGCCTCGCCCCCAACCTCTCCACCTCTCCGACTTCGTCTAGCGAGGAGGTCGACGACGAGGGGAATGGAGCTCGACAATGTGGAGCTCGAAGGAGAGGAGCTCGGAGCTTTGGAGGAGAGCTGTTGACGAAGTTTCGGCTGAAGTGGGTTTCGGAAGAGTAGAGCTCGGCGAGAGCACGGTGGAGCTCAATGGTGGGTTCGTCGAGGAAGGAGACTGTGCTCGGAGCTTTGGAGGAGAGCTTGTTAACGAAGTTTCGACCGAAGTGGGTTTCGATGAAGAGTAGAGCTCGGCGAGAGCACGGTGGAGCTCAACGGTGGGTTCGTCGAGGAAGGAGACTAAGCTCGGAGCTTTGGAGGAGAGCTTGTTGACGAAGTTGAGTGCTGGAGCTCGGAGAAGTGGCGGAGCTCGGCCATGGAGGTGGGTTCGAGCTCGGCGTGGGCCTCGTATTTTGGGTGCGGAAGGAGCTCAGCCATGGAGGTGGTCGGAGCTTCGACGAGTGAAGGTGATGAGCTCAACAGTGTTTAGCGGAGCTCACTCGAGGGAGCTGACGGAGCTCATGATGGTGGCGTTCGGAGCTTGTCATTGGGCTCGGAGCTCAGAGCCGAGGAGAGCTCGAGCTCGTGAAGGAGGGAGAGCTCGACACAGTAGTGGAGGTTGGAGATGAGCGAGCTCGTCGACAGAGGGAGAGCTCGGCGGCGTGAGGAGCTCAGCGTAGTGAAGAAGAGGAGTTTGGGTTTTTCTTGTTTGGTTTTGGTGCCAAAACTGTTGAAGAAGAGGAAGGGGAGGAAACAGGTGGTTCGGGTTTTTGGGTCCAACGACCCGTTAACCCTTCTCCTCCACCTTCTCTTTATGTTCTGTTTCGGCGAATCCGAGCACAGATTTTGAGGTAAAATTTTTGCCATTTTGCAGTTCGGTAGCTTGGTAGCTCGAATTTCAGATCCGAGCTATGTGGCTCCATCTGGACAATTGATCACGATCATGGCGCGAATCACGAGGCAAGAGGCTCAGATCACGAGAAAGATGATCTTGTCATTTTGTGGAGACGTGGTAAAATCTGAGTCATCCATCAGCCATTGGCGCGAACATCTGGACGATCTGACGCTCCAAGGAGCTCGGGGTGTTTTTTCCCCAACGGAGGTCGGTGCCCCGGTAGCTCGGCATTGTAGCTCGGTAGTTCGGTGTAGCTGTGTTGCGATCCACTTTCCCGGTGCTACAGAGGTCCGATCGGGGCGTGCGACCCCTCGTTTCGAAGCTAACTCGGAGGTCTACAAGTTCTCTTCAGAAATGGGTTGAAGAATCACCCTTCTTCATGGTCAAAATAGTCATGCAGCATCCTTGCCTTCATGAAGTTGAGGAGTGTTTTGGTCTTCGGAGAGGAGCTCCACTCCTAGGGGCGAAGAAGATGGGCTAGGAAGATCCTCGTAAGAGCCATGGGAAGATCCATTCTTGGAGGTGAGTGCAAGGAGCAACTCTAGGGGAAAGTTTTGAGCTCCAAACTTGTTGAGAAGAGGTCCGCTTTGGAGGCGAACGGAGCGAAGAGCTTGGCTCTAGGAGAGAGCCATTTGAGAGACAAGTTTGAGGAGCAACTCTAAGAGAGAGTTGTGAGCTCCGAACTCATTGAGAAGAGGTCCGCTTTGGAGGTGAATGGAGCGAAGAGTTTGGCTCTAGGAGAGAGCCATTTGGGAGACAAGTTTGGGGAGCAACTCTAGGGGAGAGTTGTGCTCCAAACTAGTTGAGAAGATGTCTGCTTTGGAGGTGAGCAGAGCGAAGATCTTGACTCTAAGAGAGAGCCATTTGGGAGACAAGTTTGAGGAGCAACTTTAGGGGAGAGTTGTGAGAAGAGGTCTGCTTTGGATGCGAGTGGAGTGAAGGGCTTGGCTCTAGGAGAGAGCCGTTTGGGAGACGAGTTTGAGGAGCAACTCTAGGAGAGAGTTGTGAACTCCGAACTCGTTGAGAAGAGGTCCGCTTTGGAGGCGAGCGGAGTGAAGAGCTTGCCTCTAGGACAGAGCCATTTGGGAGACAAGTTTGAGGAGCAACTCTAGGGGAGAGTTATGAGCTCTGAACTCGTTGAGAAAAGGTCCTCTTTGGAGGCGAGCGGAGCGAAGAGCTTGGCTCTAGGAGAGAGCCATTTGGGAGACAAGTTTGAGGAGCAAATCTAGGGGAGAGTTGTGAGCTCCGAACTCGTTGAGAAGAGGTCCGCTTTGGAGGTGAGCGGAGCGAAGAGCTTGGCTCTAGGAGAGAGCCATTTGGGAGACTAGTTTGAGGAGCAACTCTAGGGGAGAGTTGTGAGCTCCGAACTCGTTGAGAAGAGGTCCGCTTTGGAGGCGAGCGGAGCGAAGAGCTTGACTCTAGGAGAGATCCATTTGGGAGACAAGTTTGAGGAGCAACTCTAGGAAAGAGTTGCGAGTTCCGAACTCGTTGAGAAGAGGTCCGCTTTGGAGGTGAGCGGAGCGAAGAGCTTGGTTCTATGAGAGAGCCATTTGGGAGACAAGTTTAAGGAGCAACTCTAAGGGAGAGTTGTGAGCTCCGAACTCGTTGAGAAGAGGTCCGCTTTGGAGGCGAGCGGAGCGAAGTGCTTGACTCTAGGAGAGAGCCATTTGGGAGACAATTTTGAGGAGCAACTCTAGGAGAGAGTTGTGAGCTCTAAATTTGCTGAGAAGAGCTCCACTTTGGAGGCGAGCAGAGCGAAGAGCTTGGCTCTAGGAGAGAGCCATTTGGGATACAAGTTTGAGGAGCAACTCTAGGGGAGAGTTGTGCTCCGAACTCGTCGTTTAAGAGAGATTCAACGGTTAGGGGGGCAGTTCCCAATGACGAACCACTTTTTACCCGCTTATGAGCGAGTAATTTGAAGCGGAATCGAGCCAAGTGTTGGACTCCGAACTCGTCGTTTAAGAGAGATTCAACGGTTGTGGGAGCAGTTCTGAATGGCGAACCACTTCTGACCCACTTTTGAGCGAGTAATTTGAAGCGAAATCAAGCCAAGTGTTGGACTCCGAACTCGTCGTTTAAGAGAGATTCAACGGTTGTGGAAGCAGTTCCGAATGACGAACCACTTCTTACCCGCTTATGAGCGAGTAATTTGAAGTGGAATCGAGCCAAGTGTTGGACTCTGAGCTCGTTGTTAGAGGGGGTTAACGAGTTGTAGGAGCAACTCTGAATGGTGAGTTGCCCTGCCCTTGCTTGTTTGCAAGCGGCTATAGCAACATCGAACCAAGTGTTAGACTCCAAACTCGTTTTTTTAGCTTAGTAAGTTGCGAGAGCAGCCATGTGGGAGAAGCTGGACTCTGAACTCACCATTTAGCGAGTCGTGACTCGGAGAGATAGAGATGAAGCAAGAGCAATAATTTTCAATGAAAAAATGTAAAGTTTTATGGAAATAAACTAAGTGGCTGCTTCAATAGGGCGAGCCATTATTACATGCTATTGACCGGGTTACAAGCATCGGCCTTATTGAAAAACAAGATCCTACTTCTACGATAAGGTGAAGGCCTCTTGGGAGGAGCTGGGTTCTCCCTTCATTGGACCTCCTTTGATGTGGTGGAAGACGGCCCCAGGTTCTGAGTCTTGAAGCTCGGCGGGCCTCTCTGTTCGTTTGTAGGCTCATCAGGGGGGAGGCACGGCCCCATCTTTTTGGACAAACTTGGTCAGGTGTTCCCGCTGTATGAGTTCTTCGATCTCCTCTTTGAGAGTTCGACAATCATCTGTGTCGTGGCCGTGGTCCCTGTGAAAGCGGTACCACTTATCCTTATTCCTCTTCTTGCCAGGTGTATTCATTCTAGGGAAGCGCGGAGTAGCCCTTCCTTGTCCACTTCCATAAGAACTTCTAATATATTAGCAATGAGGGGAGTGAACTTCTCAAAATGAGGAGTCGGACGACGTTGGCCATTGCCGTCCTTCTGGGATTTTTGGGACCCCTCTTCGCTCGTATTCTTCCGTTTGTTCCCGAAAGATGGTTCTTCAAGAGTAGGGGGTTGGGAGCCTCTTCCACCCGTATGCACTTCTCCACCCTAAGTAGGAGTTCTGAGAAGTCCCGAGGAGGCTTCTTGGCAAGGGACGCCTTGAGGCGAGCATTAGTAACATTGCGCTCTAATGCTACAGAGGCTACTGATTGGTTGAGGGAGGGAATGGACCGGGCTTCGGCAGTGAAGCGTCGAACATAGTCCCTTAGGCGTTCACCCTTTTCTTGATTAAGGGTCACCAGAAATACACTTGTTTTCTCGGCCCGATGGCTACTCACGAAATGAGTAAGGAAGAGCCCTTCGAACTGATCGAATGAGAAGATGGAGGCCGGGGCGAGCCGAGAGTACCATTCTCTCGCAGGCCCCTTCAGCGTGGCAAGGAATATCTTGCAGAGGAGGGCGTCTGAAGCATGGTGGATCATCATGAGAGTTTTGAAACTCTCTATGTGATCCGCGGGGTTCGACTCCCCGGTATATGACTCGAAGTAAGGCGGCTTGAAGTTTTCCGGGACGGGGGCCTCCATGATGGTGCGGGAGAATGGAGGTCTGCTCGGGCGGAGGTTTTTCGTCCGTTGCTCTTCTCCCCTGTCAATTCGGCCTAGGCGCCTCTCCATCTCGTAGAGACGGCGGTAGACTGAGTCTTCTCTTTGATCATATCTTGTCGAGCCCCGGGACTCATCTCCGTACGAGGATGGACTGAGGCTGTGGCGATGGTAACTTGGAGATGGACGAGGACCGGGAGTGTGAAGGCGGTGGCTCCTAGTTGGCTTATGAGTAGGTGGCCTCTGGTCGTTATTTGGGGCGATATTGAGGGCCCGTAAGACTGCCGCTTGGAAGTTTTGAAGATCTGCTCTTGTGACTGTTGCCTCTCAAGCTTGGCGGTCCCTATGTGTGGCTCAGCTTACTGGAGAATGAGTTCTCCGCCGATGATGCTGAGGGGACTTTCTTCGCCTCCTCGGGGGAGGGGATCTTCTAGTCCTCGGTAGGCAGGGGGTCCGAACTCTTGAGGCCCCTGGGTGCTCAGGTTGATGGACTCCCCCAAGGGCTCGCCATCCATTCAAGTGAGTTCGGAGATTGACCCCTTTTTGGCAGTCAGCAATCACTTGACGAAGATCTCGCTCGGGAGGGCTTTGAGAAGCTATAGATTCAACTGAAGGATTGGGACCCACGGCATGGTATGAGGAGGATATTGCTTTGGACGACTCCGACGGGAGCCCCCCTGGGCAGCCCCCCGAGACCCTGGAGGGGCCTGTTGAGGATGAGCACCTTGAGCTGGAGGAGGGGGAGGAGGAAGAGAAGTGGTTTTTCGGGTGGAGACCGCTGCCTTCCCCTTCTGTTTTGGATGCATGGATTGAAACTAGTCTCGCTGATGAAGTTAGGTCGGGTTGCTTTTTCGTTCCCACAGACGGCGCCAATCTGTTGCTGCTGATTTTGGTGTGGGAGAAAACAGATAGAATTTGTGGATTCTTGAAAAAACGAAAAAGGCAAACCTGTTGACCTTCACCAAGTTGTTGACCAGTTTCTTGCCACTGCCGTTGACCTGCAAAAAGTGCGAAACACCGGGATGGATCCCTCTGACGCACCCTCTGACGCTCTTGTCAGTAATCTGAATGATTAAGCAAGAACTTAGACTGGCAAAAGATTGATTACCTGGTAATAGTGGAGGGAGGGGGGTATTTATAGTCGCCTTAGGGATCCGTTTCGAGATATGAACATATCTCTACTTCCCGGTATGAATGGATAGAAGCGGTTAAGATCACTTCTTAGGGATAATTATGAATCTGAATTCTTTTTTATCCTTCTGAACTGGTTTGTAACGGGTTGGGACCCGTACCTAGTAAGACAGATCCGTTTATGGGTTATTGGGCTTTGAAGAAAGACCCAGTTCCCATTTCAGATCCGTTTGTATGTGAAATTATTGTTTTACCCATGGGGGTTTAAGATTTGTGTCCGATTTGAACGGTCCCAATTGAATCTCATTTTTAGCCATATCAGTAAATAAGAATGAATGAAAGAATTGAATAAGTTATGAATACATTTAATTGAGAATATGAAGTATAAGGGTATGCGTACCCCATAATGTTGAACATGAAAAGATGTTATTCTAGAGGCATGGTGATACCCAAGTACCGGCAAAAGTAAGGGAAATAATTATTGATTTTGCGAAATGGCCGATATGGGCTATCGTTCTCGGTATTTTTGTGTAAGACCGGTAGGAGGGTAAGCTAACTCTAGGTGGTATAAGAATTAGGCACTAAGTGGAGATGTAATAAAACTTGGGCAAACGTAAGTGGGTTGCCTCTATATAGTCTGACGGTGGACTCCAGAACTATAGACCCAGTTTGACGGTGGACTCCGGA
The DNA here is from genome assembly GCA_017893485.1 of Hemerocallis citrina. Taxonomy (NCBI): domain Eukaryota; kingdom Viridiplantae; phylum Streptophyta; class Magnoliopsida; order Asparagales; family Asphodelaceae; genus Hemerocallis; species Hemerocallis citrina. The sequence goes on from CM030366.1 coordinate 27,501,340, forward strand.
ACTGTGATTGCTTGCGATGGAGGCGAGCCTTAATTAAATCCGGGACTATGATTGGTTTGACGGTGCACTCCTGAATCATGAATAGTCGGGCGGATGGGAGGCTGTTATCTAGTGTATATGCGTATTCCGAGGCTATAGGGGCACTTGCGGATGTTTGCACGACGAGAATTTCCGTATAAGCTTGACGGTGGACTTCAAGGCTGGAATCTGTACTCGTGGAATGTCTAAAACTTGATTTATTACCGAGTAGTTTTCATGGCGAGGGATTAAACCTTTTAATGTGGAGTACGTTGGTGCTTGCCATCGGACCTATGTAGAATGGGATGCATAGAATCCTAACAAGTATGCATTAGTGTCATTATAGTAAAACATCTGCATTATGTATTAAGTCATATCATACACCGACATGTTTATGATAGTCACCCTTTTACACTTTATGATGCATTCAAGTGTATGGTTGCTAAGTAAGTGAGTTGCTATATTATGGCATAGCAGTGATTGCAGTATATAGTATTGCGTCAGTTGTATGTAACTGACGTGCCCACAATGTTCAATGCAAGGCTTGGATTGGCAAAGGCTTAAAGATGAAATTGAAGCTAAAGACTGTTTTAAATGTTGATGTTTAAATTGTACATATTTTGTATTGAAATTTTTATTTTTCCGTTGCGTTGATGTAAAATGAACAGTGTTGTAAAAAGATTTTTTAAAAAAATTCCTTGTAAAATTGTACGAAATGAAGCAGAGATCCTTTTGCGCTACGAATTATCGTACTTTGGAATTCGAGGCGTTACATTACACACATGTATTTTGTACTGTTACGAGTAATATTCGTAATGTATTTTTATATAAATGTCATACGTATTTTATATTCCAATTATTTATATGTTTTCCGTTCTCTCAAAATTCTTTTTTATCCAATTTTGAGTCAACTCAAATATTAATAATAATCTTTGTATTTTACGTGTATTGCACGTATTTTCAATACAAGTGTCGATTACGTATGTTTTACCGTTACGTGAAATATCTGTTACATTATTAATATACATGTTCTACGTATTTTATATTTTGACTGTTTATCGTTCTCTCAAATTTATTGTGTATTGATACGTGCAACGCACGTGTTTGCAGTGCACATGTTGGTTCCTAAAATTTTCTTGAGTCATGAATAATTTTTTTCTCATTTTTCTAGTCACAATTATGTGATTTATTTTTAATTAAAATCCATTAGGCCTAAATCTATTTTGTAGTCCACTAAAATTAATTTAAAGCCTATGATTGATTTTGTGTGCACTAAAGTGTACATTTAAAATATAGTTAGTTTGGTACACTTACCATGTGTATAACACACATCTAACCTAATAAAAATTAATAATTAAATTTGTATGAAGAGTGTGCACACACATTACTACATGTGCACATGTTTCTTACCATGGTTAAGAATGAGGGATAGTGGTGTGAGTTAGTGGGAAGTGGGGAGTGGGGAGTTATTTTGAAAAGTGGGGAGCTATTTTGTCCACACAATTTTCCTATAAATAGTCCATACTTTTGTCATGAACAATACAACTCAAAACAAAACCAAAAGAGAGAAAGGGGGAGAAGATCTTGCGAGATGTGCTAGGAAGAGGCCGGCCGTTTTTTTGAGGGAGCTTGGAGATTTGGAGCATTATTTTCTAGGAGTTCTACTACTAGGAATTCTACATTTGAGGTGAGTGTTTATCCAACTGTCACACCCCGCTTCCTAAAAACATGGAATACAAGCGCGTGACATTGGTCCAGCAAATGACTTGCGTCATCCATAAACTGTTACCCATTCAACTCAAGATTATAAACAAGAAAGCGATACAATCACGCAAGCATATAAGAATAATCACATAAATCACAACACGAATTGAAACATGAAATAACAATAAGATAACCAAATCTGGAAAAGAATAACAATTCTGGGTCAAATGCCCACAATACAATAAAATAACAATATTCAATGTTTTAGGTCCCCCCATAACATAAACAATAAATAAGTAAACGGCGATGCTATTAATTTCTTCACCAATGTAGTTCTCCCAATCCATTAGGCAATTTTCTTCGATTTCCTGTAAGCTATTCTTCTAAAAAGAGAGAATAATATGTCCTTAGAGAAAGTCATGGACAACAAGTAGAGAAAAGCAGGGAACAATAAGAAACATGGTATATCAAGAATATAGGACAGGATTAAAGTCAAGAACAAAGACAATGATTGGCAATAATGTCAAGAGTCTATGTTTAATTATGCAGTAATTAATAATTTCCATTCAAGATCAATAGCGATGACAATATACGGTATCAAGCATGCAATGTCGATTTAGGGTCATTATTCATTTTATTAACCTAACTAATGCACATACTACTGCGTCCCATTCTACAGTTTCGTGCATACAAGCAGTGAATGTTTATACTAAAGTGGTGAACTCTACAAATCATGTACTCGGGTCTTGCAATAGCAATGTTCCATTCATAACGAGAATTTATCCACAAGATACCACAAGATCACAAGAATACAAGATCACAAGATAACGATATAGGGAACCATGGGCCCCTCATCCGAGTACAGTCCCTATATTGTCCACTAATAAAGTCAACCCTTAAACCCCGGCTTGATTAATATTTTATTTCATCCTATGTGAGCATACAAGAAGGTGTCAAGATTATGTCATGCTAGATGTGACTAATTCTACTCATTACATACATGACAAGAAATATTTATATTAAAATAATACAAATCACACAATCTGGACAGCATGACGTTACTATACAAAAACAAATATTCCCGCTGCTACAGGAAAGCAAATCTGGATCTATCAGAAGTTCTAGAAACTACTCTCTGCCGGTTCCAGTGAATATAAATACGACATATAAAAATCAGAGAAGGTTCAAATTCTTATTCTTTAGAGATTTTATGTTCAGGCAGCAGGTTATAGATTGTGTTCACCTATATGTATTGGGTCAGAAAGCTTATCAATTAAATTCACAAAAATTCAGGGTGATTCCCAAGCATGTCTAGTCTCAGCCAAATTTATTTCACATTTTAATTCTACTGTTAACATGTTCTATTTACTAATAACTTAGGTTGATACACATGAAATTGTGAATCTGGAAATGCAGACCCAGCAGTACTAAAAGACAGATATCTAGCAGATTATATATCAGATTTTAATTCCGTAGAATTTTCTAGAAAATAGACTCATGGGGATACAATTCATATTTACAAAGTTCTTTCAGATTACTACAGCAACAAGTTCGAAATTCTGATACAAAAAGAAGTAAACAGCAGGCCAGTAATTAAATTTAGCATGAATTGGCAATAATTTCATCATACAAGCATACAATTTTATGATAATAAATTAATACAAGTTATATTTGGTGATTAACATGCAATTTCAGGATTAACAATGCAATTTACAATCATGACAATTAATTCATGAAAATCCAATTCAATCGGGGAGATACAATTCATCAATCAATTCTATAACATGGATCTAGTTGTTTTCATGTATTACGTGCAATAGGAACTTGTGTTCGAGTCAAAGATATTAGCACAAAGTCAAGAATATCTTGGGTTAGCTCGTGTAAACCCTCAATATACTCAACGGAAGACAATGATATAACAATATGATAACAATTGGATCTACTTGCAGGAATTCAAAGGATCTTGAACAAGAAAAATAAAACTAGTTCAAGAGAGACTTTCCTGTTAGACGGTACATTCGAATATAATAAAATAGCGGGATGAGAATCCCGACAACAACAATACACCGCGGTAGAACGTGCAATCGCGAGAACACAGCGACACGTGCACACTACGTGCACAACCACAGCAGCAAGAGCGCACAACAACAACGACAAATCCCCCCGAACAGCAAACAACAATGTGCGGCCAACACAGCAAGCGACAACTTCCAATCCTAAAATAGTTGCCACAGCAAGATGCGGCTGCAATGGCATAGCGACGATGCGACGACTCTGGCTTCGACGGTGGGTGGCGACTGGCGGGGGCTAGGGCGGTCGACTGGGGGTGACGGTGGTGGTCGATGACGCTCGGGGGAGGAGTCGACGAGGAACAACGGAGCTTCGATGGGAAGACAGGGGAGCCTTGGAGGAAACAGGGGAAGTCGAGGGAGAGGATGGGATGACGATGGGGGGTGCTGCGGTGGCTGGAAAGGTGGCCGACAAGGAGGGACAACGAGGGTGATGATGGATGGTGGTGTTAAGGGCGACGAGGAGTGATGGGTTCAGCGGACTCTATTTTAGAGGGAAACAGGGGGATGAGGACGCGGTGGAATCGAACGACGAGCGGCAGTTCAACCGGTGCGATTGGACGTCGATGATAGGCGGCGCTGGTGGCAACCCACGACAAAGAGGGATGCAGGGCTTCGACGGATGGATGATGGCGAGGAGGACAGGATGGAGGCGAGCGTTGACGAGGTGTAGTCGAGGACAGGGGCGACAGGTTCTCGGTTGCACGGAGGTGGATACAGGGACAACGGGACGAAGACGAGGAGAGTTGCTCGGGGGTGAAGAGGATGAAGGTGGCGACGAAGTGCTTTCGACTGATTGCAGGAGATCGGGGAGTCGAGGTGTGGAACGACGAGGAGGAGGGCACTTCGGAGGTTGGAGAGATGGCGAGGAGGATGAAGAGGATGAAGACGAGAGGGCGGAGGTCGATGGGGTGATGTCGAGCGGGAGGGGAAGATAAGGGGAGAGAGAGCGGTATGGGTATTGGGTAGAGGCAGAGGAGGGAGAAGAAGGATTCGGTGGCGGTGATTAGGTTAGATGATTAGGGTAATTAGGGTTAAAGGATTAAAGAGCATTTATAGAGTTAATTGGGATGTGGCTTAACGGGTTTCGGGTTGGAATCCAATAAGGAGATAGGTATAATGTTTAGGTTTACATCAATAGGAAATGAATATGATTTAGAGCAAAAATTGAACAAATAAATCTATGGTAATATAATATAACATTTAAATCAAATAATATGCATTACATTAATACTCAACTATTAATAAACACAATCGAATGTATGGATTCACAAAATAAGTAAAATTGGATTTGATTTGGCTAAAATATAATAAATAGCAATGTAGTAGCACATATTAATTTATTAAATCAAATAGTATACATAAAATTCATACTCCAATAATAATAAAATATAGATTTGGATCTATAGGCTTTCACAAATTAATAAACAATTAAAGAAGGAATGATAATAATAATAATAATAATTATAATAACAACAAAATCAATAATAATAATAATAACATTAAAAATAATAATAGTAGTAGTAATAATAAGGTCATTTATAAAATAGGATTATATTACAATATAACTTTTTTTGAAAATAACTACAAATAAAATTAATGAATAGAAATGGATTTTAATAGGAGATCCAAAATAAATTTAAAACAAAATGAATCCGAGAATACAATTTTTTATATATATAAAGAATCCAAACACAGAAAATATACTAGAAAAATACGTATAGATGGAAACAGGGGTTTCACCCAACTTTCTAATATAGTTTTATTAGTGTTCAAGACTAGGATAGTCACTTTTCCTGTTCGCATTCAAGTTTCTGTTTGCTAAAGTAGAAGAATCGATGTATTATAGCATTGCGTCAGTTGTATGCAACTGACGTGTCCACAGTTTTCTAGTTGCGGGATTGGACTTAGCAGGGACTTGAAGTTACTATGATGAGTTATTACAAGATTGAAGAATTTTTATTATTGTAGATTGTATTGTATTCATTTAATTCTGCTGTGTTGTTGTAAAGAACATGCTGTAAATAAAAAGTTTCGAATTCCTTGTAAATTTGTACGAATTTGAAGCAAATCCTGTTTATGCTACGAATTGCCTATGTTTGGAATTCGGGGCATTATAGAGTGGTATCAGAGCTTGCTAGACAAGAAGGTAATGTCGGATGCATGATCAGGGGTTTTGACAGTGTGATTGATGGCGAAGCATTGACTCTTACCCTGACATGCCCAGGTCGGCTAGCCACCAATGCGGTTGCAACAGTCGAGAGGCTGTTGGCATAAAACAAGTTATGAGGTTACCTTTGTGGCCATTACTGTCCTGAGTGACAAGCGGCAGTCTACACAGAGTGGTATTAGAGCTGACTTCAATGAGTAGTACAAAGTTATAAGGACAACACAATTATGGTGGACATTAGAGTGTGAGTGTCAGTTTGGAGTCATGAATGAAGTAGTTATTGAACTTGCATCCATGATACTCTCCTTATATACGTTGATGTGATATTGTTTGCGAGCATTTTTTCCTTTGTATTACGAGTGCTATGTTTGGTTGAACCTACATTCATGATACCTTATACGTAAACTAAGCTTTTCTCTTTAATTTTTCTTCGTAGTACTTTTCATCTTTAACCATTAAAAAAAAATTCGAATAATTATTTTCTTATACTATTAATTCACTTTGATATTTATTATTTTATCTACAACCCTTAGTCTTAATCTTTTAAGTTTGACTTACTCGTTTTCTTTTTTGATGTTTTATCCTCCTTACTTTTATGCGCTTTTACGTTACTTATTTATTTTTGCTATTACTTTTACGTATTTTATTAAGTTTGAATTACTACTTATTAAATTATAATTAAGACTATTATTTTCCTTTATTATTATTTCTATTAGATTTTGATTTTGGATTTTTGTATGTTTACATTCACTTTACAAACACTTTGATTTCATGATACTATATTTTTTCATTATTTTATGTTGTCTTATTTATTTCAGTATATTTTAACATGATTGTAATATTTTTACATATAAATGCAATATACCTCCACACAATAAGATTCCCTTTTATTACTATTCTGTTATACTTATTATTTTCTACATTTTGTTATATTTACTTTTCACTATTAATAGCTACTTATTTGCAGCTTTACACTTCTCTAATATAATACATACACCCACTATTTATATTTTATGTATATTTCAATTTTTATTATCTTTACATTCTTGGTTACTACATATGCTTTCCAATGATTTCCATATATATATATATATATATATATATATATATATATATATATATATATATATATATATATATATATAATTTCAACATACTTACTATACATATTTTACACTTATCCAATTACTACATTAATATATATATATATATTTTTAAAGTTTATTACGCTAATTTACAACATTACATAATTATTGTTCTCATTTGTATTTCAGCTCATGCATATACTTTATACTATTTTTGTCTTAATGTTATAAATTCTTCTCGTTAATGCTAATCTTATGTATTCGATATTTATAGTCTATAATTCTATTTTAATATTTATCGTTGTAATTTTCTACTTCATTTCCTCCTCTTACTATCCCAACTTTTACATCTTCTTTATATCACAAATTTCAAAACATAATTTCATACATAAAATTAAACATCCAATACCTAAGTACATATGGAAGATTACATCATTCACCATTTTGGTGCAACCTAATATCGAGATGGCAAATTTGCAACTAGACATCAATGGAGGCAAACTGCAACTGAATGTCGGGGAGGCAAAATCTGCAACCGAATGTCTAGAAGGCAAACTGCAATCGGATGTCGTAGGGGTAATTATGCAACTTGATGTCACGGAGGCAAGCTTGCAGTTAGACACCAACGAGGCGAACCCACAACAAAGAAGATTTTCTACTTTAATAACCCCCACTTTTAGTTTTATATATATTACTTACCACTATGCCATTATTTTATACTCGTTTTTACCATTTTGTTTTTACCATTTTATATTGTTTTAAAACTTAGCCTATACTACTTCAACTTTATTATTTATAAGGGAAAAAGGGGTATGAGCAACTTGCTCATTTAGTAAATAAGCAATTGATGATGTGTCATACATGTGATTGGAAAATCCTTAAAAGGGTTAGTTGCCTAATGTATCACATGCATGCCACATAATCAATTGCTCATTTACTAAATGAGCAAGTTGCTCATATCCCTTTTACCCTATTTATAATACAAATATACTTATTACACATTTAATTAATTACCCAACTATTTATATTTACTTCTACAACTATCACATATGTGTTTATTTTTCAATCTATATGATGCTGTTTATTTCTGGGAGACGTGTGGATGCACCAGGTGTGAGTTCGGACTCAATTTGTATTGAAGGAGAATGCCGCTCATCTGCCGACCTTCGGTTGACCTTCTGGGGCGTACGATGAGCTCGGAAAGATGTTGAAGGCTGGGCTCGGATCGGAAGGGTCGGATCCGAGGTCTTGTGTACCTGCAGACGGTCCTGAAACACCGGGGTTTATCCCGGTGGCGGACCCTCCGACGCTCTAGTCAGTCTCTGTGAGAGAGTAGCAATAACTAGGTATATTTAAGTGGTAAAAGATTGATTACCTCAAAAGGTGGGTGTGGGTCTAGTATTTATAGAGAATCCCAACCGGGTTTGGTTCCACTTGGGGGCCGGGTCTGGATCCGAAAGCCCGTGGGCCTGACGTGGCAGAAGGCCCAGGGGGTTTAGGGCGGACGTGGCAATACCAGGAGTGGTATAGGGCTGACGTGGCGAAACCCTTGGCAGTATTTGGAGTTGACGTGGCTGATCGCGGGTCTCCTGTGCTTCGGGGGGGAATCGGAAGGCCTAGGCTGCGCCAGGTCATCCTTCTGCCCCGCCAGAGAGGGGGGACGGCCTGTGGGACTGTCCCGGATCGGACTCCGAGGGCTACTGAGGCTCGTCGGTACGAGGAGGCGAGTACCGTGAGGGCAAACACGAGGTTCGGCACCGACCCTGAAGTGGTTCGGAGCCGAACTAGGTTGCTATCTTTATCTTTCTGAGTGGGAATTGTATCGGGCCCTGGTTGGGCCTCAGGCCATTTTTACCCTGTCACACAAGCCCCCCACTCCTGCAGGGGGTGCGGGAGCTAGCCGTGGAGGAGTGCTTATGGTTGTAGAAATGGGATGGCGAGTCACTGGGCCTTCTTGAGAGGGTTATCCTGATGGTTAGAGCGAGGGCGAGCCAAGGAGCCTTCCTGAGAGGACTACCCTGGTGCTAGACCTGACCTCGAGCCGGTCGAGGGATTACGGGCCAAGAAGGGGGGTGGCGAGCCGTGGGCCTTCCTGAGAAGACCACCCTGGTGCCAGACCTGACCTCGAGCTTGGCGAGGGATTACTGGAAGGCAAGGGCGATGGCGAGCCGTGAAGCCTTCCTGAGAAGACTACCCTGGTGCTAAACCTGACCTCAAGCTGGTCGAGGGATTACGGGCCAACAAGGGGGGTGGCGAGCCGTTGGCCTTCCTGAGAAGACCACCCTGGTGCCAGACCTGACCTCGAGCTTGGCGAGGGATTACTGGAAGGCAAGGGCGATGGCGAGCCGTGAAGCCTTCCTGAGAAGACTACCCTGGTGCCAGACCCGACCTCGAGGCGGTCGAGGGATTACTGGAAGGCAAGGGCGATGGCGAGCCGTGAAGCCTTCCTGAGAAGACTACCCTGGTGCTAGACCTGACCTCGAGCTGGTCGAGGGATTACGGGCCAACAAGGGGGGTGGCGAGCGGTTGGCGCCCTAGAGTGATTGAGCGGGGATATCCCGCCATTCCTGTGGAGCATTGAAGGCTCTCCGAGAACGGTGTGACGGTCCAATTTCCTAGGGGCATTTAATGGCGCCGCCTAATAAATGTAGATGGCGCATGGTTTTCCGTTGATTGACCTTCCCCGCGCCCCAACGGTTAGTCCCTGGGGGAGGTTATAAATACCTCTCCCCGCCATCGCAGGTATGATCAAAACAGGGGTGGCCCATTGGCCCTCAGAGGTGTCTGCTTCGGCGGACGCCTGTCTTTTGCTAATATTTTCGACCCCAGCAGCGTCGGAGAGGTGGTTACTCTGCCGCCCGGATCTTCTCTTGGATCTGATGGACCTTGATACGGCAGCCAGATCCAGGGGAGATCAGGGCGAGAGGGGTAACGGCCGAGATCCGTGCTGGTGGAAGAGGAGCCTCGGATTGGTGGTGGTTTTGCCATCTGGATCCCTTTTCGGGTCAGACTACCCTGTCATGGATGTTTGGCCCGGGAGAGATCCGGACGAAAGATGCACCAACCGTATTCCGGTCTTGGGGCTGAAGGGCCTCGGATGGGGGGACCACCTCCCATCGGGGGTCGGCCAGTCCATCTTGATAGGGCTGCAGGCGATGGCGGTTTCTGTCCCACCCTCGAACAGTTCGGGGTTTCGACTGCCGAAGCTGTAAGTCCCGGGCTGCTCGAGGGTGAGAGGGGAACTGGTCGAGCACTGGAGCCCGGGGCGTCTGTCATATGACGGCGCCTTAAACCTTAAGTAAAAATGTTTTCTCCGTCGCGTATTCCATCCGAACCGACCCCAGAGTTGGGCTGTCAGTCTGGCGTCTGATGACGTCCTCCGCACAGGTTTCGAGGACGCGGCGCGATTTTCCAGGCGGCAGTTGTGCGTCAATCAGTGAATAGTAATCGCGGAAGTCGAGGAGCCGTTCTTCTCTTATATAAGTATTCCCCCCTTTTCCCCTTTCGCCCACTTCAATCTCGCTGCTTTCTTCTTCAAAAAATCTCCCAACCCTTCAGCGATTGTTCTTGCAGTTTGCCGTACTCGGCTCGCCCTCCCGAAGCGGTCCCAGGTTAGTTTGGTAAGTTTGTTTTAGCTATAGGCACAGATGGATAGGGCTCAGTCCGGTTCGTCGGCGTCGTCGTCCAGGGGGGAAGTAAAGCCTGACTCTCCGTCGACGTCGTGGGAAGAGCCCGTGTTCGAGGAGGAGTCGGTGCCCGTTGTGGGCCCTACTGGCTTGGTTTCTTGGGAGGACTCAGTAGGTGAGGGGGAAGCGGTACACAAGACGAGGCTGTCGCGCTCCCGACGTCCCTTTGTGGTGGAGAGTAGCGGGTCGGAGGGAGCCGGCGACAGTTCGGACGGCATTCGCGTGCTGGAGTTGTCTTCCGATGAGGAGAGAGGCGAGGGTGATATAGCGAGGAGATCCACCGTTCAGGGTCGAGGACCATCGGAGCGAGTCAAGAAGGAGAAGAGGGCCCCAAGAAAACCGGGGTCGAGGACCGGCGGTTCGAGCCAGGCGCCTGTTTTCCGTAATTTGATGACGGGTTCGCCCGTTCAGCCGAAGCATTTCCGTCAGTATCCCGACGACCTTTCTGACCGGGAGCTCTTCGGAGTGCAACCCTCTTCGCCGAGCCGGAGGAGGGTGATGATGGACGCGATCTCGACCGTTTTGGAGGACGGGGATTCGGAGGTTCTGCAGCTGGCATATCATATAGGGCCTGGTTACGAACTGCTGATGCCGAGCTCTACTCTGCGCCCCACCGATCCCTTATCAGCTTGGTACTGTGTCTTCCCAGTGGACGCTTTCATCTCTGGCCTGAGGTTGCCAATCCACCCGTTCGTTAGGGACGTGTTGAACTGGGCCTCCTTGGCGCCCATGCAGTACGGGCCGAACTCTTGGAAGCAGATTATCTGCTTTGTGCTGATGTGCGAGGAACAGCAAGTACCCCTGCGGCTGAATGTGTTCCGCGCGATGTTGATGGTCAGCTCGTCGGCCGAGGGTGTATACTATATCTCTCCCCGGAGTGGGGGGAAGGTCGTTCGCAACCACCCGGATTCCATCAAGGGATGGAAGGAGAAATATTTGGTGATCCGGAGTGAAGAGCCATGGGACATTCCCACTCGATGGAACCACTCCAAGCCGAACTACCAACCGCCGAGGCAGGGGGATCTGTCGGCCGATGAATGGGGGTTTGTCGAGCGCCTCCGCCAGTCACCTAGTATTGATTGGACGGAGGTGATGGAGACCAATTTGGCGAGCGCTGGACTGAGCCCAGCCGTTATGTGTATGTAGTTGTTTCTTTTCTCTTGGTCCTTTCTTGCTTTCTTGCTCATTGCTCTTAATGGTTTTTCCCGCAGGTATGGACGAGGCGTCGATCAAGGCAAAGAGGCTCGCCATGAGGAAGGAGAAGGCTGAGAAGGAGGCGGCGAAGAGGCCGAGGGGGTCGTCCCTAATCATCTCGGAGGTCCAATTCGAGCCGAGGACCAAGAGGGGTCGCTCGGAGACGAGCAAGGGTGTGGCTGCTTCGAAGGGTCAGGGCCTAGCGGGGGCCCCTGTTCTTGACAAGGGGAAAGGTCCCTGGGTCGAGGCCGAGGAAGAGGATCCGGTGGTGGAGTTGTTGCGGCAGCGGTGGGCTCCGGACTGGTCGGTTCGGATGGGGGACCGCCTGACAGAGGAGGCCCAAGCCGTTGAAGTGGTGGAAAAGCTGGCGACCCCTCGCGATCGCAAGGCGATGGAGGGTGAGCCCGTGGAGGTGGCGTTCGCACGCCTGGCGCAGGCCACTGTGCAGGTAAGTCTGTCGACCCTGTCCCTCTTTGTTGATTTTCGTGCGGAGGCCTGATCTTTATCTGCCGTTGGCTGTAGGCTTGCATACAGGGGGTCAACATAAAGAACCTGTACGAGGCGTCCCTGGCCCAAGAGCGAGCTCGGGCGGAAAAGAGCGAGCTGGAGATGAAGGAGATGCGGATCGAACTCGAGGGTTCGCATAAGAGGGAGTAGCAGCTGAAGCTCCAGCTCAAGGCCAAGGATGTGGAGTGGGAGAAGAAGATGGCCTCCCTGAAGACGAAGTTCACCAAGGAGGCGAAAGAGGTGCTGACTACGGGCCAGCTGATGGTGATCGCGACCCAGGACAAAAGCTATGCGAAGGCCCTCAGCCACGTGAGGCACTTCTTCCCGGCCCTCGATTTGTCCAAGTTTGAGTATGATATGGAGATCGAGGGGACGTCGAAGACTCCTGGCGAAGAAGGGCCTGCCGTCGACCCACCGGCCGACGCACCCGTGGATCCGTCCGTCGACGCGGAGGTGGGTCAATGAGTTGTGTAATTTTTGTCTTTATTTTTCTCTCCCTCGATTGTGTTTGCCTCCCGCGGACTGGCCACCGCATTTTTTGTAAGAAGCACCTGGATTTATAGTGGCAAGAAAAGTTTTTTGACCGGCCGGTTGTTTTGACCTCGGACATTTCTGAATCTTCTTGAGAATGTGTGTTGAGTTGGCTGGTTATCTTGTAGGTCGCGACTCTCCTCCCTGAGGTGGACTCCCGTAGTTTCTATGTGGCGTGGCTCCGGAGTAAGGTTAAGGTCCTGGAGGCCGTGCTGGCTCGTCATCGAAGGGGGGCTCGGGACACCGATACGGCTTGTAACTTTTATCGGAATAAGTCCGCAGTCTTAAGTGCGGAGGCGCGCCGGTTGAGAAGGGCGATGTGGGATCGGGAGCTCGGCGGTGCAGACCTTAGACAGGCCGGGCTTAGTACCTTGGTGCCGAGGCCCTCTCCTGGGGGGTTACCTCGCGACGTCTTTGTGGAGAAGGAGATGGAGATGCCTCGTTACAAGGCGGTGTTGGGTGCCTCGTTCTCTTCCTCCGCGGGTCGACAGGCGGAGGGGGTTCCCTCTGCGCTGCTGCTGTTGCAGCGGACGCGACCGGATGACGCCCAGAGTTCTGTGGCTGGAGTGTCGATTGTGGCTGAGGCTAAGGAATACCACAACGAGGAGAGGGGCCCCTAGTTGCTTGGTCGGAGTACTCTTCGTCCCTCGTTGGGCCCGAGGGGCCCTGATCTTCCTGATTTGAGATGAGTGGAGCGGTCTTGTAACGGTCTTTGTTTTTCTTTCGTTTTATTTTTTCTCTTTGGAACGAAAATAAAGGGGTATGAACAAAGAATCCTTTTCCTTCCTCGCTCCGGCCAGTAGTGTAGCGCGCAATGTCGGAGGCAAGGTCTGGCTCCACCGCTCCGCGAGGGATCGAAGTGGGGCCTTAGGAAGGACCCTCGGTCCGGACTCGTACTGAGACTATCGAGACATTTGGGTTCGGACAAAAAGGGGTATTTTTAGTATAAGGTAGGGAGGGCCGCTAAGGCAGCCCTTTACACATGAGGGTTTACACAAAAACGGATTTACATTTAGCCGGGCCATAATCTATGCTCGTTCGGCGTCGAGGGGGAACACACCTCCCCCGACGGTGGTCATGTAGCATGATCGCGCTGCTTCTTGGCTGCCTCGGACGATGCCGACTCCTTGCGCGGTGGGGAACTTGAGCTTCAGATGGTAAGCCGAAGGCACCGCTTGTAGGGAGCACAGTCCAGGCCGACCGAGTATGGCGTTGTAAGCCGCCTTGACGTTGACCACCATGAAGTCCATGGATTCGGTCCTCTTGACAGGAGTCGACCCGGCGGTAACGTCGAGGGTAACAATCCCTTCTATCACGACAGGGACGCCGGAGAACCCGTGCAAGGTGTACCCGGCCGGCTTGAGTTTGCCTCTGGGTAACCTGAGATTTTCGAAGGCTTCGAGGAAAAGAATATTCACCGAGCTACCGTTGTCGACGAGGATCCTGCGGACTTCACAATTAGCCATGTGGAGGTTAATGACGAGGGCATCGCAGTGGGGCAAGCGAACACCTTCAAGGTCTTCCCCTGAGAAGGAGACCGGCCTTGACTGCAGTTTGGGCGAGGGGTTGTCTCTGACAGCGTTCACCTCTCGGATGAAGGCTTTTCGGGAAGTATTTGATTCACCTCCCATCGGCCCTCCGTGGACACAGTGCAAGATGAAAGGGATATCTGCGGCTCCCTCGGAATCGGGGGTCCCGACCCTGGGTCTGGTTTGGAGGAGGGTTCGGAGGCGATTGCCTCCGGTTCCTAGCGTCTCGCCGATCCCGTGGGCCTTCTCGGGTAAACTCTCGGAGGTACCCTCTGGAAATGAGTTCTTCAATTTCGTCTTTCAGGGCTCGGCATTGGTCGGTTTCATGCCCGTGATCTCTGTGGAAGCGGCAGTAAAAGCGCTGATCTCGATTCTTGTTGTTATTAGATCGGGGTGGTAGTCGGACAATGCCCTTGTCTTCGATTTCCAAGAGGATGGCGGATATGTTATGCGTCAGGGGAGTGTACCTCTCGAAGCGGGGGACTGGCGGGACCTTCTTCATGGCCCCCGGGTCCCTTGGAGCTTTCTTTGGTGGTTCGACTTCCTCGGTCTTCCGCTTTCCCTTCCCGGTGGCATCCCTGGCATCTTCGGGATTAAGGGCCTCTTCTGCCCTAATGTATTTCTCGACCCTATTAAGGAGGTCGGGAAAGTCGACGGGGGGTCTCTTTGCCAGAGAAGCCTTCAGCTGTCCGTGAAGGACGTTGTGTCGGAATGCCGCTGAAGCGACGCCTGGGTCGAGGGAGGAGACCGACCTTGCCTCAGCGGTGAATCTCCGGACGAACACTCTGAGTGATTCCCCCTCTATCTGCTTGAGCCCAAGTAATGAGGCGCTGGTCCTTTCGGCCTTCCGGCTAGTGACAAAATGGGCAAGAAAATTGCCCTCGAGTTGGTCGAAGGAGTAAATGGAGCCGGGGCGAGCTTCGAGAACCACTCGCGAGCTGGACCCCGAAGGGTGGCAGGGAAGGCTCGGCAGAGCAGGGGATCCGAGGCGCTGTGAATCATCATGAGGGTTTTGAAACCCTCCATGTGATCAGCAGGATCTCCCTCGCCATCGTAGGTCTCGAATTGAGGGGGTCGGAAATTCCGGGGTATTTCCGCTTGGAGGATGGGGGCGGAGAAGGGAGGACGGACAGGTCTGTACCCCTGAGCCGCTCTTTGGCCGCCGTCCCCTATGTGATCGAGGCGATCCTCCATTTCTTGCAGGCGTCTTAGGAGTACGTCATCGTCCTCCGGTTGGATCGTTGAAGGGCGGGACGCGCTGGCTTCAGCGTCCGACCCTGTTTGGGAAAGGAGGGTTTCTTCCCTGGGGGCTCGTCGGAGGGCTCCCAGAATTTCTCTTCGGAAGTCTTGGAATTCCTTATGAGTGACGGGGGCTCCCTCGACCCGGTTTAGTCGGTCCGAGGGTTGTCTTCCGACTCGGCTGAGCGCGGGTCTTCGCACCTCGGGCGGCGGTCTCGGATGGTTCGGGACTGGGTTGGAAGCGGCCCTTCCCCTGCTGCGGGTAATCTTGCGGTTGAGGATTATTCCCCGGAGGTCGGGCTGGGCTGGCCGGCCGACGCTCCTTTGGGACTCCCGAGGGAGAGCCTTGTGTTTCGACGTGCGTGGCCTGGCTTTATCAGTGGGTGGGGGCGAGTCCCGTTGGTTGACGGAGGAAGCAGCCCCCTTGCCTTTGGAGGCCATGAGGGTTCGGCTGTCGAGGTCCTTTGGGGGTCTGGATCGGATCGGCTTCTGGAGCAGCTGTTTCCCACAGACGGCGCCAACCTGATGCTGTTTATTTCTGGGAGACGTGTGGATGCACCAGGTGTGAGTTCGGACTCAATTTGTATTGAAGGAGAATGCCGCTCGTCTGCCGACCTTCGGTTGACCTTCTGGGGCCTACGATGAGCTCGGAAAGATGTTGAAGGCTGGGCTCGGATCGGAAGGGTCGGATCCGAGGTCTTGTGTACCTGCAGACGGTCCTGAAACACCGGGGTTTATCCCGGTGGCGGACCCTCCGACGCTCTAGTCAGTCTCTGTGAGAGAGTAGCAATAACTAGGTATATTTAAGTGGCAAAAGATTGATTACCTCAAAAGGTGGGTGTGGGTCTAGTATTTATAGAGAATCCCAACCGGGTTTGGTTCCACTTGGGGGCCGGGTCTGGATCCGAAAGCCCGTGGGCCTGACGTGGCAGAAGGCCCAGGGGGTTTAGGGCGGACGTGGCAATACCAGGAGTGGTATAGGGCTGACGTGGCGAAACCCTTGGCGGTATTTGGAGTTGACGTGGCTGATCGCGGGTCTCCTGTGCTTCGGGGGGGAATCGGAAGGCCTAGGCTGCGCCAGGTCATCCTTCTGCCCCGCCAGAGAGGGGGGACGGCCTGTGGGACTGTCCCGGATCGGACTCCGAGGGCTACTGAGGCTCGTCGGTACGAGGAGGCGAGTACCGTGAGGGCAAACACGAGGTTCGGCGCCGACCCTGAAGTGGTTCGGAGCCAAACTAGGTTGCTATCTTTATCTTTCTGAGTGGGAATTGTATCGGGCCCTGGTTGGGCCTCAGGCCATTTTTACCCTGTCACACTATATTACTGGTTACTATTAATTATTTTATTTTTATACAATTACATTTTTATATTTTATTGTTAACCTATCTTTGATATGGTTGCTACTCATATAATATAGCTTTTATTATGTATACTTTCGTTTACTATCTAAATTTAATTTCTATCCTAATTAATATTATATAATATTTCAATTATATATTGCTACTTTTACTATTATTTTCTTTTGTTTCTCCAATTGCTTATAACATTCGTATTATAGTATTGTTTGTTTCATCATATATTTTTACGCCCATGTGCGTATATAATTTTGTACGTTTGTTTTCTTGCTATACTTGACAACATATATATATTTTAATAAATACTAATCACTATTCTATGTATTTAATTTTGAATCGTATATATAGTTATTATATTTACCTTACGAATTTTTTTTTGTCGTGACATTAATTTGATATGCATAATTATATGTATCTTATATTGTTTGTACATTTAGCTAAAATTTAACACTCATGTATTTTCAGACTTTTCTTAAAATAGTATTCTCTTAAATTGCTGCATTCTTTTATCTATTCTTAGTTTCCGATCTCAATCATTCATTTTTTCCATTTCCTTTTAGTAAATTTCCCTTTCCTTAAAATTTTCAAATTCTGATTAGTTACTGCTAACTACCTTTTAAATTTTTATGATCTTCTCAATTATTTATCGGTTTGTTTGATGTCTAGATACTTTGTAATCATACTGCTCTCTTTATTATCATTACTTTTAGATACCTAATATTTCTGTACGCTCTTAATCTATCTAAAAATTTTCCTACTGCATTATAATTTATTTATATTATTCCAATGCTTTTATTCTTTGCACTTACATTTCTTTTCTTTCCTATTTATTTCTACACTTCTATTTTTGTTTTACTCTTTCTTATATTATTTTTTACCACTTTTTTTTGTTGTTTACTAAACGTGTTTTAAAATTTTAGTATATTACTATGATTTCGTTATTTTTTTCCAATGACTTTGTTTCCCAATTTCTCTCACAATTGACGACTTAATTTATATTTTCCTTTTACTACGGTATCTAATACTTTATCAAATATTATTTTGTATGAAAATTTTTGTTATCTTTTATGGTCACGTTTTTATTTTTGCTATTTTTCTAGTTTTCTTGTTCTGTTCTTTTTAATTTTGATACTCATAGTTTCTTTATATAAGTTTGCTTTGGTTTCTATATTACATATTTTTATACTACATTTATTTTATTAGTATTGGCAGCTCTTCTATATACAATAATGATTTTTTTATGGATTGTTCAAAATATAACTTTTACCCTAGTAAGTTGTGAGGACAGAACTGAACTAGGGGGAGGGGGGACTGTAACACCCCGCAAAATTGAGTTATGATAATTTCGTCCATGGGTGTTACGCACATGTATTTTGTACTGTTACGAGTAATATTCGTAACATATTTTTATATAAATGTCATACGTATTTTATATTCCGATTATTTATAAGTTTTCCGTTCTCTCAAAATTCATTTTAACCTTTTTTTTATCCAACTCAAATATTAATTTTAATCATTGTGTTTTTACGTGTATAGAACGTATTTTCAATACACATGTCGATTGCGTATGTTTTATCGTTACGTGAAATATCCGTAACATTATTAATATACATGTTCTAAGTATTTTATATTTTGACTGTTTTCCGTTTTCTCAAATTTATTTTGTATTGATACGTACAACGCACGTGTTTGCAGTGCATATATTGGTTCCTAAAATTTTCTTGAGTCATGAATATTTTTTTTTCTCATTTTTTAGTAACAATTGTGTGATTTATTTTTAATTAAAATTCATTATGCTTAAATCCATTTTATAGCCCACTAAAATTAATTTAAAGCCTATAATTGATTTTGTGTGCACTAAAGTGTACATTTAAAATATAGTTAGTTTGGTACACTTACCACGTGTAATATACACATCTAACCTAATAAAAATTAATAATAATATTTGTATAAAGAGTGTGCACATACATTGACTACACATTCATGTGTTTCTTACCCTGGTTGAGATGATGGAGAGTGGTGTGAGTTAGTGGAAAGTGGGGAGTTATTTTGGGAAGTGGGAAGCTATTTTGAACACAATTTTTCTATCAATAGTCCCTACTTTTGTCTTAAACAACACAACTAAAAACAAAAACAAAAGAGAGAAAGAGGGAGAAGAGCTTGCGCGATGTGCTAGGAAGAGGCCGACCATTTTTTTGAGGGAGCTTGGAGCGTTGGAGCATTATTTTCTATGAGTTATACTACTATGAATTCTACATTTGAGGTGAGTGCTTCTCCAACTTTCTAATATAGTTTTATCAGTAGAATACTAGATATGTGTAAATTGTTAGATGCATTATAACTTATATAGATTGAACATTCATGTTTAGATTATTTTTTGTTGATTGAATGTGTGAAATTATGACATTTTTGATTTGGGGGCATTTTCATAAGGTTATGTTTTGAGTTCTAGTTGCACTTCAAAAAAATCATAACTATTAAACTAGATGGAATGTAGAGATAAATTTTTTATGTGAGGACTCCGTATATGTGAAGAACATCTCCTTAAAATTTCATAATATTTGGATGTCGTTTACTATTTTAATAAAATCCAATCTTAGGACTGGTTGGCAGTTGGCTAGTTGTTGAAAATTTGTACACATTTCGGATTTTGATCAGTGCAGCATTCTAGATGAAGTATTTTGAGAAAAGTAAAAACTAAGAACTTGAAGTAGACTCATTAACCTTTCTTTAAAGTATAATAAATCAATTTTCATGAAGAATTGAATTTATAATGAATTTTACAAGTTTGAACAGTTACAGTACTTATAACATTTCGACCATACTGTAGATTTTGAAGAATTCAGAGTTATAGACATAATATTTTGGAGAAACTTATAACTAAAAATTTATTATAGACTTGTATACCTTTAATTTGATCTAAAGAACACAAAGTTTCATGAAGTATATAATTTTTCGATGATTTTCACAAGTAGCATGAGTTGTAGTTTTTAGATTTTGAACCTACTATTTTGCAAATAAATTTAGATGAAGTAATTGAGGATGATTTTAGATGATCTTAACTACAAAGTTGTAGTAGACTTATTTATATTTCCTATGAAACTAAGAAATCTATTTTTGGAGTAGTATTGGAATTTATATGATTTTTACAATACCATTGGGTTGATGTCTTTTATCTGGTTGTCCTAAAACTTTTACAATGTATAAAATTGGATTTAAAATTGAAATGTTAGTAAGATATACCTTATGAGGAATTAAGAGGTAATTAAAGGATGAATTTGGGATATTAAATATGTGATGTTTATAAGGATTTTAACTCTTCAAGTGTTATTGAATGTTGATATAAGAATTTGATTACTTCATAATTGACAATAGCAAAGAGAATGGATAAAATAAGTTAAAAAATGTTTAATGAATGTAAGTTTTTATAAGAGATTAGATGTAACGTAGTTGATCACAATGTTGAGATTGTTGGAATCAAGAGGTTGAGCGAGACCCAGAGTGCCGACAGGTTATAATATGTGAAAATTTGAGAAGTAGTCAGTGTGGGTTAACTTTCTCTTTGAGAAGTAGCCAGTGTGGGCTAGTATTCTCAATACTTTGGTTTAAGTCCGGTGGGCGAAGCTAAACTCTAGGTCTTAATAACTGTAACTTAAACTTAAGGTCAGGCAATAGTTTGAGATATGTCACGCCCCGCTTCCCAAAAAGGAATACGGAATACGGATATGCGACTAAGTCCAGCGAATGGCTTTCACCATTCATAAGCTGTCAGGATCTTTTCAACATTTCACAGGAATAACAGAGAAATAGACAAGGAGAGATCAACCATGCATGCATGAATAAATTAATATAACTAACAAAATTTACTTGAAAGAAAATAAATAATTCTCAAATAAACCAGATCTGGAAACAAATTGGAAATTCTGGGTCAAACTACCCAATACAAATAATCCAAGTAACAATTACATTTATTCAAAATAAGCAACAGTAAATAATAATAGCAAGAACTCCAACAACTAGAATCTCTAATCACCTACTCCATCGGGCAGCCGGTCACCAAAGTCTTCAATTTAAGAAATTGCAGGAAGAGGAAGAATAAACAAAATGTCCGTCAATGCAAGTTACGGGCCGCTTGTAGTGCAGGTTACAAGTACAAGAAAAAAATAAACAGATATAGAGTAACAGTGGAAGCAAGTAGAGAATAAGCATGGAATAGATGTGACAACAAAATAAAAAGACTATAAATCAGAAAACAGAATCAAGCAATATGATGAGGTAACAGAGTGCAGGTAACATGTGACAGGTGTCAAATAGCATGCAAGCAGGTGTGCAGGTAACATGTGTTAGGAAGCATGTACAGGTAACAGAAATGTGCCAGTGATCATGTTATTACAGGTCTTGTACTTAATTCTAACTAGGTATCACTTCATGCATCCCAAATTTTACCACATGGTTGCTACATTTAAACAAGTTGCGTTTAGATTTCATAGTGGACTTGTATAGGGCAGTGTACTGAGGGATCAGGTAAACAGGTACAGGTATGACCTACGATCCTCTTCTGAGTACACCTTCTTATAGGGAAGTATGTAGCCAGGTAATCAGGTAAATAGGAACATGTATCATGTAATCATGAAACACGTAACAGGTGGGAACATGGCCTACACATTTCTATATTTTCCACTACTAGATCTTTCTCTTAACCCCGGCTTGATTATTTGTCATTATTATTAAAGCAGATATATAAGTGCACAAAACAAGGCAAGAATAACATGGCAAAGAGCAAACAACTCAGGTTGGAACATAAATATGCACAGGTGACAAACAACTCATAAAAGGCCAGGACAACGAAAATTTCAATTCTGGACAGCAGTGAAATCTGAGATTTTCGTTGCGACAGACAGGCAAATCTGGATTCGTCAGAAAATCTAGAAAATAGACTCTCGTCCGAATCCAGCACATATATATAAGTCATATAATAATTACAGAAACAGGGTTCAAAACAGCATTATATACAAATAACATGTTCAGCCAGAAATCACAAGGTTGTATTCATGAACAGGAAAACGGCATCAAAACTTACTGATTAAATCCAAGAAAAATCTGGGGTATTCCCTAGTATGTTTAGTATCAGAAAATAAATTTTTATAATTTTCCAACATGGATAGTATAGTCAAATAAAATCAGAAAGCACTAAGATACAACAAATTTGTAAATCTGAAACTCTTTACACAGCAGTACTAAAATAGCAATATTTTACAAAATATAAATCGAAATCCAGATCCATCAAAAGGGTGAAAAATTAGATACATCAGGCTACATTTTATATTTACAATGTTTTCATCAGCAGCAAGTGGAATCAGGTTGAAATTAAGGTTCTTTACTGAACAGTAGGAAAATTCTGGAAGTATAGTAGTTGTTTGCAAGTATAGAATAGTTCATAAAAGTCATTAATTAAATCCAAAAGGGTTAATCTCAGTCAAGTTTAGTTATACTCAGTAAAATATTGGATCAAAATATTATCTTTAACATCAGTGAAAAAAAAATTAACCATAAAGAATTCATATAAAACAGAATTTGGAATTTTCTACACCTCTGTAGTAAAACAACAATAACTTGCAACTCACAAATCGAAACTGAGCTCTGTCAGAAATTCTGAAAAATAGACAACAGTGTCTATGATTTATATCCACAAATAAGTTTGATTTACGGACCTTAATAGAGTCTAAAATGCTGAACAAAAACGGAAAAGCAGCAGAAAAATAAATCTTCTTATGCATTAAATCGACTAGTTCATGTGCAACAAATCCACATCAAAACAAAACACAAGCATGGTATAATAGATGTCCAACTAGCATGGTATGGGGTATTTAACAAGTCTACAATGAGAATACTACGATTAACACATCAAGCATGCAAGATCATACGACACATCATAAATCATGAACAACATACATTTATGCAACATGATTTGATTATTTCTAATTTATTTCATGCTGTGTGTGTAACCAAAGACGACTATGAATAGATCAACAAGTAGAGACAGATCTAACATGGGTTTTCATGAGATTTGACTATAGAAACAAAACTACACTACAGGCGATATTTAGTACTTGTATATGCAACAAAATGAATACAAGTTACTTGCCTTATAGTCGACGACGGAACGATGTAAAGAGCGAGAATAAAAGGAACGGTTTCCTGGGCAACAAACTCAATAACAACGAACCCAACACACGAAATAAACACGTGCACAAAAAAAAAAAAGAGAGAGAGATAGAGAGAGAGGCAATTGGGGGCACGGGTGACGGCGAGAGCACGGCTGAACGGCGACTGATGCAGCCTAGTCACGCCCCGCTTCCCAAAAATACAGAATGCAAGCATGTGATATGACCCAGCGAATGACTTGCGTCATCCATAAGCTCTTATCGATTCAACTCAACAATATAAACATGGAGTAATACAACCATGCATGTAATAAAAGAATAATCACATGAATAACAATACTTGGAATTTAAGCATAAAATAACCAAACATAACAACAATCCAACATCTGGAATCAACAATAACAATATTCGGGTCAAAAGCCCACAAATACAAGAATTAACAATGTTCAATAATTATTGTTTCTTCAACTCAACAATATAAAAAAGAATAATACAACCACACATGCAATAAAAGAATAATCACAAGAATACTTGGATCGATAACAGCTTATGGAGGACACAAGTCATTCGTTGGGCCATGTCACATGCTTGCATTCCGTATTTTTGGGAAGCGGGGCGTGATAAGGTTTTAGGCTGTCTTTGCTGTGTCTGGTGTCGGGGAAAAACGCATCACAGGCTTCTGTTGCTGTTGCTGTGCGTCAGAGAGGGACAACGCAAGGGAGCATCAGCTGTAGGGCATCAGCGACGGGGGGAGGTGCACAGGTGGACGGTCAGGAGGTTGCACAGGGGAGCAGGAAGAGGGGTCGGGAGATGGGTTTAGAAGTAAATAGCGGCTAGGGTTTTAGGGATATAATAGGGTAGTATACAGTGGTATAAATAGGTATGATATTAGGGTTAACTTGGGCTAACGGGTTGGGGTAATTGTGGGTGATGGGTATTGGTGGATCCAATAAGAATTTGGGATCAAGGGTTTGGGTTTAAAATCCATTAGAGATAAAATAATCAATAAAATAGGGTTTAATTAGTATCCAATAGAAATAGAATAAGATATAGGATTCAAACAATAATTTAATAGGCCATGAAACAAAATAATTGGAGCTAAACAAAATGAATCGGAGACAAATAAATTGGGACAGAGAATTTAATTAGATCAAGAAAATATTCAAAGCCACAAAAACTGAGTCAAAGTCAAAACAGATAGATTGATAATGAGAACGAAGATCAAATACATGGTATGGAAGAAACAGAAGAGTACAAAATGAATAAATACACAGAAAAAGAAAATACACTCAAAATACAAGAAAATGGAAAACAAGGGTTACAAATCCTACCCACCTAACAAGAAGAATTTCGTCCTCGAAATTCAGACAAGAGGTACATAGGGTAACTCTGAAAAGGAAAGAAAGAACAAAAAAAAACTACTCAAACAGATGGGGAAGCTTCTGCTGGATCTCCTCCTCCAACTCCCAAGTTAAATCACCAGGCGAGTGAGGATTCCAAGAAACACGAACCAGCTTGATGACCTTGTTCTTCAGCACTTTCTCTCGCCGGTCTCAGATAGTAACTGGAGAGATCTCACAAGTCAAGTCCGGCCGCACGGTCAACTCAGAATAGTCAATCACGTGGCTCTCATCACGGATATATCTCCTGAGTTGTGAGACATGAAAAACATCGTGCACTCCTGATAAAGCCGGTGGAAATGCAAGACGATAGGCCACATTACCTACTTGTTTTATGATATCGAACCGTCCGATAAACCTAGGGCTGAGCTTGCCCCCATCACCAAACTGAATGTCACCTCGCCACGATGATACCTTAAGGAAAACATGGTCACCAACCTCAAACTCCAAAGCTCTCCGATGGACATCTGGCCATCTCCTCTGCCTGTCCTGAGCTGCCTGAAGATGCGTCCTGATCTGAGTCACGACATCAACTGTCCTGGTGCTCAACTCCGGACCCAATGACTTCCTCTCACCAATGTAATCCCAGCACACTGGCGATCTGCACTTCCGACCATAAAGTGCCTCGAACGGTGCAACTTTAAGGCTGGCCTGAAAGCTGTTATTGTCTACGAGATGCAAATGGTCCTCCCATGATCCACCGAACTGCAACACACAGGACCTTAACATGTCCTCTAGAGTCTGGATGGTCCTCTCTGACTGTCCATCTGTCTGGGGATGAACAGCTGTACTGTACTTCAATTTACTCCTCAAACTACTCTGAAGACTCTCCCAAAACTGAGACCTAAATCTCGTATCCCTGTCGGATACAGTACTGACTGGAACCCCATGAAGTTTGATGATTTCTTGCATGTACCTCTCAGCTAGGCTCTCAGTAGACTGTCGGACTCTGAAGGGAATGAAGTGAGCACTCTTCGTCAATCTGTCGATAATCACCCAGATGGCATTATAAACCTTAGGACTCCTCGGCAAAGCAGTCACAAAATCCATAGTGATGTGTTCCCACTTCCACTCCGGAATGGAAAGCGGTTGAAGAAGTCCGGCGGTTCCCTGATGCTCTGCCTTCACCTGCTGACAGATCAAACACTAAGACACAAACCTAGCTACAACCCTCTTCATATCATGCCACCAGAAATGAAGCTTCAAGTCCCGGTACATCTTAGTACCTCCAGAATGAATAGAATACGATGACTGGTGGGCTTTCTCAAGCAACCTCTGACGAACTTCACCATTCGGGACGCACAATATATCTGGTCCTGAATGCAGTCTTCTGCACATCTGCTGCCTTCACCTTGACCTGATGGTACACAGAACAAAGATCCAACTTCGAGAAAATAGCTGCTCCACCCAACTAATCAAATAATTCATCGATCATGGACAGCGGATATCAGTTCTTCACAGTAACACTGTTCAGTTCCCGATAATCGACATACAGTCGACGATTACCATCCTTCTTGCTGACAAAAAGAACTGGAGCACCCTACGACAAAACACTGGGTCGGATGAACCCCAAATCTAGCAAACCCTGAATCTGCACCTTAAGTTCTGCTAACTCAACCGGTGCCATCCTGTAGGGACTCTTCGATATCAGCACCGTACCAGGCTGAACTTCAATACCGAACTCCACATCCCTATCAGGGGGTAAGCCATGCAACTCCTCTGGAAAAACGTTCAGGAATTCTCGCATTACTAGAGGTGCAGCCTCACAGCCTGAATGCAATTCTATTGCATAACCCTCCTGATCAACTGCAATCTCAGCTCGGCCAAGGGGCATCTCCCCGGCATGGAACTCAAACTCTGCGCGGCCTGGGATTCGAAAAACAACTTTCTTGGTACGGCAATCAATGATGGCATGGGACTCACCCAACCAATCCATACCAAGAATGATGTTGAATCCTAAATTCCTAATTACAATCAGGTTGGCCTTGAAATCTACACCACCAATAACCATGGGACTCTGCTTGCACTCCCGGAAACAGATGACACCACCACCACCTGTGACAATGTTCCAAGCCTTTGACATGATACTGCACTCCAACTGATGATGAGCTACAAAGTGAGAAGAGATGAAGGAATGAGTTGCCCCGGAATCAAAGAGAACGTGAGCAGGGAATGAACAAACAAGGACGATACCTAAGATGGAATCAAAAAGCAAGGGAAAAAGAATTGCTAATCAAGGGGTGAGAAAACAAATCAATGCAGAAAAGTTAATATGAAAGAACAGTGCAAGATGAATGAAAGAAGCAAAGGAAAACAACAAAACAACAAAATACAAAAATACATGCAACAACTCCTTCTGCTGACTCAGCTTCCGCAGCTGTCAGGTTGAAAGTCTGACCTCTCCTGGGGACATTGGTCCTCTGATCGACAATCTGGAGCTGAGGGAGAAGCGGTGGCCTAACCGGATCACGAGCTGGGGCTGCCTGCTAAACTGGACCCCCGGCTGGAAGAGCCATCCACTGTTATGGGCAATCCCGCACTGAATGGTCAGCAATGCCACATCTAAAGCATCGGCGGTTGGCGTGCCTACAGTCCCTGCGATCATGCCCATCCAGCTGGCAGAAGTCGCAGAAACTAGCTCCCCCAGAAGCAGCAGAAAAGTAGGGAGTCGCCCGGGCAGGATGGGCTGGGACAAGTAGGGGTGGCCGATCATACCGAATGAGCCAACCGACCGGTTTTCCAACCAAACCAGACGATTCGGTACCGAAAAATTTGGTTACCAAAAGTATGGTACGGTACAACCGTACCGAGTTCTAAAATTCGGTTGGTTTCGGTATGAATATGGTTCAGTCGGTATTTTACCTTACCGTACCGAATAATTAATATATATATATATATATATATATATATATATATATATATATATATATATATATATATATATATATATATATATATATATATATATATAACATAGAAGAGAGGTCAAAATATGACATTGACAACAAAGCCTTTGTGCAATTTTTTGTTTGGCCAAATGAATTCTTTTTTCTCGATTCAGCAGTGTTAAGGACTTCACTATGTAATGTGTTCATGCTTATTTTGAAGCCTTAATCCAAGTCGATTGCAGTCAATGGCTAGACCTCTTTGTGCCATTGATTTTGTTCGTAGCACTCTGCCAAACTGGAACCGTTATTGGTCAAACTGCACTACTGGAGCATGCATTAGAATGTGAAGTAAGATTGAATCTAATAAATTTCTATTTTACAAGCCAACTCAGAATATATATAAACTATATTTTAAGTGAAAAATAAAACTGAAACATGAGCTATCTGAGAATTGAGGGATCTGAAAATGAATTGTTTCAATGCATTGCCAGCATTCTTGATGAATATAAATGTCAACTAATAATCACACCTTCACCAACTGTAGTAGTAGTGATTGAACATATTCTTTATATGCTGCATGATATATTATGAAATTTGATCATTAATTTTTGTGTTTCTTCTAATGTGTAGATTAGGTAGAAGTCAGGCATCTTTATGTTTCAAGATGCAAACTCCAGTTCGAAGTGATTTTGGATATACAAACTTGTAGGATAATAATCATATGTTTATAAGTTAGATCTTTACTTTCGGTTGTGGAATTAGATAAGTTATCCAATTGCTTTCTTCCATTTCCTTAACTAGGTCAGACATTTTGTATTGTATAAATGTACTAGATTTGCCCGTGGGCACATGATGACTATTTTGGCAAATTATGTTGTCAGATGAACAAGGGCTACTGATGTTATCCTTTTGCAACTTTTATGAAGTTTATGCTTATGCTACTGTTCCCTGCTTACTTTTGGAATGAAAATGGATTTGTGGTTTATTCTGTTTTTATTTCGGTAGTTGTATGATATTGTTAACTTGTTATTTTTATTGGTACTGATATTTGCTAAGGTATTTGTTGGGTCATATTTGGTTTAACACCAATACCGAACCGTACCAACCGAAATAGTCGGTATACCGAACTTTTTGGTTGGTAACGGTTTGCATATTTTCAAACCGAACTAGTTTGGTATGGTAATGGTACAATGTCAAAAAGTCCGGTACCGTACCGAGCCCACCCCTAGGGACAGGCCTCCAAATCGGTCCACTAGAAGGCCTAGCAACAACAGTAGAGTGATGAACAGTTCGCAGGGGAGGAGCCAACCTGCCAAGAGCCTGCTCCTGAGCTCGGGCTGCCTCAAGAGACTTAGTGTAAGTACGCAAGCGAAGGGAAACGAGATACATCTGAATATCTTGCTCAAGCCCTAGCATGAATCTACGAGCCCTGCCCTCTTCGTTCGCCACAAGAACTGCTGCGAAGCGGCTAAGTCTGGTAAATTCCATCATGTACTCATCTACTGACCAGATGCCCTGTTTCAAAAGAGTCTTATGTTACAACATTGCATGAACAATATGTAACAAAAATTTCAAAATAGAACAACGATCAACCTATTTCAGGGCTAGGAACTGTTACTTCATTTCAACCCGAGTGCTGCAAGGAAGAACTTCTCCAAGAAGCTCCTAGTGAACGTGGCCCAAGTAATAGGCTGTTCGAGCCTTTCGGACTCAGCCCTCCACCATATGTGAGCCAGGTCCACCAGCTGAATGGTCACTACATCCACTCGATCAGCATCGGTAACTCGCGCTGCCAAAAGCAACTGCTCTATCCAGATCAACCACTGTTCGGCCTCCAAAGGCGTCTCAGTGCCGAAAAATTTGTCAGGGTGTAGCCTCATGAATTCTGCTACTGTACCCAGACGAGGAGGAAGAGCTGCCTGTGTGGGCACAGCAGGAGGCGGAACCCGGGCAACTTCCAAAGCAACCATCACAAGATCGCTATGGTTCTGCTGCATATTGATCAAGCGCTCAAGCACATTAGTAACAACCTCAAGCCTAGGCTGTTCCTTATGAGGACGGGAAGTGGAACCTCTACGAGCTATGGTCTGCACAAAGTCAAAAACAATTAGCATCCAGTCAAGTTGATTATTATTTTTTCATGTAATGCAAGGTTTGTGTACTGTTGAGACAATCCCAGATCGAGCCAAGCTTGTCTAATATATCAGTCAAACTAATATATTAGCCAAACCTGGCACTCTAATACCACTGAAAACCCTGTTACGTCTCGCTTCCCAAAAAGGAATACGGAATACAGATACGCGACTAAGTCCAGCGAATGGTTTTCACCATTCATAAGCTGTCAGGATATTTTTACCATTTCATAGGAATAACAAAGAAATAGACAAGGAGAGATCAACCACGTATGCATAGTGGACTGTATATGGCCATATACTCAGGGATCAGGTAAACAAGTACAGGTACAGGTAGGACCTACGGTCCTCTTCTGAGTACACCTTCCTATAGAGAAGTATGCAGCCAGGTAATCAGGTAAACATGATCATGTATCATGTAATCATGAAACACGTAACAGGTGGGAACAAGGTCCCCTCCTAAGTACATATTTCTATATTTTCCACTACTAGATCTTTTCCTTAACCCCAGCTTGATTATTTGTCATTATTATTAAAACAGGCATATAAGTGCACAAAACAGGGTAAGGATAACATGGCAAGGATCAAGGAACAACTCAGGTTGCAACATAAACATGCACAGGTGACAGACAACTCATAAAAGGCTAGGACAACGAAACTTTCAATTCTCCACAACAAGACACTACTGTACCAAATCTGAGATTCCCGTTACCACAGACAGGAAAATCTAGATCCGTCAGAAAATCTAGAAAATAGACTCTCGGCTGAATCCAGCACATATATATAAGTCATATTATAATTACAGAAACAGGGTTCAAAACAACATTATATACAAAAAACATGTTCAGCCAGAAATCACAAGGTTGTATTCATGAACAGGAAAACGACATCAAAACTTACTGATTAAATCAAAGAAAAATCTGGGGTACTCCCTAGTATGTTTAAAATCAACAAATAAAATTTCATAATTTTTCAACGTGGATAGTGTATAGTCAAATAAAATCAGAAAGTAGCCAGATACAACAAACTTGTAAATCTGAAACTCTTGACAGAGTAGTACCAAAACAGTAATATTTTATAAAATATAAATCAAAATTCAGATCCGCCAAAAGAGTAAAAAATTAGAAACAGCATGCTACATTTTATATTTACAAAGTTTTCATCAACAGCAAGTAGAATCATGTTGGAATTAAGGTTCTTTACTGAACAGCAGGAAAATTCTCGAAGTATAGTAGTTGTTTGCAAATATAGAATAGTTCATAAAAGTCATCAATTATGTAATAACCCTAATTTTGACGAATACGTCTTATAAACAAACTAAACTCTACTAGTTATGAAAATTATTTTTTGGTTAAAGAAATTATTTTTTCTTACTAATAACCTACAACTATGTATATGAATATATGTGTATATATATGCATATATGTATGTCTTGTTGAGTTTGGGCTTGAAGGGCCCAAATGAAACAAAACAAAACAAATCAAAAATGGGACAAGCCCATGCATAGGCTGGCCATGCATTGAGGGGAGGAGGGAAACATTAGGGTTTTGAGGGATCTTTTGAATTTAAAGGACCTCATCATGAGTCTTTAGCTTCTCCTACACTCCACCTCCCAAACACCCCTAATCTCTTACATGATGGGATGTTTTCCCATCTTCCCCATGCTCTAAAAATCCGGCCAACCCCCTCCCATCTCTCTTCTCTTGTGTTTTAAAACCCCCTCTCTTCTACACTTCTCCTTTACAACTCCTACATTTTCCATAGCCTCCAAACTTCACTCTTTACACTATTGTTACTGATTTGGAGTGAGAAGAAGAAGAAAAAGCCAAGGAGAAGAAAAGAGAATGCCAAAACAAAGAGGAGAAGCAACGAGCTCTAGAGGAGTCAAGAAAGAGGACCAATAAGCAAAGAGCTAGAAGGAGAACAAGCTACAAGCAAAGGTGGGTGTTTCTAACCTTATGTTTGTTTTTATGATTGAATGGTGTTTGTGATGACTGAAAAATGATATGCATGCCCTAATAATGAACCTAACCAACTCGTTTTGTGTTAAGTAATCCAAACCAGAAAAATCCCGTTTAAAGACTGAATTTTTGTTGTCAGTTTGTAGCTCATTTCATGAACACTACTTGGTTAAAATTTTTAGAGGACGATCATATAGGTTTCGTACACCTTCAGTTATTTGTACAGATTTTTTTTATTTTTTTGCTATTAAAATAAATTACAAACTTGCATGCTGGTCAGAATAGAAAAAACAGTTTTTATTGTTACTATTGTGGAATGAATGACTTGTATCTCACTGCATGCTTATGGGAGTAATTTGAAATTTTAGTATGTCATTGTTGGATGTACCTAAGACCTACATTTCAAATTTCATGAGATTTGGACCACTGTAGCGATGTCAATAAAATCATGCAAACTGAGCTAGATATTTTAGTAAACAGAACAGCTGTTGTTACTGCCCTGTTTTTGGATGACATTCAAAAGGATATAATTGGAAATCTACTTGGTAGAATCACCTGATTTTTGAGAGTGTTGTATCATCATGTGTCAGGAACTAGATTCTAAAATTTCATGATGATCTGACACCATATGCTATTTTAAATGGATTTTATCCCATGACTGTGTTGATCTGATCTGCTGTTCTGGAAGTCTGTATACTTGTTAAAGATGGACCCATAAGAGCATCTAAACGGCCTTATCTGAAGAGCCTTATAACTAGGAACTTTTAGTAGACACATAGAACTTTCTGGAATGACCAATAAATCCTGATTTGGACAAGTATTCAATTTTTATATGATTTTAGCAAGTGACGACAGAAACACAGTGAAACATAGAGCTCACTGGTTTGCACCATGTTCGTGAAGATGAGTTTGAACTTGTACTTTACTAGCTTAGAGTTGCTGTTTGAGATCAAGAATCATGTTATAAGTGTGAATATGAGTTAGAACTTAAGTGATCTAAAGTTTTTTGCTAAGAGTAGCCCATAGTTGCTTGTAGACCCCAATATAGACAACATTGTTCAATGTTTTGAAGTAAAAATTGTATTGGATGTTGGGGTATTGTTGTAGACCACTTTGTGATGAAATTCATGCCCATTGTGTGCTTGTACTTGCTGTCTACTTTGAGTAGAAGCATGGGGAGCGCCCGATCGCGATTCCTTAAGGGAACGGGACCGGGAATGACTCCATTTTGACATAAACGCCAAGTGTGTGCTTGCTGTTTGGAATCTTAAATTGTCGTTTTTAGGACTCTTAGAACCCCTATTTGAGTACTCTTGAGTTAGAACTTACTCCTAGTATAGTGTACCTCATTGGGATACATCGATTGAGTTTTGAGACCCTAGGATTAAGTCTTATTGACAAATTTAGATGGGTAGAATATCACATCGAATGCGTTGGAGGAGATGACTCGTGCATCAACATATTTGCCGTACATGGATGGATTCCATGGTTTGTGTTTGGAGCTACCACCTATCGAGGACCGTGGAGAGTTAAGTTTAGTAGGGAGCTATTTTTTGGTCGGGCCGAGAATGCAATCAAACTCCAAGCGTGGATGGTGGTTACGGCAATCGACGGGGTCAATTCGCTGTGGGTTTGTGCCAAGTGTGGGCCGAGGCGGGTCAACTCTTGGGCCGGACTAGAGAGCTAGTTGAGTCCTAGTGTGAAATGGGTTGAGATCCATTATTGTTAAAGGTAACTAACTAGGGAGAATCTACAAATGGAATTGAACTAGTTGATCATGGCAAGCAAAGTTGATTACCAAGTTAGGGATTTGGAAATGGTGGATAAATCGCCCAGCTAAGGGGATGGATGATATGAGATAGTTCTAGAGGTTCATACTTCTAATAATAAAAAGGAAAGAGAATTAGAGTTTGGCTAGAGTGATGGTTTTTAGTAATTGATCGATAAAACAAATCTTGAATTCAACCTTATTCTTGGAATGGGGTAGCTTTGATACTTGGGTAGGGCTAGATTGAGTCTTGGTTGAATGTAAGGACAGGAACTAGCGAGGGTGTTCGCCTGTCAGGGGGACGCATGGCGTCATCACGCCCGACCGAATCCTAGGTTCGTTTAATGCGGACAGGGACCCCGAGCTGCTCTGGGGAGTCGGGAAGACTCTGTGGGGGCTCCGCTATCTCGGCAGAAATACCTTTATGATCCGTAAAAACCTTTGAGGAGGTTTGGAGTGTTGATGTCATCTTGACTGCAAGTTCTGTTCTAGTGTAAGGACGAGTGTAGCGGAGTTGGGGAAACTCTATATCCGTCAGGTTCTTTGTTGATCAATGTAGGCAGACGGATTAGACGATATCCCGGTGAGCTAGACTCTATCGGGAATTGCTCTAGTCACTCGCGGAAAGCCTTTGTATCCATATATTAGCTTTTGGTGAGGTCCGGAGAAATGTAGATACAACAACATGCCATGATTACAGTTACGCAGGGTAAGCTTGCGACTGGGATCCCGGGCATAGTGGATAAAATACGAGAATTGGACACCACTAATGACAGCAGTGACGGGTAAGCCATACGACTGCAGCCTCACCATCACTGGAATCAGAAACAAGAGAGAGCACAAGAGTAGGATGCATAGCGAGGGATCGAGCCCCATCAAACTGAAGAACGTCGTTTGGTTGGGGGGGTGTGTAGTATGGGATGCATATCTTTCAACCGAGCGTGCATTAGCTTTAGGAGCATGTATGCATAGTGTGCATTAGATTAGGTCATGGCATACACCGACACTTGCTTGACACCACCTTTTTCTTCGCATCAAATATTATTTGTGATTGTTGAGGTTGGAATCGCTATGTTATGGCGTAGAGAGGATAACCGAATATAGCATTTTGTCCGTTGTAATCAACAGACGTGCCCACAGTTATCGGTGCAGGATTGCCAACTTGGGATCGCGGAAAATCTCTAACATGGGAAAGCATCCAAGTGAAAGTTATTGTCCAAATTTTATTGTACATTCTTGTTGTATCAATTAATTGTAATTGTTGTAATCATTGGACATTGTAATAACAATTTGATGTAATAAAAGTTTTTAATTTTGTCACGTCCCGCTTCCCAAAAATACAGAATACGGGCACGTAACACAAGCCCAGCGAATGAATATAATCATCCTTAAGCTGTTTCAGAAATCTTACAACATATCACAGGCAGTATATCAGAGTCGGAAGCCAGAACAATCAACCACATTGCACATATGAACCAAATACCAACAAAATACTTGAAATAAAATGTATTAATCTCAAATAGTCATGATCTGAAAATACACGAATACTCCTGGGTCACATTGCCCAGATACAGAAATAAATACAGGTTCAAATTACAATATTGTCCAAAATAAGCAACAGGAATAGTAATAGCAAAATTCAGCCTCTAGCCCTTCATCTTGCCAATACCTTTAGGAACCTGTCCACCAAAATCTGCAATTCATAGAATGCAAGAAAAAGGAAAAGAGAAAACATAGTACCCGTCAATGGCAAGTCCGGGTCACAAAATAGAATAGGATACAAGCACATGGACACTATCTAACCACAGGATATACTAACAGGTATAGGTAACATATGCCTAGTGTCAACAGGTAAAACAGGTAACATGTATAATTATCAGGTATACAGGTAATCAGGTAAATATGTATTCAGTATCAGGAAAAATAGGTAACAGGAATATCAGGATAATCAGATAATAGCTAACAGGTAACAGGTATCCATGTATCAGGTAAACATGATAATCAGGATAATCAGGTTATGTTAAGTCTAATCTTCTTATTTACTATCTAGGTAGCACGACATGCATCCCAGTTTTTACTACATGGTTGCTACAGTCAAACAATTACGTTTTAGATTTTATAGTGGACCATAGAGGGCAGTATACTCAGGTACAGGAAAACAGGTTCATGAAGCAAAACAGGTACACGAATCATCCGATTCATGCAGCAACAGGTTCATGAAGCAACAGGTACACGACCAACAGGTACGTGCAGCAACAGGTAACAGGTACATGAACCAAAGTCCATGCAGCAACAGGTAACAGGTACATGACCCAAAGGTACGTGCAGCAAAATGGGAAACACGGGCCCCCTTCCGAGTACACGTTTCTGAACTATCCACTATTCAATCTTTCCCTTAAACCCCGGCTTAGTCACTTTTATTATTAATGTCCAACATGCATGAGAGTGTACTAAGTAATGTCAAACTAACAGGTTATAATCAGGTTTAGACTCAGGAAATTAGATCAGCAAGTATAGGTACCAAACATTCACAAATACGAGCAAAATGGTATAGGTTTATAAACAGGACAGCAAGACCAGTCTGTACATAATCAGTGATCCAAAGATCTACAGGCATGCAAATCATGATCCGTCGAATGACCTGAAATTTAGACATCTACACGCTTCTAACGGTTATAATAAAGATATACACTAGTTCACAACATCACGGCTTAAAACACATTCCAACACAGTTTTCAAGTACAGCCAGAAAACAGGGGAATAACTTAAATCACATGAAAACACCATACAAAGTCATTAATTAAATCCACGAAAATTCTGGGGTAATCCCCTATATGTATATTCTCAAAATATAGCTTTTCATATTTTTCCAGAAAGTATAGATATGTTTTCAAAAATAGAAAATAACACATAACACAGTTTTGATGGATCTGGAATTCTTTAACACCGCTGTACAAAATCATGCATATCTTGCACACAGCGCATCAAAATCCACTTCCGCCAAAACGAGATGAAAGTAGACACAATTACCCAACTTTCATATCTCACATGAAATATTCATACAGTAATTAGAAATAAGGTCAACACGGCATTCAACATACAATCACACGCAGTTTGCAGCAAAAGCGGTCTATAGAAAAGGATGTAAGGCATCACTCAAAACTCATCTTTTAATTACCAAAAAAATCAGAGAACTACCTAACATCATGGTGAAAAACTGGACAAAATCTTGTGGCATGAAATTAGGTCTAACCTGGATCTTGAAAATAAATTGGTGATAAAATCTACCCCGAAATAAATCTGGGAACTACCGGCATACAGTCACTAAAATAATCACAACTAATTCATAAGAACTCCAAACAGGGTGAAATCAGTGGGATTAGTAATTAGATTCAATTCCCTACAAATTACTCAGAAATAGTCATGTTGAAATTCGGACTCTAATTCAGGTAAAAACAACAATCAATCCAGTTCAATCCAAATTCCAGATTTCTCAACCAACTTCAAAACATCATAACTTCCTCACAAATCATCAAAACTCTTCCAAATTCAAAACGCTGTCTACCCACTGTCCAAATGTCATAATGGAGGATATCTAACATGTCAAAATCTAGTATTCCTCAACATACATCGGGTATACAATATGTCACATATGCGATAACAATCGCGTTTGGGTGAATCCTAAGGCACAATCCTATCAAACTTCATGTCCTAAGTCGTCTATGGCCTGTTTTGAACCTTAGAGACGAAACCCACAATTAAAAACATGATCTTTGTCCGTCTCTAGTCTCAACCTATCCTATGTGTGAACTTTCTACTCGTATCAACCTAAGAAATTTAAATACAAGTTACTTGCCTTTTTGTGATGACGAACACGACGAATCCAAGCCTTTCAAAGAAAACCCATGAGCAAAGTCCTTCCACGTGCGATTTCAAGCGAACCCACGAACCGAATCTTGCCTACGACCGTCTTCTTGAAGCACGAACTCAACCGGATGATACCCACTTCTCCAAATCAGCAAAGGGAGGTGTAGGGACTGTTTGAGATGGATGGGTGCTGTTTTGGGTAGGGTTCGGCCACACAAAGGGAGGAGAGAAGAGTTTTTGGAGGCGGAGTTGTATTATATGGTGGAAGGGGGTGATGTTTGTGGTCGGCCAAGGCAAAGGGAGAGTAGAGGGAGGGTCGGCCTGGGGCTAGGAGATGCAGACCGGGATGGAGAAGAGAAGGAGAGAGGGAGCCGGCTTGATTAGGAGAAGGAAAAAGATTAGGGTTAGGGATTAATAGATGAGGGGGTATTTATAGGAGATCAAATGTGGGTTAATGGGTAGTGGATATCAATAGGATTAAATGGGTATACAATTGGGTAATGGATATTGGGTAGATTTCGAATGGAGATACAAAATGCAATGAATCCTATGGCTCCTAAAAATCTCCTTAAGGGCCAAAAATCTTAAATTGACCAAAATTCCTCTAAAAATTCACCATGACCCAAAAATAATTAACAAATATGAATGAGACCAAGAAAATGCGAAAAAGAATTCAAAATGGCGAAAAACGGACGATCGGCGCACAAACAGCACACGGAGGTCAAAAAATGCAAGAAAAATAATATAAAATGAAAATAATCCAATAAGAAAATTAATACAATAATTAATAAATATAATTTATGAAATAATCTAATTTTAACAATAAAAAAATAATTTGCGAAAATTTTAAATACAGAAAATATCGAAAAATACCTTTTTGGAAAAACAGGGGTTACAAATTTCCTG
This sequence comes from Hemerocallis citrina, assembly GCA_017893485.1. Lineage (NCBI taxonomy): Eukaryota > Viridiplantae > Streptophyta > Magnoliopsida > Asparagales > Asphodelaceae > Hemerocallis > Hemerocallis citrina. The sequence continues at coordinate 27,539,513 of CM030366.1, forward strand.
TGATTTTTGTTGTATTGTGACTCATTTGAAGAAAGATCCTGGAGAGCATCATGAGTTCCTAAGTTAGGAATTCGGGGCATTACAAATTAAATCCACAAGAATTTGGGGTTAATCCCAGTCAAGTCTAGTTATACTCAGCAAAATATTGGATCAAAATATTATTTTTAACATCGGTGAAAAAAATAATTAACCATACAGAATTCATATAAAATAGAATCTAGAATTTTCTATACCTTTGTAGTAAAATAGCAATAACTTGCAACTCACAAATTGAAACTGAGCTTTATCAGAAATTCTAAAAAATAGACAACAATGTCTACAATTAATATTCACAAATGAATTTGATTTACCGAACTTAATAAGGTCTAAAATATTGAACAAAAACGGAAAAGCAGCATAAACAGAAATCTTCTTATGCATTAAATTGACTAGTTCATGTGCAACAAATCCACATCAAAACAAAACACAAGCATAGTATAATAGATGTCCAACTAGCATGGTATGGGGTATTTAAAAAGTCTACAACGAGAATACTACGACTAACACATCAAGCATGTAAGATCACACGACACATCATAAATCACGAACAACATACATATATGCAACATGAATTGATTATTTCTATGTTATTTCATGTCATGTGTGTAACCAAAGACGACTACGAATAGATCAACAAACAGAGACGGATCTAACAGGGGTTTTCATGAGATTTGACTCTAGAAACAAAACTACACTACATGCAGTATTTAGTAGATGTATATGCAACAAAAGAAATACAGGTTAGTACCTTATAGTCGACGACGGAACTATGCAAAGAGCGAGAATAACGGAAACGGTTTCCCGGGCAACAAACTCAATAACAACGAACCCAACATGCAAAATAAACATGTGCACACAAAGAGAGAGAGAGAGAGAGAGAGAGAGAGAGAGAGAGAGAGAGAGAGAGAGAGAGAGGCAATCGGGGGCACGGGCGACAATGAGAGCATGGTTGAATGGCCACTGATGCTGCTGTCTTTGCTGTGTCTGACGTCGGGGAAAAACACAGCACGGGCTGCTTTTGCTGTTGCTGTTGCTGTGCGTCGGAGAGAGACAATGCAAGGGGGCATCGGCTGTAGGGCGTCGGCGACGGGGGGAGGTGCACAGGTGGACGGTCACGTGGTTGCACAGGGGAGCAGGAAGAGGGGTCAGGAGATGGGTTTAGAAGTAAACAATGGCTAGGGTGTTGGGGATATAACAGGGTAGTATACAGTGGTATAAATAGGTATGATATTAGGGTTAACTTGGGCTAACGGGTTGAGGTAATTGTGGGTGACGGGTATTGGTGGATCCAATAAGAATTTGGGCACAAGGGTTTGGGTTTAAAATCCAATAGAGATAAAATAACCAATAAAATAGGGTTTAATTAGGATCCAATAGAAATAGAATAAGATATAGGATTCAGACAATAATTAAATAGGCCATGAAACAAAATAATTGGAGCTAAACAAAATGAATCGGAGACAAATAAATTGGGACAGAGCATTTAATTAGATTAAGAAATATTTAAAGCCACAAAAATAAAGTCAAAGTCAAAACAGATAGATTGATAATGAGACGAAGATCAAATACATGGTTTGGAAGAAACAGAAGAGTACAAAATGAATAAATACACGGGAAAAAAAATACACCCAAAATACAAGAAAATGGAAAACATGGGTTACAAGATATGATGAAATAAGAGAAAACGTAAGTTATGGACTCCAGGATGACTCGCAGAGTGAGACAATCTCCAGTATTTTGGGACGATTGATAAAATAGGCAACAAAATGATCCGCAGAGTCGGATTGTTCTCCGGTATTCCGGGGCGAGAGTGATGCTCATGGGGTATTTGTGCAATGAGGGTTTCAGGATGACTAGCAGAGTTAGACGATCCCTAGTATTCCGGGTGAGAACCAATATTTGCAAAGTATCTAAATTTTGTAGTAGTCATAGTAGTCGGTTGTATGGCGAGGGACTGAACCTTATAATGAGGAGTAAGATAAGGGCTTGTCCTCGGACCTATGTAGTATGCGATGCATAGCATCCGAATAAGTATGCATTAGTGTCATCGTAGTGTAATGTCTGCATTAGGCATTAAGTCCTATCGTACACTGACATGGCTAGGATAATCACTTTTCCTGTTTGCATTCAAGTTCGTGTTTGCTAAAGTAGAATAATCGCTGTATTATAGCATTGCGTCAGTTGTATGCAACTGACGTGCCCACTATTTTCTAGTTGCAGGATTGGACTTGGCCGGGACTTGAAGTTACTATAATGAGTTGTTATAAGATTGTAAAATTTTTATTATTGTAGATTGTATTGTATTCATTCAATTCCGCTATATTGTAGTAAAGAACATGTTGTAAATAAAAAAGTTTTGAATTCTTTGTAAATTTATACGAATTTGAAGTAAAAGACCCTATTTATGCTACGAATTGTCGGTGTTTGGAATGGGGCGTTACAAATGTAGAAAGGCATATAGAGGCCTTTTGGAGAGAAAAATTGAGGGTGGTTTGGGTGAAAGGGGGTAATTGAAATGCTCATTGTTTTCATAGGTCCGTGTTGAAGAGGAGGGCTATTAATACTATTGTTGATGTATGTAGTTCTACAGGGGAGAGAGTTGAGGGTTCTAATGCAGTGGGGAAAGATATTTAGGCTTATTTCCAGCATCGATGGAATCCGAATGATGCTTTTCCTGACAATGGTGTTGGGATATATTTCTTCTCTGGTAAAAGAAGCTGAGAATGATTGGTTGATTTAGAATTTTTGGGAGGAGATTAGATGGATAGTGATGTCGCTACCATCGGACGAAGCACCAAGCCTAGACAGTTTAAACAGGGGCATATTATAAGTTTGCTTGGCCTACTATCAAAGATGATCTGGTGAATACTGTCAAACATTTTTTGCGAGTGAAGGAGTTGCCTAAGGGGTGGAAGTCTACGTTCATTGTTTTAGTTCCTAAGGTGGAGAATCCCTCTTGTCTAAAAGAGTTTTGTTCCATATGTTATGCAACATATGTCAGTAATTAGTTTCTAAACTCCTGGTTGGAAGAATATGTGCTCGCTTAATCTTTATTGAGCAGAGTGCATTTGTGAGATCAAGGAGTATTAATGACATGTTTTTTTAGCGCAAGAGATCCTGCATTATATGAAGAAGGCAGAGAAGAATCCCTCTTGTCTAAAAGAGTTTTGTTCCATATGTTATGCAACATATGTCAGTAATTAGTTTCTAAGCTCCTGGTTGGAAGAATATGTGCTCGCTAAATCTTTATTGAGCAGAGTGCATTTGTGAGATCAAGGAGTATTAATGACATATTTTTTAGCGCAAGAGATCCTGCATTATATGAAGAAGGCAGGGAAGGGAAAGGACCTCATGGTATTAAAACTAGACATGGAGCATGTGTATGATCACATTAGGTGAGAGTTTGTCGAAGATGTTCTTCTTAAATTTGGGTTTCATAATAAGGACTTTGTGGCGATGATTGTGGGTTGTGTGGTGGACCCTGTATTTACTGTATATGTCAATGGTTCTCCTCCAGGTTGGTTTTCCTCGAATATTGGGTTGAGGCACGGGGATCCCCTAACCCCGTATTTGTTCATTTTGGGAGCTGGAGTGTTGATTAGTTTAGTCAAAAAAGAAGTTGAGGAGATGAGGTTATCGGGGTTGCGTATTGGTGATGTGGAGGTGGCGCAACTTATGTATGTTGATGATTGCCTTTTGGTTAGCCGAGCTGATGGTGACAGTTTTCTAAGGCTCAGGGAGGCGATTGAGAGATATTTGGTCAACTTGTAAAATACCAGAAGTTGAATGTTTACTTTTAGAGGTGTGAGCATTCAAAATAAGCACTGATGCTTGAGAAGTTTTGGTGTAGTTGAAGGGAAGATGTCGTTAAGGTATTTTGGCACTCGTATTGGTGTTGGGAGGTTGTGTTCATGATTTTGATCCACTCATCTCCAAGGTGCAACATCGTTTAGGTACTAAAGTTCTCTCATTGGCTAGTCGACTGATGTTGGGTCAGTCAGTTCTATAAGCCATTCCTACCTTCATATTGATGGCAAGTTAGGTTCCAAAGTCTGCTTCAACGGATTGATCAAATAATATGAGGTTTTTTTTGGTGGGAGAAAGGGTAGGAAAGGACTCCCGCTTGTGAGTTGGCATCAAGTTTGCTTGCCCAAGCAGTTGGGATGGCTTAGTTTGTGAAGGATGGAGTAGGTGCACGAGGCACTGATGTGTAAGCAGTTGGCGCGTGTGCTTGATGCACTGCAGTCTATTTACACTCGCTTAATTTCAAGGAAATATCGACTGAGTTCCAATTTGTGAGTGTGTGTGTGGGGGGGAGGGGGGGGGGGGTTGGGTGGGTGGGTGGTGGTCTCCCCCGTATGGAGATGTATTAGGCAAGGGGTTGGAGTTCTTAAACAAGGGGTGCGGTGGTCTTTAGTTGATGACAGTTCAACTAAGGTTAGGGCTGACCCTTTGGTTTATTGTTATCCCTTATTATTTGTTGTTTTGAGTGTGGATAGTGAGAGCATGCAGGGAAAGGCAAGTGTTAGCTCATTTATTGATTCTAATGGGTGGAATGATAGTAAGCTTACTGCTATTTTCCCAGAGGACATGGTGCCAGAGATATTGAAATGCCCAATGTTGAGTTGGAGGGGGGGGGATGAAAATTTGCTCTGGAAAGGAAAGTCTCTCTCAAAAATGGTTGTTAGAGATTTTTATGAGTGTATTTTTACTAGAGAATATCATGTTGGCTATCGAGTGGAGATCAAGTGGATGAGGCAGTTGCAGGTATCCCCAAGAGTTCGATTGTGGTTGTGGAGACTGTGGAGGGATGTGGTCATTACAAAAGCAATTTTAATCTGTAGGAGATTGGGGGGTGTCTACTATGCAATGTGTTCATTTTAATGAATATTCATAGGATCATTTGCAATTTGGTTGTGGAGTGCAAGTTCTCTGTGGTTGAATGGGATAAGGCCTGGACTAGATTAGGGTTACATGCTAAGTCCACATGCTGGGAGAGTTGGTGGGGAGTTCTTATCCAGTTAGCTCAAAGTGGGTGTGAGCAAAGTAGATTGCATGCATTTGTGATTACCTATGTGTCTTGGCTGATCTGGAAGAGTCGAAATAAAGTGGTACCTGAGCTTGCTTATGCCAGTAACTATAATATTGTGGATCGTGCATGGAGGTTGGTTGATGAGTATAAAGGTTGGGGGGATCTCCTGGTGGTTGGTAAGGTTATGAAGTGGAGATGCTCACTGTATGGATGGTTCAAGCTGGATTTTGATGGTGCTTTTCGACATGGTTCGGGTGAGGCGGTAGTAGGTGGGGTTCTTCGTGACCATGAGGGAAAAATTATGTAGGCCAGAGGTAGACCTATTGTTGTAGGATCTCGAGGTTGTAGCTGCAATTTTCTGCTTGTTAGTAGTGGCTAATCGGTAAGTGAGATCTTTCACGTTGCATGAAGTAGAGCATGTTAGTCACTCTGCTAATGGAGGAGCCCATTTCATGGCTACTCTGATGTTGGAGTTAGGTTGTGAGGTACTGTGGGATGAAGAGTTTCCCTCAAGGTTGATTAAGGTGTGTCGGAGAGACCTAGATGTTGGGTTTGGGTTAAGTACTTGGTTATGTAGTGTTGAGTTGTATTAGCCAAAAAAAAAGGTAAATAATCTAATTAGATTATTGGTGAGTGATTAGCTTGTGTCTAAATTATAATTTGTCTGAATTATTATTATTATTATTATTATTTAATAGATGAAAACTTCTTACCGAGGTTGTATTTTGATTTTGAGTTTTTAGGATGTTTATATTCTTTTGCATCTCCAAAGCATGGATTATATACCTGATAAAGTGTATGTTTTCGTACTTGACCCTAATAATTTGTTTTCACATATTAGTTATCTTTGTGATTAAATGACATTCAAAGAGTGAGAATATATATATATTTTTACCCGACTTGATGAGAAATGATTGAAATACTATCCTCGTTATCTTTCTTCATCTTCTCCCTCCTAGTAAACACAACCAAAAACCATCATCTCTTATTCTCTTTCCTATATTTCTTCAATTATTTCAATAAATGGATAAATTCGTAGAGTCCATGTGGATCTCATCTATGTAAATTCATCTTTTTCCTCAGATCATCATCAATCATGCATATCTAGTTATCTCATTTATTTTTCTTAATTCACCTCAAACCTTAATTCCTTATCATCTGATTTTCTTGTTTTGTTTCTATTCGCAGCAGTCGACATCAATTTCTCAAATTTTTGGGTTAGACTAAGGGTGGTGGAATTAGGTTTGAGGGATAATGGGTGTTATTGATGGTAGCCTCGTTATTTCTCATGTTTGGTAAGGGTTAAGGTGGGGCTAGGTCAGAGAAATCTAAGAGAAAGGTAATTAATACACATTCTACCATTTTTTTAGGTGTAAGTGTCAAGTACACATTTTTTTGGATGGATTCCATAATTTTAGGAGTAAGCGTAAAATACACATTTTTTCGGGGCATATATGATATTGAAGTATTTACTAAATACCCTTTATTTTTTATGCTGCTGTTTTCTGGTGTGGGAGCAACAAATGATGAGTTCTTTTGTTGAACAGGAAACACAGATCTCAGCGGTAGATCCGATCCTGATGATAGGCTAATATGTAAGTGGAGTATGTGGATCTGGTGGTGGTCATCAGCCGCTGAACACCTGCAAAACGCTGGGATTATTCTCAGCGATAGGCCCTCCGACGATCAAGTCAGCAGTTGAGAGATTAAATGTATGCTTTAGTGGAAAAATATTGATTACCTTTTAACCGTGGAGGTAAACCTCTATTTATAGGCTAGCGAAAATCTGTTAGGGAAAGATTCCCCAGTTGCCTAATTAGATCCTACCGATTAAGGATCTGATGAAGCAGTTAATAAGGGATTTGATTACTAGCCATAAATGACTGGTCAGCTGTCCCCGGGTGGGTGAGTTGGATGGTGGGCCTGTGGAAGGCCCGTGAACTGTTCTTGGGCATGTTTTCTAGACTTTAGGAGCCTCGAGATTCGTGCAAGAATCATGTGGTGCAGATCGGCTGCAATTTTCACCTTCATCATAAGCTACACAATCTCGGAGGTGAACTTCGGGTCTTCTTTGAGGAGTAGGTAATTCGTAGGGGAAATAACATTGGTGAAAAAGATCTGTTTGCAGCGTGGGACAAAGTGCTCGATGGAGAGGCTTAGGTTCAGAGAACCATGCTGAGGATTGAGCCTAGGGGAGGCTCGGAGTCGGACTTTCACGCCGAGGCCTGAGCTTGCAAAAGGCTTGGGGTCAGAGTACCCTGTCGAGGGGCTAGGTGCGAGGCGAGGTCCTTATTGCATAAATTTCTTTGCACGGTCGAGTCAAAAACCACACAGAAGAGTGAGGCACGAGGCGAGAGCCGGGTTGCGAGGATTTCTCTGCAAGGTCTCGGAGTTGAGGGGCGTGGTGTTAAGGGGGATCCTTAATGCGGAAATTTCTCTGTAAGGTCTCGGAGTTGGAATACCACGCCGAGGGGCTTGGTGTTAAGCAAAATCCTTGTTCCGGGAATTTCTTCGCAAGTTTTTGGAGTCGGAATACCACGCTGATGGGTGTTGGTGTATGCAATAGAGGCCAGTTATGTATTGACATTACTAGTTTACATTGCATCATGACATTTATTTCATATTTAAGCATTTCATTTATTGTGTTATTTATTGTGAATTAAATGAACATAATGAAGTCCTTAGAATAGTAAGTTCAATGTCGTGGGGTATCAAGTGCAAGAATTGATTGTGAGATCCTATTGGCTAAAATCAGAACACTGTTCTTAAATGTCCCTAGTCAAGTATTATTATGAATTAGGACAACGATAATTGATAGAGACTAGTGTGTACGTGGACCGATGACCATTCTCACAGGACATTGATATGAGATATCAAATCTTCACATGGATACATATTAGAGTAACAATGTACTGGACTGGCCCACCATGAGAACGCTGTATCGATCGTTACGTGAGTGTCATAAGTACAGTGACCATGATGTACGTAGTCCTTTGACTTGAAGTCGGTTCCCTACGTGATAAGTTATATGTTTTAATACAGTCAAACGTTGCCTGTAATAAGTTGATTATAAAGTCAACTATTGGATATACTAGAAATCATACGGAGGGATGTGAGTGACTTAGATAGGATTTGTCCCTCTTACATAACAGGTGCGATATCTACGAGCCCCTTGATTGAGTGAGACTGCAAAATGCATGACCATGCTCAAATGAGTCAATATGATATATTGATCTCATTTGTTTTAGTAGGTCTACTCGAACATCAAGAAACCTAAGATGAACTATACAAGGGTGACACGCTCTATGCCTTGTGGTCAATTAAGATATGTGTACTTGTATCCTACATTATAAGTGGCCCGTAACTTGCAATTGACGGGTACTTGTTTTCTCTTTCCTTCTCCTGCAATTATCAATTGCAGATTTTGGTGATCAGCTGCCCGATGGAGTTTGTGATCTAAAGTTTTAATTGGCTGGAGCTTTTTCTATCTTCATTTATTTCCTGTTGCTCATTTGAACATTGTATCTGTTACTTGTATTCTTTGTGTTTGGGCAATATGACCCAGGATATTTGTGTTATTCAGATCATGATTTATTTGAGATTAATAAATTTTGTTTCAAGTAAATTCTGTTGGTTTATTAATTTAACTTTGCATGTATGTGATTGACTTTTCTGGCTTTCGACTCAGATTATATTGTGATATGTTGTAAAGATTCCTGAACAGCTTATGGATGATGAAAATCATTCGCTGGGCTTTTATCGCGTATCCGTATTCCGTATTCTTTTTGGGAAGCGGGGGGTGATAGAACGGCCAGTGAAGGCAAGGAGGTTGAGTGCCCTGATAATCAGCAACCAAGAGGATTCACCGAGGGTCCCACCGAGCGAGAGGTCGCTCAAGGCCGATCGACTTGCCGAGTCTCCCCTCCCCTTGTTCCACCACGTGCTGAGGGCCATTGTTCCCCAAAAGACCAAGGAGTCTTTCAGGCCTGATTGGGCGGTGAAGGTACTTGATTCTATAATGGAGTCCCGCATGGCTCTCGAGGTAGTGCTCAATATAGCTCTGTCGAGGGATAGGAGAGATCTTGCCAAGGAGACTACCGGCTCAACTTATCTTAAGTATGCCCAAGCTTTCGTTGTGGTAAGGGCTTGGTTGTGAGTGATGTGCTTTTATACTTTGTTTCCCCGCCTCCCATTTTTAAGTGTTTCACCTTCTTTCCGCAGGTTATGCTTCATAGGGTAGAACTAAGGAGGAAATGCAAGCATTAAATGAAGTGCGCTATCCGGAGGGCGCAAAGGCTCGAGAATAAATATCAAGAGGAGAAGCTTCGTGCATAAGCTTTTGAAAAAAAAAGGTGAAGGAATTGGAGGGGGAGCTCGTGGTTGGGGGCCAAGACGAGAGCATCCTGGTGGCAGAGAAAGAGCCATGGGAGGAGGAATGGGATAAGATGAAGGCCGAATTCGAAGAAGCCGCTGACCAGATCATCTCAGGGCAGGATGTAGGTTATAATTGGGCCCTCGAGCATGTGAAGGCGAGATATCTCTATCTTGATCTTAGAAACTCGTGTTTTGAACTGAGGCTTGGCGGTACCCCTCCAACCCTGGAGAATTTTCTTCGAATGACGAGGTAGCTCCTTCCGATCGTGACATGGTAATGGCAGAGGTTCCTCACTCTCCTTCTCGGGAGGTGCCCCCCTCATCTTAGAAAATTTATCTACTTCTCGTTTTTGTATAAATGCCGATTGTGGACTGGCCAATGTCCCTTGTAATCTTCTGTCTAATGAAAATCCACCCAACTATTGGCATTTTTGCTTCACATTTGTCTAAGTTTTAAGACTGTTGTTTTGCTGATCAGATCGTGGAATACGAGTCTCGGAAGACGAGGCTCGAGGACGAAGTACGGGTCCTCCGAGGCAAACTATGTCGAGCTGAGGATATTTTCGTATGTCTTCGAAAGGAGACAACTTGATGAATGAAATTTCTATATATTTTTTAGTACTCTTTAATGCATCAAAATTGCAAATCTCATTTATTTCTTTAAAATATCTCATTTCTACTTATTTTTTATTTATTTGATTGATTTTGTAGGAATGAGATTTTTAAGTGCAAGAAGATATGCATTTATGTAAAAATCAAAGAAGAAACAAGAAAAAAGGTTTTAAAATCCAAATTTATTTTATGTGAAGATTTTTAGAAAATTTGAGCACTCAAATACACGTTTTTACAAATTGTCTATTTGAAGAATTAATAAAAAAAATATTATGGTCAACTAGGGGGTGAATTGAAATTTTGGAATAATTTTTTTTAAAAATAAAGCAACATCACCTAATCCATTAATCTTAATCTTTAGGATTTAAATTAATTAATTATTTAAATATATAGTTATCATATTAATTATTAAATTAATTAATTATTCTAATTAACTAACCAAAGTGCCTAACCCTAATCCTATATATAAAGTGGTTGCAGATAGAAAAGTTGGGTTGGTGGCGTTGGGACTAGAGGCCAAGAAAAAGGATAAAGTTATAAAAAAAAGAAAAAAATATATTTATAAGGTGGTTGGTGGGCGGCGTGAAAGAACAGGAGAAAGGAAGAAGGAAAGAGAAATCAGAAGAGAGAGTGAAACAGAAGAAAGAAAGAAGAAGGAAAAGAAAGAAGAAGCGGATTTCGAGGCATTGATCTTTGGCAAATACAAGTTTTTCTTATTCTCTTCTAATTTTTATTATGCAATCCAAGAACATGTTTATTAGTTGCAAATTTATTATGAACTAATTTTATTTTTCTAGGACTTTGATGTAGCCTAGTTTTGAGAACAGAGTTTTAATTTCATATTATTTTTCTATTTTTTCATGGTTGTGTGTTTAATTTTTGTTCTTAATACTTACAATTGTTTGGCAAACTTTTGTATGATTTATTAAATCATGGAGAGACCGAACTAGTAATTTATGATTTCGAATTAATAAAATTAAACACCGTTACAAGAGCGAACTGTTGTTAATGTGGCCGTTAAGAAATCCATAGATCTTAATGAATTTTCAATTAGTAATTTGTGCATGAACTATGTCAAATAATTAGTTGAGAATATTTTTGATATTGGTTGAGAGAGAATATTGAATAATTTGAAAATTTTGGTCAACAACTTGGAAAAATAATATTTTTATTCACATGGAGTTATAAATTGTGTGGGATTAACTATGTGAAATCGAAAGTCCTAGAATTTGTTTTGCCATTAACAAATAAATTTTTTTCAGATTTTCGTTCTCTTTTGTTAGTTTAGATCTTTAGATTAATTCAGTTGCTTTATTTATTAAAATTTCGGTTTTCATAATAGTAGTTAATCTAGTAATTTCGGTACTCGATAAAATAATTAGTTCTTGTGGGTTCAACACTCTTTTCACTTAAACTATACTATTTGTTGCGATTTTGTACACTTGCAAATAAATCACATCAAGTTTTTTGCACCATTGCCGGTGACTAATTATTTTTTTATTGATATTGATAATTGCTAAATTGTTACTAATTTGGATTTTTCTGATTATTTTTATTATTTTTAGTTTTTATTTTAAAAGTTTTTCTATTTTATAATAGCTATATTTCAGGACATAGAAGTGTATCACAATAACAAACAATGAGGAAAAGGCTTTGAGAGATTATGCTATGCCCTCACTTAATGGAGCAGCATCAAGTATAAAGAGGCCGGTTAATAACAATTTTGAGATTAAACCGGTGATCATTCAAATGATTCAACAGACCGTTCAATTTGGGGGACTATCGCACAAGGATCCTAATGTTCACATTGCAAACTTTCTAGAAATTCGTGATACTTTTCAAGCATAATGGAGTATCAGATGATGCAATTCGATTGAGACTCTTTCCTTTTTCACTAAGAGATAAGGCTTGGCTTGGATAAATTTTCTACCACCGAGTTTTATTACTACTTGGGAAGGACTTGCACAGAAATTTCTATCTAAGTATTTTCCATCGGCAAAAATAGTGAAGCTAAGGAATGACATTACCACATTCACTCAATTTGAGACTGAGTCTTTGTATGATGCATCTGAGAAGAATAAAGAGTTATTGAGAAAGTGTCCTCATCATGAACTACCTTGGCTGCAGATTCAAATATTCTATAATGGTTTGGGAGTTACAAATAGATCTATGGTAGATGCAACAGCTGGAGATACTCTTATGAGCAAAACTCATAAAGTAGCCTATGAGCTTTTAGAGGAGTTGATATCTAATAATTACCAGTGGTCATCAGAGAGAACAATGCCAAGAAAAGTGGCAGAAGTTTTTGAACTTGATCTTATTACTACTTTAACTGCAAAAAAAATGATATTTAATCTAAACAGTTAGGTAATATGAATGTTAATTGTATTCAAACTAATATTAATTGTGATCATTGTGCAGGAAATCACCCAAGTATTGATTGCCAAGTGGGAAATCATTTTTCTCAATCAAATTTCAATCAAGTAAATTACGTGTCCAATTTCCAACATCAAAACAATCCTTATTCGAACACGTATCATCAAGGATGGAGAAACCACCCCAATTTTTCAAGGTACAACAACCAAGAAGCAATTAGACCACCTCAAAATTTTCCACAGCAAGAAAAGAAGCTAACACTTGAAGAGATGTTTATGCAATACATGCAGAAGACAGAGCAATACATGCAGAAGACAGATTTGACGATACAAAATAACATGGCTTCAATTCACAACCTTGACGCTCAGATTGGTCAGATTACAAATATTATTACAGAGAGAAAAGCAGGAACCTTGCCTAGTAATACACTGACTAATGCTCAAGAGCATGTCAAAGCAATAACATTAAGAAGTGGGCAAACAATTGAGCAGCCACAAGAGGAAATTGCCGAACAAAATGTGGTTGAAAAGCAAGATGAACTCGAGCCAATTTTGGAGGAACAAACGCAGCAGGTGGCCAACCACCATATGGAGAATTCTAGGAAGAATAAATGAGCTTCAAACATCACGGTTTCCACGGAGTTTAATTCTGAAATTTATCCTAAATCACCTTATGATCCACCTATTTGTTTACCGCAAAGACTTAAAAAGAATAATCTTGAAAATCAATTCTCTAAAATTTTAAGTATTTTTAAGAAATTTCATATTAATATTCTTCTTATTGAAGCTTTGGAACATATGCCTAAATATGCTAAATTTTTTAAGGATATTTTATCAAACAAGCGGAAGTTGAAAGAGCATGAAATGGTAATGCTAACCGAAAAGAGTAGCACAATTTTACAAAAGAAGTTGCCTCATAAACTAAAAGATCCAGGGAGTTTTACGATACCTTGTACTATTGAAAATTCTTATTTTGATAAAGCTTTGTGTGATTTAGGAGCAAGTATTAATCTTATACCTTTTTCAGTTTTCAGGAAACTAGGTATTGGAGAAATAAAGCTAACTACAATTTCTTTACATTTGGCGGATAAATCTATCAAGTATCCAAGAGGAATAATTGAAGATGTTTTGGTAAAAGTAGACAAGTTCATATTTCCAGCTGATTTTGTAGTGCTTGACATGGAGAAAGATGAACAGATTCCGTTAATTCTGGGACGACCTTTTCTAGCTACGGAAAAAGCTTTGATTGATGTCCAATAAGGACAACTTATTTTGAGGGTTAAGGATGAGCAAGTAACGTTTGGTGTCTTTAAATCTATGAAGTTTTCTGCCGAAGAACAGTCATTTTTTCAAGTAAGTGAAACTGATTTAATTGTGGGCGAGAAGCATACGGCTGAAAGTGAAAAATTACCAATCGAACTGAAATTTAAAGAGGTGGGGATATCAAAGACGCCATCTTCAAGAAAGAAACGACTCAAACTCGAGATTGAACCTAATCCACACATGAAGAGAAGTATTAGAAAAAATGGTCTTATGTTGTTGGATCTTGGTGTTGCATAACCATTTCCGCTACAACGTCTGACTGAAGACTTAAAACTTAGCGCTTCTTGGGAGGAAACTCATGTTTTCTTTTTACTGCATTATATTTGATTTTTCCTTTAGTTTATTTTTTTTGATTTTGTTTTATAGGATTGCATGAGTTTGGAAGTCGCCGGGCAGAGCTGTTTTCTGAACAGACATTAATGGCTGTTTTTTAGCAGGATACAGTCCAAATCTGGAACAATGTATAAAATACCGATCGAAGGAAATTGTCTTAACTTTCCAGAACAAAAATAATAAGGCCATTTAGACATCTACAGCTCCAGATATCACTGAAATAATGAACGGCGCACATCCAAAATTTTAACACGAATTAGGAGAGCAATTCTAAACTTTTTGCACTCCTTTTGTTTTTCTTTTTCCTTTCCAATTGAGGACAATGTGATATTCAAGTTTGGGGGTATTAAAGGGTTACATTTTTTTAAAAATTATTTTATATATATTTGAAAAGAAAAAAAAAGAGATTTCAATTAGGCTTACCATTACACTTTTGAGTTCTTTATTTTGCTAAAGCATTAAAATAATTTTTTTTTTGGATAGACAATATCTTATAAAGCAAGATCAAGTATACTTATTTACTTTAGCATTATTGAAGTTCAAAATTCCTTACAAAATTGTGAGTCATGTGATTATACATAAAAGAAAAATGTGATGTTTTTTCTTGTGATTATCCCCTTTGATCATGTTCTAAATAGAGTTTAAGTAAATAGAGTGAAAATGATTAAATAATTGAATGAATAAAGTCCTATCTACTCCAATATTTTGAGTTGCTTAGTAACTAGAGGTATTTATCACCAATGTTTACTTTTACTTCAAACGGCAACTTGAAATATAAGTATGCAAAAGCACTTTATGTTTGTGAATTGTTGAGTAACCGGGTGAATTCATCCCAAATGTTTGTATTCGCGTCAAAAGGTAAGTGACAACATAGAGAGAGAAAAAAAAACTCTAGTTTGCTACTCGGTTTGTAGTAGTGAGAAGAGGTGATCATAGATAGAGTTGTTACATGATATAATTACATTAATTGCATGACAAATATAATTGGGTTGAAAATTATGAATGAATAATTGCACTGGAGTAAGTGAGTATGCTTAGTTTTCCTTTATTTGCTATTGTTTATGTTTTAAGCTAAAAATTTGATGCTTGCATGATAAGTTCTTGTTGTGTGGTGAGTTGAGCCTACTTATGATTATTATTCTTTGATTTATGGTTTTCTTTTTGCTCGAGGGCAAGCAAAATCTTAAGTTTGGGGTATTTGATGAGTGAAATTTCTATATAATTTTTAGTATTCTTTAATACATCAAAATTGCAAGTTCTCGTTTATTTCTTTAAAATTTATCTTATTTCTACTTATTTTTTATTTATTTGATTGATTTTGTATGAATGGGATTTTTAAGTGAAAAAAGATATGCACTTTGGTAAAAAACTAAGAAGAAACAAGGATAAAGATTTTAAAATTCAAATTTATTTTCTGTGAAGATTTCTAGAAAATTTGAGCACTCAAATACATGTTTTTACAAATTGACTATTTGAAGAATTAATAAAAAAATATTATGGTCAACTAGGGGATACATTGAAATTTTGGAATAATTTTTTTAAAAAATAAAGCAACATCACCTAATCTATTAATCTTAATCTTTACGATTTAATTTAATTAATTATTTAAATATATAGTTATCATATTAATTATTTAATTAATTAATTATCCTAATTAACTAACCAAAGTACCTAACCCTAATCCTATATATACGGTGGCAGCAAATAGAAAAGTTGGGTTGGTGGCGACATGACCAGAGGCCAAGAAAAAGGAGAAAAAAATTATTATTTAGAAGGTGGTTGGTGGGCGGCGTGAAAGAACAGAAGAAAGAAAGAAGAAGGAAAGAGAAATCGGAAGAGAGAGAGAGAGAGAGAAACAGAAGAAAGAAAGAAGAAGTAAAAGAAAGAAGAAGCGGATTTTGAGGCATTGATCTTCGGCAAATACAAGTTTTTCTTCTTCTATTCTAATTTTTATTATGAAATCAAAGAACATGTTTATTAGTTGCAAATTTATTATGAACTAATTTTATTTTTCTAGGACTTTGATGTAGCCTAGTTTTGAGAACACAATTTTAATTCCATGTTATTTTTCTATTTTTCCATGGTTGTGTGTTTGATTTTTGTTCTTAATGCTTACAATTGTTTGGCCAACTTTTATATGATTTATTAAATCATGGAGAGACCGAAATGGTAATTTTTTATTTTGAATTAATAAAATTAAACATATTTACAAGAGCGAATTGCTGTTAATGTGAGTGTTAAGAAATTCATAAATCTTAATGAATTTTCAATTAGTAATTTGTGCATGAACTATGAAAAATAATTAGTTGAGAATATTTTTGATATTGCTTGAGAGAGAATATTAAATAATTTGGGGATTTTGGTTTACAACTTGGGAAAATAATATTTTTATTCACATGGAGTTATAAATTGTGTGGGATTAACCAAGTGAAATCGAAAGCCCTAGAATTTGTTTTGCCATTAACAAACAAAAAAAATTCAAATTTTCGTTCTCTTTTGTTAGTTTAGATCTTTAGATTAATTTAGTTTCTTAATTTATTAAAATTTCGGTTTTCCAAATAATAGTTAATCTAGAAATTTCGGTACTCGATAAAATAATTAGTCCTTGTGGGTTCAACACTCTTTTCACTTAAACTATACTACTTATTGCAATTTTTTACACTTGCAAATTATCACATCATAGCTGATCTGGAAAGGTCTTTGTAACGCCCCGAACTTCCTATATGGAGGATTCGAGACCTGAGCCAGGACCTTTACATTCAATTAGTCATAATACACAGATTTGTGGAGAATTTTAAAACTTTTCTTCAACACAGAGTTACTACCCAGTAATTACAAATATCAGTTTGTAATACCAAACTGTACTGCCTACCCCTTTTCTTTTCCTTTTTGACTCCAAAATCAATTCTTCCAATTTCTATATCACTTTAAACATAAACTAAAATAGTTATATTTCAAAGAAAATTTGGGCAGAGTCTCCCTTGTATTTTTTGCCCAAAACACAGAAAAGCTTACGGAATTTTGCTCTAAATTCCGTAGCTTACATCACAGGCAATAATAATACGGGCTCCCCAGGCCAAAATGAGCATCATCACACAGGCAATATATATATATGCTCTGGGGGCCAAACTCATAACGGTTTAACAAATATCAATTAAAAAGCATAAATCCTTTTGAAAACGTAGTAAGTTTTTAGAAAATAACCTGTAAAAACCTACCACGACGCCCGGCACTCCACAACGAAATGGGTACGGGTCCAAACCATATCCTGCTGCCTCACACTATACTCATCATCATCATCCTCATACTTACACATCAAAAATACAATTTAAAGCATAAATCTTTACTATTTACAATTAAAACATAACAATGAATTATGACTGGAGCTCCACTCCACGGAACCTGTACCTACACCTCACCTCTGCACTGCTGAGGACCTGTAACAGTAGGGACCTAGGGTAGCCCAGGGACTCCCTAACCCCCAAACACTAAGGGGTTAGCCATTTCTGGTGTGAGTATAATTTATTAAAATAAGTAAATAAATTAAACTTACAAGTAAAAACATAACGAACTCACAATTTCCAAGATAAACAAATCTTACTTGACATCTGAATATGTAAATATCATAAATGAGATTTTACATTAATACTCTCTGAGTCATCACCTGTATGTATATCTATACCCGCTCATAACATACTTATATTTAGTAACCATTTGAATAACCACTCATAATACAATATTGATTTTGTTTCCTTATATCACGTATCCCATCATAAATATATGTCTTCAATCTCATACTACCACATTCATTCATGTCCAACCTAACATCTCATTTCACCTTACCAATTACTTGCATTTTATCACAATACACCCCATATCCCAACATAGTTTTGGCAATAACATATCACACACCAAGCCGATAGCTTGGGTAATAATCACGCACATCCCAAGCCCAACTTGGGTAATATCACTTGACATCCCAAGCCCATAGCTCGGTTGTTAATTTACTTCACTATCACACTCGCAATTCATCTCGAATGGAAAAGACACGTGTACCTATAATTTTGTGCCTGTGTACCTTATGACTTAAACTCTAATGCAAAATTACCAATACAATGATGCTCTTATTCTAATGCAAGCAAGTCTCCGGAACAGTATGCATCCCATACTACATACGCCCCATCTCAAGCCGTTTCTCCATATATAGGGATTTGAACCCACGTTATGAATTTTACTATTTGTACTCATCCTGTTCCTGACATAATACTACATGACTGGTGACTATTGCCGGCGTACCGGACCTCACACCAAAAGCCAACACGAACTACAAGATACTCGTCAACCTTCTTTCGTGCTCTCAACTCGTCATGAGAAGGCATAGAACCTGCTGGGATCGTAGGGTCTATTTCCCTAGGAACCCTCTCGTTCTTATCATGGCACATTCAGAAATTAACAATCAAGATACGGAACCCGTGCTCCCAACTCGTCATGAAAAACACCGCCCGTATCCCTTTGACAGGGGAATACATCTCGATAACACCACCTAGTGTCAGCCTATAGGAGAGGTTGGAGTGTAGGTTATCACCCCAAACACCAACTCTCCCCCTTTGGCAAAAACATGGTTAAGTAACAAGTTACTACCCTAACGATGTCACTAACCCTAACAGACCAAATGGGCCGTACGAGCTACAAGATACTCTCAACCTAGAGTCGTACTCTCAACTCATCATAAGAAGGCACCATATGGGTCAAACAAGCGAGATACGCAACTCATGCTTCCAACTTGTCATGAAAAGCACCGTACGTGTCCCTCTTCTAACCCAACAAGCGAGACATGCACTGTGCTTCCAACTCGACATGAAAAGCACCATACGTGTCCCTCTTCTATCTAAACAAGCGAGACAGACACTGTGCTTCCAACTCGACATGAAAAGCACTGTACGTGTCCCTCTTCTATAGAGTGTGACAATTTGTCCACACAATTAACCCAGTCTTAAACTAGGCTTCACATGATCTCCTCGGATCCACTCATAGCCTACTTATTTAAGACAATACCTGCATACGAGCCTAGTGAGCTTCGTATGGGACCAACGGCTACATACGGCCCAGTCGAGCCCGTATGAGCAAAACCACATACAAAACAGCCATACAGGTGATCAAACCTAGAAGCAGCCAAACGTGCTTACTAGTAACCTTGTTCTTCTATAATTAGAAGCAACAGAAGAATCTACTGACAGTCTAAAATAGGCATTCTACCAAGGAGAAGTCTAAGAAGCGACATCAAACTTTTATCAAGCTAACGATTATTAGTGACTTTCCAAATTCTTATTATCCATGAAGCTGAATAATGTTCATGTGATATGGTCCAACTTTACTTGGGGTCTCATACAACTAAAATCCATGGTTTCCCTCCCCAATTTGGACTAGAACTACGTGCACTAGATTCTTGGGTTCTCTCCTCAAGTTTGAGCTAAGATCACCTAGGACGAAAGGCATGGGTTTCTTGCTGTAATCAACTTATAACAACTCAAGCATGATATTCTACTACAACTTAACCATGGGTTTCTTTCTACCACAATTCAAGCATGAATTCTTACTATATCACAAGTGTGGGTTCTTCCTCTACAACAATCCAAATCCATAGGATGGGTTCTTTTAGCATCCACAATTTACTCAACCCTCAAAATGGGTTCTTTCTCAACCTACAACAACTCACACCCAAGAGATGGGTTCTTTTAGCATCCATAATTTATACCAATACGCGTTATCCATAATCCATATCAATACTTTAGTTTATTCAAACATCTTTAAATATCAAATACGTATATAAAACCATACACACCATATTTGATATCATCATCTAAATATAACTCACATATATCTTTAAACCATGAAAATATACAAATAATATAACTCACATATATCTTTAAACCATAAAAATATATATATAATATAACTCACATAATTTTTAACACACAAAAACACACAATAAATTAACTCACATATTTCTAAAATCACAGAAATACATATAATAAAATAGTACTCACAAAATTTGCGAAGGTCCAAAGCGTCACCAAGCCATCTCACGTCCCAAGTCGCAATATACATCCTATCATCAATTTCAAGCAATTAAAACTCAAATAATTCAAACCAATCATAAAAGCTAATAACACTATCCCCAAATATCACACAAGCGTTTACTGAACGCTTGGAATATACACGTGCGATGCACGTGATAATCTAATGCTTACGGTATTTTTTTTATTCCCAATTAATTACTAAAATCACCCCCAAATAATCTAATAGTCCAACTACAATTTCTATTACTTATACGAGAATTAATCCACACCCATATAGTTCTCTTTTTCAAACCCAAAACCTTATTTTACTAACATCTTGAAATCTCTCTAAAAATCCGCTAATTTCTCATATCCACAATTTCCAACATCTCTAATCTCTCTACCCTAACATTCCTACTCAATAAAATTTAACCCAACTAAATTTCTATACAATGAAATAGTTAGGGTTTATACCTTCTGAAATCCAAACGAAGATCCGACAACACCACCATGTAGAGAATCCCTCCATTAATCTAACCCTCAACTTAATTCGGAATTGACGAAGGAATGGAAGTGGATTTTGAGGTGGGGAAGAACCGTCGATGGGTTCGTTTGGGGTTTTTTTGGATCGGAATGGCAGGGAAGGAGAAGAAGAAGGAAGAGGGAAGGTGAGGGTCGGGGTTCCTTCGATCTGGGCTGGCGTGCGAACGGGAGGAGGGCGGGGGGGGCTTGGGGGCATGGGGTCGGGATTGAACAGGAAGGGAACGGGGGAGAAGAAGGGAAGGGAGAAGGAAATGGGGTTTGGGTTTCTTCGTTGGGAGCGAACGGGAAGAGAGGAGAAGGAGGAGGCCGGGGGTTCTCTGGGGTCGGGATCGGGAAGGGAAGGGAAGGGAACGGGGAGAAGAAGAAGGGAAGGAGAAGGGGTTGGGTTTTCTTTGGTTGGGAGTGAATGGGAGGAGGAAGAAGTAGGGGAAGGAGAAGGAGGGGGGACCGGGGGAGGGTTTTTCTGGGCTGGGGTAGAACCAGACGGGAAGAGAAGAAAGAAGGAAGGAGAAGGAGAGAAGGTGAGGGTCCTTTTTGTAAAATGTAACAATAAATAAGTAGATAGATAAATAATGTAAAGGAAATATTACATATAAGCCCCCTAGTTCTCAATACATTCCAAATAAAACCCAACTCTCTACTTTAATATTATAAACAATACAAAAATACATTAAAACTACTTTGTAATAATCCGTATAAAAAATAATTTAATTTTGAAAATAATAATAAAATAAAACTAGGCAACAGCCGATAATTCTTAATTAAAAATAATTGTTATCAAAAATAACATACTCGCGTGAAATTTTCAATTGCGCCCACATGTCGATGCAAAATAGCCATTTGCTATTTTTCGGGTCGTTACAGTCTTTAACTTTCACATCCGTCGATCGCAAGAGGTAGAGCATGAGTTAGCTTGTCTGCAGACACTAGTTCCTGATGTCGATTTGGACCTTGCTCGGGCTGAGGGTGGTGATCCTTCTGGTTCGGTTGACTTCCACTCCTCAGATTTCATCCTGAGATGAATGCTCATGGACAGGGACTTGGAGATTTATCGGCTGAGGGTCAAGCTCAGAGAGATGGGTCCGACGTGTACTTTTTAGAGTCCGTTCTCGACACCAGCTCGTTACCCGAGAATCCGTTCAGAGGTGAGAGCACCAGGAGATGCTTAAAGTGGAGTGGTAGGATCTTCGAGCGTTGCTAGCTTTAGAGGGGGACTTGAGCCGCCTGGACTAGGTACTTGTCCCTCTGGATCAATGCAATAAACATGAGGTCGAGGTTCATCAATGGGGACCCTAGGGATCAAGCCCCTGCGCTTTGATCATGTAATTCCTGTAACACCCCGCAAAATAAAATGATTATTAAATAATATTAAATTGGTAAATATGACTATTTTGACTATTTTCTTGAAAATGCAATTTTGCACGTGCAATACACGTGCAAAGTTAGGAATTTTGAATTCCTGAAATTTTATGGTTAATGATTGATTTTCCTCAATTATTTATGATATTTTAATTTTCAGATCTATTTAAATAAATTAGACTATTTTACAAATTTGTTAAATTTACACGTGCAAAACACGTGCAAATATTTTTTGGGTGCAAATATCCACATTTAAATTTTTGAATAAACTCTCCTATTTATAATTGAGTATTTCCTAAATTTTGGGATTTTTCTAAATAAAGAAACTATTTTTATAAATACTTCGAAAGAGAGGGGCTTTTATGTAAAAAGCCGTCTGGATCTCAAACAAATAATGAAAATCCATTTTTACTGATTTTTGGGCTGGCCATGGTCATCATTGGAGATAAAATCTATTGAAAATTTATTTAGAGTTTATTTGGTAAAAATTTAAACAAATATAGTATTTTTGCAAATATGAAATTTAGGTTGGATCTTGTCTAAATATTTTTCTTGGAAAGTAAAAGTCAGAATTTTTATTTTGGAAAATCTAATATTTATTAGTAGATATTATTTCTGGATTTTTTGTATTTTTACGAATATTTTATGATATATTTGCAAATATTACAAAGAGAGGGGCTTTTGTGCAAAATTGCCACTTTGAGTACAAATCCAAAAAATTTTAATTTCTAGGATATGCTTGATGGCTGGATAACTTAGTAGTAAAAGGATTTGTTTTATTTTAATTTTTTTAACTTATTTAACTACTTTATTAAATGAGGTCTATATATGTAAAGGAATAATTTGTTAAGGGATGTTTCCATATAACTTGAAAACCCTAAAACTCCAGATTTCGGCCTATAAGAGAGCCACTACAGCCGCCCCCCTCCTCGGCAAAAACAAAACATTATTTTACTATTATTTTTTGGATTTTCGAAGCGATGATTTTGGATTTTGGCAAAAGAAGGGCTTTTCTTATTTTTTATTAATTCCGTTGATTTTTTCAATGAGGGAGTGACATATGTTTGTTTTCTTATTGTTCTATGCATATTTTATGTGATGATTTGTCTATTAGAAAGAATGTTAGGGGATTATATGATGATATGATGAATTTTGATGGATGGATGAATTAAAAAATTGAATCTTTTCATGAAAACTATGTCAATGATGAATTAAAACTCTAATTGATGAATTGAGATTGTTAAAGAATTTATTAGAAACCATGAGTAGGTTATTTTCTTTCATATGCTTGCTGATTTGATTGAGTTTAATGAGTTATAGGTTGTTTATTTCAAAAGTGAATAAAAACCTAGGCCTTTACTGTGTATATTATGAATATGATATGTTAGGTTTTGTTGAATGAAAACTTGTTGAGAGGTTGTGATAATTTCATATATTCATGGGTAAACTGATTTAAGAGTTTGGGCATGTGTTTGATGAATTACAAGATCTTTTGGAATTAAAAAGATCAATTTTGATGTGAAAAGAGAGTTCTTGATTTTTCGGGTCTGTGATGAACAGCCGAAGCTTGGATTTGTGATTTGGTGGAGTTTTTGATTAGATTTGTGTTTTGAAACATTGTACTGCTCCTATTTGATGGGTTTTGACGCTTAAACACTTACATAAACATATATATATGTATATAGAGTTGCTGTTTTGAAGTTTTTTGTGGAAAAATTACTCTTTTGTGATCTTGTTGAGATTTTGATTAGTTTTATAAACTCCTATATGTTATACAAGTTGTATTTGACAATCTCAGGAAGTTAGTTTTGCCAAATTATGTTTTTACAAAGTTTTGTAGAAGTATCAGTAAAAACATACACGATTATTTAAAACTGTGAATTTCTGCTTATGACAGTCGACTGCTTAGAATTGATAGTCGACTGTCAATTTCCTACCTTTCGGATTTGAGCATGAAAGTTTTTGTGTTTTGGATTTGAGCACAACAGTCGACCGCTTAGAGTTTAGAGTCGACTTGTCAGTGTTCGGCTGATTTTTTTGTGATTTTTCTGTTCTTGAGCACGACAGTTGACTGCTGTCATTTGACAGTCGACTTTTCAGTGCTCGGCTGATTATTTTTGTGAGTTTTCTGTTCTTGAGCATGACAGTCGACTACTGTCATTTGACAGTCGTCTTGTCAGTGCTCGGCTGATGATTTTTTGTAAGTTTTTTGTACTTGAGCATAACAGTCGACTGCTGTCATTTGACAGTCGACTTGTCAGTCTCGACTGATGATTTTTTGTGAGTTTTCTGTTCTTGAGCATGACAGTCGACTGCTGTAATTTGATAGTCGACTTGTAACCCCTGTTTCCTAATTCTTGTATCTTGGGTGTATTTTCTTTTTTCGTGTATTTTATGTATTTAAAATTTTTGTAAATTATTTTTCCGCTTTCAAATTCTTTTTGATAAAATGTATTCTGGGATCTCATATTAAAGTCTATTATTAATAAATAATTTTATTTGTAACTAGTTTTCAATAATTTTTATTGTATTACAAATCTTTTATTATTATTATTATGCTGGATTATTAAGGAAAATATTTTTCTTATTTTTATTACTATTGTATTGTATTTTTCTCTGTATTATTATTATTATGATTATTGATATATATATATATATATATATATATATATATATATATACATGTATATATATATATATATATATATATATACATGTATATATATATATATATATATATATATATATGTATATACATATGTATATATATATATATATATATATATATTATTTTATTGATTATTTAATTTACCCATTGGATTTTCTTAACCCAAATACCCATTTGACTAAATCCTATTCCTATTGGTTTTTATAAACCCCAAAACCCATTTCTATACCCTGTTAGCTTAAAATCCCCTAAACCCAAACCCGTTTGCACCCCACTCGTTACCCACTTAACCTGTTCACACCCTAAAACCTAATAGCTACCCTATATATACCCTTATAGATATCTTGGCCTGTTCATCTTCATCCAACTTCAGCCGCCAACTTCTGCAGCCACTTCATCACCTTCTCCCGATCATCTCCCGACTCTTTAACTCCCTCTCCCGCTCCTCGCCTCGACTTTGACCTCCCGTCTGCACCCTCCCCATCACCTTACCTCGGTCCCTTCAACCCCCGCACTTCCCCTACCTTCCCATAGCGATGTCGACGAGCCCCTGTAGCAACCTGCTGCACCTCGCTGTCTCCTTGCCATCGACAGTAGCACCCACTGCAGCACCGGCCGCCGTCTTCTCCCTGCAGCACATTCCCCGTGCTGTGTTCCTCCAGTCACCGACCAGCAGCCTCCTGCTGTCCCGCTGTCACGCTGCCTTGCCTCCCCCTGCAGTGTGCCCCAGTCGAATCCTCTCTACTCCGAGACAGTATAAGCAAGCCAGTGCACACCACTTTGCTGAGTCGCTGTTGTTTTGGGGTTTTGATCAAGTGCATTGTGGACCGTCCGATCGTCGATTTGATCCGATCATCATCATCATCATTAAGATACTTGATCTCGACTGTCGGATCTCCCTTGATCATCGCGATCGTGACCATCATCTTGATCTTAATCTTGATCTTCGATCAGCATCGTCCGATCTGATCCGATCGCCTTGATCTCTTGATCTCTTGATCTTAGCCGTCCGATTGTGTTCATGATCTTGATCGTCTTCATCTTGTTCGTGATTAGTTTGTGATCCGTTCATTGTGTTTGTGGTGTTCCCGGGAATCCGTTCCCGTTATTCTTGTTCATGCTCCGTTCTCGTCGTCGTCTTCCAGGCAAGTAACTTGTACTTAATTCTTTTGTATGATACAAGTCATAAATTCTGCTTGTAGTGTAGTTGAGTTCTAAAGACAACTCGTGTGTGATGTATGTTTGATAAGTATTGTCTCTATAGTGCTATTGACCATAGTTTCCTCATTACACAAATTTGACATGAAACAACTTAGGTTTTGACCGTTCTTGATGTGATTATATTTGTCGGATAATTATGAGAAATCGTGTGTTTGTTTGGATCCATGTGATATACTTGTTGTGGACATGTTATATACCCTATTTCATGTTGTTTGAACACTTAGTAGACTTTATAACATGTTTGGTTGTGTTTGGGACGAGTTTCGTATATTGTATGTTGATTTGTTGTTAAGAGGAAAATCTGTATTTTGTCGGTGATCAGTATTGATTGGTATTTTAGACCATATTAAGTTCAGTATCTTAACTTCAGTATTAAACATGACTTTTAGAGAAATCCGTCTTCTTTCCAAATTCTCTGACATTGATCGATTTCGTATTCGTATGTGTGAGATATGATTGTTTTACTACAGAGGTGTATTTCATTTCCAGATTTCGTTTCTGATGATTTCGGTGACTAAAATATTTTGATACTAGTGCTAAAAATATTAGTTTGATCTGAAATTTTGTACAGTATTTCTATACTTGATTATAGATTACCTAGAATTTTGGTGGATTTATTTGATAAGATTTACATACCATTTCATGTTTTCGAATAAAAACTATACTTGTTGGATTTTGTTCGCTGTTCTGTAAATATTTGTATTTTCACCCTAATTTCTTTTCCTGTATGAAAAATATTTATGAATTATGAAATTTAGCTTATTTTGTCTATTTTCATCTCCCTTTGGCGGATTTGGATTTCGTTTCACGGTTTGCGAGATATTACAGTTTTCGTACAGCAGTGTTGGGAATTCCAGATTTGCCAAACTATCATTTCTTGATATTTTCTGATTTTTTTTGACTAAACTAATCTTAATGAAAAACTATGAAACTCTATATTCTGATACTAGGCATATAGGGGAATAACCCAGATTTTTCCTGGATTTATTTGAGGTGTTTTGATGCTGTTTTCCTGATCTTGAATCCGATTTATTGATTTCTGGCTGAACGTATTTTCTGGATTCAAATCAGTTTTGAGTTGTGATTTTGTGAAATACTATATGACTTAGATGTATCCACTGGATTCGGTTGGAAGTCTATTTTCCAGATTCTCTACGGATCTAGGTTTTGATATTTGTGGAAACGGGAATCGCTGTTTTAGTACTGTACTGTCGTGCTGTCCTGAATTAGGACATACTCTATTTTGTTCTGTTATGTGACTATCTTACCATCTGTACATGCTTATCTGTTATTCTGAACTTGTGGGTCATTATATCGTGCTAGATTTATTCTATTTCATGCACATACATATCTGTCTGATATTAATAATAAAATAACCAAGCCGGGGTAAAGGAAAGATCTAGTAGTGGAAAATATAGAAATGTATACTGAAAAGAGGGCCCGTGTTCCCTATCTGTTACGTGTTCATGATTACATGATTAATGACTCTGTTATCTGACCCTGTCTACATTACTTCTAATAGGAAGGTGTAGGGAAGAAGAGAACCACTAGATTCTATCTGTCTGTCTGATCTGATTATCTGATATCTGTCTGTCTGAACCCCGAGTACACTGCCCAATGGACTCCACTATGAAATATAAAACGAAACTGTTTGAATGTAGCAACCATGTAAGGTGGGCTGCATGAAGTGCTACCTAGTTAGTAATTAATACAAGACTTATAAGTATCTGAATCTGACATCTGTATCTGATATCTTAATTTGAATCTGAATCTGACATCTATATATGTATCTGTATCTGATATCTAAATCTGCTATCTGTCATCTGATTATCTGATTATCTGTTATATGTTCGACACTATCACTTGACACCATTATTTGACACTATCTGTATATCTGTCTGCATGCTATTTGACTTTTGACACTTGACACATGTTTTTATACCATGCTAGTAAATTTTGTTATGCATGTACCATGCTATGTTTTGTTTCTGCTATTATTTAGATTTGTTTAGGTTTCCATGTACTTGTATCCTACATTACAAGCGACCCGTAACTTGCATTGACGTGAGTCTTGTTTCTTTTTCCTTCTTCCTGCAATTTGTCAACTTGCAGATTTTGGGGATCAACTGCCCGATGGAGTATGTGATCTAAAGTTCTAGTTGATTGGAGCTTTTGCTATCTTCATTTATTTCATGTTGCTCATTTTGAACAATGTATCTGTTACTTGGATTCTTTGTGTTTGGGCAGTATGACCCAGGATTTTTGAGTTGTTCAGATCTGATTTATTTGAGACTAACACATTTTGTTTCAAGTAAATTCTGTTGGTATATTGATTCAATTATGCATGTGTGGTTGATTCTTTTGCTTCCGACTCTGATTATTTCGTGAGATATTGTAAAAATTCCTGAACAACTTATGGATGATGAAAATCATTCGCTGGACCAATGTTACGTGCTCGTATTCCGTATTTTTGGAAAGCGGGGCGTGACACGACTTGTCAGTGCTCGACTGATGATTTTTGTGAGTTTCTGTTCTTAGGCATGAAAGTCGACTGCTGTCATTTGACAGTCGTCTTGTCAGTGCTCGGCTGATGATTTTTGTGAGTTTTTCTGTTCTTTTCTTAAACGACTATTTCTTCGACTTGTGGATTATTGATCTACTGTTTTAGATGATGGTTTTGCTACAGATTACAGTATTTAACAGAGAGTATTATTTTGTTTATAATGAAGAAATTAAATTACTTTCCTATGACTTCATAAAAAGAGATGTAGTTTTCAAAGGAATGGATGTTTTGTGATATTCTACAGCTTCAAAATATGATTTTTCAGTTATTTAATTGTAACCCCTGTTTTCCCAAAAATATATTTTTGTGTATTTTTTGTATTTAAAAATTCTCGCAAATTATAAAGTTTTCAAATTCTTTGTCGAATTGTACTATTGGATCTTCTATTAAAATCTATTAATAATTTTATTTTTTTCGGTTACTATTAGTATTATTATTATTATTGATATGGCTAAAAATGGGGGTAAATCGGAACCGTCCAAATCAGGAACGAATCTTAAAGCCTGGGGGTAAAATGGTAAATTCACCTACCAATGGGTCTGAGGCGGATACTAGATCTCTCCCCTAAAGATCCTATAACCCGCGAACGGGTCCACCTCAACTGGGTGCGGGTTTTAACCCGCAGCAAACCCGGTCCAGAAAGGATAGAATTAGGGTTTCTGATTAATCCTAATCAACGGCCCTGATTCATATCTATCCTTTCACTGGGGATTAGGGATTACATTCCTTATCTAACCACGGGGATTACATTCCTAATCTGATTCCAGCGGTGCCTATAAATACCCCCCATCCATCTCCATTAAGAGGTAATCAATCTTTTTCCAGTTTTACATTCATTCATAATCACCTCTGATTACTGACTTGAGCGTCGGAGGGTGCGTCGCCGGGAACAACCCCAGTTTCTCGCACTTTTTGTAGGTGAAAGGCGGGGGTCTGCGATCAAACTCCGGCGGAACAGGTAACAGGTTTGCTATTCACGTTTTCCAAGAATCCACAAATACTATCTGTTTACCCCCACACCAGATTTAGCGGTAATAGATTGGCACCGTCTGTGGGAAACAACGAGTAGCAGCCTTCCCTCTTCCCGTTGGTCAGATCTTCTCCAGCCATGCCTCCTAGGAAAGCCAGATCCAGAGGGTCCAACCGAGGACCCAACCCCGATCAGCAACAGGAAGTCCCCCCTCAACCTGCTCAACAGTAGGGGCAACTTCCGCCTCAAGCGGAGGACCCACTCCAACAGGACCTGCCTCCTCCTCAGCATCAACAACCTCTTAAGGGTCCCAACCCGCAGAAACAACCTCTCCATCCGGACCATGTCTCCATCCACAATGCCTCTTCGGACTCTATGGCCTCCCACAATCCCCGAGCTTTCGACCTTCGCAATACCGTCCTCAATCGACAGAAGGAGGAGGATCTTTGCCACAGTCTGGATGAAAAGCGGGCCCGAGAGGGAGCCTCCCGCCAACAACGTCCGGATGAGCGATCTCCTCGCCACCGAGAATACAGAAGGTCCCCTATCTGAAGGGGGCGGAGAGAGTCCCCCGAGCATCACAGAAGAAGACCACACTCCCCTGCCGGTCGGCACCCATCACCCGTGCCGAGTTCCAGCAGTTTCAAGCAACCGTCCTACAAGCTCTCAATCTCCGTCCCAACACCAATGCTCCCAAGATCCCCTCTCCTCCTCCGGTCCGAAGTCCTCGCCGAAGGTCCCCTACTCCTCTTCCAGCTCCTAGCAACTCCCGACATATGCCAAGTGCTCGCCGCTCTAGGAGCTACCGTCGTCGTAGCCCCCGCTCTCCCTCGTACGAAGACGAGTCTAGAGGCTCGGCTGATTACCGTCGAAGGGATGACGCTGTCTACCGCCGTCTCTACGAAATGGAGAGGTGCTTGGGTCAGTTAGACCGAGAAGAAGAGCTCAGAGGAAGGACCCTTCATCCTAGTCGACCTCCTTTTTCCCGAACCATAATGGATGCACCTGTATCAATCGGCTTCAAGCCTCCTCAATTCGAGACTTATTCTGGGGAGACCGACCCCGTCGATCACATCGAAAGCTTCAAGACCCTCATGCTCATCCATCAAGCTTCCGATGCTTTGCTCTGCAAAACCTTCCCCGCAACTCTCAAGGGCCCAGCTCGAGAATGGTACTCTTGCCTTGCCCCTTCCTCAATATTCTCCTTCGAGCAATTTGAGACCCTCTTCGTCACCCACTTCGTGAGTAGTCGCAGAACCGAGAAGACCAGCATCTCGTGACTCTACCTCCACCAGAAGAAGGGTGAGAAGTTGAGAGACTATGTGAAAAGGTTTACAGCTGAAGCCAGGTCCATAGCATCCTTCGACCAGTCGGTCGCTGCAGTAGCATTTCAGTCCAATGTCCTCAACTCCAGCCTCCGCTCCTTCCTCGCCAAGAAACCCCCACAGAACTTCTCTGACCTCCTCCTCCGGAGTGAAAAGTATATTCGGGCCGAAGAAACTGAACACCGCCCCAACTTGGAGGGATCTTCC
This sequence comes from Hemerocallis citrina, assembly GCA_017893485.1. Lineage (NCBI taxonomy): Eukaryota > Viridiplantae > Streptophyta > Magnoliopsida > Asparagales > Asphodelaceae > Hemerocallis > Hemerocallis citrina. Next base: position 27,570,516 of record CM030366.1, read on the forward strand.
TCCGGGTCTAAGAGGAAGGGAACAGAAGAGGAAGGAGCCAAAAAGCTCCAGAAGGATAATGGCGGACAGTGCCGACCTCCCCCCAGATTTGAAAAATTTACTCCCCTTAATGCCAACATCTCCACAATTCTCATGGAAGTTGAGAAGGAGGGGGTGATACCTCCTGCACCAAAAATGAACACCCCTGGCAAGAAGAGGGATAAGGAGAAGTGGTGCCGTTATCACCGGGACCATGGCCACGACACCAATGATTGTCGCGCCTTGATGAATGAGATAGAAGCCCTCATCCAGAGGGGGCAGTTGACCAGGTTCGTGAGAAAGGACCGAGCCGACCTTCCTCCCCCGCCTCGGGGGGCTAATAAGCATCCTGAACGCGATGAAACGCCCGACTTCGAAGAGGAGCGTGTCCTACACCTCATTCATAGGGGGCCCAATGGGGGCTCCTCAAACTCCTCTCGAAAGGCGTTCATTAGGGAAGTCAATTCGGTTCGCGCCACCCCTCCTCCTAAAGGCCTCGGAGTGCCCGTCACATTTTCAGATGAAGACCTCGAGGGCGTCCGAACCCCTCACTGTGACGCACTCGTCATCAATCTCCACATGGCAAACTTCAAAGTGGAGAGGATCCTAGTGGACAATGGCAGCTCCGTTAACATCCTCTTCCTCGCTGCTTTCAAAGGCCTCAAACTCTTCCGAGACAGACTCAAGCCTGCCGGCTACACGCTCCATGGGTTCACGAGAGTGCCAATGACTATTGAAGGGGTGATCACCCTCGACGTAACCGCTGGAAAAACTCCTACTATCCGGACGGAGTCGATGGATTTTATGGTCGTAGATGTCCCTGCAGCCTACAACGTCATTTTGGGTCGGCCCGGCCTTGCTGCCCTTGAAGCCGTCCCCTCCGCCTATCACCTCAAGATGAAATTTCCCACTCGGGCCGGAGTAGGGGAAGTAAAAGGCAATCAGGAAACGGCCCGTAAGTGCTACATGACCTCTACCCTTGGTCCAGTCCTCTCCTTAGAATCTCTGGAAATCCCCCAAGATGTCGCCCGACCAATGTCCGAGCCGGTGGATGAGTTGGAGGAAGTACTCTTCTCTGAGCAGGACCCAAGCCGAAAGTTCTTTGTTAGCAAGACCCTCCCATCCGCCCTATGCTCCGACATTGTCCAGTGCATCCGAAGGAACCGAGACCTCTTTGCTTGGTCAGCTGCAGACATGCCCGGAATTTCCGAAGAGCTCTTGGTCCACCACCTCAGCATTGCTCCGGGTTCCAAACCGGTCCAACAGAAGAGGCGCAAGTTCGCCCCCGAGCGCCAGCTAGCTATAAAAGAGGAGGTGGACAAGCTCTTGAAGGTCCGGTTCATACAAGAGGTGAACTATCCCGAATGGTTGTCGAATGTAGTAATGGTGAAGAAGTCCAATGGGACCTGGAGGATTTGTATCGATTTTACCGATCTCAACAAGGCTTGCCCGAAGGACCCCTTCCCTCTTCCAAGTATTGACACCTTGATTGACGCCACTTCGGGTCATGAACTCCTCAGCTTCATGGACGCCTTCTCAGGCTACAATCAGATCCGGATGTTCCCCCCAGATATCCCGAAGACCTCATTTGTGACCGACCAGGGCCTTTACTGCTACAAGGTTATGCCCTTCGGTTTGAAGAATGCAGGCGCGACATATCAACGCCTCCTCAACAAGGTTTTCCAAGCTCAAATCGGCCGGAATATGGAGGTATATGTTGACGACATGCTTGTGAAAAGCATCCGAGGTGCCAATCATGTAACCGACCTCCAGGAGGCGTTCGATGTTCTGAGGAAGCACAACATGAGACTCAATCCGAACAAGTGTGTGTTTAGAGTCTCGTCCGGAAAGTTCATCGGCTTCATGGTCAGCCAACGAGGAATTGATGCTAACCCTGAGAAAATCAAGGCCATATTAGACATGGCCCCTCCCAAGAATGTTAAGGAAGTTCAGAGGTTAACAGGCCGCCTAGCCGCCATAGGGCGTTTTCTCTCGAAGTCCGGGGAGAAATGTCTCCCCTTCTTCAAGGCCCTCAGGGGGGCTAAAGGTTTTGAATGGGGTCAGCAACAACAGGAGTCGTTCGACCAGCTCAAGGCTTACCTCGTCAACCCTCCTCTCCTCAGCAACCAATCCCTGGTGAACCCCTCTACCTCTACCTGGCAGCCTCCGAGCAGACCCTTAGCGTCGTTTTAGTAAGGGAAGAAGACCGGGCTCAAAAGCCCATCTACTATGTGAGCAAGGTACTTCGGGATGCCGAGCTCCGCTACCCGAGGATAGAGAAGATGGCTTATGCCCTGGTGATGGCCGCGAGAAAGCTTCGCCCGTATTTTCAGTCCCATTCGGTGGTCGTTCTTACCGACCAGCCGCTGAAGCAAGTGCTCCACAAGCCGGAGACCTCCGGTCGTCTTATGAAGTGGTCTATCAAGCTGAGCCAGCATGATATAACTTATCAGTCTCGGACAGCGATCAAGGCTCAGGCCTTAGCAGAATTCATAGTTGAAAGTACCATCCCCGAGTTCAGCCAAGCAATGAAGGGACCACCTGTCTGGTCGGTTTATGTGGATGGCTCCTCCTGTAACGAGGGAAGCGGGGCCGGGGTCATTCTGGCAGGCCCAGATGACTTCATCCTCCAATACTCCCTCCGTATCAACTTCAAGGCCTCTAACAACGAAGCAGAATACGAGGCACTCATAGCTGGCCTGGGGATGGCTCGCAATTCAAGGGCGCAACGCCTCCGGATCTTTAGCAGCTCTCAGCTAGTCGTGAATCAGGTCCTCGGCGAGTATGAAGCACGTGATGACCGGATGGTTAAGTACTTAGCCAAGGTCAGGAGCCTCATGGCACTATTTGAAGAAGCCCTCATCCAATGGATCCCCAGGGAAGAAAATGCCCAGGCCGATGCCCTCTCTAAGCTAGCCTCTTCCTCCCTCCAAGGTCTCGAGCAGACCGTCTTGATAGAGGTCCTCCCGAAGCCAAGTATAGAGGATGAAACTTCCGACTCTATGGAGTCGCTGCCTGTCCTGCTTGAAGATAACTAGATGAAACCCCTCGTCGAATTCTTAAGGGACAGGCTCCTCCCCGAAGATCCTAAGGATGCTCGAAGAACTAGAACCCGAGCAGAGCGATACACACTTATTGGGGGCATCCTATACAAGCGCTCCTTCACACAGGTAGACGGCAGGCCTTATTTGAGGTGCCTCTCCCCAGAGCAAGCCGAATATGCCCTACAAGAACTTCACAAAGGCATTGGCGGGGCACATTCAGGGTCCAGATCCCTAGCCCGCAAAGTGTTAAACTACGGATATTTCTGGCCCACTCTCCTACAAGATGCCGAACAGCATGTTCGGCAATGCAGCTCATGTCAGAAGTACTCCAACATCCGTCGCCTCCCACAAGCTCCACTCACCTCCCTATCAAGTCCTATCCCTTTTGCAATGTGGGGGATGGATTTACTAGAGCCATTCCCACCAGCTCCCGGCCAGTTCAAGTTCTTAGTCGTGGCAATCGATTACTTCTCGAAGTGGATAGAGGCCGAGCCCTTGGCCACCATCACCGAGAAAAAGTACTTCAGTTCTTCTGGAAGAACGTAATTTGCCGATTCAGAGTCCCTCGGGTCCTCATAACAGACAACGGAACCCAGTTTACCGGGGCTGCCTTCCGAGCTCTATGTGAAGACCTCGCCATCCAACAACGCTTCTCCTCCATCTTCCATCCACAGTCAAATGGCCAAGTTGAGAATGCTAACCGACAGATCCTCTCCGGTATTAAGAAGAGCTTGGAAAAATGCTCTAAAGGCTTATGGGTCGATCAGCTCCCCAACGTGCTGTGGAACTACCGCACCACAAAACGGACCCCTACAGGAGAGTCCCCATTCAATCTCACCTATGGGTCCGAAGCTATGATCCCCCTAGAAGTTGGTATACCCTCTCCTCGACTAATGGCTTATGAAGAAGAACAAAATGCCAGAGAGCTCCGAGCAAATTTAGACTTAATTGATGAGATCCGTGAACGAGCTGCCATACGCCAACAAAGCTACCGAAGAAGGATCGAGATGGCATATAATAAGAGAGTCCATCCTACCAACCTCAAAGAAGGGGACTTGGTCCTCAGAAAGTTAGCCATCTCCTATCCTGGTCAGAAGAGCAAACTTGCTCCAAACTGGGAGGGACCCTACAAGATCGTCAAAGTAGTTCGGCCCGGGGCATACAGACTAGAAGATCTCGAAGGCAGAGAGATCCCCAGGACCTGGAATGTCGACCATCTTCTAAAATACCAAGAGAGAGCACCAACGCCTCTCTAAGTATTCTGGGATGTCGAACCGTTCCTCTCCTATTACTTGTATTGTTTTTCTTTTATTTCTCTCTTGTAATAACGGCTTGCAACTTTAGAAGCAGCCGACCATTAGTCATCAATAAAGGAAGCTTTTTCATATTTTACTCGTAAAAATTGTTTACATCTCTCTGTTTTTACTCTGCACTCTTACGATGGTTCGGAGTCCAACACTTGGCTCGATTCTACTTCGCAAGTTCGCTCTTAAGAGAACTAGAAATAGTTTGCCATTCGGAATTGCTCCCACAACCGTTGAACTACTCTAACGATGGTTCGGAGTCCAACACTTGGCTCGATTCTACTTCGCAAGTTCGCTCTTAAGCGAACTAGAAGTAGTTCGCCATTCGGAATTGCTCCCACAACCGTTGAACTACTTTAACGATGGTTCGGAGTCCAACACTTGGCTTGATTCTACTTTGCAAGTTCGCTCTTAAGCAAACTAGGAGTAGTTCGCCATTCGAAATTGCTCCCACAACCGTTGAACTAACTCTAACGACGGTTCGGAGTCCAACACTTGGCTCGATTCTACTTTGCAAGTTCGCTCTTAAGCGAACTAGAAGTAGTTCGCCATTCAGAATTGCTCCCACAACCGTTGAACTAACTCTAACGACGAGTTCGAAATCCAACACTTGGCTCGATTCTTCGCTCTTAAGCGAACTAGAAGTAGTTCGCCATTCGGAATTGCTCCCACAACTGTTGAACTACTCTAACGATGGTTCGGAGTCAAACACTTGGCTCGATTCTACTTCGCAAGTTCGCTCTTAAGCGAACTAGGAGTAGTTCGCCATTCGGAATTGCTCCCACAACCGTTGAACTAACTCTAACGATGGTTCAGAGTCCAACACTTGACTCGATTTTATTTCGCAAGTTCGCTCTTAAGCGAACTAGGAGTAGTTCGCCATTCGGAATTGCTCCCACAACCGTTGAACTAACTCTATGACGAGTTCGGAGTCCAACACTTGGTTCGATTCTCCTCCGCAAGTTCGCTCTTAAAAGCGAGCTAGGATTGGGTCACCATTCGGAATTGCTCCCACAACCGTTGAACTAACTCTAACGACGAGTTCGGAGTCCAACACTTGGTTCGATTTCGCTCCGCAGTCCCGCTCTTATGCGAGATAGGAGCGGGTAGCCAGTAAGAAAGAAGATTTGCTTCTGATTCTGAGTAGTTGTCAAAATGTGGAGGAGTTATACTTATTAGTTTACCAGCCAACACAACATTCAAACTTAGGAAGCAAAACAAACCTTTTTATTAAGGGCCCGGACAAAGCCGACACTACAACAAGATTTTTACAATAACTTGAAGAGCGTGATACAACTTGTCTAGCATTTCTTAGGGAGGGGAACGCTTCGGTTCAGAGACACGTGAGGACAGCGCCGCCTTGTCTCTGCGCTCGACTCCAGACCAGCGAAGCGAGAACCCCCTTCGCCGCTAGTTCTAGCTGTGGCCCCAACCGAGGCGCCACTAGACGAAATAGCTACGGCGCTCTGAGCATCAGCTGGGCTCCGCCTAACGACAGGCGAGCGAGTCGCGAGTTCATAGAACGAGATTCCTCTCTCGCTTTCCTCGCGAGGACACGACGTACTGCGAACATCGGTCCTTACAGGCTAAGGTTTTAGCATTGCAATCTCCTCCTCCAACTCGACGATCCTATCTCTCAGAATCTCGTCCGCTGCCGATGCTTTGAGACGAGGAAGTTTAGACGAGCCTGTGACATTAGTACCGGCCACTATACGACGAAGATGAGTCACTTCGATACCCCTGTCGATCGTGATTCTCCTCAAATTTTCGATTCTGGCCAACAACTCGTCGCGCTCGGACATCAACATCCCCACGTTCGAAGCTAACTCCTCTTCTTCGGCCGAGTGTTCTTTCACCGTCACTTCCAATTGGCAAATCTCCGCCAGCAGTTCACTGTTTCTTTGTTCGACATCAAAAAGCCCCTTACGGATCAACTCTACCTCGCCTTCGAGAGGAGTCTTTCGAGACTGCTTCCGCTGTTGCCTCAACTCGCCTAAGTACCCTCTCGCCGTTGCTTTGATGTCCTCCAATTTCAAGAAGTCATAAAACGCTTTGTTCCAATTACGAGAAAAAGCCTCCTTCGTTTTCGCCAGCTCTGAGCGAAGATAGGAGACCTCAGTAATTGGACCCAACTCAACCTGAAAAGCAGAGAAATATCAAGAGAAGTCTTCGACACTTAGGGAAGCAATCCAAGCAAAAAGAGTTAAACATTTTTCTAAAAATTTCGTAATCCTCAGCCAAAACACCACAAGTTTTCATTGAAAGTCAAAAGTTTACAAAAGGCGGTGGCCAGTCTGCAGTTAGGCATTACAAAAAGGAGGAAAAAGAAAACAGAAAAGAAGACGACAAAGTCAAGGGTCGACCTCATCATCGGTCGGCACAGTTACAATTGCACGACCAGTACCACCCTCGCCCTCGGCGTCTTCGCCCTCCGGTCCTGGAGCGAGCGCGGCCAAGGGCATCTCTTCCTCGCCCTCCACAGAGTCGTATAAATAATAGTCCGAGATGTCAAACCCGGGGTTCCGAGCGATGATGTGCTTCAGAGCTCGGCCATAAGCCTCCTCCATGTTCGTCAGCATATGAGCTTCGGCCTCGTCCCGAACTGCCTTCTCGGCAGCTGCCACCTTCGATGCTTGCTCACTCAAGGCATCCTCCTTCGCCTTCCGAGCTTCAGACAGTTCCCCTTCAAGCCGAGCCCTCTCCTTCTCAATGGCCTCGACCTTGGAGGCCTCGGCGACCGAGCTCCTTAGCGCCTCGACAAGCTGAGCCTTCAAGTTGTCAACTTCGGCCTCGAGCGAAGTAGAACGCAGCTGCTCGGCCTCCAACTTCTTCACCGCTTTAGACCGTTCCGACCGTTCGCGGTCATTCAGAATTTACATCTCCTTCTCCTTGCTCTCGAATTCCTCGAGCAAATAGTTGAAGTGGCAGAGGGTCTACAGGCAACATGAGAAACTGTCAAGAATGAGTACAAAAACATAGAAAAATTTTCAAGAAAGTGATTCACTACTTACCGGCATGGTATTCTGAGCGATCTGCATCGCAGCGTCACCAACTTCACGTGCCTTCAGCGCCGCCCGGTCTTTGGGGGTCGGCAGGTGCTTCACCGCCTGCATACAAATGTTTCCGTCCCCTAAGAACCCGTCGACCTTCATCACCCTCCAGTCGGGGACGAAGATGCGCTTATGCTGCTCGATCGAAATCCGCTCCGCGTCGGCAGTAAGTGGCGGAACGTCCAGAGCCAACAGCGCGCCGATGTTGAACGCTCTGCCAGAAGACCCCGGAGCATCCGCTTACGCCGGTGGGGTCGGCACATCCGAGGTAGGTAGGACGGTCGGTGCGACGAGACCTTGCTCGGTCTCGGCCTGAGAAACCTCAATAATCGGAGGCTCGGGGGTCGGAGAAACTAAGGGTATCTTGGGCGCTCGGCCACCTTGAGGACCGGACACGGTCCTTTTCCTCTTCCTCGTCTCCTGCTCCCTAGCCGCTCGGGCCTTCGCCATCAAACCTTTGTAATCCATGCCGGAGGATTCTGCACAAACCGGGCGAAAAGAGTTAGAAAAATTTTCAAAAAAAAAAAAACTTCAAAGAAAAAACTAGTACAGAAGAGGAGTACTGGGGTCGATCGGACTGAGACCCCCTCGGAACAATGCCTCCTCCATAATGTCCTTCCAAGTGAGGGTCGGAAGGCCGAGCAACTTCTCCACGACCTCGGCTTCCTTATTGCTGAGCACGGGCTCTTTCTTCGCACGTTTCGGAAGACCTTCCCTCAACCACACCATCGGTATCACCCACGGCTCAGGAGCTCAGACGAGGAAGTACTTCTCCTTCCAATGCTTGATCGAGTCCGGGTTTTCGATCAGCTTCACGCCCTTCCTTGGCGAGAGGTAGAACCTTTGCTCGTTCTTGCTAGGTTGGCAAGATCGGTAGAGACTCCGAAGGACGAACATGTTCGGCTCAGTGCCGACCTCCTGGCATTGAAGAACAAACGCCATCACATGCCGCCACGTGTTCGGTATCAGCTGAGCCGGACACAAGCCGTACCACTGCAGCACCTGTACCACAAATGGGTGCAGTAGCAGACGAAGTCCGGCATTCAGTGAGTCGGCGGGAAAAACACAAACATCGACCGAGGACGAGGTGCAGGCTCGGAAGCCGGGGCCAGGGAGCAGAAGTCCGTACTCTGATGGGATTTGGAACTCGCTCCGGATTCGAAGCAGATTCGCCTCGGTCAGCACCGAGGAGATATGATCCACCTCGGAAGTTTCCCTCGGCTCGTTCTCCTCGATCGATTTGGCTGTGCCCTGCATCACCTTCTCCAACAGTTCTCCAGAGTAGCTCCGCACACCTCCGACGCTTGACAAAATGCTCAGCTGCCGACCCAGTTCCCCTGCTCTCTTCGGGTGCTCAATAATGGTTTCCACACCCTTGCCCTTGTTAGACCGGGCCTCAACTTCCTAAAGTGGCTCGGCAACCTCCTCGTCTGTGTTCGTCCGAACCAAAGTCCCTTCGGTCGGCTCCACGACCTTCTTCCCTTTATCTTTGCTCGGCCTGACCACTCGGCTGACGCCTAGGTCCGAGGAGGGGGTCTCGTCCGTGGAAGAAAACTTAATCATTTTTACAAAGACGGGGAGAGGAACTGACCTTGAGTGACTATTACGGCCGGAAAGATCACCGGAGAGTAAAAAGCCTGGCCGCGACAGCTAGCAGCGCCGCTCGAGAGCTAACAGCTTCGCTTGCAAGTAAAAATCAAGAGTGAGAAAGTGAAAGTGAGAAATGAGGTGAAGTGTTGAGGGGGTGAAAACTTATAGTAAAAACGACGCCTCTTGGGCTTTGTAACTTAAGGGCGCGACTCTTGGGCCTCCCTTGAACCGTTACAAAAGCCCAAATGGCTAAGTAATGAAGAGAGACGACTGATGGCAAAGGAAGCAACGTTTCGACCCCCTAAGTAAAGCAGCTCGGCACTCCACATCTAACAGCTGAGATCACCCCACGTCCCTCGGATCGAACAGCCGAGCGACAGGCGATCCGAGCCATATCACTCGGATTCCGAGAAAGTGCCAATCCGAGCTACGAAATGGAGAAAAACAACTTTCTCCTTAAGATTTGCGCTAGATTTCGATCAGACGGCCCAGATAGTGCCACGTCCACTGAACGACAAGATAGTATTTTCTTAGAAACCGTGCCTGCATCGAGATTTGTGCCATCATCCAACGGCTGAGATCGCCCCACGTCCCTCGGATCGAACAGCCGAGCGATAGGCGATCCGAGCCATATCGCTCGGATTCCGAGCAAGTGCCAATCCGAGCTACGAAATGGAGAAAAACAACTTTCTCCTCAAGATTCAGGCTAGATTTCGATCAGACGGCCCAGATCATGCCAGCGCCACTACACGACAAGATAGTGTTTTCTTGGGAACCATGCCTGCATCGAGATCAGTGCCATCATCCAACGGCTGAGATCGCCCCACGTCCCTCGGATCGAACAGCCGAGCGACAGGCGATCCGAGCCATATCACTCTGATTCCGAGCAAGTGCCAATCCGAGCTACGAAATGGAGAAAAACAACTTTCTCCTTAAGATTCGCGCTAGATTTCGATCAGACAGCTCAGATCTCGCCAGCACCACTACACGACAAGAGAGTGTTTTCTTGGAAACCGTGCCTGCATCGAGATCTGTGCCATCATCCAACAGCTAAGATCGCCCCACGTCCCTCGGATCGAACAGCCGAGCGACAGGCGATCTGAGCCATATCGCTCGGATTCCGAGCAAGTGCCAATCCGAGCTACGAAATGGAGAAAAACAACTTTCTCCTTAAGATTCGCGCTAGATTTCGATCAGACGGCTCAGATTTCGCCAGCGCCACTACACAACAAGATAGTGTTTACTTGGGAACCGTGACTGCTACGAGATCTGTGCCATCATCCAACGACTGAGATCGCTCCACGTCGCTTGATATTCCGAGCTGAGCGACTAGCAATCCGAGCCACTTGCGCGAGGGTAAAACCGAGCCATATCGTTCGGATTCCGAGCAAGTGCCAATCCGACCCTCGAAAGTGAAGAAAATTGCTGCCGAGCGTCTCAGATCGTTGGATAGCTACGAAATTTGCGCCACAGATGATGGACGATCCAGATAGCGCCACGTCCACTAAACGACAAGATAGTGTTTTCTTGGGAACCGCGCCTGCCTCAAGATTCGCGCCAAGATCCAACGGCTCAGATCGCTCCACGTCGCTCGGTATTATGAGCCGAGCGACTAGCGATCTGAGCCACTTACGCGAGGGAAGAACCGAGCCACTTCGCTCGGATTCTGAGCAACTGCCCATCCGACCCACAAAAGCGAGGAAATTCCTGCCGAGCGACCCGGTCCATCCGATCTCTCAGAAATCCGCGCTCGCTCAGGATCGCCATAATTCGGTATTTTATCTATTAAAATCGTTTTATTTATTTAAAAAATTGCAAAAAAATGATTAAAAATTTGGGAAAATTAATTAAAAATCCTAGGAAATAATTATAAAATCGGGAAAATATTTTTGAGCCCTCGAGTAAATAATTATCGCCTAAGACCATTTATTAAGACCCCCGAACGACGAATCAACACTTCGCAAAATTAAGTAAATATTCCGAAAAAATAGATAAAAATCACCAAATGTCCAGAAGAGTTCAAGAACAACTCGAAGCATGCAACTAACTTAGAAAATCACCATACTTGCCTCTCGCGAAGATTCGAAACCATTCATTTGGACTCCGATACAGCTCCGCCAGCCATTAAAACAGTAAAACTACTCCTCAAAGGCTGATCAAGCTCAGTCTTCGGGAGTGGGGGGCTCGTGATATGGCTAAAAATGGGGGTAAATCGGAACCGTCCAAATCAGGAACGAATCTTAAAGCCTAGGGGTAAAATGGTAAATTCACCTACCAATGGGTCTGAGGCGGGTACTGGATCTCTCCCCTAAAGATCCTATAACCCGCGAACGGGTCCACCTCAACTAGGTGCAGGTTTTAACCCGCAGCAAACCCGGTCCAGAAAGGATAGAATTAGGGTTTTTGATTAATCCTAATCAACGGCCTTGATTCATTTCTATCCTTTCACTGGGGATTAGGGATTACATTCCTTATCTAACCACGGGGATTACATTCCTAATCTGATCCCAGTGGCGCCTATAAATACCCTCCATCCATCTCCATTAAGAGGTAATCAATCTTTCGCCAGTTTTATGTTCATTCATAATCACCTCTGATTACTGACTTGAGCGTCGGAAGGTGCGTCGCAGGGAACAACCCCGGTGTCTCGCACTTTTTGCAGGTGAACGGCGGGGGTCTGCGATCAAACTCCAGCGGAACAGGTAACAGGTTTGCTATTCACGTTTTCCAAGAATCCACAAATACTATCTGTTTACCCTCACACCAGATTTAGCGGTAACAATTATGTTTATGTTTATGATTATTATTATTTTTGTTATTATTATTATTCAGTATTATAATTATCACTATTATTTTTATTTTATTATTATTATTACTATTATTGTTATTATCATTTTTATTATGATTATTACTTTGATTGGTTATTAAAAATCTAAATCTATTTATAAATGATATTTGTAGTTATTTTAAATAAAGTCTATTGTAATGTAAATTAAATTATTTTATAAATTATGTTTTATTGGTTATTTAATTTTCTAATTGGATTTTCTTTAAAACCCATTACCCCAATAAACCTAAACCCAATAACTATCCTAACCTAAAACCAATACCCTATTACCGAAGAAAACCCAATTGTGCACCCATACCCGTTCCCTAACTACCCCAAACCCGAAAACCCTGTACACTCGATACCCATTCTCTTTCTCCCCTACCTATATATTACCCATCAGCCTATCAACCCATCATACTAAACCCTAGCCGACATTTCTTCTTCCCATCCCATGTGCTCCCAACTTCTCATCCTCTCTCCCATTCAACCCCCTCCTTCTGTGCCTCATCTCGACCGCCAGACAACGACCAGTGTGCCCCCTGTGCTTCCTGTCGCGACTCCACACCTCGGCAGCAACCCCACCGTGCGACCCCCCGTCGCACTGTCTCCCTCCTGATGCACCACCAGCAGGGACCCCTTCTCGCTTGCAGCCACCCACGGCGCCGACCCCTGTCCCCCTGTGTGCTCTTCCGTAACCCCGAGGCTCCATCCCCTGCGCTGTCTCCAATAGCAGCAGCAGCTCCTTTCCTTCGCCTCGCCGTGCCGCCGCTGCCGAGATCGCCGGAGTTCTCCCACTCCCTCTTTTTCTCTCTGTCGAAGGAAGGGGGAGTGCGATTGGCCGTTTTCGCCGTTTGGTGTTTTGCGTGTACCGGATCCGAAGTGCTGTTTGGTGTTTGCCCTGGATCTGACGTGTGTGGAGCTACTGTTGTTTGCTTTGTTGTTTGGTTTCTTCACACGTAACTCGCATGTGCTTTTATGAATCATCGCCCGAGATTCTAATCCCGTTATTTCTTATTATTCGAATTAACCAAGTAACAGGCAAGTCTCTTCTTGAACTAGCATTTTATTCTGTTCAAGTTTATTTGATCTCCTGCAAGTAGCTCCCGTCCATTTTGTTATCAAACTGCTTTGACAATTCCGTTAAGTTTATCGAGGGTTTACATGAGCTAACCCAACATACTCTTAACATTGTGCTATCTCTTTGATCTAAAACCTAGTCCCCATTATTTCATGCATATGCACACTTAAATAACTAGATTCATGCATAGGACTACTTGATAACTTGGACATATTAAATTGAACGTGCTAGATTGAATTTGATTGATGAAATACAACCATGCCTCTGATAATTGTATCATAAACCTTAGAATTTGCATGTTGACACCTAGGCTCACTTTGATTACCAATATGCATGCTATGTGTGATCATATGATTTATTTAATTACCTATTCATGTTAAGACAATTTTCTGAGATGTTAGTTGTTTACTTTGAATCAAGTTTTCACCCATGAAAATGTCAGAATTTGAATTTTCTTCACAAACATGAATTTTTAGCCTGATGTCTAGTTTAATATCTTTTTGACGGATCTAAGTTCCAATGTGTAATTTGCTAGATATCAACATTTTAGTGCATCCACGTTAGAAATTCCAGATTCATAATTTCATGCGTATCCTGCTTTTCTATATTTTATTTGACCCTGTAAACTGTAAAAGAAAAATCTAAAATAAATTAGGCTAGACCTAGACATGTATAGGTACTTCCCTGAAATTTTATGGATTTTATTAATGAGTTATCTGACCTGAAATAATTAGTTGAACACAACCTACTGCATGTTGCCTGAACATAAAACCTGAATAGAATAGAGTTTTCACCCTAGTTTCTATATCTTTTATATGCCTTAATTATATTCGCTGGAACCGTGTGGAAGGGTACTTTCTAGACCTTCCGGAGGATTCAGATTTGCTATTTTGTAGTAGCTGTAATCTATGTTTTGGTACAGCAAGGTCATGCTGTCCTGATCATGTGATGTGTGTTGATTTGACTTGTTTACTTCGTGCTTTGTCTGTAACGTATAGAATTAGACACACTTAGTATTATAGAACATTGAAACCCGCTTGCATGCTTACATAGGATAAAAATAAACTAATAACAAGCTGGGTTATTATGGGTAGACTTGGTAGTGAACGATCGGAAAATGTACTCGGTAAGGCCTTCTTGCCCGCATGAACACTTGGCTTGGAAGGAGGAGATTGTCATGGAAGAAGATTATCACATTATCTCATTATCATGTTATCATGTTATGCCGAGTACACGATCCGTAATTTCACCATCGGTCTAAAACGTTCACTGTGTGTTTGCGCCGAACCTGTAGAATGGGACGCAGTAATACGTGCACTAGATAGATTAATAAAATAATTAATAACCTGCATCTCATGCTTGATCTTGACTTGACATCACTCATTACATGCGTAATTATTGTACACCTTTGATATAATTGCCTGCTCTTTGCTTTGTTCTTTGACTTTGACCCTGTTCATTTTCTTTTGATATTCATGTTTTCCTTTATCCTCTATTTTCTCTATTTGCTGCCCACGACTTGCTCTAAAGGCACCCTTTTCTTTCTTTTTAGATCCAGTATTAACAGGTACCGAAGGAGCAATACAAGAAGAAATTTGTGAGCAAACTCTCTGAAGATCGGAGCCGAATTATTAGACTACTTAGCTATCTTTTGTTATTTGCTTATTGTATTTCTTTTCATCATATTTTGTATTCTTGGGCTTTATGACCCGAAATTGTTTTATCTCAGATGTTGGATTATTATTTGGTGAATTTATTTCATGATTATCTTTGAGTTTATTTATTGTTTATGTGATTATATTCTTTGCCTGCGTGATTGTTTCTCTTGTATATTGTTGAGTTAGACTGGTATAGCTTATGGATAATGTATAATCATTCGCTGGGCCTTCGTTACGTGCTCGTATTCCCGTATTTTGGGAAGCGGGGCGTGACATTAATGGTTTTAGTATTTTATTTCGAATTCTGGAATTTTATAAGTACATTATATAAATTTGGATTTGTTTACTTTTAAGAAGTTTTCTTAATATAAAAATTTATAATTGGATTTGGAGTTTTATTGAAAGTTTTGGTATTGATGGATGAGTTGTGAATCTCTAGAGATTGAGTGGGACCAAACTACCGGCAGTTGAGATTCTGGTTGTTGTTCAGTTGAGTTAAGCCCGGTAGGGTACACCATCTTTAGAGAATGAGTGGGACCAAACTACCGGTGGTTGAGATTTTGATTGTTGTTAAGTTAAGCCCGTTAGGGTAGACCAACTCTAAAATATTTGCAATTAATTAAATAACTAATTAACATAAAAAGATAAGGACATGCACTAGATGGTGATATGATGAAATGAGTGCAAACATGAGTTATGGACTCCAGAATGATCCAAGGAGTGAGATAATCCCCAGTATTTCAGGACGATGACTGAAATAGGTTACGGAATGATCTGCAAAGTGGGATTGATCTCCAGTATTTCGAGGATGAGAGCGACACTCATGGGATATTTGTGCAATGAGGGTTCCATGATGACCTGCAGAGTAGGATATTCCCCAGTATACCAGGACGATGGACGTAAGGGCCACAGAATGATCCGCGGAGTGGGATTGGTCTGCAGTATTCCAAGGGCGAGAAACAGTACTTGCAAAATGTCTAAATCTCGTAGTAGTCATGATAGTAGGATAGTTGCATAACGAGGGATTTAACCCTGTAAAGTGAAGAACGTTAAGAGCTTGCACCGGATCTAGGTAGAGTGGGGAGCATTGATTTGACAAGTGTGCATTAGAGAGTCAGCATATAGCATTATGTTTTCTTGACTTGGTTTTATGCATGTTGTTTTCCTATTTTCTTACACTTGACACTTAGTCTAGTTTCACTGGACGTTTTCATATTTTATTTACTGTTATTTCATATTCCTTTTCATTTATTCTTATTGTTGGTTCATGCTATTTATGACTTTATCCTTGATGTTTTATTCATGTTGCATTTCTTTTATGTCACTCACACCGTTATAGCTGACCCCTATAGTTTTGGGGATTAGGGTTATCTCTAACCTCATGTTTTACAGGTAGGTGCCTATAGCTGGGGATTTGGATGCATGTGGTAGATGATATTATGGATTATGTAAATTGTAAAAGAATGTGTTGTAAAAGAAAGAAAATGTAATTTAAGGTGTTTAAATTCCACTGTGCTTTGTAAAAGAGTTGTTGTCATAAAAAGTTTTAAATTTCCTTGTATTTGATTTCTGTGTTTACGATTACAATTGAAGTTGATTCTGGAATTTGTGCCACGTATTTCTATATTTATTATTGGAAATTCGAGGCACTAAAATTCCTTATGTAACCCCACGAGTGTAACACCTTGTTATTCAATAATAAATGTGTTCATTCAGTTTTTGACGAGATATGGTTCAGAGTCCGGATACCATATTGAGATAGGTGCACCATGGCAGAGGAATCTAAGAGTGGCTTGGACTCGGGAGACCACTCCGAGGTGGAATCCTTGTCACTGTGATTTCTACAACTAGCTCGGTGTCAGGATACCACACCAAAGGAGAATCCTTGTCGCTATGAATTCCTTGACTGGCTCGGAGTCGGGATACCATGCCAAGGAGAATTCCTGATCATTATGATTTCCACAACTGGCTCAGAGTCGAGATACCACGTCGAGGGGGAAGCCTCGTCGCTAAGAATTATGCAACTGGTTTGGACTCGGGATACCATTCCGAGGGGAAGCCTTGCGGTTGAGAATTGTGTGACTGGCTCGGACTTGAAATACCATTCTGAGGGGGAAGCCTCGTTACTGAGAATTATGTGATTTGTACGGACTCAGGATACCATTCTGAGGGGAAGTCTTGTCGCTGAGAATTGTACGACTGGTTTGGACTCGGGATACCATTCCGAGGTGGAGACTCTGTCACTGAGAATTATGCGACTGGTTCGGAGTCGGATTACCATGCCGAGGGGCAAGCTAAGCTTTTGGAAATCTCACGTGCATGCTCATGTGCACGTTCACATGGGGTGTGACGTCACGTTTTTGGCATAGTAAATGATGTACCCCTTCTCCTATATATATGTTCCCATACCATCATTTTTGTTTACTTGTTTCATCTTTATTTTTGCTCCCCTTTATTTTGATCTCCTCCTACCTGTCCTCTCAATAAGTGAGAATGGTGTCTGATGAAGTGTTGAGGGTTTGGCGTGCGACTATGAAGGCAGAGGCGAAGTTGAAGGCGACGACCTCGGTGCTGAAGCAGGCACAGAAGTGCCCACCTCCTCCAGAGATGGAGGAACTCCGAAGAAGAAGAAGTCCAGGGGGCGGCGAGCCCCCCAAGCTCAAGTCGTTCGAGGTGTCCATCAAAAGGGAAGACAGAAATCCCCCGGCTTAGTCCCTGAAACACGCCACGATGGCTCCTAAGCTACCTCCTTCGGTGAATGTGTGGGTGCCTTCATGGTCTGTGATCGAGGCAGACTTATCGACTGATCGCCCCAACGCCTTAGAGTTGGTTACCCACCTTACTACTCATCAAGATTGGACGGGTCTGAACAAGGATTCCGAGGAGGAGGTTTATGGTTGCTGTGCGCAAGCTTCCGTCTTGGTGAGACCCCCTTTTAGCTACTACTGTACCTCTCGCCCTTATTTCCCTTTCCTTTTTTGTTTAAGTGTATCTTTGTAGGTGGCCATCCACGGGGTTGAGTTAAAGAGGAGGTAGGAACTACTCTGATGGGCCTGTTGGGACGAGGCTGGGGAGAAGGAGCTCCTTAATCGGAACAGTGGCATCTGACAGCAAGTAAAGGAGTTGAAGGCGGACCTGACGAAGGAGGAAGAGGCTTGGGAAGAGATTTCGAAGGAGAAAGAGGAGCTGGTCGGTGAGAGGCAGGCATGGCAGGCAAGAGAGAATTGCCAACACATACCCTGTCCCTACCTCGGTTCTATTGGCCCTTGGTGAATGTGCTAGCAAAGGAGTACGACGTTGCGCTGACCGACATCATCCAGGGTCAAGATCAGTGGTATGATCATGCCCTTGAGCATATCAGGGCAAAGTATCCGGACCTCGATCTTTGGGGCTTTTCTTTCAAGATGAAGGAGGATAACGCAATCCCTCCCACAGCGAAAAAGGGTTTGGCGAATCACCAGCCAGTCAGCCCTACCTCCGCAATCGTAGAAGAGTGCTCCGCACCTACCCTCGAAAAGGGGTCCTCCTCCAATTAGTAGATTTTAGGATATGTTTTTTGCCTTTTCGCGGACTACCCATCGCTCTTATACTTGACTTTTATGAATGAATAAAACGTTTGAAATAGATCCATATGCCTTCCTTTTTGATTACTAATGGGACTTGTCTTGGACCCCCTAGCTGAGGTGTGACTGGCTAAGAATTCTCCCTCGATGTTAGTGGTCTCGCCTCTTTAGATTTTTTCTTTCTTGAAGTATCAGGTGATGGCCTATGTCATTCATTTGAGGTATTCAAATAAGAAAGTTTGTAGCAATTCGAGGAATATGCCTATAAATTCCCCCGTTCTCAAGCAACTTGGCCACAAATCTTATCATTTCGCTCTTCTGAATGGCTGAACTTCATTGGGGGTATTTTGTTGAGTGCCTCGATTGGAAATCCGAGGGTTGGCAAAGACGAGGATGGATCTTCTAGAGCCGAGTAGGTGGTCCTTGATTCCAGGACCCAATCATTCGATAGGGAAAGTACTGGCGTCCCGGCAAATGTTTCGTTAGATTCGTCCCGGGTTTCAAGGTCTGAATTTTTCTTCGAGTCCCGGGGGATGTGGTCTAAGCGGACTATTTCTCGTACACGGGGCTTGGAGGTATTTGGCTTGGCTGGGACTTTTCGTGCTTATAGAGAGGACCGGGGTATCCGAGATGAACATCATCAATTTCATCACGGGTTCCAAGATCTGACATGTTTCGGTGTTTCTGAGGGCTGAGACCGAATGGATTACCTGTATGTAGAGATCGTTGGTTTACTCTGCGATGCTGGTGCTTCTAGTGCTTGTGGAACTCTTCCAGCTTGCTTCTAGGATCAGCCCGCCTTTATCTTGCCACCGAGCACTAGTAGAAAATGCCACAATTGCAACAAAAATTTTCCTTGTAAAAGAGTGAAATTCCATAGTTAATGCACATTCGCAAGATAATTTTTCTCATTCCCTTGTAGTTGTGCGGTTGTGAAATCTCTCATGGTTAATGCACACATTTGCAACGGAATTTTAATTATCCCTTGCGAATATTAGCTACAATAGAATATTTGCAATGGAAGTTGTTTCTTGCTATCTCCATCTATAAGAAAATATCTACAACAAATATTTCCATTGCAAGTGTGTTTTAAAAGGGATTTTTCCCATTGCTGATGAACTATTGCTACAGAGGTTCGCAAAGTAGTCATTCCATTGCAATTGTTACCTCACAAATGCAATTGTTACATCGCGAATGCAATTGGACGCATTTTTTCACTGGTGATTTCATTTGGATGGCTTAATCAAAATTTTAAAAATGAAGTATTTCTTCAATGAAGAACATATAATTATTTCACCTGTTGATGTGCACAATTATATAAAGAAAACATAATAATGAAAAATATACAATTTGAATAAACAATACATATTTAGATAATAGTAAACTTAGGAACACCAAAATAAGCATTAATATTATAGAGCATAGAACATTCTCATTAAAAAATTATATATTTGTTTCGAAGTGCCAAAATACCAACAGTACATTCTAGAAGAAAATATGAGTTGTCAAACTCTAAGAAATACAACGAATGTTTTCAAAAGTACTTCTAACTTGGGGTTTCCTCTTGATATGGAAGGATGCTTCACAATATTGTCAATCTTTGTTTTCAAATCTTCTCGTGGTGCATCAGGGAGCAGAACTTGGGGTTTCCTATTTCCATACACAGGTGCTAGAAGCAACAACTACCCAGTAACAAACAATTTTTATTAGGCACAAAACAAACAATTCCTGAAGAAATGGTATTGTGCATCCTGATCTGGGTACCTAAAATAGATGTGATTTACCAAGAATTAGCACATAACAAACCAAAGCATTCGACAAAAAGGATTAATAAACTATCAAAAAATACATACAAGCTGCCGACTGTAGTCACATTCATAACCCACATATTCATTAAAGTGATTTGCGATGTCAAAGGCACTGTAGTTGTATGACTCGAACTCAAAATCAAACGAAGTAGAGCTTCTCTGAAAGTATAAAACCAAATTTTATAAACATATAAAATAATGCCAAATTCAATATATACTGAAAAGGTTAAAATACAACATAAAACACAAAATAGCACTGCCCATAAGATATGTGCTACTAGATGAGGTTACTGCAGACAAGTATGATATGAGTTACCTTCTTTTTTATTTAACATCAAATTCCCAAAAAGTAGCTAGTTTGTGTGAAAAGACCACAAGGGACTTGAGAAGGCCTATCAGATCCTGTAAAATAACCATTAGAACAAGATAGTGTTACTTCAGTCAATCCATTCTTAGCAATCACAAGTGCTACTTCCATTAAAAAATAAGACTTGGGGTTGTTGTCTAATAAACAAATCAAGACCAAACAGTAAACCATATAACATAAATACAATGAATATAAAATTGCAAAGTGCACAATAATCACTTAAATGACAAAAAGTGCACAAAAAATAGACACTACAAAAGAAACTAGATTTCCCGGCGTTTTTTGACGTCTTTACCGGCGTTTTTTTACGCCGGTGAAACTTTCACCGGCGTTTATAATAGCGCCGGTCCAAATGCCGCCGAAGCGAGCGTCGCGGAAATGAAGGGGTCTACACCGGCAGTTTTAATGGACGCCGGTAAATGTGACAACTACACCGGCGGTCATAAAACGCCGGTGTATGTGGGTCTCTGAGTGTCGTTCTTTTACACCCTATATACATTCACCGGCGGTCGTAAACCGCCGGTATTTATTCATTCACTGGCGTTTATGAAAACGCCGGTGTAGAACGAAAGTATACCGGCGGTCAAAGAGCGCCTGTGTATGTGCGTTTATGAGTGCCTGGCTTTCCCTACTTACAAGCACCGGCGTGACCAAAAAACGCCGGTGTAGTTATATACGCCAGCGTTTTATAAAACGCCGGTGTACGTCTGTGCCGTTACAGCTGACGACATTCACCGGCGTGTGTGGGAATGCCGGTATATCGCACACTCCAACAAATAGATTAGATAGACCGACGTTTTTTAAAATGCCGGTCTAGCTATGCCCGTTTATTTTCGATACTCCGGTTTTCCGTTCGATTTCAATTCACAGTTTCATTTACAAAACCTGTAAACTAATTCTCACAACTGATTCAACCAATTTCGTTGCATATTACTGCGCAAATCACAACCAAACACAAGAATAATTAAAGATAATCAAGTTTCACACGTGTCATATCAACGTCCAAATTCATTGATTAATTAACAGTGTCATAATTAACAAATTAATATAGGGACTAACATCCCAAATATCCAAACAAACCAGTCTGACAAATATCCAAAATATCCCAAATTAAAAGTCTGACATAACTCTCATAAAAAAAAACCAGTCTGACATAACAACAGCAAGGAGGAGGACATACGAACAACAACCATACAGCAAGGAGGACATAAGAACAGCAAGGAGGACCGCAGATTCATACCCCTCGAGTAGCTTCAGCTCTGATCATCAGAATTTCCTTCATCTGGGCGACCGCTCTGTGAAAAAAAAACAATAGTTAATTGAACAGTAGACCACAATACAGAATATACATATTTTTTGAACTTGCAAAAAGAACTATCTGTATCTTAAATTATAAGATCAAAGTGCCAACTGCAAATGGAATTGTTAATGATATATACAGAGGTAAAATAATTACATTGCAATGCTAAAAATCTAGTACTTAAATTTGTTTTTAAATATATCTAAAATAACAAAACAAATAAAAATTCAGTATCTAACTTGAAACCTTTATATTCTCCTCTGATTGGGAATATCCACTATCTATAACAGTAAAACAAATGAAAATTCAGTATCTAAGCATGTCCTTCATGGATTGTTCAGACAATCCATGAAACTGTCATCGTGGACGGAAACCAAATATAAGAAAAATAAGAAAAATAAGATAGGGCTCATATCAAGTGTATTTTTAGGGAACTGTCATCGTGGAAGGAAACCAAATATAGAAGCCAGAAATGGAAACAGAAAGAAGAAAGGTAGAGACTTTGGATACACCAGGCTAACATAGCAGCATTTTCCTCATCTCTCTCATCCCTTGTTTCCCTTCAACACACGAACACAAAGAGACATCAGCAATAACAGCAAGAGCGACAAGAACAACAATAATAATAAATTATTATGAACAAGATGTCTCTATATGGGTTTCCAGATCTCCACTCGAGCCCACCCTTTCTAATCACAGCCCAATTAAGAACATAGGCAACATCCACTAAACAATCCAATCATAGTCCAATCAAAATTTGCCATCCTGGATCTTAATGAAATAAGCTTCATTAACAGTGAAAGAAAATAAGGATGCTAGCAGCATACTTAGTTTGGAAGTGAACCCATTTTTTGTTAAAAAATCATGCCAAAGATGGCAATTAGCTTCATTAACAGTATCTGAAAATGAAAATTTCCATTATCTGAGCTTATATGTTGCTCTACTAATTCACTGTGCCCAACTAAATCTAAAAGCCAATTGTTGTGCGTATCCGGAGGATTTTGGCATACGTACCTATAGCATCCTCAGTTCACAGTGAACCCGTTTTGGTCAAAAAAACATGCCAAGATGACAATCAGATGCATGAAAATAAGCTTCACTAACAACAAAAGAAGAAACTGGGGATGCTAGCAGCATACTTAGTTTGGAAGTGTACCCATTTTTGGGGGAAAAACATGCCTAAGATGGCAATCAGGTTACTTTAACAGTATCTGAAAATGAAAATTTCCATTATCTGAGCTTATATGTTGCTCTACTACTTCTTTAGCCCAACTAAATCTAAAACCCAATTGTTGTGCATACCCGGAGGATTTTGGCATACGTACCTATAACATCCTCAGTTCACAGCGAACCCATTTTGGTCAAAAAAATATGCCAAGATGACAATCAGATGCATGAAAATAAGCTTCACTAACAGCAAAAAAAGATGAGGATGCTAGCAGCATACTTAGTTTGGAAGTGAACCCATTTTATGTTAAAAAATCATGCCTAAGATGGCAATCAACTTCTCTAACAGTTTCTGAGAATGAAAATTTCCATTATCTGAGCTTATATTTTGCTCTACTACTTCTTTAGCCCAACTAAATCTAAAATTCAATTGTTGTGCATATCCGGCCGGAGGATTTTGGCATACGTACCTATAGCATACTCAGTTCACAGTGAACCCATTTTGGGTAAAAAAACATGCATGCCAAGAAGACAATCAGATGCATGAAATCAGATTCATTAACAGTGAAAGAAAATGGACATGCTAGCAGCATACTTAGTTTGGAAGTGAACCCATTTTTGGATAGAAAATCATGCCAAAGATGGCAATCAAGTTACTTTAACAGTATCTTAAAATGAAAATTTCCATTATCTGAGCTTATATGTTGCTCTACTAATTCACTGTGCCCAACTAAACCTAAAATCCAATTGTTGTACATATCTGGAGGATTTTGGCATACAGCTATAGCATCCTCAGTTCACAGTGAACCCATTTTGGTCAAAAAAACATGCCAAGAAGACAATCAGGTGCATGAAATCAGCTTCACTAACAGTGAAAGAAAATGGGGATGCCAGCAGCATACTCAGTTTGGAAGTGAACCCATTTTGTGTTAAAAAACCATGCCAAAGATTGCAATCAGGTTACTTTAACAGTATCTGAAAATGAAAATTTCCATTATCTGAGCTTATATGTTGCTCTACTACTTCTTTAGCCCAACTATATCTAAAACCCAATTGTTGTGCATATCCGGAGGATTTTGGCATACAGCTATAGCATCCTCAGTTCACAATGAACCCATTTTGGTCAAAAAAACATGCCAAGAAGACAATCAGGTGCAAGAAATCAGCTTCACTAACAGTGAAAAAAAATGGGACCAAAAAACATGCCAAGAAGACAATCAGGTGCATGAAATCAGCTTCACTAACAGTGAAAGAAAATGGGGATGCTAGCAGCATACTTAGTTTGGAAGTGAACCCATTTTGTGTTAAAAAACCATGCCAAAGATTGCAATCAGGTTACTTTAACAGTATTTGAAAATGAAAATTTCCATTATCTGAGCTTATATGTTACTCTACTACTTCTTTAGCCCAACTATATCTAAAACCCAATTGTTGTGCATATCCGGAGGATTTTGGCATACAGCTATAGCATCCTCAGTTCACAGTGAACCCATTTTGGTCAAAAAAACATGCCAAGAAGTCAATCAGATGCATGAAATCAGCTTCACTAACAGTGAAAGAAAATGGGGATGCTAGCAGCATACTTAGTTTTGAAGTGAACCCATTTTGTGTTAAAAAACCATGCCAAAGATTGCAATCAGGTTACTTTAACAGTATCTTAAAATGAAAATTCCCATTATCTGAGCTTATATGTTGCTCTACTACTTTTTTAGCCCAACTAAATCTAAAACCCAATTGTTGTGCATATCTGGAGGATTTTGGCATACAGCTATAGCATCCTCAGTTCACAGTGAACCCATTTTGGTCAAAAAATATGCCAAGAAGACAA
Organism: Hemerocallis citrina; assembly: GCA_017893485.1. NCBI lineage: Eukaryota > Viridiplantae > Streptophyta > Magnoliopsida > Asparagales > Asphodelaceae > Hemerocallis > Hemerocallis citrina. Next base: position 27,595,121 of record CM030366.1, read on the forward strand.
TCAGGTGCATGAAATCAGCTTCACTAACAGTGAAAGAAAATGGGGATGCTAGCAGCATACTTAGTTTGGAAGTGAACCCATTTTGTGTTAAAAAACCATGCCAAAGATTGCAATCAGGTTACTTTAACAGTATCTGAAAATGAAAATTTCCATTATCTGAGCTTATATGTTGCTCTACTACTTCTTTAGCCCAACTATATCTAAAACCCAATTGTTGTGCATATCCGGAGGATTTTGGCATACAGCTATAGCATCCTCAGTTCACAGTGAACCCATTTTGGTCAAAAAAATATGCCAAGAAGACAATCAGGTGCATGAAATCAGCTTCACTAACAGTGAAAGAAAATGGGACCAAAAAACATGCCAAGAAGACAATCAGGTGCATGAAATCAGCTTCACTAACAGTGAAAGAAAATGGGGATGCTAGCAGCATACTTAGTTTGGAAGTGAACCCATTTTGTGTTAAAAAACCATGCCAAAGATTGCAATCAGGTTACTTTAACAGTATCTGAAAATGAAAATTTCCATTATCTGAGCTTATATGTTGCTCTACTACTTCTTTAGCCCAACTATATCTAAAACCCAATTGTTGTGCATATCCGGAGGATTTTGGCATACAGCTATAGCATCCTCAGTTCACAGTGAACCCATTTTGGTCAAAAAAACATGCCGAGAAGTCAATCAGATGCATGAAATCAGCTTCACTAAGAGTGAAAGAAAATGGGGATGCTAGCAGCATACTTAGTTTGGAAGTGAACCCATTTTGTGTTAAAAAACCATGCCAAAGATTGCAATCAGGTTACTTTAACAGTATCTTAAAATGAAAATTTCCATTATCTGAGCTTATATGTTGCTCTACTACTTCTTTAGCCCAACTAAATCTAAAACCCAATTGTTGTGCATATCTGGAGGATTTTGGCATACAGCTATAGCATCCTCAGTTCACAGTGAACCCATTTTGGTCAAAAAAAATGCCAAGAAGACAATCAGGTGCATGAAATCAGCTTCACTAACAGTGAAAGAAAATGGGGATGCTAGCAGCATACTTAGTTTGGAAGTGAACCCATTTTGTGTTAAAAAACCATGCCAAAGATTGCAATCAGGTTACTTTAACAGTATCTGAAAATGAAAATTTCCATTATCTGAGCTTATATGTTGCTCTACTACTTCTTTAGCCCAACTATATCTAAAACCCAATTGTTGTGCATATCCGGAGGATTTTGGCATACAACTATAGCATCCTCAGTTCACAGTGAACCCATTTTGGTCAAAAAAACATGTCAAGAAGACAATCAGGTGCATGAAATCAGATTCACTAACAGTGAAAGAAAATGGGACCAAAAAACATGCCAAGAAGACAATCAGGTGCATGAAATCAGCTTCACTAACAGTGAAAGAAAATGGGGATGCTAGCAGCATACTTAGTTTAGAAGTGAACCCATTTTGTGTTAAAAAACCATGCCAAAGATTGCAATCAGGTTACTTTAACAGTATCTGAAAATGAAAATTTCCATTATCTGAGCTTATATGTTGCTCAACTACTTCTTTAGCCCAACTAAATCTAAAACCCAATTGTTGTGCATATCTGGAGGATTTTGGCATACAGCTATAGCATCCTCAGTTCACAGTGAACCCATTTTGGTCAAAAAAAATGCCAAGAAGACAATCAGGTGCATGAAATCAGCTTCACTAACAGTGAAAGAAAATGGGGATGCTAGCAGCATACTTAGTTTGGAAGTGAACCCATTTTGTGTTAAAAAACCATGCCAAAGATTGCAATCAGGTTACTTTAACAGTATCTGAAAATGAAAATTTCCATTATCTGAGCTTATATGTTGCTCTACTACTTCTTTAGCCCAACTATATCTAAAACCCAATTGTTGTGCATATCCGGAGAATTTTGGCATACAGCTATTGCATCCTCAGTTCACAGTGAACCCATTTTGGTAAAAAAAACATGCCAAGAAGACAATCAGGTGCATGAAATCAGCTTCACTAACAGTGAAAGAAAATGGGACAAAAAAACATGCCAAGAAGACAATCAGGTGCATGAAATCAGCTTCACTAACAGTGAAAGAAAATGGGGATGCTAGCAGCATACTTAGTTTGGAAGTGAACCCATTTTGTGTTAAAAAACCATGCCAAAGATTGCAATCAGGTTACTTTAACAGTATCTGAAAATGAAAATTTCCATTATCTGAGCTTATATGTTGCTCTACTACTTCTTTAGCTCAACTATATCTAAAACCCAATTGTTGTGCATATCCGGAGGATTTTGGCATACAGCTATAGCATCCTCAGTTCACAGTGAACCCATTTTGGTCAAAAAAACATGCCGAGAAGTCAATCAGATGCATGAAATCAGCTTCACTAACAGTGAAAGAAAATGGGGATGCTAGCAGCATACTTAGTTTGGAAGTGAACCCATTTCGTGTTAAAAAACCATGCCAAAGATTGCAATCAGGTTACTTTAACAGTATCTTAAAATGAAAATTTCCATTATCTGAGCTTATATGTTGCTCTACTATTTCACTGTGCCCAACTAAATCTAAAATCCAACTGTTGTGCATATCCGGCCGAAGGATTTTGGCATACGTACCTATATACCATCCTCAGTTCACAGTGAACCCATTTTGGTCAAAAAAACATGCCAAGATGACAATCAGATGCATGAAAATAAGCTTCACAAACAATAAAAGAAGATGAGACATCAGCAACAACAGCAACAACAGCAAGAGGGAACCAAATATAGAACAATTGGGTTTTGAATGGAGATTGTAGTCATAGATCAATTCTTCATTGAAGAAAAATACGAATATGGCTCATATCAAGTGTAGTTTTAAGGAATTGTCATCGTGGAAGGAAACCAAATATAGAAGCCAGAAAGAGGAATGGTAGAGAATGAGGATACACCAGGCTAACATAGCGGCATTTTCCTCATCTCTCTCTCATCCCTTCTTTCCCTTCAGCACACGAACACATATAGACATCAGCAACAACAGCAAGAGCGACAAGAACAACAATAATAATAAATTATTATGAACAAGATGTCTCTATATGGGTTTTCAGATCTCCACTCCAACTCGTCTCTTTCTAATCACAGCCCAATTAAGAACAATTGTTCACAGTCACTGTTAAAGAAACATATATGCTCAGATTATGGAAATTTTCATTTTCAGATACTGTTAAAGAAGCTGATTTCATGCATCTGATTGCTATCTTTGGCATGATTTTTTAACCAAAATGGGTTCACTTCCAAACTAAGTATGCTGCTAGCATACCAAAATCCTCCAAATCAGTACAACAACACGGCTGAACAAACCTTGTTTGCAGGTCATACAATGTCATCTATACCATGTTATGTGCCAAAGTGGGGTTGGTCATACAATGCAAGGCCGACACGTATTAGTTGTTTGTGAGTATGCAATAGGGTGCAGCTATGAACATGGCTCATATCAAGTGTAGTATTACGGACTATCATCGTGGAAGGAAACCAATTTAATATAGAAGCCATATATGGAGCCAGAAAGAGGGATGGTAGAGAATGAGGATACACCAGGCTAACATAGCGGCATTTTCCTCAACTCTCTATCATCCCTTCATTCTCTTCAACACACGCACACAAAGAGACATCAGCAACAACAGCAAGAGGGGGTTGGTCCAACAATAAGTGTAGATTATAATAAATGAGATATCTCTATTTGGGTTTCCAGATCTCCAGTCCAGCCCTTTCTTTCTAATCACAGCCCACTTAAGAAACATAGACGAAATGCTTATAGACGATAGCCACAATGCAGACTCACAAACACTAGTACATGTCTTTCATGCATTCAAGACCATAATCTCTTTAAAAATACCAATTTAAAGACTTTCCGATGTTCTTTGACAGTGGGCGGCGTGCTACCCTCACTCTCATATGTTTGACTGCCACTATTATTTAGTGGCTGCTCATCCCCATGGCTCTCGTTGCCATCATTTATATTTACCCTCTTTCCATGCCTCGGCATGTTGTACCTGTCAAGGATCCGATAACTTCCTTAGAGATGCAAATTTAATTAATAACATGTTTATAATAACTATCATATAATTTGTACTTTAGTAGGATTAACAAACCAACATAATTATAAAAAAATTAAAAAAATGAGATCTGTAACAGATTAAATTACAACGATAGTTTAGTTCAAATGACACTAAGCATAGTTTAATGTAAATAATACCAAGCAGTAGAAAATAGAAAGATAATTAAACCGGTGTATTAAATTCACAATGAACATATTCGAAATTACAGACATAATATTACAACAAGATTTAAGACATAAAATTACAGACATATAATAAACCCAATTAAAAATCATGTAAACTACAATACGACATCTTCCAGTACATCGCCCTCTTCTCCATCCTTGCGGAGCCAAGTCCCGCAAATTCCAATGTCGGTTGTGTTTACATCAAACACAGGAAACTCAGAAGCAATGTAACTGTTCATGACTTCACCGTCTTCATCTTCTGAAGTATCGCCCAGTTGGAATACATCTCTTGGTTGCATAGGGAGAGCCACATACGATTTGGCAGGGTTGGATCTTCAATGTAGAACACTTGTTGTACTTGGGATGGAAACAAAAATGGCTCATGGCTAATGTGTGTACCGATGTGAATCAATTTTGAGAAGTTTACAACTGTGAAGCCAAGCTTATCCTTGTTGTTAGCAAAATTCCTATCAAACTCAGCCCAATCCCCACGAAATAAGACAACACGGAAATGACCAAAATAATTCAACTCAATGATATCCGTGAGCACTCCATAGTAGTCGAGATCTCCATCTACAGGCCTCGTGTCCGATTTGGAAGCATAACTTCTAGTCTTAGACGTCACTACCATTGAATATGTATCCTCCGTATCTTTTGACCATCTTGTAGGGACATTTGGCAAGTACTTGTATTTCAGATGACGCACCTTCAGGACCCAAAGAATGTACCTATTAATTTTGCGCAAATCGTATCAGCACCATAAAAAATGTAGATAGAATGAAGATTAACTCGCATAACTGTAATTCACCTACATGAGATTCAAACCACTTATGAAATTTTTCATTCATCAATTTGTTTTGTTCACGTGGTGGTAGTCTTCTTGGTCTAGCCCTTCGTTTGATGTCCCTGAAAAATTCGCTAAAAAACAAGCAATTGAAATAAGTAATAAAAAAAGTAAGTTAATATCGAACTCCGCGGTTTTCACTGTATTCGATTTAAATTCAAAAGCAACTTACTGTCGAAATGGTTCCACTGATGCATGGTGGTCTAGCACATATCGATGTGCCTGTTCCCACGCTAAGTTATCTAACTCAAATGCATCAACTTTACCAACAGTAGTGCCAGCGGTATCAAAAAGATATTGAGCACCATCAAGGTTGTAAATGTCTGGATTTCTACGTGGTCTACTAGAAGATGTCTCCACACCCGGCAAATACCTGGAAAAAAAATGTTAGCACTCCTCTGATAGATATCCCTGGGCTATTGACCCTTCAGGATATGCTCTATTTTTCACGTAACCCTTTAGTCGGTATAGGTACCTGAACATGTACAATTAATGAATTAGAGCGGATTAGGGGATTAAAAGAAATGAGCTTTTGAAAATTCAATTTCGTAAGATGAATGAATTCTTTTACCTCTCAATGGGGTACATCCACCGATAGTAAACAGGACCGCCGATTCTAGCTTCACCAGCAAGGTGGATTATCAAATGAATCATTATAATGAAGAACGATGGAGGAAATATCATCTCCATTTTACTAAGTGTCAATGCCGCCTGCTGCTCCAATTGGTCCAGATCTTCAACACGAAGCATTCTTGAGCAAATACCTTTATATATGCTACAAAGATCTTTCAGGACAGTAGTGACTTGCTCACACATTGAAGACCTTAGGGCCACAGGAAGGAGATCCTGCATTAGGATGTGGTAGTCGTGTGACTTTAGACCCTGAAGCCTCTTCTCTTTAAAGTTGACACATCTTGCCATGTTAGAATAATAGCCATCAGGGACTTTAAGTTCAAGTAGTACTTTGCAAAACAATTCCAACTCCGATTTTGACACTGAATAGATTGCAGGAGGTAGGAGTACTTTCCCGTTCGGCAATTTTTCTAGGTGCAACTCATGTCGGATGCCCATTGACTTCAAATCAAGTCGGCTCTTGAGATTGTCCTTTGTCTTCCGATCATCTCCCATAACTGTTCCTATACAATTTTCACCAATATTTTTTCCGATATGCATCACATCTAAATTATCTCGCAGTAAGTTGAATTCCCAATACGGCAACTTGAAGAAAATACTCTTCTTCTTCCATGCACCTAAACTCGTCATGTTTTGATCCTCATCTTCGCCATATAGATCGGTCTCCTCACCTTGCTCCGGCCTTGCCCTTTTCTTGCCCTTTGTCCCGACTTCTGGTTCTTTTCCATATTTGAATTGATGACCATCTACCCGCTTCAAAATATCTGAACCAGAAGAAGACCCAGGAGCATGTTCCCACTCGTCGGTACCATCAAATGTCGCTGCCTTTGCCCGAAATATATGTGTGTCAGGCAACCATCTCCTATGACCAATATAGCAAAACTTTCTGCCATTGTACAACCACCTTGAACTAGTTTGGTCAGTACAACATGGACATGCATAACGTCCTTTAGTACTATATCCAGATAAATTTACATATGCTGGAAAATTATTGATTGTCCAAGACAACACGGCCCGAAGAGAAAATGTTTCTTTAGCCACAGCAACATAGGTTGGAACACCCACCCACAACTTCTGAAGTTCATCTATTAACGGTTGTAGGTACACATCTATATCATTTCCAGGACCTTTCGGTCCAGGAACTATCATGGAAAAAATAAATGAGGACTGCTTCATGCATTTCCAAGGCGGCAAATTGTATGGTATCAACACAACCGGCCATATGCTGTATGTACTACTCATTTGCCTGAAAGGGTTGAAACCATCACTAGCTAGTCCAAGTCTCACATTTCGAGGATCTTCCGCATAATCAGGATATCTTTCATCAAATTTTTTCCAAGATTGAGAATCAGCAGGATGTCTAAGAATCCCATCATTAGTGCGACCTTCATCATGCCATTTCATATCAGAAGAAGTTTTCGTAGACATAAATAACCTTTGTAGCCTAGGAATCAGAGGAAAGTAACTCAGTATTTTGGCAGGCTTCTTTTTCCTACTTCGCTTAGTAGATCCACTGGCTCCCTCGTCTTGATTTGGTCTTTCTTTCCATTTCGAAGAACCACACACTTTGCAATTCTCCAGCCTTTTTTTACCAATCGTGAAAAGCATACAGTCATTTGGACATGCTGCTATCTTCTCATATCCTAGATCGAAAGAACTTAGGAATTTTTTGATTTTATAGGCTAAGTTTGGAATACAGATTTCAGGAAATGCTTCATTCAACAATTCAAGTAGCATAGTGAAGGACTTAGCAGACCACCCGTTTAAACATTTAATCTGAAATAGTCTGACAATGAATGAGAACTTAGAAAATTTGGTGCAATCGCGGTACAACGGAGTACTAGCATCTTCAAGTAACTTAGCGAAGGATTCTTGCTGCTTATTATTTTCAGGGGTGGGGCCAGACATTTCCTCGTCCACCCCACCACCAATCTGGTTTGTTTCTGTTGACTCATTGTGAACTTCGGTTGTTGGGTTATTGGTGTGGAAAGGAACATTATGAATCCCCATGGCATCTTGTAACAAAGCATGCATCTCATCGGAAACGCTTAAGTCTTCGTTCACTAAGGGCTCAGCTTCATTTTCTAATACAACCGGACGAACAGGAGCTGACGTATGATCCTCTCCATGACAAAACCACCTTGTGTACCTTTGAAGAAAATCGTTGACAACCAAGATTGTATGTACTACGTCGCATGTCCTCAGCATACAATTTGTACACCGGAGGCATGGACAAAGGATTAGGTTGGGATCACGGGAATGTCGTTTGGCAAAGATAATAAAATCTTTAATACCATCACGGTACTCCTTGGATAATCGTGGTTTACTAATCCAACTTCTATCCATTATATCAATAGCACACAATCTGAAATTAAAATTTGATATATTAAATAGTAATAACAGTAAAAGGCATTTTGTATATTAAATTTCACCTATTTGAAAACCATCCCTAGCTGCAAATAAATAAACGATATAATCTTTAACTGTAAAATAAAGAAATTGTGGTTCCAAAAAATGTACAAAAAAAAACTACATCTTAATACAATCTACTCTATTCACATAACCCTAAACTACCTTTTGTGGAAATTATCACAACCACCTTAGTGGTATTTTATCGCACACCCTGTGTTCGAGCATAAAAAAAAATTGACTATAGTCTCCCCTGTATTTGGCTTTCCGTTCAAGGAGATGATGATGGTAAAGGGTATTTTGCTGATGAAGAGGAATCGGCCGAATAATGAGCGCGTCGTGCTGTAACTATGGTAACAAGAAGATCTGATGACTCATGAACTATTCTGTTCATGGCTACTAATAATCACTTATCTCATAATAATAATAATAATAATAATAATAATAATAATAATAATAATAATAATAATAATAATAATAATACTAAACAAAAGAAACTAATATGGCTACTAATACGTTTTTCTAAAATAATTCTTCATCCCAACTAAATCATTGATGCTTGTAGCGCCAAAAGTAACCTGCACGAGGTTTGTTCAGCCCAAATCTTGTACAGATTTGGAGGATTTTGGTAAAAAACATGCCAAGATGCCAATCAGATGCATGAAATCAGCTTCATTAACAGTAAAAGAAAAATAATAATGTTCAGTATGTAAGCATATATTTTTCAGAGTGAACCAATTGTTGTACATATCCGGAGGATTTTGGCATACAGCTATAGCATCCTCAGTTCACAGTGAACCCATTTTGGTCAAAAAAACATGCCAAAATGACAATCAGATGCATGGCATACAGCTTCATTAACAGTAAAAGAAAATGAGGATGCTAGCAGTATACTTAGTTTGGAAGTGAACCCATTTTGTTAAAAAATCATGCCTAAGATGGCAATCAGCTTCTCTAACAGTATCTGAAAATGAAAATTTCCATTATCTGAGCTTATATGTTGCTCTACTACTTCTTTAGCCTAACTAAATCTAAAACCCAATTGCTGTGCATACCCGGAGAATTTTGGCATACGTACCTATACCATCCTCAGTTCACAGTGAACCCATTTTGGTAAAAAAAACATGCCAAGATGACAATCAGATGCATGAAAATAAGCTTCACTAACAACAAAAAAAGAAACTGGGGATGCTAGCAGCATACTTAGTTTGGAAGTGTACCCATTTCTGGTTAAAAAATCATGCCTAAGATGGCAATCAGGTTATCTAACAGTATCTGAAAATGAAAATACCCATTATCTGAGCGTATATGTTGCTCTACTAATTCTTTAGCCCAACTAAATCTAAAACCCAATTGTTGTGCATACCCGGAGGATTTTGGCATACGTACCTATAGCATCCTCAGTTCACAGCGAACCCATTTTGGTAAAAAAAAATGCCAAGATGACAATCAGATGCATGAAAATAAGCTTCACTAACAGTAAAAGAAGATGAGGATGCTAGCAGCATACTTAGTTTGGAAGTGAACCCATTTTATGTTAAAAAATCATGCCTAAGATGGCAATCAACTTCTCTAACAGTTTCTGAGAATGAAAATTTCCATTATCTGAGCTTATATGTTGTTCTACTACTTCTTTAGCCCAACTAAATCTAAAATCCAATTGTTGTGCATATCCGGTCGGAGGATTTTGGCATACGTACCTATAGCATACTCAGTTCACAGTGAATCCATTTTGGGTAAAAAAACATGCATGCCAAGAAGACAATCAGATGCATGAAATCAGCTTCATTAACAGCGAAAGAAAATGGACATGCTAGCAGCATACTTAGTTTGGAAGTGAACCCATTTTTGGTTAAAAAATCATGCCAAAGATGGCAATTAGGTTACTTTAACAGTATCTTAAAATGAAAATTTCCATTATCTGAGCTTATATGTTGCTCTACTACTTCTTTAGTCCAACTAAATCTAAAACCCAATTGTTGTGCATATCCGGCCGGAGGATTTTGGCATACGTACCTATACCATCCTCAGTTCACAGTGAACCCATTTTGGGTAAAAAAACAAACATGCCAAGAAGACAATCAGATGCATGAAATCAGCTTCATTAATAGTGAAAGAAAATGGGTATGCTAGCAGCATACTTAGTTTGGAAGTGAACCCATTTTTTGTTAAAAAATCATGCCAACGAGGGCAAACATGTAACTTTAACTGTATCTGAAAATGAAAATTTCCATTATCTGAGCTTATATGTTGCTCTACTAAAATCCAATTGTTGTGCATATCCGGCCGGAGGATTTTGGCATACGTACCTAGAGCATCCTCAGTTCACAGTGAACCCATTTTGGGTAAAAAAACAAACATGCCATGAAGACAATCAGATGCATGGATCAGCTTCATTAACAGTAAAAGAAGATGAAAATTTCCAGTATCTAAGCATATATTTTTCTATTAATTCTTCATCCCAACTAAACCATTCATGTTAAGGAAATCAAGATGAATAATCTGAAAAAAGCTGCTTTTTTTGAAAAATAAGGAAAATCAAGAGATGATACTGAAGAGAGAGAGAGAGCGGGGCGACGAGGGCAGGGGCGTAGGAGAGAGAGAGAGAGCGGGGCGATCGCCGATTCACCTCCAAATAGAGAGAGGGAAGAGGGAAATCGAAAATGACGAAGGGAAGAAGGGACGATTTCGAAAGGTCGAAGGCCGTCGAAGAGGACGAAGCGGCGGAGGCAAACGCGCGGGAAGTAGAGCGAGGAAGGAGGGAAACGAAGCGCCCCTTTTTTTTGGGGGGGTTTGGGAAAATGGCGAGCGAAAGATTAGGGTTCGCGGGTTTTATCGCAGTTATTCACCGGCGTTTCAATTAGACACGCCGGTGAATGTGTCCGTATATTCGCCGGCATTTATAATAAAAATGCCGGTGAATAATACACTTCACCGGCGTATTTAAGTAAAACGCCGGTGAATACGAAGATTGACCGGCGTTTTAAATCGACCGCCGGTGTATAACCATCCCATCTGGCGCCCAATTCCTATTCGCTCCCTACCCCGGCGCTACTAGTAAAACGTCGGGGATTATTCGCCGGTAAAACCAGTATCTTTTGTAGTGAGAGATGGAGCATTAATTTCCGTAAGAAAAATTAATAAAAACTCTAGTGAAGACAAGAGGGAAGGATTATATATATGTGTCATGAGACTTCATAAACACATTGCAGACATTCAGTACATATTCTTTCGAACACTTCATACTCATTATATATATGTGTCATGAGACTTCATAAACACATTGCAAATATGCTCAATAATAAAGCTTTGCCTCGTACCTTCCTCATCCTTGATATTGGGTAGCAGTTGACAATAATGGTCAACTGCATTAAGCAAAATGCAGTATGTTATCTGATTTTCTACAGATATTATAAGCCCTTCTATTTTCTAAGCAATTCAGCACTTTCGGTTAACTCATTCTAGTACTTCTACCAATGAAAGCACAATCAGCTTTTTGTTAAATTAAGTGGACAAGCCAATATCAATTTTTTTTACTGAAACCTTAGGAGCGTGCTCATAAATATAAATAATACTAATCTATCAATCAATTTGTCTGACAAGACAGAAAATCTTTAATTGAAGCAATAACAAAAAAAACTTAAAATTTTAAGACAAAATTATATTTGAGAGCATGACAAAGAAATAGCTAACCTTATTATGATCGACTGATTGACCTCATCTGCCTAAAAATAATACATATCAGTCAAAACATTGATCAAAATGGATAAAATGAGGTCCCTAAGTTTAAGCTTGAGATGAATAACCTCTTATCATCTCACGGATGGCAGTATCTGCAATAGCATAAACATGCAGACTGTTCATAGATTTGCGATGTCAAAGCCACAGTAGCTGTATGACTCGAACTCAAAATCAAATGAAGTAGAGCTTCTCTGCTGCTCTTCATTATGAGTGTTTGACTGATCTGGAAGGATCACCTTTCTTTCAGAGGGAATTTCAGAGCTATAATGGGCATCCGACCTTATCAAAGTCTGGTCTACTTGGGATGGTTGATAACTATTCTGATTTGGATTCTGTGAGACATCTGCTACAGCCTATAATTGAACAAACAGAACCTAAGAGGAATTGCTTTCCATCTAAAAGCACTATCCTTCGAATTTAAACACTAATGGTACCTGTTGGTTCTGCCAATGTTGATGAGACAGAATTTGCTGAAAATGGCCAATTTGGGATTCAGGAATATGTGAAGTCGAAGATGTGACAGATTGAGGAATGCCCTGTGGGTGCAAAACATACGGAGTCAATGCAGTCATCTGATTAGGAGGAAGAAAGGTTTTGATTCCAAGTATCGGAGACGGAGCAATTGTGACACCAGAAGCTAGTTCATCATAGAATAAAAAGGATAGACTTATACTTAAGATCCACTAATGTCTGTGTGAAAGGTGGAAATCACTTAAATACTTAAGCAGTTAAAGCTACTGAAAAGTTAAAATTAAAAGCATTGAGGTTGCACAGAAAGTACAATGGAAATTAAAACTACAACAAAAAAGGCATCATACAGATATAGCCATTAATGGACTTTTTAATATAAAAAGATGAGGAATGAGGGATTTGACCAAGCAATGAAATTTGAAGGACAGAAGAGCATGACATCTGTACAGGAGTTTCTAATATTATCCTAAATCAGATTTAAAAAAATAAGTACCTTGCCCATTCAAGAGGGAAACATTAATTTCTGTAAGAACTCTAATGTTATGGGTACCTTGAGAGCGGAGAGCTTTATGGATCCATAGACGACGCCGAAGTTGAGGGCAGAAGCACGAGCGATGCCGAAGGTGAGGGCAGAAGTCTGAGATTAAAGGGGAGAATAGATTCAGAGTATTTGGGGATTTAGGGTTTCAGATCATTTTGTGTGAGAGAGAGAGATCTGTTGTTTTTCCATGTATTTTATTTTAGAAAAGTAATTTTACGTGTCTAATATGTGTTTAATATTAAAGATTAAAAAACTATTTTAGTAACGGAATATATTATGTTACAATTGTTCTCTTGCTATTGTTGCAATTGCAACAGATTAATCGAATCTCTTGCGGATGTCAAAAACATTCACAGCGAAGGGGTTTGTTGTGATTAATCCATTGTAGATGGTAGCACTAACAAGAGAATTTTGGTACTCGTAAATGATTCGTTGTTATCGCAAGGTTTTCTACTAGTGGAGGCTCACCTATGATGCTTGTTTTGCACACTGGTGGTCGGGGAGAATTGGCGCTTCGAGAAATGAGAGATTACTTTTAGGAGTATTTAGTTGTAGCTTTCTTGCTTGTCAATTGTTTAATTTGACAACCGCGGACTGGCCACCATCTCCCTTGTAATTACCTGTAACCCATGTTTTCCATTTTCTGTATTTTTGGATGTATTTTTTTTTCTTTTCGGGTATTTATTCACATTGCATTTCTCTGTCTCTTTTGAACCGTGTATTGGATCTTCTTTATCAATATATTCATCTATTTGGTTTTGTGGACTTTTATGTGATCTCCTTGATTTGATTTCCTGTCTATTGTTTTGTCTCTGTTTGGTCGAGCTCTTATTTTTTATTCTCATTAACTGTTCATGTCCTATTTTATTTATTCTTTTGTTCCTATATCTATTATTGAATCCTAATTTGTACCAAATACCCTACAACCCATTAAAGCTCCAAACCCTATATTGCTTTCTTCTTATTGGGTTTAAAACCCAATATTCATAAACCCGTTATCACCTACCCATTACCCCATTTATACCCAACTCCCTGCCGACTGTACCTAGCCACCTATCATCATCAAACCCTAACTCTCTGCATATCTATTGACCCTATATATATATATATATATATATATATATATATATATATATATATATATATATATATATACCTTTGTATTATTCCCTGTTCACCTATCTAACCCTACAGCCGCCTATACTTCACCATCCCCTACCTTCCATTACTCCCGATCTTCCAAACCCATCACCTCCCGACCTCTACCTTGTGTTACCCCCCGACCTCCTGCTCTCCTGCTCATCTCTCTCGCGACTACCCTACCTCCTGCCCCTCTCCAAATCTTTCCCTTCATCCCTGCCCCCTGGTCCCTGCCTCCCTCCTGCAGCACCTCCAACAGTGGCAGCGCAGCACTGCCAGATGCCGACGCTCCCCCTGTCTCCCTGTCCAGACGCAGCCGCAGACAGCACCCTGTTGTTGTTCCCCTCCGACGGCAGACATCAACTGCAGCAAGCACTGCTGCCTCCCCTCGCCCGCTCGCCACTCTTCGATGCAGTGCACTCTCCTCCGTTGTTCTCTTTTGGGTACGTGTGTTGGATCTCGCGTGCTCGTAGTCCGTTGTTCGTGAACCATGTTTGGGTTCGTCGTTCGTTTATTGTGTTCGTTGCTTGGGAAGCCGTTCCCGTTATTCTTGTTCTTGCATCGCCGTTTTCGTTGTCAATTATAAGGCAACTAACTTGTATAAATTCCTTTTGCATATTCAAGTACTAAATACTGCATGTAGTGTAGTTGCTTCAAGACATATTAGCATGAATATCCCTGTTAGATATTGTCTCTATGTGTTGATCTACCCGTAGTTGTCTCATTACACACATGACATGAAATATAACCTAGATCTATTTATTTCCTGTTACATATATGTATGTTGGTTGTGATCCTTGAGTTGTTGTACGAATATTGCATGTTTGATATGGTAGTTGCAGTATTCTTGTTGTAGACTTGTTAAACACCCTATACCATGTTGCTTGGACATCTAGTACACTATATTTCGCATTTTGTTATGATTTGGACGTGTTATATATAAACTAGTTGATTTCATACATGAAGAATATTTCTGTCCTTGCTATTTTTCCGTTCTTGTTCAGTATTTTAGACCTTATTAAGTTCATTGTAGAGATTTCTATCTAGTTTCCAGAAATTCTGACAGAGTTCGATTTCGATTTGTGAATTATAAGTTATGACTGTTTTACTACAAAGGTGTATACAAATTTCAGATTTGATTTTGTGAGAATTCTATAGGTAATTTATTTTTATACTGATGTAGAGATAATATTTTGATCCAATATTTTTCTGAGTATAACTAGACTTGATGGGGATTAACTCCTAATTTTTGTAAATTTAATTGATGACTTTTATAATCTATTCTATACTTGCAAACAACTACTATAACTGCAGAATTTTCATGCTGTTGAGAAAAGAAACCTAATTTCAACCTGATTCTACTTGCTTTTTATAAAAACTTTGTGAATATGAATTGTAGCCTACTGTATCTATTTTATCACCCTTTTGACGGATCTGTATTTCAACTGATTGTTTGTAATCTATTGCTATTTTCGTACTGCTATGTTTATGATTCCAGATTTACAAATATGCTGTGTCTTGCTGTTTCCTAATTTTATTTGACTATGCTATTCATGTTGGAAAATTATGAAATTATATTTCCTGATACTAAAAATACTAGGGAATACCCTAGATTTTTCCTAAATTTAATCAGTGAGTTTTTATGTCGTGTTCCTATTTATGAATACAAACTTGCGATTTCGGGATGAACACGTTTTCTCGATACAATTCTGTTTTGAGCTTTATTTTTGTGAACTACCATATGACTTATATATATTTGCTGGATTCGGTCGAGAGTCTATTTTTCAGGTTTTCAGATGGATCCAGATTTGTATGTTTGTGGCAACGGAAATCCCAGATTTAGTGCAGTACTGTCTTGCTGTCCTGAACTAGAATTTTCGTTGTCCTAATTTTTTATGAACTGTCTTTCATCAGTACCTGTTTATCTTCCAACCTGAATCTGTTACTTGTTCATACCATGTTATCCTTGCTCTGTTTCATGCACATACATGCCTGTTTAGTAATAATAACAAATAACCAAGCCGGGGTTAAGGGAAAGATCTAGTAGTGGATAGTATGGATATGTGTACTGAGAAGAGAACCCGTAGGTTCTATCTGTTACGTGTTCATGACTACATGATTCACGATTCTGTTACCTGATTACCTGACTGCATACTTTCCTATAGGAAGGTGTACTCAGAAGAGGACCAGTAGGTTCTACCTGTACCTGTACCTGTTTACCTGATCTCTGTGTACACGGCCCTATACAGTCCCCTACTAAATCTAAACGAAACTTGTTTAAATGTAGCAACCATGTGGTAAATAAATGGGACGCATGAAGTGCTACCTAGATAGTAATAAACACAAGACTTGACATAACATGATCCCTTGTATATTTCTGTTACCTATACCTGTTACCTGTATCTGTTACCTGTCACCTGTTATCTGTATACCTGTTTGCATACCATCTGACACTTGACACATGTTACCTATACATGCTATCTGTTACCTGTCACATGTTTACTTGCTTGTATGATACTTGACACTTGATACATGTTACCTGTATCCTGTTAGTATATGATGTTACTTGATTTTGTTTCCTAATTTATGCTAATCATCCTGTTTTGTTGTCATGTCTATTCCATGCTATATTTGCTTCCGCTATTGTTTTATATTTATTTATTTTCCTGGTACTTGTTGCATGCAATACAAGCGGCCCGTAACTTGCATTGACGAGAATTTTGTTTCTTTTTCCTTTTCCTGCAATTTATTTAAAATTGTAGATTATGATGATCAGCTGCCAGATGGAGTAGGTGATCAAAAGTTCTAGTTGCTGGAGTTTTGCTATATTATTTTCCTATTATTCTTGAATAAATATAATTGCTACATGATTATGTATTTGGGCAGTATAACCCAAGATTTCTGACTTGTTTCCAGATCTGATTTATTTAAGATTTATTAAATTTTGTTTCCAGTAAATTCTGTTGGTATATTGATTTATGCATGCATGTGTGGTTGGTTTCTCCTTGTTTATTCTCTGTTAAACCTGTGATTGTTGAAAAGATTCATAATAGCTTATGATGAAAATCATTCGCTGGGCTTAGTTGCGTATCCGTATTCCGTATTCCTATTTTGGAAGCGGGGCGTGACATTAACTTTTTCTTAATAAAAGATTTTTTGTTCCCTAGTCTTGTTTGAACAAGCTTTTCTTGAACGATTTGACCAAGCCTTGTAGGGGTCGTGGCGAAGGTCTATAGCGACTTGGCATGGTCCGCGGCTGGCTTACCATGCCGAGGGAAAATCATGAGGTGGGAGACTTGTTGCGAAGAAGTCCGCGACGAGCTCGGAGTCAGCGAACCATGCCGAGGAGCTGAGTTCCAAGCGGGAAACTTATACCAGGATATTCTCTGTAAGGTCTTGAAGTTGGAAACCATGCGAAGGGCAAGGCATGAGACGAGAGTATGGTGGTGAGACTTCCTTTATGAGTTCTCAGAGTCAGGGTACCATGCCGAGGGGCGGGGCACAAGGCGAAATCCCGGTTGCGAGAATTTCTCTGCGGGGTCTCGAAGTTGGGGTATCACACCGACGAGCGGGGTACAAAGTGTCAGACTCATTACGGGAATTTCTCCACAAGGTCTCAGAGTCAGGGTACCTTGTTAAGGAGCGGGGCACCCAGTGAGATCCTTGTTGCGGGAATTTATCCGCAAGGTCTCAGAGTCAAAATACCATGCCTAGGGGCATGGTGTTGGAAAGATCTTTATTGCGGGAATTTCTCTGCAAGGTCTCGAGGTCGGAATACCACAGCAAGGGGTAAGGTGGGATGAACTTGGCCAAAGCTTACAAACTTGGTGAGTTTGAAAAGAAATTTGATTCGTTGGCTATCAAAAGGTGAGCGCTTATTACATTTGTTGGCTCTTAGGGCCTTATTACAAGTACAGACCGCTAGGTGCCTTCATGGAACTTCATCAAGTGTTTTTCAGACCTAGTTCTCTTGACTACCCTGCCTCCTGGGTCTTTAAGTCGTTAGGTGTCAGGGCATACCACTTTGGAGACCCTGTAAAGTCCTTCCCAGTTAGGGGCCAACTTTCCCATTTTGCTCGGTTCGGAGATGTCGAGCCTTCGTAACACTAGGTCACCTCTTTGATGTTGGCTGGTCGGACCCTCTTGTTGTATAATTGTTGTACTCACTGTTGGTAGACATTCCTTTTGATGGTCGAACTTTTACCGATTTTGCCGAGGAGTCTAGCTTGGCCCTGAGGCCGTCTGAATTCAAATCCTCGTCAAAGCTCATAATCCGTGGTGAAGGTAGTCCAATCTCCAGAGGAATGACGGATTCGGTTCCGAAGGTTAGGTTGAAGGGTAACACGCTTGTCGGAATCCTTTTGGTCGTTCGGTAAGACCACAACACGGTGGGTACATCATCGACCCATAGCCCCTTAGGGGTTTGTCTTACCGCTTCTTAAGGCCCTCAAGGATCCGACGGTTGACATTCTCGGCTTATCCATTAGATTGTGGATGCATAATTGAAGAGAACCTCTGTTGAATCCTCAAGTCCTCACAGAACTTGTGGAAGCCTTTGCCTGCGAACTGGGTGCCATTGTCTGTGATGAGAATCTGAGGGATCCCGAACCGAAAAATAATGTGTTTCCAAAAGAACTATTAGGCCTGATGCTCGGTGATAGTGGCCGGAGGTTTTGCTTCAACCCACTTAGTAAAGTAGTTGATTGCCACAATTAAGAAGCATCGTAGACCCATCTCTCTGGGAAATATGACAACTAGATCCATCCCCCACTTGACAAAAGGGGTTGGAATCGCAAATGATTTAAGTTCAGCTTGAGGGATGTGCTTGACTGAGGAGAACCTTTGGCAGGGCCACATTTCTTGACGAGATCCTGAGCTCTTGTAGAAGGGTCGGCCAATAATACCCATGGTTGAGGACTTTTCTCGCGAGTGACCCTCTTCCCATGTTACAACTTTGACCCCCTCGTGCATCTCTTTAAGCACATGCTTGGATTCTTTGGGGGTTAAGCATTGGAGGTAGGATCGACCATCAACCTTGGTGTATGATCGCCTGAAGAGCAAATAATTGATGAGTACGAACCTTTCGACCCTGATTCTAACATTTCATTCTTCGAACGGGTCTTGTGGTAGTTCATCATTTTTCAGGAAGTTCATGATCGGATTCCATCCATGTTGCTGGCTACGTTGATTGTTCGAGGCAATGGACTTTGGGGTTCTTTTTGTCGATGCTCGGTCAAACGAGGACTTCCACCAGCACCGTATGGTCGAGACCCTCGAAGGAAGAGGATGCCAACTGGGATAGCGTGTTTGCTTGGTTGTTCTGTTCGCGCGGAATCTGAACAACTAAGCTTTCTTCAAAGTCTGCCAAAAGAAGCCAGACGTGCATCAAGTACCGGACCCTTCGGGTGTCACGGGCCTCGTATTTCTTGCATACTTGATTGACCACAAGTTAGGAATCGCTAAAGGCCTTAACCCTTTTAGCCCCTGCTTTGCGAGCCACAAGTAGTCCGACGATTAGTGACTCATACTTTGCTTTATTGTTTGAAGCATGAAAGTTGAGGTGCAAAGAGTATTGGAAGACGAAGTCTTCTGGACAGTTAAGTATGACACTGGCTCCGCTCCCTTCTTCACACAACGAACCATCTACATAGAGTTCTCGTACTGGCTCACCCCTTTGGACTTCAGATGTCTTTAGGATGGTGCACTCGGTTATGAACTCAATGAGCACCTGCCCCTTGATGGTGGTCCTCGACTTATAGCTAATGTCGTGTTGACCAAGCTCGATGGACCACTTGAGCAAGCGGCCGGAGTTCTCCGGCTTGTCAAGAACTTGCTTGAGTGGTTGGTCCGTAAGCACACAGATGGAATGGGCCTAAAAATAAGGGCGAAGCTTCCTTGCGGCCATGACAAGGGTGTAGGACACCTTCTCCATTTTGGTATAACGAAGCTCGGCATCATAGAGGACTTTGCTAACATCATAGATAAGCCTCTGCGCCCTATCATCTTCTCTAATCAGGAAGATGTTAAGGGCATGCTCAAATGCCGCTAGGTAGAGGTACAAGATCTCATCTGGTTCGTGTTTGTTGAGGAGAGGAGGATTGGCGAGTTATTCCTTCAGTTAGTCGAAGAACTAGCATTGAGGCTCTCCCCACTCAAAGTTCTTTGCTCCTGGAAGGGCCTTGAATAAGAGGAGCAATTTTTCTCCTGATATAGAGAGAAAACGCCCGATGGTTGCAAGTCAATCAGTGAGTCTTTAAACCTCCTTGACGTTCTTAGGCGGAGCTATGTCCACTTTGGCCTGAATCTTCTCAGGGTTTGCCTCTATTCCTCGATAGCTAACCATTAAGTTGAGGAAATTTCCTGATGTTAAGCCAAAGGGGCACTTGGACGGATTGAGTCTCATGTTGTGCATTTTCAGGACCCCGAAGGCCTCCTCGAGGTACTCCAGCTGGTCCTCTCGCCTGAGGCTTTGGACGAGCTTGTCGTCTACATATACCTCCATGTTTCAGCAAACAAGTCTCTGATATGTTGCTCCGGCATTCTTTAGTCCGAAATACATGACAGGATAGCAGTAGAACCCATGGTCTATCACAAAGGCCATCTTTGGGATGTCCGGAGGGAACATGAATCTCGTTGTACCCCGAGAAGGCTTCCATGAAGCTATTGAGCTCGTGCACAAACATTGCATCGAGGAGGACGTCGATGCCTGATATGGGAAATGGGTCCTTTGGGCACGCCTTGTTGAGATCCGTGAAATCAATACAGATCCTCCATTTGCCATTGAATTTCTTCATCATTACAACGTTGGCCAACCACTCCGGATAGTTGACCTCTTGGATGAAGCGAGCAGAGAGGAGCTTCTCCACTTCTTCTTTCACTGCTTGCTGCCTCTTGGGGGCAAATTTTTGACGTCGCTGCTATACCGGCTTGGAGTTCGGATGGACACTAAACTTATGCATAATGATATCTTCTAAGATCCTCAGCATATCTGAGGGGGTCCCTGCAAATAGGTCCTACCGTTGAACACAGCTGCTCCTTAACGCCTGAAGGCAGGGCCTTGCTCATTTGGAACCATTTGGTCCCATCAGCTTCGGAGAAGGGGACCTCTTCCAACTCGTCGATCGGCTCAAAGCCAATTGAACTCCTATCGCATGGGAGTTTGACCGCATCAAGAGGTAGGAACGAGCCTCCCACCGTGGCTGTGTAGCAAGCCCGAGTGGCCTTTTGGTTGCCTTTGACGACCTCAACCCCGACCCCAACCTTAGCTGGGAACTTCATCCTCATGTGGTAGGCCGAGGGCACTACCTGAAGAGAAGCGAGGTTGGGGTGTCTGAGAATGGAATTATAAGCCGCCTTGACATCGACCACCAAGAAATCCATGGGCTCGATTCTGGAGGTCGAGGATTTCTCTGTAGTGACATTTAGAGTGATATCCTTTCGATCTGAACTGGGGTGCCTGAGAAATCGTGAAGGGTGTAGCCCACAGGCTTTAACCTTTCTCTAGAGTGCTTCAATCCCTCGATGATGGCAAGAAACATGATATTAATCGAGTTTCCGTTGTCCATAAGAATATGTCAGGCCTCGTGGTTTGCTAGGCCGAGGCTAATGACCAAGGTGTCGCAGTGAGGAATCCGGACCCCTTCAAGGTCCTCGTCTGAGAATGACACTGACATTCCTTTCCCTCGGGGAGGGGGGACAGTTGTGGACCGAATTGAGTTCCTGGACGAATGCCTTGCGGGACGAGTTTTAGTTTTCCCCCATGGGTCCTCCGTGAACGCAGTGGAGGATGGCCACCCTTTTCAGAGTGGTGGGGTTCGGATCCCACTTCCGGACGCTTGTTTGCACCTCAGGGAGAGGGGAGGCTCTTGGACCATCCTGATTGAATTTGGACAAGTATCCTCTTTGGATGATGGCTTCAGTTTCATCTTTAAGAGCCCAACAGTTGTCGGTCTCGTGGCCATGATCTTGATGAAACCGGTAGTAGAACCTCCTGTCCATCTTATTGTTATTGTTATTAGACCGAGGGGGGTGTCAGATCAACCCCTCTTCCTCCCAATCCATGAAGATGGTGGAGACACTCGCGTTCAGCGAAGTGAACTTCTCAAAGCGAGGGACCGGAGTGTTAGGTTTCGATGGTAGTCTCAGATCAAATACACAACAGAAAAATTACAAAGAAATATCGAAATCTAGCCATAGATCCATGCGAAAACCATAAATCGTGTTTAAGAGTTATACCTTGAAGATGGATCTGCTGTCTCTAGTTAAAGTCAATCATAGAACTGCAATATTGATGTGCCTTTACGGTAACCACACAAACGGATCAAATCAAGCTTTCCCTCACATCACGGTGCTAGCTGCAAGAAGGGGATGTTCCTTACGATCTCTCTCTCTCTCACAATTTCTGTGATGGTTAGGATTTTCTCATGTAACAAATTTTTCACAGATATGTATCATATATATAACTGCAGAAAATCAACCCTAAGAGAGTAATGAGGTTATTGGATTCACAATCTGACCTAGTTCAGATTCGTGTGTGGGCCTTTAAACTTTAGTCATCCCATTTAATCTAATTAAATGTCCAACCAAAGTCAGGAGTCCAAGTCTTACTTGGATCCCCAATTAACTTCATCTTATGAATTTAAATTCCAATTTCGATCCATTCTAAGTGTGTGACTATGTAGGACATTGAGAGTAATACTAAAATCATATTCTAGTATTACAAATAGTGAGCGGTATCTAGCAATACCTCACGCTACTCAAATAACGGGAATGTCAGTGATTAGACATAACCTATTCGTGACCAATGTTACCATGTAGTCTAGTCCCTTTATCCATATATCTTAATTGACCACAAGGCATAAAATATGTCACCCTTGTATAATTCAATATTTGGTTTCTTGATATCCGAGTAGACTTACTAAAACAAATAATCTCAATATCTCATATTGACTCATTTGAGCATGGTCATGCATTTTGGAGTCTCACTCAGTCAAGGATCCCATAGATATTGCTCCTGTTATGTAAGAAGGACAAATCCTGTCTAAGTCACTCATATCCCTCTGCATAATTTGTAGTATATCCGATAGTCGACTTTATAATCACATTCTTACAGGCAATGTTTGGCGACATTAAAACAAATAATTTCTCATGTAGGGAACCGTAGTGACTTCAAGTCACTGTGAGAACCGCTTATGACACTCACGTAACGATCCATGCAGCGTTCTCATGGTGGGTCAGTCCAGTACATTATTACTCTAATATGTACCCATGTGAAAACTTGATATCTCATATCCATGACCCGTGAGATATGGTGATCAGTCTACGTACATACTAGTCTCTATGTATTATTGTTATCCTAATTCACAATAATACTTGACTAGGGACATTTAAGAATAGTGTTCTGATCACAACCAATAGGATCTCATAATCAAGTCATGCACTTGATATCCCATGATATTTAACCTACTATTCTAAGGACTTTATTATGTTCATTTAATCACAATAAATAACACAATAAATGAAATGCCTCATATATGAAATAAATATCATGATACAATGTAAACTAGTAATATCAATACAGAACTGGCCTCAAGGGCATACACCAACAGTATCCCACTTGCACTAGAGCCAATCAGACATATATCTAATGCCTATAAATCTAGTGTGACCTTCATGCTTTCGTTGTGCAAGATGCTTTGTCAGTGGGTCATCGATGTTATATTTTGTCGGTACTCATATCTTCACATCTCCTCTATCGATGATCTCTCGAATGAGATGGAAGCGCCTAAGTATATGTTTGGATCACTGGTGAGATCTAGGCTCCTTAGCTTGTGCAATGGCCACATTGTTATCACAATAGAGGTCCAGCGGGTCCACAATGCTAGGAACCACGCCAAGTTTAGTGATGACCTTTCTGATCCAAACGACCTCTTTTTCTGCATTGGAGGCTGTAATATACTCAGCCTCTGTGGTGGAATCGACTACTCTCTTGGATCGAACTCTACCAGCTCACAGCTCCACCATTTAGGCAAAACACAAAACCTGATTGCGATTTGGAGTCGTACTTACCAGACTGGAAGCTAGCATCAGTGTAACCTTTTACAATAAGCTCTTCCTCGGCTCCATATACCAAGAACGAATTCTTAGTCCTTCTTAAGTTATTAAGGATGTTCTTAACAGCTGTCAAGTGACTCTCATCGGGATCGACTGGTACATGCTTGTCATGCTCAAAGCATATGAGACATCTTGACGAGTACATAACATGGCATACATGATGGATCCAATTGCATATGGATATGGAATCTTAGTCATGTGGTCTCTTTCATCTTAAATGGAAGGATATTGAGCCTTAGACAGTCTTACACCATGTGACATAGGGATAAATCCTTTCTTGGACTCTTGCATATTGAAGCATTTCAATACTTTGTCTATGTATGTACTGTGACTCAGGCCAAGCAGTCTCCTTGATCTATCTCTATAGATCTTGATGCCTAATACATAGGTAGCTTCACCCAAGTCCTTCACGGAAAAGTATTTTTCTAGCCAAGTCTTTACAGACTGTAAGGTAGGGATGTCATTCCTGATGAGTAGTATGTCATCTACATGCAACACCAAAAATAAAACTGTGCTCCCACTAACCTTCTTGTAGACACAAGGTTCATCTTCGTTCTTGATGAAACCAAACCCTTTGATTGCATCATTGAAACAAAGATTCCAACTTCTAGAAGCTTGTCCATAAATGGATCGTTGCAGTTTACACACCTTTCCAGCATCCTTTGTAGTGAAAAAAACCCTCAGGTTGTGTCATGTACACATCCTCGAGAAGATTTTCTTTTAGGAAAGCAGTTTTGACATCCATCTGCCAAATTTCATAATCATGATATGATGCAACAGTAAGCAAGATCCGAATGGATTTAAGCATGACAACTGGAGAAAAATTCTCATCATAGTCTATACCATGAACTTGTTTGAAACCTTTAGCCACCAACGGCCCCCTGAAGATATACACATTACCATCCATGTCAGTTTTCTTCTTAAAAACCCATTTGCACCCAATAGGTTTTACCCATTCAGGTGGGTCTACCAAGATCCATACTTGGTTGGTATACATGGATTCCATATCAGATCTCATGGTCTCAAGTAATTTATCAGAATCTGGGCCTTTTATAGCTTCCTCATAAGTCGTAGGCTCATCTTGACCCACGAGGAGTATATCACCATGTTGAGTCATGAGAAATCCATATCTCTTGGGTTGATAAGGTACCTACTAGACTTACGTAGACCTTGTACTACTTGAGCAGGTGGTTGTTCCACAACAATTTGTGGAGTCTGCTCTATTTCCACCATTGGTTCGTTGCTACTTTGCGAAGTTTAAATTTCTTCAAGTTCTATTGTTCTCCCACTGGTTCTTTGGAGACAAATTCTCTCTCTAGGAATACATCATTCCGTGAGACAAACACTGCCTTCGGTCGGATTATTGAAATAGTATCCCTTGGTTTCCTTGGGATATCCTATAAAGAAGCATTTATCAGATTTGGGACCAAGTTTATCAAGGACTTGGCGCCTTACATAGGCTTCACAACCCCAAATTTTTATGAAGGACACACTAGGATGCCTCCTACTCCATATCTCATATGGTGTTTCTTGAACCATTTTAGATGGAACACGGTTAGGTGTGAAAGTAGCTGTTGATAGAGAATGTCCCTAGAAGGAGCTTGGAAGATCTGCATGACTCATCATCGATCGGACCATGTCTAAAAAGGTCCGGTTCCTCCTCTCAGAAACACCATTCCATTGCGGCGTTCCAGAGGGAGTGAGTTGAGATATCATCCCGCACTCTTTTAGATGGTCATCAAAATCTTGACTTAAGTACTCACCACCTCAATCCGATCGAAGGGCTTTAATACTTTTACCAAGTTAATTTTGTACCGCATTCTTGAATTCTTTGAACTTGTCAAATGACTATGATTTGTGTTTCATCAGATAAACTAATCCATATCTACTGAAATCATCAGTAAATGTAATGAAGTACTGAAAACATCCTCAAGCCAATGTGTTGAAAGGTTCGCGCACTTCACTATGTATGAGACCTAACAGATCACTAGCCCTTTCACCTTTTCCAATGAATGGAACTTTTGTCATCTTGCCCAACAAACAAGGTTCACATACCTCATATGGTTCAAAATCAAATGAGTCAAAGAATTCATCTTTATGGAGTTTGGATATGCGGTTCTCATTTATGTGGCCCAAATGATAATGCCAGAGGTAAGTTGGGTTCGTATCATTTGGTTTGAGCTTTTTAGTATTTATATTATAGACGGGCATTTCGAGGTCGAAAATATAAAGTCCATTACTCAATTGTGAACAAGCATAACAGATATCATTCAAATAAATAAATTTTTTTTTGTCCTTTATTATAAATGAAAAATCCTTCTTGTCCTAACAAGAAATAGAAATAATATTCCTACTAATAGCAGGCACAAAATAAAAGTTTTCTAACTCAATGATAAGCCCAGTGGGCAATGATAAATGACAAGTTTCTATAACTAAAGTAGCAACTTTTACTCCATTTCCAACTCGTAGGTCAACTTCGCCCTTAGCTAATGGTCTACTCCTTTTGAGATCCTGCACATTTACACAAATATGAGATCCACATCCAGTATCTAATACCCAAGATGCAGAAGTAGATAAATTGACTTCTATAACAAAAATACCTGTAGTGGAAGTCTCACTTCCTTTCTTCTTTTTAAGCTCCTCCAGGTACTTATGACAGTTCCTCTTCCAATGCTTGGTCTCACCACAGTGGAAGCATGTGCCCTCCTTGGCCACCCCACCCTTAGGTTTCAAGGCAGAAGTGCTGGGCTTCAAATTGCCCTTGCCCTTCCCCTTGCCTTTGGGTTTCTTAATCTATTTTTTTGTCCTTATCCTTACCTTTGGCCTGTTGGACCATCATAATGGTCTTTCTCTTACTAATATTCTGTTTAGCTGTTCTTAATATGCTTAGCAGTTCTGGCAGAGGATTATCAATTTCATTCATGTTTTAGTTCATGACGAATTGACTAACTTTCTGAAAACAATTGTAGGACCATTCAGTGGTCAACTCTTGACCCAAAAGGAACCAAGCGTTTCAAGGTTCTCTATGTACCCAATCATCTTGAGCTCATGAGTTCCAGCAGGGGTTCCTTCTGCCAGTTTGCACTTAAACAATACCTTTGAGACTTCAAACCTCTTATGCCTAGCCTACTCTTGATAGAGCCTATTGAGGTGTACGATCGTATCGTAGGCATCAATGTTCTCATGTTGCTTCTGAAGCCCAGAGTTCATGGTGGCTTGCATGAGACAACCAACGTCCAAGGCATCATCTTGATGCTTTTAATGTGCATCCTTTTCGATGCGAGGGGCACTTTGCAGCATGTGGGTCAAGAATAGGCTGCTCTAGAACATACAGTTTTTTCTCATGCCTGAGGACTATCCTCAGATTCCTGTACTAGTCTAAAATTGTTCCAGACAATTTGTCATTCTCAAGGACGGATCGCAATGATAGGTTATTTGATTTGTTGGATGCCTTGGTTATCTATCAACATAAATATGCAAAATAAATATCATTTCAAAGAAATATGCAAAGAAAAAATATTTAACCATTAAAAGAAATATGCAGAGTATGTATCATGACAATGAAATATTTAATAAGGTCTTTTATTAAATGTGCCTCCTACTATTTTTATTCAAATCAACGAACCTCATCATTGACTCGAAAAATCTCATTGTAAGATTTTCTAGTAGGCCAAGATCCATATTTCACCTAGTTTTGAGTCAGCTTTGGTGGATCACCCAAAATTCGGTTATTTCGGTAAGAAACATTTTCCATTTACATCATATGCAACTCTTGGATAGTTGGGTGAGTAACACTTACTCTAATCTATCTCACAGACTAAATCCCAACTCTATGCCTCTAAACGTTCGATCCTATTGAAATAGTCTAGTTAAGTCAGACCCAATGGTTGGCAATTGAATATTAGTTTTATCCCATCGCGTCTCACTAGGATAGATAAAGGCACCCTACTTTGGCAGACCTACATTTAATCGATCCCATCCTAGATGAGTGTCATGCATTGGAAGGCATCTTATTGCAACTTAATATTTACTTTGAGGGATTTTTGTTATTTTATTAATTGATCTCACCATTCATCATCCATTAGCATACAACAATGCATCTCATACAAAATTAAAAGCATAAAATTTATGTAACATGGTTGTGGGCCTAACACACTGATTCTCTCAAGCCAATGAGAGTATCAAAAACTGAACAAAGGGATTATACCGTCTTCTCCAAGCAGCTTCCCAATCTTGTCCTTGTATGGTTATCAATTCCTTGCCTCCTCAGTGAGATTACATTTACATATAAAGAAAGAATGAACAATTGGAGTTTAGAGAGAAAAGATTACAATGAGAATGTAGAGAGAAAGGCCCGACACGCAGACCGTATTCAAAACACCAAAATATAAACAATACATCACAGAACATAAACCATGTATCACAGAACTAAGGCCACAACCATGCACCATCCATCACAGAACAGAATAATCAAAGAATATGTTGTTATGATTTTATTTAGTTTTTTTTTTAAAAAAAAAAATTTGGTTTTTAGGGAATCATTATTGCCCTACGCAGAGCTGGCACGGAAGTCAGTTGGCAGGGGTCAAGGGAGGCCATGCCTTGTGGGGTGCGGGGCAGCGCCTCGTTAGAAAAAAAATTGCCTCATCAACCCTTACCACTGCCAGAGCATGAACCTTTCATATTTTAAGAAATCCTAACGCCACTGTAAACGACGCAGGTGCATGAACTATTCATGCTTTAAGAAACCCTAACGTCATTGCAAATCACATATTTTCAGGGTTTTCAATAGTTCCAAACTGATGGCTACCATAGTGTGACATCTGTGTTAACAACCAACACATAAACAAACCCTTATATTGCAACTGTTTCAAAAATTATATCACTATGAATCTTTCTACTTACAAACATATCATGAATAATCACATATCATATATAACCGAATTATGGTTTCGCAAGTTGCTCTGATACCACTGTTAGGTTTTGATGGTAGTCTCAGATCAAATACACTGCGGAAAAATTACAAAGAAATATCGAAACCTAGCCATGGATCCATGCGAAAACCATAAATTGTGTTTAGAAGTTATACCTTGAAGATGGATCTGCTGTCTCCAGTTAGTGTCGGTCACAACAATGCAATATTTTTGTGCCTCTATGGTATCCACACGAATGGATCAAATAAAACTTTCTTTCACGCCGAGGTGCTAACTGCGGGAAGGGGTTGTTCCTCACGATCTCTTTTTTTAACAATTTCTGTGATGGCTAGGGTTTTCTCATGTAACCATTTTCCACAGATATATATCATATATATTGCTACAGATATTCAACCCTAAGAGAGTAATAAGGTTGTTGGACTCACAATCTGACTTGGTTCAAATCCGTGTGTGGGCCTTTGAACTTTAGTCAGCCCATTTAATCTAATTAAATGTCCAACCAATATCAGGAGTTCAAGTCTTACTTGGATCCCTAATTAAATTCATCTTATGAACTTAAATTCTAATTTTGATCCATTCTAAGTGTGTGACCCTGTAGGTTCCCGTTACGTTAATAGTAATACTAAAATCATGTTCTAGTATTACAAACAGTGAGCGGTATCTAGCAATACATCACTGCTACTCAAGTAACGGGAATGTCAGTGATTAGACATAACCTATCTGTGACCAATTTTACCATGTAGTCTAGTTCCTTTGTCCAAATATCTTGATTGATCACAAGCCATAGAGTGTGTATCCTTGTATAGTTCAATCTTTGCATTCTTGATGTCCGAGTAGACTTACTAAAACAAATGAGCTCAATATCTCATATTGACCCATTTGAGCATGGTCATGCATTTTGCAGTCTCACTCAATCAAGGGGCCCATAGATATCACTCCTGTTATGTAAGAGAGACAATTCCTATGTAAGTCACTCACATCCCTTCGCATGATTTGAAGTATATCCAATAGTCGACTTTATAATCACCTTATTACAGACAACGTTTGACGACATTAAAACATATAACTTCTCATGTAGAAAATCGTAGTGACTTTAAGTCAAATGACTACATACACCATGGTCACTGTGGGAACCGCTTATGACACTCACGTAACGATCTATGCAGCATTCTCCTGGTGGGTCAGTCCAGTACATTATTACTCTAATATGTATCCATATGATGACTTGATATCTCATATCTATGACCCGTGAGATATGGTCATCAGTCTACGCACATATTAGTCTTTATGTATTATTGTTGTCCTAATTCACAATAATTCTTGATTAGGGATATTTAAAAATAGTGTTTTGATTACAACCAAAAGGATCTCACAATCAAGTCATGCACTTGATATCTCATGGTACCTACAATTCTAAGGATTTTATTATGTTCATTTAATCACAATAAACAAGATAGTAAATGAAATGCCTCATATATGAAATAAATATCATGATACAATGTAAACTAATAATGTCAATACACAACTGGCCTTTAGGGCATACACCAACACGGAGGAGGACGTCTATTTCCGGAGGTATCCTTCTGAGCCTTCTTTGGGGCCTCAGAACTGTCCATCTTTCTGTTCCCCTTGGCGGGGGATTCTTTCCGACCTCTGAGGTGTAAAGCCTTTGTAGCCCATATATACTTCTTGCTCCGAAGAAGGAAGTCAGGTAAATTGGTAGGTGGCTTCTTGGCCAAGGAGGTCTTTAACAGATCGTGTCGCACATTGTGCAGAAAAGCAACGGTAGCAACCCCAGCATCGTAGGAGGAGATAGATCGGGCCTCGGCTGTAAAATCTCTGGAAGAAGTCCCAAATGGACTCCTTATCCGTCTGTTTGAGGTCAAGTTGGGAATCGCTTGTCTTCTCAGCCTTACGGCTTGTCACAAAATGAGCGAGGAAGCTCTCCTCGAGCTGGTTGAATGAGAAGATGGAGTGAGGGGCAAGTCGGGAGTACCATTCTCGAGCGGGGCCCCACAACATAGCAGGGAATGTGCTGTAGAGGAGGGCATCCGATCTGCTGTGAATCATCTTGAGGGTTTTGAACCCCTCGATGTGATCAGCCAGATCTGACTTACCGTCGTAGGTCTCGAAGGCTGGAGGCCTAAAGTTCCTCAGGACCGGGGCTTTGAGGATGTGAGAGGAGAAGGAAGGTCAAACTGGACGGTATCCTCAGGCTGATTGCCTCTCGCCATCCCCTATTCGAGCGATCCGGTCTTCCATCCCCTACAGTTGCTTAAGTACTGCACATTCATGTCCTTCGGATTGGGTCTACCCATAGGAATCTTCGTGCTCCGTCCCCCCGGTGCGGAGGTTGTCGGTGTGATGGTCGTTTTGAGCCCCGCCTTAGAGGGTCTGGAGGACCCTAATTCCAAAACTCCTGCAACCCAGCCTTCGTCACATAGCCTCCTTCTTCATGGCCATTTGGGGGTCGGCATTTCCATTCACATTCCAGTTTTCAATGGTGATTTCTTGCTTATCAACTTAGAAAATGCCTTGGATTGCATGCCATTTCGTCTTAGTTATTCTAAGAGTTTTCCTCACCCATGAGAGTCTAGGATTTTTAGGTATCTTGCCCCCCTCTCTTCCTATCTCCCCACTGGTTCTAACTCATCCATTTTCTGAATGCTTTCTCCGTCGGTCACTTCATCATTCACATAGGGATACATGTGCGAGCCCTCCTGCCCGGGAGCCCGCGGTTCGACCGGTTCCTTTCCTCTTCCATGAGAATCTCTATTTCTCGAGAGTCTTCGGTCCAACTCGAGCTTTGAATCCCGCCTAGCATAGAATTCCTCGTTTCGTTAGATGTTACTACGGGCCAAGCTAAACTACTATTTGAGATTGAGACGGGTCCCCTTGGGAGCGACTGCGCTCCTTTTTCTGACCTTGTGAGAATTGGCAGCTTCGGCTCGGAGGATGATTCAAGGGTCCTTTGTTTCTTGAGCAGTTAAGGCGATGGCGAAGGTCCTCCTCGTTCTATCGATTACTGAGGACATTTCAGAGGTCCGAAACTATTGTACGGTCGACCCGCCGTGCAACCAAGTGAGAGGCGCTTGGAGCCGGCCTCTGCTGATGCTCGTCCTGCGGATGTTGCGATGCCTGGGTGACAGGATGACTGCAAGACAGATGAGGAGGAAGAGGTGGAGGAGGTCGGCCTGATGCCCCGCGGTTGTAGTCTTCTTGGCCTTGGCGGCCTTGGGAAAAGATGGATACGATGTAGGATCAGTGTCAGAGGGTGGATTTGTATTTTCCACAGACGGCGCCAATCTGATGTTGTTGTTTTCTGGTGTGGGAGTAATAGATGATGAGTTCTTTTGTTGAGGAGAAAACATAGATCTCGATCATAGATCTGACCCTGATATATGTAAGTGGAGTATGTGGACTGGTGGTGGTTGTCAACCGTCAAACACCTGCAAAAAAGCTTGAGACACCGAGAGTATTCCCGAAGATAGGTCCTCTGACCATTAAGTCAGTAGCTGAGAGATTAAAGGTAGTCTTTAATGGAAACACATTGATTACCTTTTAACCATAGAGGTAAACCTGTAGTTATAGGTTCGTGAGAATTTGTTAGGAAAAAATTCCCCAGTTGCTGTTGTTGTTTATTTTGGTGTGGGAGCAAACAGATGAATTTGTGGGTTCGTAGGGAATCGAATGGGTCAAACCTGAACACTTCCATCAATGTTTGACTGGCTTCTCGTTGCTGCCGTTGACCTGCACAAAGTTCGAAATACCTGGGTTGATCCCGGCGATGAACCCTCCGACGCTCTTGTCAGTAATCAGAAAAAGATTATGAAAGAGTTTTAGGTTGGCAAAGAGTGATGACCTTGTAACGGTAGGAGGAGGGGGGTACTTATAGTCGCCGTTGGGATCTGTTTCGAGATAAGAACAAATGTCTACCAGTGTGGATGGATAGAAGTGGTTAGAACCACCTCCTAGGGATAAGGACGAATTTGGATTTCTCCATATCCTTCTAGGCTGGCTTGTAACGGGTTGGGACCCGTATCCAGTTGGGCAGATCCGTTCATGGGCTGTTGGGCTCTGAAGAAGATACCCACTTCTTATTTCGGACCCGTTTACAGGTGAAATACCGTTCTACCCCTGAAAGCTTTAAGATTCGTGCCCGATTTGAACAGATCCGATTTATTCCTATTTTAGCCATATCATGAGCCCCCCACTCCTAAAGATTGTGTGTTACAGCCTTTAGAGAGTAGTTTTACTATTTCAATGGCGTACGAGACTTTATCGGAGTTCTTAATAGAAGTTCAGATCTTGTTCGAGGAGTAACGATATTTTTCTAAGCTGGCAACATGCCTAAAATCATTCTTAGGCTCTTCTGAATTTTTGGTGATTTTTTTCGATTTTTTAACTATTTTTTGAATCATTTATTTAATTTTGCAAAGTGGTGTTCTATTTTCAAAGAGTACTAATTAACCATTCTAATTAATAATTATTTACCCAAGGGCTAAAAAATATTTTCCTGAATTTATAATTATTTTTTAGAATTTGTAACTAATTTTCCTGAATTTTTAATCAATGTTTGCAAGTTTAAAATAATTAATTAGAATTATAATTAAAATTAAAGGGTTAATCAGATGAATAATGACGTGGCGCAATCTGGGGCGTCAATCGTGCTGTTGACGCAAATTTCTGAGTGGTCTGAGGGCGGATCAACACTTTGCTGATATGGCATCATCTGGACTGTTGGATCTGGAGTGCGCATCGGGAGGCAGGTAGTTTCCCCTCATGAGCAGCTCAGTAGCTCGGTAGCTCAGATTTCAGATCCAAGTTACGTGGCTCCATCAGGGTGGTTGATTACGATCAGGAACGAATCACGAAGGATTAGTTTTTCCCCCATGAGCAGCTCGGTAGCTCGGATTTCAGATTCGAGCTACGTGGCTCCATCTGGACGGTTGATCACGATCAGGCACGAATCACGAAGGATTAGTTTTTCCCCCATGAGCAGCTCGGTAGCTCGGTAGCTTGGATTTCAGATCCGAGCTACGTGGTTCCATCTGGACGGTTGATCCTGATCAGGCGCAAATTGTGAGGCAGTTGTTTTCGCCAATTCGCAGCTCGGTACCTCGGTAGCTCAGATTTCAGATCCGAGCTTCGTGGCATCATCTGGACGGTTGATCCTGATCAGGAGCGAATTGTGAGGTGGTCATTTTTGCCAATTCGCAGCTCGATACCTCGGTAGCTCGGATTTTAGATCCGAGCTACATGGTGCCATCTGGACGGTTGATCCTGATCAAGCGCAAATTGTGAGGCGGTTGTTTTCTCCAATTCGCAGCTCGGTATCTCGGTAGCTCGAATTGTAAATCCGGAGTACGTGGCGAGATCTGAGCCGCTTGATGAAGATCTGGCGCGAATTGTGAGGAGGTTGTTTTCTCCAATTCCCAGCTCGGTACCTCAATAGCTCGGATTGTAGATCCGGAGTACGTGGTGAGATCTAAGCCGCTTGATGAAGATCTGAAGCAAATTGTGAGGCGGTTGTTTTTGCCAATTCGCATTTCGGTACCTTGGTAGCTCGTTTTTTTAGATCCAGAGTACGTGGCGAGATCTGAACCATTTGATGAAGATCTGTCGCGAATTGTGAGGCGGTTGTTTTCGCCAATTCGCAGCTCAGTACCTCGGTAGCTCGGATTGTAGATCCGGAGTACGTGGCGAGATCTGAACCGCTTGATGAAGATCTATCACGAATTGTGAGGCAGTTATTTTTGCCAATTTGCAGCTCGGTACCTTAGTAGCTCGGATTGTAGATCCGGGGTACGTGGCGAGATCTGAGCCGTTTGATGAAGATCTGGCGTGAATTGTCAGGCGGTTGTTTTTGCCAATTCGTAGCTCGGATTGTAGATCCGGAGTACGTGGCGAGATCTGAGCCGCTTGATGAAGATCTGGTGTTGTGCGGCGGTTGTTTTCGCCAATTCGCAGCTCGGTACCTCGATAGCTCAGATTGTAGATCCGGAATACGTGGCGAGATCTGAGCCACTTGAGGAAGATCTGGCGCAAACTGTGAGCCGGTTGTTTTCGCCAATTCGCAGCTCGGTACCTCGGTGGCTCGGATTATAGATTTGGAGTACGTGGCGGATCTGAACCGCTTGATGAAGATTTGTCGCAAATTGTTAGTCGGTTGTTTTCGCCAATTCGCAGCTCGGTACCTTGGTAGCTCAGATTGTAGATCCAGAGTATGTGCTGAGATATGAACCGCTTGATGAAGATCTGTCGCGAATTGTGAGGTGGTTGTTTTCGCTAATTCACAGCTCGGTACCTCGGTAGCTCGAATTGTAGATCCGGGGTACGTGGCGAGATCTGAGCCGCTTGATGAAGATCTAGCGTGAATTGTAAGGCACTTGTTTTTGCCAATTCACAGCTCGGTACCTCGGTATCTCGGATTGTAGATCCGGAATACGTGGTGAGATCTGAACTGCTTGATGAAGATCTGTCGCGAATTGTGAGGCGGTTGTTTTCGCCAATTCGCAGATTCCGTCGCTTAGGCATTTGGTGGGCCTTTGCGGGGGTCCAAAACGCTTGAAAGCCCACTCGAACCTTCTTTTTTACAATAAGACTCTACCCCCTCTCACCCTTTACCCATCTTCACTTTTCACTCTCTCAGTTTGTTTTTGCTCTTGGGTGGCTCCGCTAGCAGTCGTGGCCAAGCGTTCAATTTTCCGGCGAACTATTCTGACCGTAGCTGTCACATCAAGGTAATTATATACTTTACTTTATAACTTACAAGATGTCTAGAGTGTCATCGGGGAGTGAGACCTCCACCTCGGACCAAGAGAGCGGCTGACCATTAGTGGTCTCCTCGGTGGTGGACAAGAGGAAGGAAGTAACGGGGTCGGCAATCGTGGAGACGACCGTGGAGGGCATAAGGAGAGCTGGCGAGTTAGGCAGGCTACCGTCCATGCTATCAAGCCTCGGAAAGGTGAGGGATTACTACGACAACCTTCTATCCAAGGTGGTATACGGGAGGTCGGCCACATATAAGGAGAATAATCCGAGGGAACACTCCAAGGTCGACGATATCCCCTCGGTTCTAACCGAGGGGGATCTGCAGCGCATCAGGAAAGGATTCAAGATACTGAAGAAATATACTCTGCTCCTCCCTGGTCCAGGATTCTGAGCGTGTTCGTAGACTTCGCCTGACACGTGCGTCTTCCCATACGACGCGCTCAATGCCGGCCTTCGACTGCCCTTGCCACCCTTCGTGACCGAGGTGCTGCAATGGTCCAGATTGAGCCCAGTCCAGTTCATGCCGAACATGTGGCGGCACGTCATCGGCTTCATCCTCCAATGCCAAGCGGTGGGGGTCGAACCTCGGCTCATCTTGTTCCGAAGTCTTTATCGAATCAATCATATGAGCAAGATGGAGTACCGATATTACCTATCACCGCGGAAGGGTGTCAAGCTGATCGAGAATCCGGACTCCATCAAGCATTGGAAGGAGAAGTACTTTCTGATTGGAGGTCCCCAACCGTGGGGTTTTCCGACGAGTTGGAAGGAAGACGTTCCGAAGTGGACGAATGCCGAGCCCGTGCTGACTAAGGAGGAGGAAGTGGTCGCGCCGAAGATCCTCAGTCTTCCGACCCTGAGTTGAAAGGATATAACCGAGGGGGTTCTCTTCGGTGGGGGTCTCAGTCCGATCGACCCTAGTATGCTTCATTTATTGTCCTTCTTTTATTCCGAATATTGTTTTCTTCTCTCGCTAACTTCTTCGGTTTTTATTTTCTCAGAGGCCCCCGGTATGGATTTCTGAGCCATGCTACTCAAGCAAGGTGTGGGTGCCAGAAAGGGCTCCGACAACAAAAAGAGGAAGAGGATGACGGTGGGACCCTCGTCCAGCTGGGCTACCAAGGCACCATTGGCGGCGACCCCAGTAGTGGACTTGGTATCCACTTCCCCTTCCACTCCATAGGAGACCCTTCCCCAAACCACACCTTCCGACCCCTCTGCCGAGGCCTTCTCCGTCAAAGCTGTGCTAGCACTTGAGGCGCCGCCTCTTACCGTCGAGTCAGAGGCCATCCTCACCGAAGAGCATAAGAAACTCTTCGTCCCCGACTGGCGGGTGATGAAACACGATGGCTTCCTCGGCGATGCTGCCATGAGCATGTAGGCTCTGCGTCACCTGCCGAACCCGAAGGACCGAGCGACGTTGAAGGCGGGGACCATGGGCGACGATGCGCTCGAGATCGCCAGGGCCACGATGTCGGTAAGTGCCCTTGTTTTGCCTTCAGAATTTCAAAATTTGTTGCGCTCGATACTCTAAGTCTTTTCATTTCCGTCTTTCAGATCACGTGTCACTTCAGCCACCTACTAGAGCAGTTTGCCGAGCAGGAGAAGGAGCTCAAGACAAGGTGCGACAAGGACCGGGCCTAGAGAGCTAAGGCCATGAAGTTGTACGAGGCGGAGAAGTATCTCTCGGAGTCCCGAGCTACTCAGATTAGCATTCTCGAGGCGGCCCTAGTCAAGGCGAATGAGCGCACTGCTGTGGAAGCGGCAAGGGCAGACGTGGAGAAGGCAAAGGCCGAACAGAATAGGGAGAAGGACCTAAAGGACTTCGAGGAAATGTTAAAGGAAAGGGAGGCAGCGGTGACTGCGGCTGCGATGGCGATCCAAGCCGAGGTAGAGGCCTATATGCTCACAAACATGGAGGAGTCTTACGCTCCAGCCCTCAAGCACGTTGCGGCTCGTATCCCCAACTTCGAAAGCTCGGGGTATAGCCTGTATGCCCCCATTGAAGGCGAGGAGTTGGTGGCAGCCACAGCAGCAGAAGAAGCCGAAGGAGAAGGAGAACAAGAAGAACAAGGAGAGGAAGAGGGCGAGGGGGACACAGTGGTGGCAAACCCGCAGACAACGATTGTGGAGGTACCGAGGGAGATCGCGGAGCAGTCCCCCAAGGTGGCTCCTTGACTCTGGGTCTACTTGCTCGTCTTTGTTTTTTGTTTTGTACTGCCTTATAACGGACTAGCCACCGCTTTTTTACTTGTGAAATTCATAATGAAATATCTTTTTTGAGCAAGTGTTAGTGAGATTTTTGAAATGATTGAGAGTTCGTCTCACTTTTTAGTTGCCTTGTAGTAGTTTCATTAGACTTGGGAATTTAAATTCTTCTTGACTTTCTCAGATTTTCGAAGTATCACGCCTTCGATCTGATCTAGGGGTCGCGAAGTTGGGCCTCGCTCGGTCTCGAGAGAGGCTTTTTAAAGCCGAATCGGAGCTGAATCTTCTAAAGCTGACGTTGGCCCGTCGAGACTCCGAGTTGAAATGCCTAGAGGATAAGGCTCGCGAAGTTCCCTTTGAAGGAGAGAAGACGTGTCCCTCGATGGCCGTTAGCCAAGGCTTAAGGCTCAAATTCCTCTATCAGTCTCTGTTCGATGCCAGGGCTGAGAGAGACGGGTTGAAGAACGTAGTACTTGAGAAGAGCTTGGAGGTGGCACACCTTTGGAGGGCTATCTCCGAGGCTTCTCGTGGGGGCAGCTTGAGCCGAATGCCTCGCCTGAAGGTTAGAGTGACGGACGACTCGCTGAAGGAACGAATTGCGCATCTAGAGGCGGAGAACATCCGTTTGCGATGGCTTTCTGAGGGGAGTAATGTCAGAAGCACTTCCTGCCCCCGTGTAACACCTTGGATTTTCAAATCTTATTTATATTTGGAGTTGTTTGATTTTACGTGTTGTGCACGTGCAAATTTATGCATGCATATCTCTAAAAATATTTCATAAACTAGTAATTCCAATTATTCTTCTTTTTTAGAAAGCATAATTTAATCCTAAGCCTAATTTGTCTCTTTGTAGCCCACATTAATTAATTAATTAATTAAATTAGTAGAGCCCATGGTCTCTTGGCCCAATAGTAAGCCCATTCAATTTAATTCTTTCTTTATTTTAGCCTAACTTGTAGTGTAGACTCAAATAATAGACAATTAATTAAACTAACATGAACAACTTGTAAGTGGGGGATACTAGGGTGGCACGTGCATGCACTAGAGTGTGCAAAGCACACCCTTGAGCTTGGCCGGATTATGCATGGGAGAAGAGGGAGAGTGGATGAGGTGGAGAGGTGGTTACTCCATCATGGAAAGTTATGGAAACTCCCTAATTCATCTAGGCCCTTGATCCTTAACCACTTGATCTAATCCTAGCCTTCTATTCTCACTAAAAATTTGTATAAATACCTCCCCCCTACATTAGTTATCCTTGCACCTAATCTATTTCAAAAGAGAAAGATAAAGAAATACAATTAGAGAGTAAAAGATTGAGAGAATAGTGAGTTCAAAAGATTGAGTGGTGTGCCATTGTGTGTACTCTTTCCCATTGGAGGTCGGCATTTCTTCAAGGAGCAAGGAGAGAGCTCGGGTTTGCTTCAAGCTAGGAGGAGACGACTTGTGGTGGCTCAAACTAGGAGAAGAAGGTCACTTTTGATCATTCTATGAGTTCTTAGGAGTTCATTTTGTTTTCTCTCCAAATAAGGTGGGTAATTTTCTCCAACTTCTAGATAGTTACCATGCTAGGTTTGTGTTTTGACTATGCTAGAATAGATAAGTGAAAATATTGCTTTATATTAGTACCATGATTAAAGAGAAAAAGGAACATATGTGAAATTGCATGAAATGACTAGTGAAATTGATTGAATGATATGATTAGATTTGTTGTTGTGGTAATTTGATATTGCTCTAGCATGTTAATTTAGAATGAATGATTCTCCATGTTGAAATATTCATGTATGTGGAAAAAGTGCAAATTTAAGAAATGTGCTTATGTGAAAAATACAAATTATGAGAATCTCCATGTTATAAAAATAAGATTGATTAGTAAATTATGCATGTTTATGGTTAGTATGATTGATACTAAATAATCCTAAAGTTGTAGGTTAGTTGTTGGAAAAATGAACATTTTGTAATTTAGGCCAAGTTCAAGAGATGATCAATTTGTGTGTTAATCAAAAGGAAAGAAGAAAACTCATTAGTCTAATAAAGAGGAACCAAATTATGATTGAAAGATATCAAGAAAAATTTCTCTTTGAAAAAGAAGTTATTAATAGAATATTATGTGATTTCATGTTCACTTTGTATAAATAAAAGTGTAGTACTTTATAGGAAAAATGAGAATTAAATGGCTTTAAAAACCCTTAATTTACTATTTAATTTGAAAAAAATCCAGTCAGGAATTTATTTTAGTTTTAAATAAGAACAAATCACATTTTCGAAGAAATGATTCTTTTAATGAACTAGAATAGCTACAGTCGTATACAAAACAAATTCAAATTATTTTCCCTACGGGTTAGTCACTCTGTCCATACTGGTGAGTGGGTGCAAATTAAAAACGTCACTGTAGTAGGAGGTCATGGGTTCGAATCTTGGCATAAACTCTTTATTTTTATTTTTTGAAAATAACCCATTACTGAGACTTCGAGTATAAATGAATTAAAACCCCCCTTGTAACACGTGGGCGCTCTGTCCTCTTTGGTTAGCCGCTGCGCCATAGTATATTACTGTAGCGCTGCTGCTATTGTTGCGGGTTTGAAACCTGGCTTCGGCCAAGGTTTTAATTTTCAATTTTTGGGAGAAATTAATGTTTTTAAATGATTTTTTTGTGAAATTAAATTATAAAAATTATGTTAATTATCCTTAGATTAATTTGAACTTATCTAGAAAATTTCTATGGATTGATTAAGAATTGTAGATAAAGATTAAAGAGATTATAAGGGTGTTTAATGTGACAATTAAAGCAATTTGTATTTCTCATCTTTGGGGAAAATGATGTGAAGTTATTTTGAGAATTCGTGACTTAATGCAAATGTGAATAATTTCGCTTGGTTTAAATAAATGAGATTTTAAACTTATGAATGCAAAGAAAAATTATGAGATTAAATATGTAATTCGAGAAATTGTGAAAATGAAATTATCTTGTCTCTTTATTGTGGAAAGTAATGCATAAATTGAAATGAAGAAGAATCATGATAATTTATGAAAATATTGATGAGTGTGAATACTCAATTTATGAACATGAAATGAGATTTTGAACTAGAGGGTAGCTAAGTCCTATTACTGGCAATTGAATGAGTTATATTTGTTGAGATGAATTATCAATATAAAAGACCAGGTTGGTCATGTTGTTGATTAAGATCGGTATAGAGGAAAGAGCTAACTCTAGGGGTTGATTTTATTCATGATTCAAATAATTAAGGATTAGACACATAGTGGTGATGTGACGAAAGTGAGAAAAAAACACGAGTATGAGGGCCAACGGATTGGCGGTGTGAGAGTGACTCACAGATTGCATGCTTGATGCGTCGTGACACGACGTAAGCACTACTCCAGAATTATCGTCCTGGTGGCGACGCTTATGGGGTGTTTGGTGACTACGGGTGGTGCCATCGTTCCACGACGGAGGCTGAATTGTCTATAGATTGCCTGCATGATGCGTCATGTCAGTGCGTGGGATTCCCCTCCAGATTGTCTGGACATGGGCTCGTAATTCATAGAACATCTAGGATACTTACCGTAGTTACCGTAATAGTTTAAGTCATGGCGAAGGACTGAACCCTACAAGATGAAGTACGATTAAGGGCTTGCCCTCGGACCTATGTAGTATAGGATGCATAGAATCCGAACAAGTGCGCATTAGTGTCATATAATATAACAACTGCATTAAGGATTAAGTGCACGGCACAACATGACATCTATAGAATAGTCCTCGTAGTTTTGTTTGTGACAAGTGTTTGCTTTCTATGTAGTGGAAAATTGATATTTTATATCCTTGCATCAGTTGACTGAACTGACGAGCCCATAGTTTCTATGCAGGATAAAGAGATTGACAAGATTAAAGTATGCATGCTGCTTAAAGAATGTTTCAAGTGTTGTATATTTTATTCATGTAATTATTGTAAATTGCTTCCGCTGTTTAAATATAATTTAAAGATGTAACTTTGATGTAATAAAAGTTTTAATTTCCTTGTAAAATTGCACGAAGAGAAGTGAAAAGATCCTGTGGAACTTTGAATTCAGTCTGTTTTGGAATTCGGGGTGTTACAAAGATATTCTTGACTTCATGCCATTATTGACTCTAAAATATCAAATCCTTCATGCATTCACGTAGTATTGATAATAGAAGTTATTCATGCATGACACCGCACAAATAAACTATTGTAGAATTGATTATTAGGTTGTTGAGCTTGAATAATTGATTGATGCCTCGTTGATGTTAAACTAGTGTATGGATGTATTTTTCATTGTGCTTACCATTTTATTTTGTTTACTAAGATTTGCTAACTATTGTGGTCAAGTTCCTCATGTTTAGATCGCTTTTATTTTATGAAATATGTTGAACCCTGATTTTCACAGTCTGCCTGAAATTTGTGAGACCTTTTTGACATAAAAAATTATAACTTTCTGAACGGAAATTGTAGCCCTGTGTTTCTAGTTTTCAGAACATCTAAAATATTTGTTATTGCAAAAGTTCTGGTGTTTTTACTACTACTGCCTTTTTTACTTTCAGAATTCCTGATTCATGTGTTCTTCATGTTTAAGTTAGTGAAAAGCTAAGTTAATTTTAGAATATTGCCTTGATAATTTTCATATTGTTAGTTGACATGATTAGGA
Organism: Hemerocallis citrina; assembly: GCA_017893485.1. Classification (NCBI taxonomy): domain Eukaryota; kingdom Viridiplantae; phylum Streptophyta; class Magnoliopsida; order Asparagales; family Asphodelaceae; genus Hemerocallis; species Hemerocallis citrina. The sequence goes on from CM030366.1 coordinate 27,637,835, forward strand.
ACTTAATAGATATTTTTGAAGATTTAAAATTTGGATTTTTACTGGTTTTACTAATGTAACAACTAAATGACGATATTCAGACAGAACTTGTAATCAGTAAAGAATGATGTAATTTACCTATCTATTGTTATCAGATTTTGTATTTTAAATATGCGTTGGAACCAGGCAGGAATCTACTTTCAAGAACTTCTGACGGATCCAGTTTTGGATCTCTATAGCAGCGGAAAACATGATTTTGGTGTAGTAAGCTATTGCTTTCCAGAATTGTGTTTCCATATTTTCTTTATATAATTGTATATATATCGTTATATTGAATAGATTGAAGTGTATAAATTTCATTGCATGATCCTAATATATTATTGTCACCATTCTAATTGTCTCATTCTAATTGATTCTCCTATTGTTACTTCTATTGATACCATCGTTATCGAATTTATCTCATTGCATAATGTATTGATTGCATCGATAAAATGTTGGACAAGATGGGATTTAAGGGTGACCTAGTAGTGAACAATATAGGGGACTGTACTTGGAAGGGAGCTAGTGGTTTCCCTATTGTTACTGAACAATTGAATAACTGGATACCTCTATATTATTCCTTGGACATTGATACTGAATAACTGAATGACTGAATAACTGAATAACTGAATACTGAAAATCGTTTACATGTTTTCCCAAGTACATGATCTATAGAATTCACTACTAGAGTCTAAACGACATTGATTGCATGCATCGAACTTGTGGTATGGGACGCGCTAGTACGTGCTTTAGTTATGCTAAAAACTAATAGACTTAAGGATTGACACAATATTGACACTGTATATTGAACATTGTCATTGCTATTGATATTGAACATTGCTATTTATATCGACATCGACCATTGAGTGTTGGCATCGAATATTGAAATATCGTTTATTTTTATACCCATCGCATTGTTATCATTGATATTAACTGTTGCTATCGTCAATTGTTATTGATTCCTATTGTTTTAATGAATTCATTGTTATACCGTATTTCTATTGTTCATTGCTTTCTCTACTTGCTATCCATGACTTGCTCTATGGATAATTTTTCTCCTCTTTTTAGATGAGGTATTCATAGGTGATCAAGGAGAGTTACCTGCAGGACTTGGAGAACAGACTTTCTGAGGATTTATTGCTTTCTAGATTGATCGTTATTTTATTCGACTTCTTGTACTGAGATTTATTAAAATTGTATTATGGGCTTTTGACCCGGAGATTATTTTTTTTTCCAGACGTTGGATTATCGTATTTGGTTATTTCATGTTTTATTCCAAGTATTGTTATTCGTGTGATTGCTCTTATTGCATGTGTGGTTGTATTTATCTTGTGATATTGTTGAGTTAAGCAATAACAACTTATGGATGACGAAAGTCATTCGCTGAGCCAATGTCACGCGCTTGTGTTCCGTGTTTTTGGGAAGCGGGGCGTGACAGTTTGGCTCGATTTTTGAGGAGCTTTCGTTAGGGGATGGTGTGCTAGGGTTTCAGGATACTAGTGTACACATATAGAGGTGCATGTGTGTGTGTTTAAATTAATATTTATGTAAGATTCGATTGAGTTTTGGTTGAGTTTCGAAATAGTCAAATTTCAGATTTTTGTTTTTGTTGAATCTAATTTCATGTTGTTGATATATTCAAATAATGTTTTGAGGGAATAATTCTATATTTGGAGAGAGTAAATTCTCAGTTTTGAGGGTCTATTTATTGCAATTTTTAGAGATAAAAAAAATTGAGTTCTAAAGAGGTATTTTTCAATTTCTAAAAGTGGCAAGTTTCAAATGTTATAAAAAGGGTGAGTTTTAGTTTACCGATGATTTGGAGCTACTATGTTCGTGTTAATGGTTTATAAATTTGGCGACAGATTCTATGGTTATGGAGTAAGTATAAACTCACTTTTCCAGAATTTAATATTCACTTTTAAATGGAATGCTCTTAAGAATATGAAGGCATAAGTTTTAGATATAAGGAGAAATGAGTTTTCAGATTTTTGCATGTTTGAGTTGCAATTTTGAATGTATAAATCTATACTTTTGTAGATGAGTTTCTCTGTTTTGAGAGGTTATATGTTTCAGTTTTGAAGGGTAATTATTCCAGAATTGTAAGGGGTATTTTTCAGTTTTAAAGAAGTGTACATTTCAGATTTTGGAAACTATACAATTTTAGATTTTTGGGATGAGATCCCATATATTTATGAGATTTGTTTCAGTTGAGATTGAATGAATTTCTAGTTAAATAAATTAAACTTTAGAAATGAAAAGAAAGTGAGATTAAAAAGGTGAGTTTAAATTTTTTTCGTAAGTTGAATTTGTTTCCATATATGAATATTTTGTATTATTGAACCAAGTTGGGTTGATTTGAGATTTAGGGTTATGTTGTGGACCCTAGTAATTTAGTTGAGGATTTTTGATGTGGTGAGCACTAGAGGTTGAGCAAGACCCAGAATTACCGGCAGTAAATTAATTAATTGTGGGAATTGGTCAGGAAGGGCTAGTGCTCCTAGTTTTGTGGGTTTAAGTCGGTAGGGTGAAGCTAGCTCTAGGTGGTTCAGGTTACTTATATGTATACATAAGAATAGGCACTAGATGGTGATATGATGAAATAAGAGCAAACGTGAGTTATGGACTCTAGATGATCTGCAGAGTGAGATAATCCCCAGTATTTCAGAACGATGGATGAAATAGGCAACAGATTGGTCTCCAGCAATCCGGGGCGAGAGCAAATACTTGAAAAATGTATAAATCTCATAGTAGTCATAGTAGTAGGTTGCATAACAATGGATTGAACCCTATAAAGTGAGAACGATAAGGGCTTGCACCGGACCTATGTAAAATGGGATGTATAGAATCTGACATGTCTACATTAGAAATCATCGTGTGAATTGCTTTCTTGAACATTGTTTAATGCATTTCTCTTTTGCTTTCTTGACACACACTTACTTAGTATAGTTTCACTTGTTGTTTATTGAATCTTTCATCATTATTTCATTTCATGTTATGTGGCAAGTTAATGATTATGAGACTTTGGAAGATTGCTATTACTATAGTATTGCGTCAGTTGCCTTCAACTGACGTCTCCACTCTGCTGGTCAGTTTTTTACAGGATTTGCAAGTGCGTTGCTCAAGCAAAATGGAAGCTTGGATTTGAGATGGTTAAAGTTTAAGTGTTGGGTTGTGTTGTAATAAAGATATTTAATTTTTTTCCCGCTGTGCAAATGTAAGAAAGAATTGTTGTAATAAAAAGTTTTAATTTTTCCCTGTTTTTGATATTGTGTTTGGATTACATTGAAGTTGATTCTGGAAATTGTGTCACTTATTTCTAATTTTATTTATTGAAAATTCAGGGAGCTGCATCGATACCTAGAATCCTCCCTTTTTTGATATTGTGTTTGGATTACATTGAAGTTGATTCTGGAAATTGTGTCACTTATTTCTAATTTTATTTATTGAAAATTCAGGGAGCTGCATCGATACCTAGAATCCTCCCTCCAATCTCGATCTTACAGTTAGCATAATACCGATCGGTTGTCAGTGTTTCACCCAACGAGTTTTGTTGTCCAGCTGGGTGAAATGCCGAGCATTCCTGTGACGACCCTTCTCGAGTTCCCATACTCGCAGATTCAGAGCGGCGATGTTTTTCTTATCCTCTGCATGATGAGCCTCCATGTGGGTTACTCTCTACTTATGGATGATCAACTGCTTCCAGAGAGAAGTGATTATGTGGTCATTCTTGTCTCGAACTGGCACTTCATCCAATGATTCACTTTGTGATTCTGGCGGGGGTGGAGTGATCTCGCGAGACTCGGGCAGTTTCTCCTCTTCTTCTTTTGGGTCTTCTTCTTCCACTTTGGGGTCCTCAATGAACAGTTCCTCTTCCACCGGGTTTTGGTTATCCGCTGTCTTATAGCGAAAGGAGGAGAACATATCAGCGTATAGAGCAACGCAAATGTAAGTTGATGCAACTATAATGGTTAAATCATTATAAAATGAACTCACGCTTCTAATGTCCACTCTAATGTGTTTTCCTTATAATTTTGTACTACATATTGAAGTTGGCTCTGATACCACTCTGTAACGCCCTGAATTCCAAACATATGTTATTCGAAGCATAACAGGATATTTAACTTCAATTCGTACAAAATACAAGGAGTTTAAAACTTTTCATTATACGTTGTATGTTAATATACACAGTGGAGGATATACAACTTTAACATTCACTAACTTTAATCTGGCAATAATCACCGGTATCAACTCATCTTTACATCTTTCGCTAATCCATGTCCTGCACTTGAAAACCATGGGCATGTCAGTTGCATACAACTGATGCAATGCTATCATACAGCGGTTTCACCATCTTAACAATCACAAACTTGAATGCAGAAAAAGAAAAGTGACTATCCTAATTATGTCAGTGTATGATATGAACCTGATGCCTAATGCAGACATTCACACTACGATGACACTAATGCATACTTGTTCGGATTCTATGCATCCCATACTACATATGTCCGAGGGCAAGCCCTTAACGTGCTCCTCAATATAGGGTTCAATTCCTCGCAATGAAAATCCTACTACGGTAACAAAAGCAAGGTTTAGACATTCCACGAGTACAGATTCCAGTCCCGGAATCCACCGCCCAACTATACAGAATCCTCGTCGTGCGAACATCCCGCAAGTGCCGCTCTTACCCCAGAATATGTTGGAGATATGCCTCTTATCGCCCGACTATTCATGATCCCGGAATCTACCGCCCGATCAATCATAATTCCAGATTTAATTAAGGCTCATCTCACTTTGCAAGCAACCACAGTTCCAGAATCCACCGCCCAACTAGGTCTATAGTCCCGGAATCCATTCGACTATATAGAAACACCCTACTAACGTTTGCCCAGGTTTTATTACATCTTCATTTCTAGTATCTTTCCTTAATTCAATTTTAGTTTTTCATGGTCTAGAACTAGCTTACCCTGTCGGAATTTAAATTTACTCATCTTCAGATCCATATTGACCAATTCACAAAATTTCATTCATCAAAATTGCCGGACATTACGGGCCTCGCTTAGCTCCTAAAACCCATCCATCTCAACATAGAGATCCTCTACGTTAATCTTAACTTCTTTATAAAAATTTCTCATTTCATAATTCCTTTGATTAGTTCATACAGTCACTATGAATTGTCAGTTTTAACATATAATTTCTCATTCCCTTATAATACATCTCAAAAGAGCATTTCAACTTGATAAAATTCCGTACAGATATCACAAGTTTATTCTCCCAAGTTCATTCTTTGTTTATCTCTTAATTTTTCATATAAATCATTTTCCTTAAATTCTGGGGTGAAATTCCCTTTTCATATGATACACAAAATTTATCACACTTCAATCTTTCATCACAAAAATGTTTATCAAGAACTCACTTATTAAAGTAGATAATGTATATTATAATTTTTCATCCAAATGAATTTCCTCAAATTTATATTTGATTATTTCGATCATTAAAAGTTAGCTCATTTTAACATAGACAAACCCCCCTCAAAATTAGGCTAGAACAATACTCATCTAGTACATTGTCTAATGTCAAAATTTATCTAAAAATAGTGTCAAATTATTTCCAAATGTTCTAATAATATTCCAAAATATTTCTACAATTTTTCTCAATTTCTAAAACATGAAACCCATTAAAATAAAAATAAAAACGAAAAATTTGTACACCAGGGATCGAACCCGGGCCACTCAGCAACCTAGACAGCAACCAAACCAGTGAGCCAACTCACGATTGGTGAAAAACTTTAAACTAAATTTCCTTATATGTTTTCGTCCACTATTTTGATAATTTGTATGAGCTTAAGAAAAAGAAAACCCCCACTAGAGCTCGAACCCGTGACCTCACGTCGCTGTACACAGCACTCGAAAACACACCTACAAACCAGGCTCCCAAGCCTCTCAATCTGATTAGTTTACTATCCTTACTCTTTTAATTCCACTCTCTGTTTATATGTTTCATTAAAATTTTCGATGTTAAATTTCAATGCTTAAACTTTTACAATTCTAGAAAATAATTTTCCCTTCAAATTGAATATATTAGCCTGATATATATACTGTAATAATCTATTCCCAAAATAAAGGAAAATTTTGCCCAATTTGTATGAATTGTTCATAATTCTACAATTTTGAACTATATAAATTATTGTTCTTTATACAACTATTTTTTTGGGAGTTTTTATATTACTACATTGTATATAGAGAAATTTAATCCCATGGAGTTATTTTTTATAAATTCTCTACTAGAAAGGCATGCTATAAAACTCCTATTAACTCAATTATCTACTACATGATTGTAATTTAGCATGTACTAATAAATTTGCATGAGATATTACTTTACGCACAAAAGTCAATTTCATCATCCATCTACATATTTCTAACATGCACAATTATTGGTATTTTAGATGACAATGAAAACCCTACACATTCACATACTGATTATGACTAAGGGTGCACAATTAAAACAATAGAAAGCTTCTACACTTATACACCCTAATTAAATTAACATCTACACATGTCATGGACAATCAAGGATAATCTACAAAATTTTAGAAGACATTGAGAACGCCTACCTCAAACGCTCGTAGTTGTTGAATCCTTAGCAAAATGCTCCGAAAGCTCCACCAGCACAAAAAGTCACAAGCCTTCTCCTAGCAATTTCCGCAAGCACTCCTTCTCTCTTTCTTTCTTTTTTTTTAATTTTTTTATTATTATCTTGATTTGCACTTCTTCATGGCTAAAGGGAGGGGAAATTTATAGGGTTAAACAATGAGTAGTTATAATGACTCTCCACTTCCTAAAAGAGCTCTCCACTCACACACTAACTCACCCACATCTCCCACTCTTCTAAATGGCTAGCCTATGACTGGGGAAAGAGCACGTGCACGTGCACCCAATGTGCACACTTCTTCATACAATTCCATTATTATTTTTTCATTAAATTAGGTATGTATGTTACAAATTGTAATGTGTACTCGTCTATCTAATTTTTAAAGCAGAGTTCATGCACGTTGAATGCACACCTAAATAATAGTGGCTTTAATTTATAATAGTGTTAATGTGTTACAAAATATAGATTTAAGCCTAGTTGACTTTTATTAAAATTAACCATACACTAGTGACTTGTAAAATGAGAGGAAAATTTTCATGACTCGAGAATTTCATCAATCAACACGTGCACAAAACTACGTGCGAAAGAAAATATAAAAAAATTAAGTACTTTCAGTGATGTTACAAGACGAGCAAAGACTTAGAAATTTTCAAGGACATGAGAAGGCTAAAAACAATGCTTAGGGAACTCTTACTACCATGTCAGTGTGAGCCAACTTCATGAAGCACGACTCGAGGGTCTCGGTTGTGAGGCTCTCCCCGTCCTGAGGGGTGGCCAGGTTCTCCACCGCCATCAGAGAGTCTGCCACTTTCACAGGCTAGTTGGGGGCCCTTGGTGCCAACCCCGCCTCCCCTACTCTCTCCCGTGCATCAGGACGGGTCAGCGGGAGACAAGCCTTCACCCCTTCAGCAATTTTAAGGTTCCCGGGGATTGGCACTGCCTTGGCCGAGCCGGAGGCTTCCAAGATCGCCAAGGCCTTCGACCTTTTGGACTTCTCCTCAGAAGCCCCCTCGGACGCAGCATCAGCCTCCCTCTTCTTTTGCTTCTGCTGCTGCTCGACTGCCTTCTTCTTGGTCAAGAAGGACATCCTCTGTTCGATCTCCGCATTGTCCATAGCTGCAAAATAAAAGACGAGCTGTGTGAATGAAGGGAAAAAAATAGAGGGAAAGGAAACACAAAATGTACAAGGGTCGATGAGGCTCAGTCCAATCATCGCTAAGTGCCTTTCGATCATGGTCGCCCACAGGATGCTCCCTTTGGCGACGATCTGTTCCACATCCTCCTTCTCCTCCTTCATAAAGTCATTCTCTTTCAGGGATTTATGGTTGGTTTTGTAGAAGGACCAGTTCGTCGGGATCTCCTAAGATACATGGTTCCGAACGATGAGATATTTCTCTTTCCATTCTTTGATGGAGTACGGGTGACCGTGGACTACCCATCTGTTAGGGCGAGGATAGATATAATAGACCCCCTCCTATGTACCTGTCGAATGAATCCCCATGCAGGCTCAGAAATACTTTAACTTTAAGGGAACCCACCTATTTGCGCAGAGCAACATGAAGCAGACGTTCTACTTCCACAACTGGTCGTACTGCATCGGACTTAGCCCTGCCCAGCTCAATACCTCTTTCACGAACGGGTGCATGGGCAACCTCAACCCCGAGATGAAGGCATCAAGTGGAAACATACAGAACTAGGGGGCCAAGTTGTTCGTCGGTCATAGCCCCCGGTTCGGCACCATCAACTCATTGTCCAAGGGAATGAAGTAGCTCACCCGTATCAAAGGAAGGTCGGTACTTGTTAGCACGCTCCTGATGTTGTCCTCCTTAATACTCTGACGGCTCGGCGAGGAAGGTTGCACTTCGTACCAAACCAAATCCTCAAGGTCGTTAGGGTACATTTTGATCGAGCTCAGTTGCTGAAGATAGAGAACGTCAAGCCCACCCTTTGGTTGATACGGGATGGGAGATCCTGGGCTGTCAGGAAGAGTCCACTTCAGCCTCCTCTCTCAAATATGCGGGGCCCTTGGGGGAATGGTCGTCGCCAATTGTTCCAAACCCCCAGTCCCCTCTAGCAAGACAACCTACTTGGCTCCACCCTTTTCCTCTTCCCCATCATCATATTTAGCTCCACTCCCTCCTCCTTTTCCTCTCATTCGTCTGGATCCACTGGTTCATCCTCGCCGACCACATCCATGTTTTCGACCGCTTCCTCTGAATCACTCAACTCAACTATAAAAGATCTTCGGCTTCGATTACACTGGACCTTGTGAACCTCCTGTATTTCTTCTCAAGATGTAGACTCGAAAGAAAAACTGTTGTCGCCTCAGTCAGACATCGATGCGGAAGAACTAGATCGAACCCTCGACATAATATAAAATACTAACCTGATTGTCGGAAAAAGACGTCGGAATGCTGGCCACCAGTGTATGAACAAAACCTAGAGAAAAGCTGTGGACCAAGTAAGAGAAAGAAAAGAAGAAAATGAGAAAGGGGAAAGGGGTATATATGTAACACCCTGCAAAATTGGAAATTACAATTTTGCCCTCGTGTGTTACGCACGTGTATTTTGTAACTTGTTTTCACTACGTATTTTGATTACCGACTATTTATGCATTTTCCGTATTGATTTACCCTATTTTGAGTCAACAAAAATATCATATTTCAATCTATGAATTTTTACGTGTTTTTTATGTGTTTTCGATGCACGTATCAATTATGTGTCTCCACCACTACGTACAATATTTTTAATATGTTTAAATTATTTATTTTATGTTTTAAATCCATTTTATAAAATAGAAATTCATTTCTCCCCTATTTTGATTAAAATACATTATTAATTTTCTGCACGTATAATGCACGTGTTTTCTACGTACGTAGCAATTACATCGTAAAATTAATAAATATATTTTCTTATATTATATTATATCATGTTTAACATTTTTTCGTTGATAAAGTCAATTTTCACATTTTGATATTTTACGCGCAACGCACATGTTTTCGGCGAGCATATTTGAGCGTAATTATTTTCAAAATAAATTTAGGAGTGTGTGTGACACTCCGTAATTTTCAAAAGAGTACAAAAATATAAATATATATACTACTTGAAAATATTAAATGGTTGTTGGTTTAAAAACATATGCAGATGGCATATATATGTGAATATCTTGAAAGTGAAAAATATTTTGGTGATGGTGGGGGGCCCACTGGGTATTTGAAACAGCATGCTTTGGACTTGGTTGTTGGTTTATATAATGCATGGATATGGTATATATGATTGTAAATATGTATGTTGAAATTGAATTCATTAGATGGGGGCCCACTGCAATGGAATGAAACAGCAAGTATGCTGTTGAATGCATGATGACGTGGACATCTAAGAGGGGCCCACCCGGGTATATGTGCTTCTGCTGTGTCTTCATCCAGGAGAGAGAGAGTGGAGGTCAGTTTGGTGGAAGAAAGGTTTGAGAGTTAGGATTTTGGAGTAATGGGGTGATAAAAAGATGGGAGTTTTGGGAGTTAAGAAAATGAAGGGGTAGAGAAATTAAATTGAATAATTTATTAGGTGAGTAATTTTGCAAATTGAACCATAGCAAAATCCTATAAATAGCACCCCCATTTCTACTTCTCTTTTGCACCAAAAACAAATATCAAAATAAGAGAGAAAAAAGAAAGAGAGCAAGAGAGTTCTTGTGCTTGGAGGAGAAATTGCTAGGAGGAGAAGCTATTGCTAAGAGGAGAAGTCTTGCTAGGAGCTAGAAGAGATCTCATTTCATTGTTCATTCTTCTTAAATGTGGGTGTTCTCTTGCTTTCTAATATTAGAACAATGCATGTTAATAATAATGAATAACTAGTATGAGAATTTTGATGTGATCTATACTATTGTATGTAGTGAGAATGATAGTAAATCATGTTATGATGAGTAAATTAAATTACAACATGTAGTTGTTAATGAGAAAAGAAATAACTGATTGTTTTGCCATACACTAGTATACATGAATGAATAGTTGAATGTATGAACAATTATTGGGATTTCTTATTTTGTTAAGCAAACAAATTTTTTTGTAAAGTAAATTTGATGCTATTGAACTCATTTGATGGTTTATGAAAGATATAATCTGCTATTTTGATTACATTGAATAAATGTAAATTCATGTTTATTAATAGGAAGAAATAATTTGAAATTTTGATTTTATTGTCTACAATATAGATTTTTAATCTTTGAGTTACTGTAGAAAGTAAACTTAGTTTATATGAATTAATTTCAGCCTAATAAAAGATTAGAACAATTAGAGAATCGAGTTTTGTGAAATAGTGGGATAAAAGAAAGTTGGAATAAAAACATATGAAGAGACTACATATCGATAGGCGCACTTGGCCGAGTGGTCTAAGTGTTGCGCTGGTTTCCCTTTGGGCCTGGGTTCGAAACCCGTTATGCCCAAGTATATAATTTTGTTTGTTTTAAAATTCACCCGAAGCCCAAAGTGAACATAAAGGGTTTTCATCGAGGTATTTGAACACCAAGTCCATATGGACTTAGTGGCTAGCGGGTTTGGGCTTGGGCATTTACTGTAGCGATCTGGAGGTTTCAGGTTCGAAACCCAGTGGCTTCAAACATTTTTGGGATTTTGTTTTTAATTAAAAAGAGAGTTTTAATGAGAATAAAAATTTGAGAAAAATACTCGAATTTATATAAAATGAAATAGAGATGATTAAAAAGAGTTGTAGAATTTTTCAAGTATATATGAGAAGTAAAAAGAGACATTTGAGATAGAATGAGATTTTGTTCTCAAGTTAATTAATTATTTAAAAGCATGATTTAGATTTTTAGAAGAAAAGTAAAGTGTTGATATGAGAATAAATTGTCTTAAGGGGATTATTTCTTTTAAGTTGAATACTTGATTATTATACGTGCTCAAATTGGATAATGAGTTTCTGACATAAGATTTAATTATTAAAGAGTATGAGATTTATTGTTGTGTGAAATGATTTTCTTTTGAAAAGGTTATACTCTAAATTTGGTTTAAGAAAGGTTAATGTGGTTGAGATATATTATATGTTCTTAAGTTGCTAAAGAGACTTAAAGTGATGAATTTATGTTCATGAAAAGAATTATTGTTTTCAAAGATTGTGAATGAATGAATCACGAGTGATGCAAAAATGAGACATTGAATAGTACTAAAATGAGAGATTGAATAGTACAAAAAAAATGAGACATTGATTCGTACTAAGATGAGACATTGATTAAGTTGTGAAATGAATTGAAGTTGAGAATATCTAAGTTTAAGACATGTTTATTAAAGGGTATGAATACCCATGGTTCTTGTACATGGAAAAGTTGTGAGTTAAAGTTAGTGAGACCTCGGGTACCGGCACTATTGAATGAAAAAAAGTTGAGATATATTTTGAGATATGGCCATGGAGCTATCTTGTATTTTGTTGATTAAGTCCGGTAGGAGGTAAAACTAATTCTATGAATGATAAATTATTCATGTCTTGGACTTATGGAATAGGCACATAAGTGAAGATGTAGTAAGACCTAGGAAAACGTAAGTGAGGAACTCTATATAGTCGGGCGACGGGCTTGTTGCGGCAGTTCATCGGGACAATAGACCTTGTCTGGCGGTGTACTCCGGGATTGTGGTTGCCTCGTGGGAGACGTGCCTTTATTTGAAATCCGGGACTATGCGTAGTCGGGCGGATAGTTTACCGTACTCCATGTATATACGTATATCGGAGCCAGAGGGGCACTTACGGGAGGTTCGCACGACGAGGAGTCTGTATAACAGTCCGGCGGGGGATTTATTGCGGCGGTTCCCCGAGACTGGGATCCGTACTCGCGGAACGTCTCAACTTTGTCTTATTACTGGGTAGTATTCATGGCGAGAGATCGAACCCTTTATTGTGGAGTACGTAGGCGCTTGCCCTCGGACCGATGTAGAATAGGATGCATAGAATCCGAACAAGTGTGCATTAGTGTCATCATAGTATAAAATGTGTGCATTAGACATTAATACATGACATACACTTACATGTTTAGCATTGTCACAATTTAACAATTTATTGTTCATTCAACTTTTGTGATTTGTTAAAGTATAGAGATCGTTATACTAATCCCGGCATAGAGAGGATAGCCGTGTATAACATTTCGTCGGTTGTAATCAACTGACGTGCCCATAGTCTTACATGCAGGTAATGGATGTTCATGAAGCTATAAAGTGAATATGCTAATGCTGTTTTGTTTAAAGATGTTGTACATGTTTCATTGTAATTTATTTTGTCTTCCGCTGTGTAACAAATGTAACAAACTCTGATGTATTATTGAAAAAGTTTTAATTTCCTTGCAAAATTGTACGAAGTGAAGTAAAGATCCCGTGGAATCTCGAATTCGGTCTTATTTGGAATTCGGGGTATTACAATATATAAAACCCCTCAGGGACGTCTCGATTACCACAATCAATCTTGGCCATCCGATTTGGTCTAACGATGGATAAGTCAAAGACTCTTCGATATTTCTAAACCATGATGTCAGCCGAATCACGTGCAATGCGTGTGCCTTTACCGTAACCACTATGAGCACAAACTGGTTTTCTAAAAATTTCCAAGTGTTGAATGCTCGATGCTCGAGAGTGACCTTGAGCCACCCACAAGGTTTCACACAATCTTGCCATCGGTCAACACTCGCTAGTGACTTCGAGCCACCAACAAGGTTTCATGCAGCCTTTCTCCCGCTCAACGCTTGACAGTGACTTCATGCCACCCACAAGGTTGCATGCAGCCTTGCAACAGCTCGTCGCTCGGTAGTGACTTCGAGCCACCCATAAGATTTCATGCAGCCTTGCTACCGCTGTAATACCCCAAAAATAATTAACAATTATTTTGTACAACAATATTTTGTATATAAATATTATTGCATTATATATCTTTATTTTTGCATGTGAATGTTGTTGCATGTGAATTGTGCACATTCTTGTGTATGTTATTATATACACATAAGTTGTATGGATTGACCCAACCATGCAAATTTGTATCATAAATATATAGAAACTACACATACAATTGTAGCCTATATTTTTGACTTAGCCTACAATTGTTGACTTGCATAAAGGTCTGTGTGTAATTATTTAAAACTTAGGGGGTTATGTATAAATGTGGGGACACCTAAGATAATCCTAGAGATTTCTACACCCTCCCACACAAAACTACACCCTAACCCTAACCCTCCGGCCAACCCCCCTAACCCTCTTCCTACATATATGAGTGTAAGCATCAGAAACTTAGCACAGTATCTCATTTCCTAGTTCATTTCCTACCGTTCCAAGTTCATGTCATTTCTTAGTTCATTTTTCCATTCCATATTACTCTTCATTCCACATCCAATATTCTCCTAAAAATTTTCTAAGAGCTAATTGGAGCAAGAATAAGGAGTAGAAGAAGCTAGCGAGCAAGGAGGAGGAGAAAAGAAGCAAGGCAAGCTAGGAGAAGCTTGGAGCTTGGAGATATCATTTTTGTCTACACTTTGAGGTGAGTGTTCTCCAACTCTCATGGTTGTTAGATTATGTAGTGCAGACTCTTTTTCTTAATATAGATGCAATAGATTTGTATGGTGCATGTGGTGGATATTTTATTTTGTGAATAGCTTGGAAAGTTGTATTTTTTTTTTATCTTGAAATTTAGCTTCAACTCCGAAAATCACAACTCTCATGGTTGTTAGATTGTGTAGTGTAGACTCTTTTTCTATATAGATGCAATGGAATTGTATGGTGCATGTGGTGGATATTTTATTTTGTGAATAGCTTGGAAAGTTGTATTTTTTTTCTATCTTGAAATTTAGCTTCAACTCTGAAAATCATAACTCCTTTAATATAAGGAATTTAGGGTTTAAATATTTACAAAAACTTCTTTTATGTGTTTAGAACATCTTTAAAAATTTTATAATTTTTCAGTAATATTTGCTATTTTAATAAAATTTGATACAACTGTTGGTATAAACTGCAATTTGCCTTGTTTACAACTTCTACTGCGAAAAATTCACATGTCTCTAACTATGTAGTATTTCAAGTTAAAATTTTTATTTGTGATACTTGTATGTGTCTAGTACATGCTCACCAAATTTTAAGAATTTTGGACATTTTTTAGTATTCTAAATTAATTTTGAACTCATGACTGATTAGTAGTTTTTAGTTTCTGGAAATTTATACACCTTTCAATTCTTGACCATTTTGGCATCTTAAATGAAGTATTTTTAAAAAAACTTCCAAAAAGAAATTTTATTAGACTCACTGACATTTCTTTAAAACCTAAGATATCGAAATTTCGAGAAGTATGTGATTATTAATGATTTTTAGAAGTTGCAAGAACTGCATTTTTGGTTTTGAATTTGCTATTTTTGGAGCATGCAAGTTATCATCACTTTAGGGCCTTTCAATGGACTTAGAAATGTTGTTTATTAACTTTTTGACATTATGTGAATATAAGTTAGAACATAGACAGGTGAGTTAGAATATACCCATATGTGCGATAACTTGGTATGAAAGAATTAATGAGTTAGTACATGACCATGTGAGAGAGAACGTAGTGTAGGGGATTCACATAAATATGATTCCCTATGAGGTGTTGATGTCATGTTTGTGTATATTTGTATAAGTTCATATATATGATAAATGGTGTTGTAGATTGTGTGTGCAAGTTGGTATTGTTTGGGTTCGAATAACCATTTGGAACAAGTTCGAGAAGAGAAACCAGTGGGGTATGCTAGTTCTAAGTCGTGTGACCATCATCTGTAAGAGTAGGCACTAGTTGGGCGTTTACTCACTTGTCAAGGGGACACGTGCGACGTCATCTCGTCCGAGACACGTGCAGCATTGTCTCGACTGTTAATTTCTGGGATTTAGTGATAAGAGAGAGATGCGGACGTAAGTCACAAGTCCTGTCAGAACTTAGGAGATGGACCCTTAAGTTTTTGTCTATGTTCTGGGTTATCAATACGAACAAGGATTAAGAGTGTAACGCTAAGTCTCTTGGCGGAGTAAGGGTGTCCCTATTGATTCGCCTTATATTCATGGTAACTTTGGTAGGGGCAGGAGTGGAAAGAAACCACTAATTCCAGCAGAGCTGCATGATCACTGGCCTGACTGGGTGTGGAAAGGAACCACTGATTCTGGTAGAGTGGAGATGGAACCACTGATCTGAGCGAGCAGAGTGATCACTGCCGTTTGGAGTGGAAAGGACCACATTCCGACTGTAGTAGCGGGGGTGGACCACATCAACTGCAGACTCTACCAGTCACTAGATAAATATCAGAAACAGAAAAGAGTACAAGAGTAGGATGCATGGTGAGGGATTGAACACTATCATCTAGAGAACACAAACTCGTTTTGTTGAGTATGTGGTATGGGATACATACAATTCCAAATCAAGTTTGCATTTGAGTAGGAGCACCATGTGTATTTGAGTTGTGCCTTAGAATGGCATACATCGACACTTGTGGTTTGACTTTCACATTTTTTTCTGCATCAAATATTGGTTGTTGAAGATTTTGGAGATCACTGATTTTATCAGCATTGCGTCAGTTGCATTCAACTGACGTGCCCACAGTTGGTTAGTGTGCAGGACTATCTGATCATGGGAGCTGGGTACTCAAGCCGAGGGAAGCATCCAAGTGGAGGATATAGTTTCCCTGTACAATGTCATTTATTGTGTAATCCATGATGTAAATTATTTGTAAGACTACATTGTACATTATTATAATGTAATAAAAGTTTTTAATTTCTTATGAATTTTTTTGTGTCGTGTACGCATGTGAAGTAATGATCCTGGATTGTGTCACGAATTTCCAGTGTGCCAAACTTTCTAGTGTACGGAACTCGGGGCGCTACAAACGCTCGACGGTCGGCAGTGACTTTAAGCCACCCACAAGGTTTCACACAGTCTTGCTACTGCTCGACGCTCGACAGTGACTTCGAGCCACCCACAAGGTTCCACGAAGTCTTGCAACAGCTTGTCGCTCAGCAGTGACTTTGAGCCACTCACAAGGTTTCATACAACCTTGCTACCGCTCGATGCTCGACAGTGACTTTGAGCCACCCCCTTGGTTTCACACAGCCTTGCTACCGTTCGATGCTCGGCAGTGACTTCGAGCCACCCACAAGGTTTCACGCAGCCTTGCTACCGCTCGATGCTCGACAGTGACTTTGAGCCACCTACAGGGATTCACGTAGCCTTGCTACCGCTCGACGCTCGGTAGTGACTTCGAGCCACCCACATGGTTTCACGCAGCATTGCTACTGCACGATGCTTGGCTGTGAATTTGAGCCACCCATAAGGTTTCACACAGCCTTGCTACCGCTCAACGCTCGGTCTGACTCCGAGTCACCTACAAGGTTTCATAGCTCGGTGGGTTTCTCATCTAGCACGACTTGGAATGCGATGCTCGGAGCTCAGTGGTGCTCGGAACTCATTGCGAATCCCGAGCTAGAAACTAGTCGAGTTCGCGCAAATCGTTCGTCTTGCCCCCGGTCGCATTGTCGACTAATTTTTTCCACAGGATTGAAGTACTCCTAAACGGATGAAATGCCCAATCCTCTAGGAGTGGAAAGGCCTGTGATGTGGGTAAACATCTAGCCTTATCTGAACTTTCTGATCCCCTTAAGATCCTGAAACCCATCAGAACAGGCCTGCATGCTCCATGGGCCATTAACCAGCCCTCTACGCCTATTTGTCCCATAGATAAGGGTCACCCGGCCATTTGGGGTACCCTCTCTCTGCCTATAAATAGCAGACTCCCTCCACTGTGATAAGATAATGGACATTTAGCCTCCAAAATACAAGATCTCATTTTCTCTCTCTTCCAGTCACTGACTTAACCGTCAGAGGGTCCATGTGACACTCGAATTCCAAACACAGATAATTCGTAGCAAATACAAGATCTTTTACTTCAACTTCGTACAAATTTATAATGAATTTAAAACCTTTATTTTCAACATGTTATTTACAATAGCACAGCGGAATTAAATGAACACAATGCAATTTACAATAATGAAAATTTCTTCAATCTTGTAATCATAGTGACTTCAAGCCCATGCCAAGTTCAATCATGCATTTGGGAAATTATGGGCACGTTAGTTGCTTACAACTGAAGCAAAGCTAAAATACAATGATTCTTCTACTTTAGCAAACACAAACTTGAATGCAAACAGGAAAAGTGACTATCCTAGTAGTGTTAGTGTATGATATGACTTAATGCCTAATGCAGACATTACACTATGATGACACTAGTGCATACTTGTTCGGATTCTATGCATCCCATACTACATAGGTCCGAAGGCAAGCCCTTACCGTAGTCCACATTATAGGATTCAGTTCCTCACCATGCAACCTACTACTATGACTACTATAAGATTTAGATACTTTGTAAGTATTGGTTCTCGCTACAGAATACTGGAGATCAATCCCACTCAGCGGATCATTATGTGGCCTATTTCATCTATCGTCCCAGAATACCGAGGATTGTCTCACTCCGCGAGTCATCCTGGAACCCTCATTGCACAAATATCCCGTGAGCGTCACTCTTACCCCGGAATATTAGAGACCAATCCCACTCTGCGGATCATTCTGTTGCCTATTTCATCCATCGTCCCGGAATACTGGGGATAGTCTCACTCTGCGAGTTATTCTGGAGTACATAACTCACGTTTACTCTTATTTTATCATATCACCAACTAGTGCCTGACCTTAAGTTTAAGTTACAGTTATTAAGACCTAGAGTATAGCTTTGACTACCGTGCTTAAACCAAAACACTGAGAATACTAGCTCATACTGGCTACTTCTCAAAGAGAAAGTTAACCCACACTAGTTACTTCTCAAATTCCATTTATCACAACCACCAGTATTATGGGTCCCGCTTACTCTAGAACAAGCAACCATCTCAAAGAGATCACATAAATAGATTTATTAGTTTCATAGGAATTATAAATGACTGTACTAAAACTTTGCAGTTAAGATCATCTAAAATCATCCTCAATTACTTCGTCTATATTTATTTGCAAAACAGTAAGTTCGAAATGTTATACAAACTGCCATGTCCAAACTTGTAAAATTCATTATAAATTCATTTCTTCATGAAAAACTAATTTCTTAGACTCTAAATAAAGTTTAACGAGTCTACTTCAAGTTCTTAGTTTGGACTATCCTCAATAATTCATCTAAGATGCTGAAAATCAAAATCCGAAATGTGTACAAATTTTCAGCAGATAGCCAACTGCCAACCAGTCCTAAGTGTTTGGATTTTATTAAAATAGTAAACGAAATCCAAATATTATGAAATTTTACGAAGATATTCCTGACATATACAAGATGCTCCTTAAAAAAATTTAGCTCCAGATTCTATCTAGTTTAATAGTTATGAATTTTTGAAGTCCAACTAAAACTTAAAAAGAACCTTATGAAAATGCACCCAAATCAATCATATCATAATTTCACACATTCAATCAGCAACAAATAATCTAAATATGAATGTCCAATCTATATAAGTCATCATGCATCTAACAATTTAAATATATCAAGCATTCTACTCATAAAACTATATTAGACAATTGAAGAAACACCCACCTCAAATGTAGAATTCCTAATAGTAGAACCCCTAAAACAATTGCTCCCAAGCTCCCTAAAAAATTTGGCCAGCCTTCCTCTCCTAGGAAAACCGCAAGCTCCTCCTTTCTTTCTCCTTTGTTTTTGTTTTGATTCTAGTGTTTTTCATGACAAAAGGGATGATCTATTTATAGGAAGAATGAGTGGTCAAAATGACTCCCCACTTCCCAAAATAACTCCATACTCTCTCCCACTCACACTCACACCACTCACTCACCCCACTCTCTCCAAGTGCAGTCAACCATTGGAAAGAGTGCACAATGCACGTGTGCACGTGTGTACGTGTGCACATATTGTGTGCATTTTTATTCTACTCTTATTTCATTACTTTATTTCATTTTAACCCTCTTCATTAATAAATAATTATATTAAAATTCTTAATCATTAATTTTAAATATATTTTGTTTACAAAAATTTCTAGTGCACAATTTTTAATAAAAACAATTTAACTAGCACGTGCATTGAAGAAAAGCACGTGAAAAAGTACGTGCAGCCAAAATGTTAAAAAAATCTAAAAATCTATCATTTCATGTATAAAATTGAAGCAAAAAAATATAAATATACATACTTCATAAATTTTATTTTGAAAGGAATACAACCAACACATGCTCTGCAAACACGTGCGTCACATGTAAAATAAATATTTAAATACAAAATAGATTTGATCAACAGGAAAATGTTTATAAATAATCAAAATACAATATACAAAAAATACATTTTATTTATTTTATACATATACAATAATGTAATCAACATGCACATAGAAAACACGTGCATCGCACGTATAAATATATTTGAGTCAAAATAGGAGAAACATAAATTTCAATTTATAAAACAAATTCGAACAAGTTATAAAAATAATAATTGAAATTCATAGAAATATTACACGTAACTATGAAATTTACGTAATTGGCACGTGTATTGAAAACACGTGCAATGCACGTAAAGACACCAAGATTAAAATAAATGTTTAAGTTGGCTCCGAATAGGATAAAAAATGAATTTTGAGAATAGGATAAAATAAATGTTTAAGTTGGCTCCGAATAGGATAAATAGTTGAAATACAAAATATGTATGATATTAATATTAAAATAGGTTACGAATATTACCCGTAACAGTACAAAATACATGTGCGTAACATCCGTGGGAAAAATTGTCATAACTCAATTTTGCGGGGTGTTACAGTCTTCCCCCCTTAGAACAGTCATGTCCTCAGAACATAATAGGGTAAAAGTTGTATCTTGTACACACCAAAGAAAAAAAATCATTATTGTATAGAGAAAAAGCTGCCAATACTAATAAAATAAATGTTGTATAAAGATATGCAATGTGAAAACCAAAGAAAACTTATATAAAGAAACTATAGGTATCAAGTTGAATGAGAATGAAACACGAAAGTATTAAAAAAATTAGAAAAATTTAATAGAAAAAGAAACGTGACAATTACAGGTTAAAGTAATTTTCATAAAAAATAATATTTGATAAAGTATTAGATAAAAAGGAAAATATAAATAAAGTCATTAATCATGAAAGAGTTTGGAAACAAAATAATTAGCAAGAAATAAGGAAATCATAGAAAAAAATGCTTTAAAAACAAGTATAATAAACAAAAGAAAGTAGTAGGAAGTGGTACAAAAAAGATTAAAACAAAAATAGAAGTATAGAAATAAATAAGAAGGAAGAGAAACGTAAGTGCACAGAGTAAAAGCATTGAAATAGTATAGACAAATTATATTGCAGTAGAAAATTTTAAAAATCGATTAAGAACGTAAATAATCATTAAGTAGCTGAAAAATTTACTGAGATAATAAGGATAATTTTTTTTTGATAAAGAAATAAATTGTAAAAACAAAATAAGGGAAAGTATAAAAATATAAAGCAAACCGATAAATAATTTCGAAGAGCATAATAATTGAAACATAATTGGCACTAGCTAATAAGAATTCGAAAATATTAAGGAAAGAGAAATAAACTAAAAGGGAATGGGAAAAATGAATAATTAAAATCGTAAACTAAGAATATATGTTAATAGATAAAAGAAGGCAGCAATTTAAGGGAATACTATTTTATGAAAATGTCTGAAAATATATGAGTGTTAAATTTTAGCTAAATGTACAAACTATATAAGATAGATATAATTATGCATATCAAATTAATATGACGACAAAAATAATTCGTAACGTAAATATAATAACTATATATACGATTAAAAACTAAATACATTGAATAGTGATTAGTATTTATTAAATACTAGATTTGCCCGTGGGCACGTGCCTACGGCACGCCTTCAGAACGATACAACATATGAAAAGCCTTGTAAACAGTAAATCAACAATTATATAGCTTAAGTTTAAATAGTATGACAATAATTAGTTGTAAATAAAAGTCCATGTTTTCATTAGTATATGTTGAAAAATAATTATAAATTGGGGTATAAAAGTCCATGTTTCCATAAGTGTGTGTATATGTATATATATGGGGAAAAGGGGTATGAGAAACTTGTTCATTTAGTAAATAAGCAATTGATGATGTGCCATACATGTGATTGGACAATTTTTAAAAGGGTTAGTTGTCAAATTTATCATATACATGTCACATAATCAATTGCTCATTTGCTAAATGAGCAAGTTGCTCATATCCCTTTTACCCTATATATATATATATATATATATATATATATATATATATATATATATAGAGAGAGAGAGAGAGAGAGAGAGAGAGAGAGAGAGAGAGAGAGAGAGAGAGAGAGAATTAAATACATAGAGGAGTGTAGGGAATTGAATTTGAGTTTTGCGGGAAAACTTTTGAAGGGAAAATGTGTTTTGTGAGGTTAGATCTGGACCTTTGATTTTGGGAGGACTGAAGGAGAGCCACTTGATAGCTTTCTTTGTGTTTTATTATATAGATTTATAAATTTTCAAATATAGCAAGAAAACCAATATACAGAAGTATTTACGTACATAGGCGTAAAAATATATGATGAAACAACAATACTAGAACATGAAAGTTGTTAGCAATTGAAGAAACAAAATAAAATAATAGTGACAGTAGCAATATATAATTGAAATAATATATAATATTAATTGGGATAGAAATGAAATGTAGATCGTAAACAAAATCATAAATACTAAAAATCATATTATAAGAGTAGCAAACATATCGAAGATAGGTTAGCAATAAAATATAAAAATGAAATTGTATAAAAATACAAAGTAATAAAATAATTAATAGTAACCAGTAATATAGATTGAAAAATAAATAAAATAATAATAACACATATATGATAGATGTAGAAGCAAATATAAACAGTAAGGTATTTAATTAAATGCGTATATAAGTATATCTGTATTATAAATAATAAAGTTGAATTAGTATAAGCTAAGTTGTAAAACATTATAAAATGGTATAAACTAGTACAAAAATGGAATAGTGGTAAGTGATATATATAGAAATAAAAGTGGGAGTTATTAAAGTAGAAAATCTTCTTTGTTGTGGGTTCACCTCGTTGAGGTCCAACTGCAGGCTCGCCTCCTTGACATCAAGTTGCATATTTGCCTCCATGACATCATGTTGTAGGTTGCCTTCTGGTCATTCGGTTGCATATTTTGCCTCCCCGACGTCCAGTTGCAGTTTGCCTCCATTGATGTCTTGTTGCAGAGTTTTCCTCTCGATATCAGGTTGCACCAAAATGGGAATGGAATGATGTAGTCTTATATATGTACTTGGATGTGGGATGTTTAATTTAAGTATGATGTTATGTTTTGAAATTTGTGATATGAAAATAGAAGTAAAAGTAGGAAATGAAGTAGTAAATTACAACGATAAAATATTAAAATAAAAGTGTAGATTTTAAATATCAAATATATAAAATTAATAGTAATGAAAATGATTTATAACATTAAGAAAAAAATAGTTCAATCTTTGCATTCTTGATGTCCGAGTAGACTTACTAAAACAAATGAGCTCAATATCTCATAGTGACTCATTTGAGCACGACCATGCATTTTGCAGTCTTACTCAATTAAGGGACCCGTAGATATTGCTCCTGATATGTAAGAGGGACAAATCCTATCCAAGTCACTCACATCCCTCCGCATGATTTGTAATATATCCAATAGTCGACTTTACAATCACCTTATTACAGGCAACGTTTGACGACATTAAAACATACAACTTCTCATGTAGGGAACCATAGTGACTTTAAGTCAAAGGACTACGTACACCATGGTAACTGTGAGAACCACTTATGATACTCACGTAACGATCTATGCAGCGTTCTTATGGTGGGTCAGTCCAGTACATTATTACTCTAATATGTACCCATGTGAAGACTTGATATCTCATATCCATGACCCATGAGATATGGTCACCAGTCTACGCAAATACTAGTCTCTATGTATTATTGTTGTCATAATTCACAATAATAATACTTGACTAAGGGCATTTAAGAATAGTGTTATGATTACAACCAATAATCAAGTCATGTACTTGATATCCCATGGTATTGAACCTACTTATCTAAGGACTTTATTATGTTCTTTTAATCAGAACAATAAAAAAAACACAATAAATAAAATGCCCCATATATGAAATAAATGTCATGATGCAATGTAACTAGTAATGTCAATACACAACTGGCCTCTAGGGCATACACCAACAATCTCCATCTCGCACTAGAACCAATCAGACATACATCTAATGCCTATAGACCTAGTGTGACCCTCATACTTTCCCTATGCAAGAGGCTTTGTTAGTGGGTTAGCGATGTTATCATCTGTCGGTACTCTGCATATCTTCACATCTCCTCTATCGGTGATCTATTGAATGAGATGAAAGTGCCAAAGTATATATTTGGATCGCTGGTGAGATCTAGGCTCCTTAGCTTGTGCAATGGCCCCATTGTTATCACAATAGAGGTCCATCGGGTTCACAATGCTAGAAACCACGTCAAGTTCAGTGTAACACCTGTATTTAAAAAATTCTTAAATATATGATTCATATTGTTGTTATTTACGACTTTGATTATATTATCCTATATTAATTGATTTTATTTTATTTTATAATGATTAAATTGGAATCCGGGGTTAAACGGGAAAAATTTGAAATATATGCATTTTGAGATGAGTTTTCTCGGAGTAGATGATTTCGATTTAACTCGAAATTTTTCTTGAGTACTAGTGCATATAGAGGGTTGGATATTTTCTAATTTGAATGAATTTCATGGTCCTAGAAAGAATTTAGAAATTTTGGAGTTCAGGGTTGAAAATAACCCTAAAAACAAGCATTTTATTTAATATTGGGCCTAAGCCCATAACCCTATACACTTTTTATTTTAAACCCATCTATTTACAAGAATGTCATTTCTATCTTTTTCCCATTCCTCTTCTCTCCTTCCCCTTTTCTGCCTACTGAAACCCATTTCTCCTAAAAACCAAGATCGAAATCCCAACCCTCTTCCACTTTAAACTTTGAATTGTTTGCAGTTTTTAGGAGATTTTTACGTGCTCTTTCACGTGCAGCATCCATTTTTAGAGAGAGCTTCATGAAGGTATACCAATTTGTATCTTTGTTTATGGGATTGTATGCTTTTCATTTCTTTTCATAAAAATCATAGTAGAAAGTAGGTTAGAGTATGTAGAACATGCTAGGGGTGAAAGATTATGATTTCTATGGTAATAATATGGAAATTTTATTAAACCTAGGGTTTGAGTTTAGAAAGGGTATGGAGAATTGCATCAATGGAATGCTAATAATTATTTTGGATGATGTAGAATATTATAAGATAATTTAGGAGCATTTATGATAAATTTTAATAATTGTTTGACAATTATAAGAAATTAGTTCGATATCGAGAATTTGTAAAAATAGAGTTTATTGGTTTAAAAATAGGATAATTCTGGGAAAATATGTGCAAATACTAGACTTTATTCCTGAGATGCATGGGTGACTTGATTTTGGGATATAGAAGTTAATTTGGGGTATTTTACCCTTAAATTATAAAATATTGATTAGAACTCCTCCGATCGAGCGGTAAATTTTGGATTTGGCTATAAGACTAGAGAATAATTGATTTGAAATGCTTAGGTATGTTGTATGTGATGTATGAGTATGTTTAATGTGAATTCGGGGGATAGATAATGTGTATTATGAGTTAATGACTTACGCGTTCGATTATTTTCTTAATAGGTATTAAAAAGTGAAGTTTGATTAGCGACTGGGCGAGCGAGGAGTACCTTCTTGCCGGTTCATTAGGTGAGTATGATTTTGCTAGATATACATTATGTTTGTGTCAAAATTTTATATGGATTCGATGTGATTTGTGAGAGTTATAGACAAATGAAGATTTAATAGAAAATACGGAATTTTTATAAGTTGAAATTGTGTTATATGGTGAATTTGCATGATTTTAAATATTTGGTGATATGGGTGATATATTGGATGTATATATGATAATATGAAGTAATTGGGGTTGATGTATGTATAATATACGGTTGATAAATAAAAATGACATATATATATGTTATGATGTGTTGACCAATATGGTGCATGTTTATGATATATGGGTGATAATGAGTTGTGATATGATAAACGATGAAATTAATGAGTGAGTATATGTATGATATAGAGATGTTCAAGATGAAATTATAATCAACTATATAACTTGGTATACTCATAATATATTATAACGTCACAAAATAGATACTTTGGTGCATTCATGATATGAAATAATATGATGTAATAATCTTATAAATTAAATAACCGGGTGTATGCAATTATGTGATATAATGAGATAATAAATCACATGGTAAATGCCAAACATGTGAAAATATATTGAAATAAAAGATGAGATGCTATATGGTAATAAAATGAGATAAAAAGATAAAATAAAAATGATAATAACAGATAAATTTTGTTGACCAGTACCTACAAAAATCCTGGGGGTTTGGGCTAGACCTCCCAACACCCAAGGATCGGCTTGGGGTGCGGTGTTTATTGCCCAAACTATGTTGGGGGTGCGGTGTTTTTATCGCCCAAGCAATCGGCCTGAGGCCCGGTTATTACTCATCTTGTCTGGGGTGCGGTGATTATTACCCAGGCTATCGGCCTTGGGGTGCGGTGATTATTACCTAAACATTGTTTGGGGTGCGGCGTTATATCACCCAAGTTCTACTTGGGGTGCGGTGATTATCACCCAAACTATGTTTGTGATGCTGTGATTATTACCAAAGTTCTACTTGGGGTGCGGTGTTTCCCTTGCTGACATAGGCTGGGAGGAAGGCATATCCTCAGACGCGTAAGACCCCCCGGGGGGGGGGGGGGGGGGCAGAGGTTCGCGTGTTTACTGGGCTGTCGGCTTTCAGTATATTGGGATACTGTGGCTCACTGGTCGACAAATTAATAAAATGAGTAAAAATGAAGTTGAAAATGAGAAAGTAAAGAAAGTATTTAATGTGAAGCGGAAATGAGAAAGTAAAGCAAGTGTATGAATCGGAATGAATATGAAAAGTAAAAGAAAACTGTGTATATGAATGAAGATGAACATTAAAGAAAATGTGTTATGAGTATGTAAATGAAAATGAATAGTAAATGAAGTATGTCGTTGAATGAGAATGAAAAGAGAAGAAATTGTATTATGTAAATGAGTATGAAATGTAAAGAAATTGCGTTATGTGATTATATATGAAAAATAAAGAAATTGTGCTATGAGAATAACTATGAAAAGAAAAGAAATTATGCCATGTGATTAAAAGTGAAAAGTGAATATGTGGGGTTATGCAAATGAGTATGAAAAGTGAAGAAAGTATGTGCATGAATTAGTCTGAATAAAATGAAGAAATTATATTATGAGAATGAATACGAGAAGTAAAGAAAATGTATTATCCATTATACGAATGAAAAGTAAAGAACATGTATTATGAGAATGAAACGTATAGTAAAGTGTATTATGCATTGAATAATAAAAGTAAGTGGTATTATGCAATGAAAATGGTTGATAAAATAAAACCTGATTTGAAATGAGTTTGATGCACCTTGGAATTGTGTCGAGGAACTACTCGCCTGCTATTTTCATAAAAATGGTGGGAACTACCGGTCTTGGCACAACTCCCAGGGTGAATTAATAGGTTGTGGATATGATAGTTGTATTGCGAGATGAAAATGAAAAGTAAAGTAAATTGTATGATGAAAAAGAAAATAAAGTAAAGTAATAATCGAGCTATCGGCTTGGGATGTGACGTGATATTACCCAAGTTCTACTTGGGGTGCGGTGATTATTACCCAAACTCTGTTTGGGATGCGGCGTTATATTACCCAAGTTCTACGTGGCGTGAGGTGTTTATTACCCAAACTATGTTTGGGGTGCGGTGTATTACCTAATAAGAAGGAAAGTTAAAGTAAATTGTAATATGAGAGGTACATGAAAATGAAAGTAATATATATTATCAATAAGAATGAGAAGTAAATTAAGTTGTATGATGAGATGATGATGAATTATAAAGCCAAGTATATGATAAAATGAGAATGAGCATTAAAAAGCTATATGATGAAATTAGAAAAAAAAAGGTAAATTGTAATATAAAATAAGAATGAAGGTTAATGTATTACGAAATGTTATGAGATGTGTTATAAGATATGGATAAATGTGATATTATAAGAATTGATGAACATGATATAATAAGATTGAGTGAAGGTGATATTATGAAAACGAATGAATGTGATGATATGCGATGAAAATGAATGTGATATTATGTGATTGAATGAATGTGAAGTTATGCGATGAGAATAAATGTGAATATGTTATAAGATTGAATGAGTGTGATATTATGCAACGAGAATGAATATAAATATAGAATGAAATTGAATAAATGAAATGTTATAAGATTGAATGAATGCGATGTTAAAAGACTTGAATGAATGCAAATGAAATTAAGATTGAATGACACAACTTCAAGGTAGGTTGAGTGAATATGGATTTGTAGATTGGTTGAATATGCAAAGGATTACTTTTGTACAAAATCACTTTTACCATGTTTATATGTTTAAATTTCAGGTTACATTGAATTATCCTTATGTTCGTAAGTTCTTTCAATTTCTGTCTTATCATTTATTTTATTTACTAACTTAGTAGATTATACTCACACCAGACATGGCTAACCCATGTTGTTTTCTGGGGGTTAGGGGAGTACCTCTGTGAGGGTGGACGTCCTTAACTCACTTGCAGACCTTGATTAGCAGCAAGGTGAGATACCGTAGTAGTGGATGTGGTTTTGGTAGTTATACTTTCTCATAGTGGAATGAGATATATATATATATATATGTATATGTATGTATATATATATATATATATATATATATATATATATATATATATATATATATATATATTATTTTGTATTATGGAAGATTATGTGTATAACTGTAACGTATAATGATATATATAGTGCGGTGATGAAGTACTGGGTTTTGTGGTTGGTTTTTGAAAGGTTTTTCTAAAGTTTTTCTAAAAATCTGTTATGTTTTCAAAAGGAATTTTTGTTTTTAAATTGTATCTTGCTTGTTATGATGCATTATGCCCCCAGAGCCCTATATAATATTGCCTGTGTGTGGTCGAATGATTTGGCCTGGGGAGGATTGATATATATTACAGGTACTTTGATTTATGTAATTGTTTGCAGAATTCCGTAAGGTTTATTTGTAAAAGGGCTAATATTTCAGGGGAAACTCTGCCGAATTTTTAACTGAAAACTACGAGTATTTTACTCAGTAAGAAACGATGTAAATAAGAAACAAATTAAGTTAGAAAGCATTTGAAAATGGAATTGTAAAAAAAAGCGGGGGGGGGGGGGGGGGTGTTATATTCAGTGATAAACTTTCTGATCCAAACAGCCTCCTTCGCTGCATTGAAGGCAACAATATACTTAGCCTCTGTGTTAGAATCGACTACTGTCTCTTACTTCAAACTCTTTCAGCTTACAACTCCACCATTCAGGCAAAACACAAAACCCGATTGCGATTCCGAGTCATCCTTATCTGACTGGAAGCTAGAATCAGTGTAACCCTTTAAAACAAGCTCTTCCTCGACTCCATATACCAAGAACGAATCCTTAGTCCTTCTTAAGTACTTAAGGGTGTTTTTGACAGCAGTCCAGTGACTCTGACCGGGATCTGACTGGTATGCTCGTCATACTCAAATCATATGAGACATCTGGATGGTGTACATAACATGACATACATGATAGACCTAATTGCATTTGCATATGCAATCTTAGTCATGTGGTCTCTTTCATCTTTAGTGGAAGGACATTGAGCCTTAGACATGCTTACACCAAGCGACATAGGGAGGAATCATTTCATGGATTCTTGCATATTGAAGTGTTTCAATATTTTGTCTATATATGTACTCTGACTCAGGCCAAGCAGTCTCCTTGATCTATCTCTATAGATCTTGATGCATAATACATAGGTAGCTTCATCCAAGTCCTTCATGGAAAACCATTTCCCTAGCCAAGTCTTTACAGACTATAAGATAGGGATGTCATTCTCGATGAGTAGTATGTCATCTACATACAACATCAGAAATACAACTGTGCTCCCACTAACCTTCTTGTAGACACAAGGTTCATCTTCATTTCTGATGAAACCAAACTCTTTGATTGCATCATCGAAACAAAGATTCCAGCTTCTAGATACTTGCTTTAATCCATAAATGGATCGTTGTAGTTTACACACCTTTCCAGGATCATTTGGAGTGATAAAACCTTCAGGATGTGTAATCGAGAAGCTTTCCATTTAGGAAAGCAGTTTTGACATCGATCTGCCAGATTTCATAATCATGATATGCTACAATAGCAAGTAAGATCTGAATGGATTTAAGCATGCAACTGGAAAAAAAGTCTCATCATAGTCTACACAATGAACTTACTTGAAACCTTTAGCCACCAACTGCCCCTTAAAGGTATGCACATTACCATCCATGTCAGTTTTCTTCTTGAAAACTCATTTGTAGCCAATAGGTTTTACCTCTTCAGGTGGGTCTATCAAGGTCTATACTTGGTTGGTATACATGGATTCCATCTCAGATCTCATGGCCACAAGCCATTTCTCAGAATCTGGGCCTTTTACAGCTTCCTCATAACTCGTAGGCTCATCCTGATCCATGAGTAATATACTACCATGTTAAGTCACGAGAAATCCATATCTCTCATGTTGATGAGGTATCCTACTAGACTTACGTAGGCCTTGTGCTACTTGAGTAGATGGTTGTTCCACAATAATTTGTGGATTCTACTCCCTTTCCACCATTGGTTTGCTGCTACTTTGCGAAGTTTGAATTTTTTCAAGTTCTATTGTTCTCCCACTGGTTCTTTTTTAGACGAATTCTCTCTCTGGAACATGGCAGTCCGTGCGACAAACACTTTGTCTTCGGTCGGATTATAGAAATAGTATCCATTGGTTTCCTTGGGAAATCCTAAAAAGAAGCACTTATCAGATTTGAGACCAAGTTTATTAGGTACTTGACGTCTTACATAGGATTCACAATCCTAAATTTTCATAAAAGACACACTAGGACGCTTCCCAGTCCATATCTCATATGGTGTCTCTTGAACCGTTTTAGATGGAACACGGTTAAGTGTGAAGGCAGCTGTTAATTGAGCATGTACCCAGAAGAGCTTGGAAGATCTGCATGACTCATTATAGATCGAATCATGTCTAACAAGTTTCAGTTTCTCCTCTCAGAGACACCATTTCATTGCCGTGTTCCAAGGGGGGGTGAGTTGAGATATTATCCCACACTCTTTTAGATGGTCATCAAATACTTGGCTTAAGTACTCACCACCCCGATCTGATCGAAGGGGTTCAATACTTTTACCAAGTAGGTTTTGTACCTCATTCTTGAATTCTTTGAACTTTTCAAATGATTCTGAATTTTTTTTTCATCAGATACACAAACTCATACCTACTGAAATCATTAGTGCATGTAATGAAGTACTGAAAACCTCCGCTAGCCAATGCGTTGAAAGGTCCGCAGACATCACCATCTATGAGACCTAAAAGATCACTAGCCTTTTCACCTTTTTCAGTGAATGGTGCTTTTTTCATCTTGCCCAACAAACAAGGTTCACATACGCATATGATTCAAAATCAAATGAGTCCAAGAATTCATCTTTATGGAGTTTGGATATGCAGTTCTCATTTATTTGGCCCAAATGACAATGCCAGAGGTAAGTTGGGTTCGTATATTTGACTTGAACCTCTTAGTATTTATATTATAGACGGGCATTTCGAGGTCGAGAATATAAATTCCATTACTCAATTGTGCACTACCATAACATATATCATTCAAATAAATAAAATAATTTTTGTCCTTCATTATAAATTGAAAAACCCTTCTTGTCCAAACAAGAAATAGAAATAATATTCCTACTAATAGTAGGCACAAAATAACATTTCTCTAACTCAATGATAAGCCCAATGTGCAATGATAAATGACACGTCCCTACATCTAAAGCAACAACTTTTGTCCATTTCCAACTAGTAGGTCAACTTCTCCCTTAGCCAATGGTCTACTCCTTTTGAGATCCTGCACATTTACAAAAATGTGAGACCCACATCTAGTATCTAATACCCAAGATGCAGAAGTAGATAAATTAACTTCTATAACAAAAATACCTGTAGTGGAAGTCTCACTTCCTTTCTTCTTCTTAAGCTCCTCTAGGTACTTATGACAGTTCCTTTTCCAATGTCCGGTCTCACCACAGTGGAAGCATGTGCCCTCCTTGGCCACCCCACCATTAGGTTTCAAGGCAGAAGTGTTGGGCTTGAAATTGCCTTTGCCCTTCCCCTTGCCCTTGTGTAACACCTGTTATTTCGAAAATCCCAAAATATTTGTTTCTATATTTCTAGGATAATTTTGATTACTATGCCTATCTTATTTTATTTTAATTCATGTTATATTGCTGGAAATTAGTATTTATTAGAACAAGAATGATTGAAATGTAGGAGCTAGAGTTTGAGTTTTCTCGGAGTAGAAAATTATAAATTTAACCTGATCTTTTTCTTGAGTATGTTCGATAAATGAGAGGTTGAAAAGAATGTAAATTAGAGGAGTTGGAAAGTTGAGAAACTTCGGGAGAAATATAATTATTTCTCCTCCTAGAAAGTTTGTTATTCGATGGATATGAGTCTAATAGATTCGATTCAAACTGTACTTTGTGATGATATTTTAATCAAAAAATTTGAAGGTTTATTATAGGTTATTTAAGTGTATTTTTATGTAATTTTAATATAAAGTTAATAGTTTTGGGGCTTTAATAAAAATATTTAGTCAAATAGGGATTTATAGTTAATTTTCCACATTTTCTCTTCTTCTTCCCCTTCATTTCATTCAGATCGCAACCCATCTTACTTTCGAAATCAGATTTCGGCTGAAACCCAATCTTTAAGCCTAAGGTTTTTCAATTCCCATCAAATCTCCACCTATTTTCAAATAATTTTTAGGGTTTTGGCTAATTGAATGGTGCTCTTCAATGTGCCGGTGTTGGTTTTTGAAATTGTCAACCCTACGGTTTGGATTTTATTTAAATTGTATGTGATTATATGATTGGCAAATTTTGAGCTTTGAAATGGTGCAGTAGGGAGAATATGTGATTCTCTATAGATTAGAAGTGATTGATTTTGCAATTTAGGGATAGAAATTAAATTGAAAAATAATTAGAGTCTTGGCTGAGTAATTGAAAAAATAGGAGTAATAATTGATGCAAATTGATAGTAGGAATCCCCGTAAGTTATGAGAAATAATTTAGAATAAATGTTGGAAGATTTTATGGGCATAAAACTCAGTTAGGAAAAATTGGAAAGCGTGCATGTATCGTGTGCATGCCAGGCATTCGATGAAATGCCTGTGAGGGATTAGAATGATTTTCATTGTTATTTGTGAGTGATTTGAATATCTTAATCCCTAATTAGTGTTAAAATATGATAAAAGGAAGAAGAGGAGAGTTCGGGGGAAATAGCGGAGTGCTTACACAATCGGTCTTCGCGTTTCCTCAGGTGAGTATGATTTATTTTATTTTATATATATGATGTGCTACATTAAATTTTAAATCATGGTTTCCTATGTGTAATGCATAAAGTGTATCGTAGAAATCGATAAGTATTATACAGAGTAAATTATGGGGTGTAAGAAATTAATGGCGTGTATATTTATGATATGGGGTTGTAATATTGGCATGTATGTAAATATGTATGATATGGGAATGTAATATTGAGAATTGAGAAGTTATGATAATACCGATATATTGTGAATATGGAAAATGAACTGATGTACTTATATATACTAGATTTTCCCGTGGGCACGTGCCTACGACACGTCTTCAGAATGATACTTCATATGAAAGTCTTGTAAACAGTAAAACAACAATTATGTAGCTCAAGTTTAAATAGTAAAACAATAATTAGTAGTAAATAAAAGTCCAAGTTTCCATTAGTATATGTTGAAAAATAATTATAAATGAGGGTGTAAAATCAAACTTCTTAGAACTTTGAGTATGGAAAATGATGAAATTTAATTGTTGATGAGATATTTGCTATTTTCAATGTAACTTGAGAAATAAAAAAATGTATAAAAAATATGAAAATTTACAAACCTGAAATATGAAAATATAATTTTTTGAGTAAATAGAGAGAGCATGAGAGAGAGAGAGAGGGAGAGAGAGAGAGAGAGAGAAATAAATAAATAAACAAATAAAGGAGTCGTTTTGGGGGATTTGAATTTGAGTTTTGGGGGGAACTTTTGGGCGGGAAAATATGTTTTGTGATGTAGGATCTGGACCATTGATTTCAACCCTATTGAATAAGAGTCGCTTGATAGCTTTCTTTGTGTTTTATTATATAGATATGCTTTTACAATAATTTAATGATATATGCATATACGAATATGTAAAGGAGAAAATATAAAGATGTATATATATACTGAATGAATATAATACGGGAGATATGACTAAATTGTGGGAGATATAAATATGTTACGGGAGATGTATAAATTTATTGAAAAAGCTATAGTTATAAAGTTGTGTATTCTGTTGATAAAGAGGATATATGATGATAATACGGAAGGTGTATATATATTTACATATTAACGATACTATCGGATTAAAGTCATGCTTATGCATATGAGATAATAAGTATAGTTATAAAACAATGTGGTGGGAATGTATATTTATGGAGTTGTGTATTCATATGAATGATATTAATGGCTTGTATATGCTTATGAAGTTAATGGGGTTATGTACATTTATGTTATAAGGAGAAATTGTTGGATCCTGTAGGCAAGGCAAATAACACTAGGGGGGGTGAATAGTGTTGTATAAAAATTAATTAAGAAATTGAACTTTTCGTTCTGTTAAGTCGACTGAAATCCAGTCGACTGAAGCGTCAGATTGTAAGAGTATTTTACTGAGAGTTACGAGTCTGACCAGTCGACTTATAGCGGAAACCAGTCGACTTGCCAGACATGTTTTTGAACTAAAACTTAACAAAATTGAGATTGCAAGTGAAGAAAATACAACCACAGAGAGAGTCAACCACATAGAACACAACGATGTGTCATGGTTCGGTCCTCCCGACTTACATCCAATCCCCAAGCAACCCACTTGAGATTTTCCGCTATTCTTGAAAAAGTACAAGAATGCCCTACAACGTTTTGACAACAACTATGTCAAACTCGTAGACGTCTCTCACCACTAGAGAGAGCAAACCCACTCTACAACCAAGAGTAAAAAACCGACTCTACAACCAAGAACCCTACTCTCCAACCGAGAGGACCACTCTCACAATCCGAGAGTGAAAACAACAACAAAAGAGTTACAATAATCTATAGCCTTGTTTGTGATTTGTGATTTTGTATGGTGGCTAATAGGTTAACTTCTGAAATTAGTCTAAAACGAATTCGATGTTATACTAGACTGATTTTCAAAGAACCAAGACTTAGAGAATTTTTATGTTTTGAAACTTTTGTTATCTTTTTCAAAAATAAAGACTTGAAAGCTTGTTGAAGATCGTAGCATTTACCAAGTGATCTCTACACTCTATTTATAGAGTTAGAATCACTAGACGTTGAGAGACAGTTGCGCCAACTGTCAACCAACGGAAATAAAGGTTTTGAATTTGAAAAACAAGTTTTAAAAATAGAAAACTGTTGAAACGGCTTGAACAGTCAACTGGGTTGCCATAATGAGTCTTGTCAGAGCTTGTATGAGTTCAGACAGTTTCGTATTAAGACAGTTGACTGATTTCGAAGAATGTTCAACTGGTACTCAACAGCGGATCTTATTCAAGCTTGTTTCGACCTTTTAACTTTTGTAAAACACTCAATTATTAAAAGATATGTTTGAGTGTGTGTGTGACAAGGCTATTATAACATTCTAAGACTCAAAGAATAAAAATTATAATTGTTACAAGACACTTAATACAAAACATTTGAAGCACTTGAGTCTTGTCTTGAACTTGAGTCTTTGACTTGAACTTGAGCCATTGTCTTTATGTCTTGAAGCTTGCTTGATCAAATGTGACTTGAACTTAGATCTTTGTAGTTTGATCGATTCTTTTGAAAGCTTCATTGGATCAACTTTGCATTTGTGTATTGCACTATGGTATTTGTCTTTGATACATCCTGTAATATATATAGGTGGTAGCACAACTTTGCATTGTATTGTAGTCATCAAAACCAAGAATCAACATTCTCTCCTTTTTTGATGATGACAACACAATAGCTTACAATAATAATAATAATTAAAAAATATCCTCCTAACTAATGTACAACATGCACAAGTTAGAAATATATAAATATGCACAAAACATGCACAAGTTAGAAATATGCACAAAACAACTGTTTCTCCCCCTTTGTCATCAACTAAAAAAGGAGGAAAGAAACAATAATATAATGGAAAGCATTGCAGAAAGAACAAACACATTGCAAAACCATAACAAATTTATACAAAGGAAATTGGAGTACAAATGCTGCATAAAAGTGAAATACATAAAACATAACGAAAAATTAGGAACTATCTTCCCGGAAAGATAGCAATTTGACAAATAATGAAAAATTTCTTAACGAGGTTCGGATTCCTCAAGTATTGAAGGTATTTTTGGGATGATTGACCTTCTTCTACATTAGAACCTCTAGCTCTCTTAGGTTTAGGCATAGTTGACAAACTAGGAAACTTAAAAACAGTGAGAGAGTAAGAAACAAATTACCCAATAACAAGAGAAAGAAGCAAAATAGCTTCAAGAGCAGCCGAAACAGACTTCGAAATGGAAAGGAAACTCAAATCTGGATGGAGATAACAAATCCAATAGCTTCAATTTCTGAATCGCCAAGAACACCAAGAGCAGCCGACTGAGGGTGTTTGAGAGCAAAAGTGAAGAGTGGAAAAGAGGGGTAAGAGATTTAGGGTTTTTACTAAGAGTGAAGGGCTTAGATTAAGAGTAGGTTTGAATGAAGGGTCGAGATCAACAAGAGGGTAAAAAAAGAGAGAGATGCCTCAGTTTAAGTGATGATTCAGAATCAGAAAAACCAAACTGATGTCCCGATAGTCAACTAGTTTTTATATCAGTTGACTTAGTCGAGAGAAAATTAAACCAAAAGAAACATCAAGTAAAAACTTTCTGTTAGTCGACTGGTTACTTATACAGTCGACTGTTCAGAACATAAGATTCAGCAATAATAAGAACAACGAAAATACTTTATGAGTCGACCAAAAAAGACGTTTAAGTCGACTTAAGAAAAATATATTTTCAAGAAATGTCATTAAAACAACAAATTCCTAGTTCTCTTCTAAAGTTGATAAAAGTATCTTCCTTAAGTGGTTTGGTAAAGATATCTGCTACTTGTTTATAAGTATAAATAAAATCCAAAGATATATCTCCCTTTAAAACATGATCATGTAGAAAATGATGTCTAATATCAATGTGTTTCGTACGTGAGTGTTGAATCGGATTTTTAGATAAATTAATGGCACTGGTATTATCACAAATTATAGAAGGTTTTGAAAATGAAATACCATAATCTAATAGGGTTTGTTTCATACACAAAATTTGGGCACAAGCCAAACTTGTAGCATTATATTCAGTTTCTGTAGTAGATAGGGATACTGAATTTTGCTTTTTACTGCACCAAGATACTAGTGAATGTCCCAAAAAGTGACAAGTACCGCTAGTACTTTTTCGGTCAGTTTTACTACCAGCAAAATCCGCATCACTATACGACAAGAGTTGAAAATTATTGGTGCGTGGATAGAATAAACCATACTCAGATGTGCCTTTAATGTATCTTAAAATACATTTCACAGCTTTTAAGTGAGACTCTTTAGGACTTGACTAATATCTAGTACACAAACATACACTAAACATAATGTCTGGTCTACTAGCAATTATATATAAGAGTGAGCCAATCATCTCTCGATAGAGTTTTTGATCGACACTCTTACCTAATTCATCTTTGTCAAGTATAGTAGTAGTAGCCATAGGTGTGGTCTTACTACTAGTGCTATTCATGCCAAACCATTTGAGTAATTCCTTAGCATATTATTCTTGATTAATAAATATGCCATTATGTCACTGCTTTATTTGTAGTCCAAGAAAATAGTTGAGTTCACCCATGTGACTCAGCTCAAACTCATTTTTCATGGTATTAACAAACTCTTGACAGAGATTACTATTAGTAGTCCCAAAAATTATGTCATCTACATATATTTGTATGATTAGGATATCGGTCTCTATTTTTCTAATAAACAAGGTAGTATCTACTTTACCTATTTCAAAACCAGTTTTTAATAGAAAAGTCATTAACCGATCATACCAAGCACGAGGTTCTTGTTTAAGACCATATAAAGCCTTTTTTAATTTAAAAACATGGTTTGGGAATTGTTCATGTTCGAAACCGGGTGGTTGCTTAACATAAACATCTTCCACTAGTAGAAAACCTTACAATAATAATGGATTATTTGCAAGCACCAAAAATTCCTTGTAGTTGTTACTATCAACAACAAATTACTCACAACAAACCCATTCATTGCAAATATGTTGACATCCGCAAGAGATTTTATTCGACCGTTGCAAGTGTTGACAATTACAAGGGAACAATTGCAACAAACAATACTCCATTATTAAAGTTGTAATAAAATATTTATTTTTAAAAATAAATTAGATATAAACACGTGTATTAGATAGATAATTTTGCCACCCAACAATTTGATGTTAAAAAATTACCCTCACTTCTCAAATACTGAGCGGGTAAAAAGAAAAAAAAAATCAATTAACACAATCTTCTTTCCCCTTCCAAAATCAAAAAGCGAAAAAAAATAACAAAAACCCATGACCTTCCCCCCAAAACATAAACCCCTATAAACCACAGATACTCTTTCGGGATCACGTACCAAGTAACCTGGACGTATCGGATGCGATACACATAGGATACGCGTCAGATACGTGTCTGGTACGTATCCGGGGAATTAAAATTTTTTTGATGAAAATCCGGGGAATTAAAATTAAAAAAACAAAAAAAACATAGCGGATACGCGAGCGATACGTTACAGATACGTTTTTTGGTTTTTTTATTAAGAATTTCGGCCCATCCAAACCCAGCCCAACTCTCTCTTTTCTCTTTCTTTCTCTCTCTCCCTGTCTCTTTTACTCAGCCGCCTCAACTCTTAATCTCCCCTTTCTCTGTCTCTTCCCGATCCAAACCCTAACCGAAATTTCCTTTCTCTCCAATCTCCACTCCATCAAATCGCAAATCGCTCATCGCTTTCGAAGTTCTGTAGATCGCTCATCGCTCATCGCTCATCGCTTTCGAACCTCCTCTTTCGAAGTTTGAATTCGCAAATCGCTCATCTGCACTCCTCTTCAACTTTGACCACCTCCTCTACTTCAACTTCGACCACTTCCGCTTAGGGGTGCTTTCGGATAAGGATATATCTGATTCGTTCCGCATCCAAATCCGATTTTTTTGCGGATACAGATATGAAAAATCCGTATCCGGGCGGATACGGATACGGATTCGGATATCCAAATCCAAAAAAATTCGGATTCGGATACGAATATGGATATTCCTAAAAAAGCGGATTCGGATACGGATATCCGCTTAATTTAATATTTATTTATTTAATATATATATTTAATAGTTATATACTTATATGAGTAAACTAAAACCCTACCCCGCTACCCGTATTCTACAGATCCAAAATCCCAAATCGACTATTCCTCTTCTCCCCTGTCCCCAATTCCCTGTCCCCATCCCCAACTCCGCGTTCCCCGTCGCCAGCCACGCCACTGACGCCAGTCGCCAGTGCGGCAAGCGCCCCGTCGCCAGTCGCCACGCCCCGTTGCGAGCACCGTCGCCAGCGCTCTGTCGCGAGCCCCGTCGCCAGCCATGCCAGTCGCCAGCGCCCTGCCGCCATGCCCCGTCGCCAGCCACGCCCCCACCTCTTCTCCCTTTCTTCTCCCGCAGCCAGAGTCGACGGCAACTGACAGGTATCCTTCTTCGGTATTTTGGTAGTTTAAGTATTATTCTCCCCTTCTTCACTCTATTTTTTCATTTTTTGCATTGTTGCGTTCAGTGGTTTTTGCAATAAAATGTATGGTTGCGTTCAGTGGTTTTTGCAATAAAATGTTGATGTTCCTGAAATTCACCTTAAATGTGAAGTATTGTTATTGAGGTAGTGAAGAACATACCCATTTGTTCTAGTCTATTATGTCAAATGTATGCTGTCTCAGTTTAAATGTTTTCTTGTAGATTTGCTTGACTGAATATATAGTAATGTGGGTACAAAAGCTATCTTTGATTTATACAGTTATCCTTCATTGCCCTGCTAACTATACACCACGATGACTACCTGAAAGAATTTCTTTTAACATTAGTTTTTTTTTCTTTCTAGAGCTTCAACATTTGAGGAATTGCTTGCCAGATCAAGTTGTTGTTCAGCGCATCGATGAAAAGCTATCAGCTCTAGGCAACTGCATCGCTTGCAACGACCATGTTGCTCTTACGCACACTGATTTGGATAGGGTGAGTTTTTATCTTAACGTGTCCTTTTGAAATAATGGCTATTAAATAACTTTGTCGTACTCAACCAAATTATAGTAAGTCCTTGCACTTTTTCATTCATGATATGGTGATTTCCATGTGGAATCTCCATGTATTGTTTATATGGTTTGCTTGCTGGAATGTTTTCTCCCCATGGATGACCCGATGAATGACCAACCATATAGCCACGTCTTCGGGGGAAAAGACCAAGTTCTCTCTGAAATAGGTATATGTTCATCCACTTAACATTCTTCTAAAACATGACTGCTTGTACTAGTGCACAATCACTAATTGATCAGTAGTTTCAGTACTTAGGGCCTTTTTGGAGGGAGTGAGGTATATAAGTAGGAGGTCTTGGAGGTATTAGAAGTGCCTCTAGTTACCTTAACTTGGTTTTTTATGGGATTTTTTTGGGAGAAGAGATACTTACAGTTATCTTAAACTAAAGTAGAGATAGCTGGGATTTTTTCTCAAGTAAAGTTGATGGTCAACGATCCCTTCTTAGATTGCAAGGTTTTACAACATCTCCATCTATTTATATTCGTATATTCATAATTGGGTTTGGTTTCTTTCAATAGTCTCAAAAATGCAAATGATATCACCTGAATTCGAATCATC
Source organism: Hemerocallis citrina (assembly GCA_017893485.1). Taxonomy (NCBI): domain Eukaryota; kingdom Viridiplantae; phylum Streptophyta; class Magnoliopsida; order Asparagales; family Asphodelaceae; genus Hemerocallis; species Hemerocallis citrina. Next base: position 27,678,856 of record CM030366.1, read on the forward strand.
AGCTATTCATATTAAAAACTACAACATGAAAAACAGACGAACAAAATTTTCATGAATATTTGATGTGTTTTACCCTTCCACCATGTTATCACACAATGAACATTTTGCAAAATAGTCAAAAATCGTACAATCAATGGTCACCTAATGGAGTGTTAATATTTGTCAAAGACTCGGGAAATTTTGTTTGCAAAGAGTTTTAGTGTTGTAGATGGTACTTTTATGTGACACTATGGACTTTTTGGTACAGCTAGCTATCCATTTTGAAGTGAAAATACCTACATTGTCTGTATAAAGAAGTTTATCCAAATGAAGTTGGATAAACTTCATTTGGATACGCCAGCCAAACTAATATCTATTTGTCAGTTTATAAACGATTTAGATCTCTATTTATTGGGCTAAATAACAGTGTTGAGTGTCTCTCATCTTATATCTATTTATCTGGTTAAATATCACCTATATCTTGCAGTGAGGTGATATAGACGACTTTTTTTTGAGCTGCATCCTGATAAGATGGAAGCCTTGAAACAAAGGTTGGAAAATACTACTGTCGACTCATCCAATAGTCAAATACGACAAGAGGTAGCCATATATTTAATTGCCTCAATTGGATAATATATTATTATCTATATATATTGAATAACGAGTTCTAATTTTGTATTGTTTCTTTTTCATGTAGTCTATATGTAGTGGCGATGACTATGAGACAGTGGGTAATGAGGAACATGCAGAAGACCTTACGTAAAAAGTGAAGTTGGGGATACATGGAAGCATTAGCGGGTTAAAAGTTATTTTGAAAACATTTTATTTTGCTTCTTGGAGTTTCACAACTTATCTTTTCTTCTAGAATGTATTGTTGTTTTGGCACTATGAAACAAACAAAAAAATTTGTAATGAGAAGGTTCTGAATTATATAATATTTAAATTTATTTTGCATTATTGTGTTTTCTTTATATAATTGTGTGAATCAATATGTGAAATAATTATATGTTCTTCATTGTCAAAATACATTGTTTTAATTTGTAAATTTGGTTAAGCCATTCAAATATAATCAGTAATGAAGAAAAAATGTGTGCAATTGCATTCGCGAGGTAGCAATTGCAAGGGAATAGGTATCTTGCAAATCTCTGTAGCAATAGTTCATCAGCAACGGAAAAAATCCCTTTTAAAACACACTTGCAAGAGACGAATTTGTTGTAAATATTCTCTTGTATATGGAGATAGCAAGGTACAACATCCATTGCAGATATTCTATTGTGGCTAATATATGCAAGGGATAGTTAAAATTCCGTTGCGAATGTGTACATTAACCAGGAGAGATTTCGCAACAGCACAATTACAAGGGAATGAAGAAAAATCCCTTACAAATGTACACTAACCATGGAATTGTACTCTTCTACAAGGGAAATTTGTATTGCGACTGTAGCATTTTCTACTAGTGTTCCTTAATAAAACCATTCAGAAAAGTACCCATATGGAAAAGTGTAAAGTTCATAAAACATGCAAAAGATAATAAGATCCTAATTGATTCTAGTCTAGCAACAGGAGCATATGTTTCATCAAAATCTATGCCTTCTTCTTTATTATATCGTAGAGCAACTAATCTAGCCTTGTTTCTAACTACTTGTCCTGATTCATCTAACTTATTTTTGAATACACATTTAGTACCAATTATAGTTTGATCAGAGGGTCGTGGAACTAAATCTCATACATCATTTCTTATAAATTAGTTTAATTCATCTTGCATGGCATTCATCCAAAATTCATTCTTACAAGTTTTTTGTATATTCTTCGGTTCAAAATACGACAAGAAAGCCGTATGAGAAATCATGTTAACATGAGATCTTGTTTGAATACCACGTGAGATATCACCAATTATTAAGTCTTGAGGATGATCTCTGATGTTGATTTTTGCAAGTGTACAAAATCGCACAAGTAATATAGTTAAATGAGTAGAGTGTCGAACCCACAGGGACTAGATATTTTACTGAGTACCGATATTACTAGATGAATCGCTATTTGGATGATCGAATTTTATAAGGATAAAATAACTAAATTAAATTAATCTAATTTAAACTAACTAAATTGGTGAAAAGGAAGAGGGCTGTGAAACTATGAAGCTCATGTACTTTGTTTAATGGTAAAATTAGTTCTAGGGCTCTTGGTTCACCTCGTTTATCACACACACAAATTATAATTCCTTATAAATAAAAATATTATCTTTCCCAATTGTAGACCAAAATCCTAAAGATATTAACCACTCTATCAACGTAGTCTAAAAATTATTCTCAACTAATTCTTCTCCTATCCATCAAATTATTAATTGAGAAATCAGATTTCTTAACGGTCACGTCCTCCAATGTACGGTGTTAATTTTTATTAATCACAAATAACCTGTTCGGTCTCTTTATGATTTGAAAAATCATACAAATATCTATCCACCATGTTGTACGCATAAATAATAAAAATTAAAACACAACCAGGAAAAATAGAGTAATAATAAAGAATTAAAATTTGTGTTCCACAAAACTCGGCTACATCTTAGCCTCTAGAACAATAAATTCAGTTCATGTTCATTTTGCAATTAATAAAAATATTTTGGATTGCATCAAAAATTATAGAGAAGAAGAGATACAAAAAAAATACAAAATTTAAAGCGAACCCTTCTTTTCTCTTTCTCAAAATCCGAACCCAAAAGACTGTCTCCTCGAAAACCGCACCGTCAGCAGAGCTCGCCACGTCAGCTGTCACCTTGGATTCCGCGCTGTCACGTCGGGTCTGGTGGTCGAAGTCTGCTGTCGCGTCGTCTTTGTCTGCTTCGATCCGCACGCGAGAGGGTGAAGAAGTCGCCACCTGTCACCGTGTGGGTCCGTGCACCCTCTCTCTTCCTTTGTTTCTTCTGAGCGGAAAGCAAGAGAGAGAGGCTGATAACTCTCTCTCTTACTTTTTGTTAATTATTTTTTAATAATTTTTGTTTTAATTGAATTGGCAGCCGTCACCTCCTAACTTTCTTCTCTCTCCTTTGCTTTGTATTTATAGAGAACGGGAAGGAGTTAGGGATTGCACTTTTTGCAGAATAGTCCTTCTTCCATTGTTTATTTCCTTCCTTATTTGATCTGAAATTTATTTCTTTCTCTTTTCCCCTTTATTTCCTTTTTTGCCAACCACGTGCTTCTGCGTACACAAAATAATACCAGAAATTAGGATTTTTAAATAAAATAAAATTAATTAGTTTAAAAATGAATTAAACTAACTATAAATCATATTAGCGTATAAAAAACCTTTTAAAAATTATTTGTCACACTTTTAACTCAACAAAACAATAAAAATTTACAAATCCATTATTTTACTTTGTTTGTTGATTTTTTCCACAAATCTTTACTTTTTGCATCAAAAATATTATTTCTTCAAAAATAATTAATTAAATGAAATCCTATAGAAATAAGATGAATTATAGACAATATCAACGAAAATAAGCAATTTTAATTGGTAAATGAGTACAAATATTTGTATATAAATTCGACACATCAATCTCTAACTTCAACAAATGATTTTGGTAAAGTTTGAGTCATCACAACAGGATCAGTCGACTTAACTAGTCCATCAGCCGACTGATTACATCAGTCAAATTGATTTCCTTATCAGTCAACTTATCGGCTAGGGTAGTTTGTTCTAGTGATTTAATAACATTATTTAAAGGTGATGAAATATTTTCATCATCTTCAATAACAGTAGATGAAGGCAGAGATTCATCAAATAAAACATGCATAGATTCTTCAATAGTCAAAGTTGACTTATTGAAAATTCTATACGCCTTACTCCTATTTAAGTATCCAATGAAGATACCTTCATTAGATCTAGGATCACACTTATCTAAATTATCTTTAGTGTTTAAAATGAAACACTTGCAACCAAATACTTTAAAGTAAGATACTTTAGGAATTCTATCAAAAAATAGTTCATAACATGTTTTCTTAAGCTTAGGCCTAATCAAAATTCTATTTAAAACATAACACGCTGTTGAAATAGCTTCAGCCCAGAAGTATTTAGGCAAATTGCTTTCAACAAACATAGTACGTGCACACTCTTGCAAAGTCCTATTCTTTCCTTCAACCACTCCATTTTGTGGTGAAACTCTAGGAAATGCAAATGAATGTGTTATACCATCCTTGTTGCAATATTCTGAAAATGTTTCATTCTCAAATTCTCCACCATGATCACTTCTAATATTGACTATGGTTAGAGATTTTTGATTTTAAATTCGTTTACAAAAATTTTCAAATACTTTAAAAGCATCATTCTTATGTTTTAAAAAGAAAACTCATGTGAATATTGAAAAATCATCTACTAAAATAAATACACACCTACTTTTATTTAAAGAAACGACTCTAGTTGTAACACCCTGCAAAATTGGAAATGATAATTTTGCCCTTGTGTGTTACGCACATGTATTTTGTACCGTTACTGGTAATATTTGTAACGTGTTTTCATTATGTATTGTGATTTCTGACTATTTATGCATTCTCAGTAAAATTTAATCATATTTAAATCAACTAAAATATTAAATTTCAATCTCTGCATTTTACGTGCTTTTAACGTATTTTTGATGCACGTATGATTATGTGTTTCCACCACTACGTGTAATATTTTCTAAGTGTTTAAATTATTTAATTTAGGTATTCAAATCTATTTTTATAAAAAAAAAATTATTTTTCCTTATTTTGATTAAAATATTATTATACATATAATGCACGTGTTTTCTACATACATAGCATTTACGTTGTGGAATATATAAAATTAATAAATATATTTTCTTACATTGTATTTTTTTTATCTTTAACATTTTTTCATTGATAACGTCGAATTTCGTATTTTTATATTTTACGTGCGACGCACGTATTTGTTTCGATACGCGTATTTGGACGTAATTTTTCTCGAAACTAATTTTATAAAATGTGTGCGCATTTATTTTATTTGTGCATGAAGCATTGTAGTTTTTAATTAAACTAATTTTTACGTACATATTATGTATATATATAATTTATGTTTTAATTAATTAGTGAAGTGTTTGCTCGTGCAAGCACGTGCTAATTTTTCCATCTCTATTTCTTCTTACTCTCATTTATTATTTTAGCATGCATGAGTCTTTTTATTTAGCCTTTTATTAAACCCATGGACCTAAGAATAGATTCTAGCCCACTAGACTAATCAAATTAATTAATTAAAAGCAAACCCACAAGACAAGCCCATTTAATTAAATCCCATTTTTGGTTGTGCATGGACTCTCACATGACATATAACAACTTTTAATACACATATTAGAACTATAGGATTTGTATTTATTTTTGTATGTGTGTGTGTGCATGTGTGGAGAGAGAGAGAGAGAGAGTGGGTGACCGGTTTAGAATGAGGAAAGGCCGGATGGGGGTTATAGGAGATGGAGAGATGGGGGTTAGAGAAAGTGAAGAGATGGAGTAGTGGGTAGTTATTAGGTGGGTGAAATTTGCATTTTAGCCTTTCTTTGTCTATAAATACACCATATTTTTCTTCTCATTTCACACAAAAACAAACCAAATTAGAGAGAGGAAAAAGAAAGAGAGTTAGAGAGTGTTCTTGCCCCGCAAAATTGGAACAACAATTTTGTCCTTGTGTGTTACGACATATATTTTGTACCGTTACTGGTAATATTTATAACGTGTTTTCGTTACAAATTGTGATTTCTGACTATTTAAGCATTCCCTGTATATTTTATTTTATTTAAATCAACTAAAATATTAAATTTCAATCTCTGCATTTTTACGTGCTTTTTAAGTATTTTTGATGCACGTATCGATAATGTGTTTCCACCGCTACGTGTAATATTTTCTGCATTTAAATTATTTATTTTAGGTATTCAAATCTATTTTTATAAACGAAAAATCATTTTTTCTTGTTTTGATTAAAATATTATTATACGTATAATGCACGTGTTTTCTACGTAGATAGCAATTACGTCGTGAAATATATAAAATTAATAAATATATTTTCTTATATTTTATTTTCATTATCTTTGACATTTTTCCGTTGATAAAATCGAATTTCGTATTTTTATGTTTTACGTGCGAAGTATGTGTTTTTCGGTGCGCGTATTTAAGAGTATTTGTTTTCAAAATAAATTTCGGAGTATGTGTGACACCCCGTAATTTCTAAATAGTATATAATAGTATATATAGTATATATAATAGTGTATGTTGGCTGTTTGGCAACAAATATATGCATGATGGCATGATGGTAATTATAGGTGAAAAGGAATAGTAATGGGAGGGGCCCACATGAATTGAAACAAAAAGCAAGCTTTGGCTGTTGACGTGGCTTTCACATGGGGTCCCCACCTGCTTGTTGTTGCTGTGCATTGTGCATGTGCATAGAGTGAGAAGAGTGGGGTGGCCGGTTTTGAAGATGGAGGGGTTGGCCGGTTTTTTGAAGAGGAAGAGATGGGAGTTAGTGAAGAGTTGGGGGTTATGGGAGTTAAGATAATGAAGAGTTGAGTAATTTATTAGGTGGAGAAATTTACAATTTAGATCCTTACTTTATCCTATAAATACCCTAGTTGTTTCTTCTCATTTCACACCTAAAGTAACAAAATTTAAGAGAGGAAAAAGAAAGAGAGAAAGAGAGTATTCTTGTGCATTGGAGAGATCTTTCCAGGAGGAGAAGGAGCTAGGAGTTGCTTTGTTGGAGCTAGGAGCTAGAAGTTGTCTCTTCATCTTGGTTGTTCATTCTTCATAAGAGGTGGGTGGTATCTATATTTTCTAATTTTTTGGTTGAGCATGCTAGAATATGATATTAGTAATAATTATCAATTTGATGTGATATGGGAAATCTTGTGTTTTCTAAATATAAGACATGCATGCTAATTTATTACATGAGTAGTAATGATAAACTTGATGTGAAAATTAGAGAACAAATCCATGTTTTTATTGTGTGCCACATTGTAGAAATTTTGCTATTGATTGAGAAACTAATTGTCATCATGTTGTTTGTAAATGAGAAAAAGAAAAGATGAGTATTTTGCCATATGTATGTTAATTTATAAATATAGAAACTTGTAATTATGAAAACAATGGTAGAGACTTCCCTTATATTTAACAAATGTTTTTTTGTAAAGTCAAATTTGATACATATAAATTCATTTGATTGTTTATAAGAGATACAAATTGCTAGTTCATTAAATTGAAGAAATATACTGCATGTTCATAAAACAGAAGAAATAAAATTTGAAATCTAGATATTTTGTCAAAAATATGAATTTTAAGTTTGTGAGCTACTGTTAGAAAATAAAATCCTTCTAGATGAACTATTTACAGTTTAATAAAAGATTAGAGCAAATGAAAAACCGAGTTTTGAGAAAATATTTGAATAGCAGGAAATCGAATAAAACATAATAGCATCACTCGATAAACAGAAATCGCACATGGACTTCTTGGTTAGTCAGTGCACCATAAAATTGTTACTGTAGCGCGCCTGTGCTCATGGTCTCGAGTTCGAATCCCAACAGCCCCACTCTTTTTATTTTTCGGTTTTAATAACCCAAACAGTTAAACACTATATATATGAATTTCAGCTCACCTTTATAACACAAAGTCCACTTGGACTTAGTGGCTTGCGGAGGGGGGCTTTGGGCGCTTAACTGTAGCTGGCGTTGGGTATGGGTTCGAAACCCGGTGATTACTTTTTATTTTTGGGATGTTTTGGATATTTTTGAAAGGGTTTTTATGTGAATAATATTTGGGAAAAAATTCTAGAATTACTATAAAATGAAATGGAATTTATTAAAAATAGTTTCAGAATTTTTCAAGTATGTTTTGAGAAATAAAAAGAGAAATTGAGATAGAAAATGAGTTATTGACTTCAAAATTATTTAATTGAGGATATGACTTTTATTTTAAGAAGAAGAGAAAAATATTTGCCATCTTATGGATTTCTCCTGATGAGTTCATATACTTATGTTGGGTAAGAAATAGTTCATGTGATTAAGTTCTTAATGAGATTAAAATCTATTATGAGTTCATGAAAAGAATTATTGCTTTTGAAAGATTGTGAATAAATGAATCATGATGATGTTAAGATAAGACATTGATCAAATTGTGAATAAGTTGAAGATATGAATACATTGAGTTTAATACATGATTATTGAAGGGTATGAGTACCCATGGATTTCTATATATGAAAGGTTGTGATTTAGAGTTTAGTGAGACCCCGGGTACTGACCATGTTGATTTGAGTTATATTTTTGAGATATGACCACGGAGCTGTCTCGGTATTTGTGATTATGTAAACCCTGTTTCCCTAAATACATATTTTCTGAATATTTTTCGTATTTTGATTTATTATAAATTCAGTATTATTTTAAACTCGATTTGTGCCTTCTATTAAAATCTTTTCGAACCGAAAATTGTATCTTCTTCGAATAGTAGTATATTCTAACTTTAATGTTTATTTTCTAAGTGATCGGCTATTTATATCTAATTTTATTACTATTTGGATTTTAATAAACTTGTTTGTCTCAAATCTCATTTTGATATGTATATCAAAATTATTATTGTTGTTATTGATACTATTATATTTGATTGTTGAATTGAAAATCTTTTTCTATTGTATTTAATAGTATTTGAGTATTAATCTGACGCACACAAATTTATTTATTTTGTTACTATATTATTATTGATCTATTTGTTTAATTATTTTTCTTTAATTGTATATTTTTCTTATTGGATTTTTAATACCCATTTTAATTCCCCAAACCCATTAATAAAACCCTACCCATACTCGTTAATACCCAGACCCGTATTACTCTAACCCATCTCCTATTTACACTACTATTTATACTTAAACCTAAAGATTAACCCTAACCCCTATTTTACACTAGCCGCCAACTCTTTTTCACCTACTGTTCATCATCCTTTCCCCCTCTCTCCCGACTTCAACCATATTCCCATCGCTCCGCTGTAACTCCATCGTCCCGTCCACTGCCCATCTCTCGACGCTCCGTCCGCCCTGCCTCCGACATGCCCCACCACGCCGCGCGATTGCAGCGCCGACAGCATCAGCCCATGCCTAGCCCCGCAGTCGACCCTCGGCACCGCCTGTGCTTCCCCTCCTCTGTCGACAGGCCATTCGCCTGTCTCCCCTCGCCATCAGCCGCCTTTCCTCTCCTCAGCCTCCTCGCCGCTCCCCGTGCCTTCTCCTCTCGGCTGCAGTCTGCCACGACCTACCTCGACGACAGTGCCCCCTGGTGGTCCTCCCCATGTCACCCAGTCGTGACACCCACGATGGCCTCTCCCTTATCGTAACCACCTCGCGACACTACCGGTGTCACACTGCAGCCAGCCTCCCGTCGTAGCCAACTCCTCCGGTGCTGTCCCCTTGGCCGACCGCCGTCAGCCTCGTCCCGTCACCTTGCCGTCGTGCCTTCCTTCGCCGCAGTCGATGCAGAACCCTGCCGTCACCAGTTGAGCCAAGCCACAGCTAAGTTTTTGGCTGTCTGATTGAGTTTTGGATCATGTTCAATCCTGGTCGTCGATTATCATGATCAACACCATCATGGAGTTGTGATCTATTGAATCTGGCCGTTGATTTGATCATCAAGATCATCACCCTCCAATCGCATCTCATCCATCCGATCGTCGTTCATCACGATCACGATCATCGTCTTCTTGATCCGTTGATCTCGGTCTTTGATCGCATCTCCATCATCATCATCATCAAGATCTTAATCTCGACCGTCGGATCTCTTTTGATCATTGCGATCGTGATCATCATCTTGATCTTGATCTTTGATCTCAGTCGTCCGATCGACCGATCACTCTTGATCTCGGCCATTGATCGTCTCGTTCATATTCTACTTGGTGAGTTAAACATTTGATCCACTTTTTGTTCTCATTCATCAATTGTCAATCATGGTATAGTTACTCTTTTGGTACTCTTCTAATTCTTATATGTTTTATGTTCGATCTCGGCCGTTGGATTTGCTTGATCCTCATCTTGATCACCATCTTGGTCATCGAGATCCGTGCCCGATCATGATCATCGTGATCGTTGCTTGTCGCCATGTTGCCATGTTGCCGAGATCCATCTCCGTCATTCCTCCGTCGGATTCATCGACTACTCCCCCAAGGCAAGTATTCTTCTTGTACAAATTATTGTCCTAGTACAAGCGTTTAATTGAAAATACTGCAAATATATCGTAGTTGTGACTCCTCCTTATTTCATCGTTTGTTGATCTTAAATTATTCCTCATCGATTCCATAATCTTAAGAGTCACAACCCTTCGTTGATATATTTACAAAACTAGTTGGACCCCTTTTTATCTCTTAGTTACTTGAACATGAACCCCTTGACTTGTAGACGCGTGTTGTATGATGTATTGTGATGATCTTACATTCTTTTGAGTTGAGAAATACATGTGACTTGCTGATTTGATCCCCAATGCATCCGTATTTGTATCACACACTAATCTAGACTAATAATTGTAACGCCCCGAATCCCAAAACAACTGAATTCGAGAGTTCTACAGGATCTTTTCACTTCTTTCGTACAATTTTACAAGGAATTTAAAACTTTTATTTCAACAATCATTACACCAGAGTCTTTTACATCAATAAGCAGCGGAATTAATAAAATACAACAATAATAAAAGTACAATTGTTACAACTTTAACATTTAAATAATCAACAGCATCCAATCATCTTTATATCTTCATGTAACTCCACATCCTGCATATAAAACTGTGGGCACGTCAGTTGCTTACAACTGACGAAATATTATACACGGCCATCCTCTCTATGCCGGAAACAGTATAACGATTCTCAAATACTTTAGCAAACACAAACTTGATCACTAACAAAGCTACAAAGGGACTATCCTGTTGATGTCGTGTTGTGTGGTGCACTTAGTCCTTAATGCAGTTGTTTATATTATATGACACTAATGCACACTTGTTCGGATTCTATGCATCCCATACTACATAGGTCCGAGGGCAAGCCTCTTAATCGTCTTCATTATTGTAGGGTTCAATCCCTCGCCATGACTTAATCTACTACTGTAATTTCAGTGAGTATCCTAGATGATTCTATGAGTACAAGCATGTATCCTGGCCCCTGGAGTAGAATTTCGCGCCATGTCTTGACTCGTCAAGCATGCATTCTGCGACAATTCAGCCTCCTCCCTGAACACAATCCTCTTGCAGTCACCAAAACATCCCATAAGCGTGACTAAAGTCCGATCATTACTGAGTTGTGCCCGCGCCATGTCTTGACTCATCAAGCATGCATTCTGCGGCTCACATACCCGCACCGTACCCTAGCTCTCATACTCATGTTTTTCTCTCACCTTCATCACCTCCACACTATGTATCTATCTGTAATTTCGGCAAGTGTCATAGACGTTCCATGATTACAAGCACGTGTCCAAGACCCTGGAGTAGAACCTCGCGCCATGTCTTGACTCATCAAGCATGCATTCTGCGATAGTTCAGCCTCCTCCCTGAACACGATCCTCTTGCAAGTCACCAAACATCCCACAAGCGTCGCCAAGATCCCGATCATTCTGGAGTATATTGCCCATGCCATGTCTTGACTCATCAAGCATGCATTCTGTGGATCACATCCGCATCGTAGACCCTAGGCTCCCATAATGTTTTTCTCTTACTTTCATTACAGCCTTACAATGTATTAATTATTAGAATCATGAATAAAAATCAAAGCTCTAGAGTTAGCCTCTCCACTCAACCGGACTTATTCATTCATTTCAACATGACCAACCTTGGTCTTTCTTTTCAATATTCATTTCATTTCTTTCCAAATGCCGGGGGAGACTTAGCTACTCCTTGGTTTCAATTTCCCATTCACAATTTCCAATTGAGCATTTCCAGCTCATAATTCATTTTAGAGTCTCACAGACTTTCTTTATCATGATCTTAGCCTTTCATATTCATTTAATTCTCAATTCAAATCTATGATTCATCTCATGTAAATTCTCAATTCAACTATGATTCATTTCATATAAATTTATGCAGCAACAAATAGAGTTTACCAATATCCAGATTCACAATCTTTACCACAAACAATTCACAAGATTTCAGATATATCAAAAAGCACTCTGGACAGTCGACTGGGAACTCTTCCAGTCGACTTGTTCAGTCAATTCACATTCTTCATAACCACTCGGGAGAGTCGACTGCTGCACACGGCAGTTGGCTGTTCCGCAGTGTTCCAATTTAATTTCTTTGTCAATTTCATCTTTCATAACCTTGTGTACATTTCACAATAAAACTCAATCAAATCTTAATAATCATAAAATCTTGTATTTAAAACTTATTTAACTTTCATTTGTCAAAATCAATTTCAAACTCAAGAACCATAAACAGTTCGGTTCAGTCGACTGGTGGCAGTACCAGTCGACTGTACCGCAAATATCTTGAAACTCAAACATCAAATTTATGACAGCATCAGTCGACTGTGAAAGTATTCAGTCGACTGTCCTGCTGACGAAAACCAACTTTTAACACTTACCAGTCGACTGTGGAAGTAATCAGTCGACTGTTAAGTCCACAATTTGCATCTTTGCATACACTTTTCGACCTTTGAATCGATTTGTATACAAAATATAATTTATTTCCAGAATATATCCCTTTTTAAAACATTATCATATATATTACCAATTCCCAAGTTCTCTTTTTCCCAATCAAAAATGCATCAAAACATATTTTCCAAATAAACTACCTTCTTTTATCAAAATTTACTTTACAAAATCTCTATACTCATATAAATAACATTTTGAGGTTATAATCACACTTCTTTACCACATTCTCAACAGCAACATGTTTGCATCATGCCTCAACATGCATCAATCTCATACAATCATTTCAATTCTAGCAATTCAACTAGCAATCATAACAAGCATATCAATTTGCATTTACCATAATCAATCAAGATTTACCGATTCATTTCTATATTAATTTGCATGCAATCAATTCAATTTCAACCCAATAAATCATATATCATCTATCATGCATTTCTACTTCTAAATTAGAAAGCATTTAAGAAACACCCACCTAAAGTTGAAGAATTGATACCAAAATGAACTCCTAGAATTAGGAGCTCCTAAAGAAAGCTTCCAATTGCAACTCCTCGAAATCCGCGCACCAAAGCTAGCCTCCAAGCTCCACATTTCGGTAAGCATCCATCAATGAGCATCTCCATCTCCATTCGGCAATCATCAAGAATAACTCCTATCTTCTTTCATGTACACACACTATGTATGTACATATATATACATTAGTATATGTATATAGGCAAGTGGAATGGTGATTAGATGGAGGAATGGACAAAGGCTATGCTGTTTTGGGATTGCTTCTTCTCGGCATGGGAAGGAGAGAAAAGAAAAGAGATGAGAGAAAGAGAGGCTAAGAGTGCACTTTTATAAGAAAGCTAATGGGTAGTTAGTATAACTACCTCCACATGAACACCACTAACCCATTATAAATTTTGTAACTTACTTTCCCTCTTGTTTTCAAAATCAAAACTCCAGAATTTCCCTCTCCTCATGAGCAGCCCGGTCCCCAAATTGTGTGCACATCGCACGTGTGCACGTGCACGTGCTTTGTGTACAAAACAATTTATTTATTTAATCATTTTAAAATAATTATTTATATATGTAATAAATATGTAAAAATAACTTTAAAATTATACTTTTCATGCACAATAAAAATAGACACAAACAATTTCATGAAATTTATTTTGAAAGAATAATACGCTTACAACACGTGCACCAAAACACGTGCGTTGCCCGTAAAATCTCAAAAATACAAAAATTGACTTTATGAACCGAAAAATATTTATAATCAATTAGAATGCAATAGAAAGTATATTTAATATACATATTTGATAATATACTCAAACATACAGAAAATACGTGTATCGCACGTAGAAATTTATTTTAATTAAAATAGACAAAAATCGAATTCTATTTACAAAAATGAATTTAAACATGTTTATAAAAATAAATAGTTGAAAATCATCGAAAACTTTGCACGTAACAGTGGAATACCCAAAATCGACACGTGCATCGATAATACGTAAAAAGCACGTAAAAACTCAAAGATTGAAATTTTGCATTTGAGTTGCCTCAAATGGGATTTTTAAGAATAAGGGATGGTATAGATAATTGAAATTCAAAATACATATCAAAATGCGTTATGGATATAATTAGTAACAGTACAAAATGCATGTGCGTAACACCCAAGGGCAAAATTGTCAATTAAATATTGCGGGGTGTTACAATAATAGTCATTTATCTTGCAACTTGTATATAAAATAGATTCACTCTTGCTGCTGTTTTTGTCTTTACTTGCTGTTTCGACCCCGATAAAACCAAAATCTGAACTTGAGCCCTGAATATGAAATGTAGCCCTAAGTATGTAGTTGCCAATAATATCCAGAATTTTTGAATTCTGAGTTACGGTCTTGGAGATATCACAGTTTTACTGCTGCTGTGTCGGTAGTCACAGATTCACAAAAACTGCTGCACCTTTTTAGTTTACATTTATTTTAACTATGCTACCAGTAAGAAAATGACTTGAAATTTTTCATGCTGTTACTGGACACCCTAGAGAACATTCCATAATTTTTGCAGAATTAATTAATAATGTTTCAACCCTGTTTCATATGTATAAACTCATATTCAAAAATTCTGGCTGAATACGAAAGCTGTATAGTTTGCTGTTTTGACACATTACAACTTTTATGTAGCTTAGTTATATGCGTTGGAATCGGGAAGGATTTAGTTTCTATAACTTCTGACGGATCCACATTTGCTATCTTGTAGCAACGAGAATCGCAGTTTTGGTACAGCAACGTCATGCTGTCCAGATTTGAGATTCTCGTTGTTCTTGATATTTAGATTTGTTTTTACCCTCGAACCTGTATCCTACCTAGCCTAGACTTGTTCCATATTCTTGATTATGTTTACTTGACTTGTTTCACATACTTTCATGCTTTCTTGATGATAATAATAAATAATAAGCCGGGGTTTAAGTGAAAGACCATAGTAGTGGACAATATAGGTAAGTATACTCGGAAGGGGGCCCGTGTTTCTCTCTTGATACATACCTTATGAACTAGTATATTATTAATCGATTCATGAAATAGTATATTATTAATCAATTCATGAACTAGTATATATATGATTCATGAACTAGTATATTAATTGATTCATGAACTAGTATATATTTGATTCATGACTTGTCTTGTTATGACTTGACACATGAACTAGTTATATGATTACTCGATTCATGAGAATGGCTTGCTTGATACTTGATACCTGAGTACACTGCCCTATAAACTCCATTATTAGGCCTAAACATAAATGATTGTATGTAGTAACCATGTAGTAAAGGTATGGATGCATGAGTGTTACCTAGATAGTAATAACTACAAGACTTGAAACATGATACTTGAATATGATACATGCGTACTTGATACTTGATTATATGATACATGAGACTTGATACTTGAACATAATACTTGACACTCGCTACTTGATACTTGTACTTGACAACTCGACCCATTAGACTTGTTACTTGTTACTCGACACTTATACGTGATACTTATTACTTGATGTTTGATTCCATTATATGTCCACTGGCCAGTTGTTTTACTACTAGTACTTGTTACCCAACCTTGTCACTTGAGTTGTCTTTCTTGCTAGCTAGTTCTTGAATCCCCACTACTTGTTGCATTCCTATTACATTCTTGATTTCAAATCTTGTTCCATATTTCTTGTACTTGTTTTACTATTTGCGGCCCTAACTTGGACTAAGGGCATTTTCTTGTTTTCTCTATTCTTTCCTTTTTTTTATCTATATACAGACTTTAGAGACGTGTTGCCAGCTGGAATTGGTGAGCAAACAGGCTTCTCTTAGGAAAACTGCTTTAATTATTTTCTTGTATTTGAGTTATGTATAATTGTTGCTACTTGAACCTTGTAACGGGCTTATAGTCTCGAGTTTTATCTTTGATCCAGATTTGAAAACCATTTTGGATGTTATTATTTTGTTTCAATTGTTTTCTGTTGATTAATAAATTATTCATGTATGCGTGGAAGTGTACATTTGTTATATTCTTGTTATGATGCTGAGTCGATCCTACATCTCATGAATGATGAAAATCATTTGCTGGGCTTTGTCACGTGCTTGTATTCCGTGTTTTTGGGAAGCGGGGCGTGACAGATTAAGTCCGGTAGAGGGTAAGACTAATTCTAGGTATGATAATTTATTCATGTCTTGAACTTAAGAACTAGACACATAAGTGAAGATGTAGAAAAACTTGGGCAAACGTAAGTGGGGCACTCTATATAGTCGGGAGGTGGATTCCTGGACTATAGACCCAGTCAGGTCGAGGATTCCGGGACTGTGGTTGCTTCGTGGGAGACGGGCTTTTATTTTAAATCTGGGACTATGCGTAGTCGGACAGATAGTTTGTCGTACTCCAGTGTATATATGTATACCGGGGCTAGAGGGGCACTTGCGGGAGGTTCGCACGATGAGGAGTCTGTTATAATAGTCGGGCGGTGTACTCCGGGATTGGGATACGTACTCGTGGAATGTCTAAATCTTGCTTTTATTACTGGGTAATTTTCATGGTGAGGGATCGAACCCTTTTAATGTGGAGTACGTAGGTGCTTGCCCTCGGACCTATGTAGTATGGGAAGCATAGAATCCGAACAAGTATGCATTAGTGTCATCTTAGTATAAAATATTTGCGTTAGGCATTAAGGCATCGCATACACTTACATGTTTAGTGTAGTCACAGTTAACACTTTATTGCATTCAAATTTGTGGTTTGTTAAAGTAATGAGATTGTTATATCTCCGGCATAGAGAGGATGGCCGTATATAACTTTTTTGTCGGTTGTAAGCAACTGACGTGCCCACAGTTTATTATGCAGGAATTGGACTTTCAAGAAGATATAAAGTTGATATGATGCTGTTGATTAATTACATGTTAAAGATGTTGCAAGTTGTATATTATTTTCATTGTTTAACTTCATTTTCTTTTCCGCTGTGTAAACAATTGTAAAGAACTCTGATGTATGATGAAAAGTTTAAATTTCCTTGTAAAATTTTACGAAGTGAAGTGTAAAGATCCTGTGGAATCTCGAATTCGGTTTTATTTGGAATTCGGGGCGTTACAGTTCTTGTTGGTTTGGAGGCTTGTTGGAGTGCTCTTGCTAGGAGGAGAAGGACTAGGAGTTGGCTTGTTGGAGCTAGGAGTGGTGTCTCATCTTCTTTGTTACAAATTCTTCATAAGAGGTGGGTGGTCTTTATGCTTTCTAATTCATAGGTTGAGCATGCTAGAATATGACATTAGTAATGTAGATCAAATTGATGTAATGTGGGTGATCTTGTAAATGTAGAATATGCATGCTAATATATTACGAGTAGTATAGATAAAGTTGATATGATAATTAGAGAACAAATCCATGCTATTATGTATGTTATGAATTGTAGAAATTTTCCTATGATTAAGAAACTAATAGTCATCATGTTAGTTGGAAATGAGAAAAAGAAATAATGAGTATTTTCCATATGCATGTTAATTTACAAATGTAGAAACATGTAATTGTAAAAACAATTGTCGAGACTTTCCCATATAGTTAAAAATGAATTTTTGTAAAGTCAAATGGGTACACATAGATTCATTTAAATTGTTTGTAAGAGATACAAATTGCTAGTTTGACTAAGTTGAAGAATTACAATTCATGTTCATAAAAGAGAAGAAATAAATTTGAAACTTAGATATTTTGTATAAAATATGAATTATACATTCGTGAGTTACTGTTAGAAAGTAAAATCTTTCTAGATGAACTAATTACAGTCTAATAAAAGATTAGATCAAATGAAAAATCGAGTTTTGAGAAAATATTTGAATAAGAGAAAAATCGAACAAAAGCATAATAGCATAACTCGATAGTCAGAAATCGCACATGGACTTCTTGGTTACTCGGCGCATCCTAAGTCTATCACTGTAGCGCGCCTGTGGTCTGGGCGTGAGTTCGAAACTCGACAAACCCCTTTTCTTTTGCTTTCGATTTTTAATTAAATCCAAACAGTGGAACGCGGTATATAGGGTTTCGATTGCCCTTTGAAACACCAAGTCCACATGGACTATTTGGCTAGCGGAGTGGGCTTTGGACGCTTTACTGTAGCTGGCGGTTGAGGCTTGGTTCGAAACCTGATGGCTTCAAACTTTTTTTGGATTTGTTTTAATAAAAAGGAGTGTTTTTAATACCTTTAAAAATTTTGGAAAAATTCTAATATACCTATAAAATGATAAAGAATTTATTAAAAATAGTTTTAGAATTTTTCATGTATATTTTGATAAATTAAAAGAGGAATTGGGATAGAAGATGAGTTATTGATTTCAAAATTGTTTATTTGAGTGTATGACCTTTATTTTGAAAAGAAGAGAAAAATATGTGTCATGTTATGGGATTCTCTTGATGTAAACATATACTTATGTTGAGTAAGAAATACTTGATGCGGAAATTGCTATATGAGCTTAAATTGCTAATGAGACTTAAAGTGATGAATTTATTATTCATGAAAAGAAATATTGTTTTATTTTGAGTTGTAAATGAATAAATGAATCTTGAGTAATGTTAAGGTAAGACACTGATCGAATTGTGAATAAGTTGAAGATAAGAATACATTGAGTTTAATACATGATTATGGAGGGTATGAGTACCCATGTATTATTGTACATGAAAGGGTGTAATCTAGAGTTTAGTGAGATCTCGGGTACCAGCATTGTTGAATTAAAAGGTTTGAGTTATATTTGAGATATGTCTATGGAGCTGTCTCGGTATTTGTGATTAAGTCTGGTAGGAGGTAAAACTAACTCTAGGAATGATAATTTATTCATGTCTTAAACTTAAGAATTAGGCACATAAGTGAAGATATAGTAAACCTGGGCAAACGTAAGTGGGACACTCTATATAGTCGGGCGGTGTACTTCGGGACTATAGACCCAGTCGGGACAGTGTACTCCGAGACTGAGGTTGCTTTGATGGAGACGAGCTTTTATTTTAAATCCGGAACTATGCATAGTCGGATGGATAGTTTGCCGTACTCCAGTGTATATACGTATACCGGGGCTAGAGGGGCACTTGCAGGGATGTTCGCACGACGAGGAGTCAGTTATAACAGTCGGGCGGTGTACTCCGGGACTGGGATCCGTACTCGTAGAATGTCTAAACCTTGCTTTTATTACTGGGTAGGTTTCATGGCGAGGGATCAAACCCTTTAAGGTGGAGTACGTAGGTGCTTGCCCTCGGACCTATATAGTATGGGATGCATAGAATCCGAACAAGTATGCATTAGTGTCATCTTAGTATAAAATATCTTTATTAGGCATTAAGGCATTGCATACACTTACATGTTTAGAGTAGTCACATTTAACACTTTATTTGTATTCAAGTTTGTGGTTTGTTAAAGTATTAAGATCGTTATATTTCTGGCATAGAGAGGATGGCCGTGTATAACATTTTTCTCGGTTGTAAGTAACTGATGTGCCCATAGTTTTATATGCAGGAGTTGGATTTTCATAAAAATATAAAGTTGATATGCTGTTGTTGATTTATTTAAATGTTAAAGATGTTGCAATTGTATAATTTTTCATTATTGTACTTCATTTTATCTTCCGCTGTGTAAATAAATGTAAAGAACTCTGTTGTATTATGAGAAGTTCAAATTTCCTTGTAAAATTGTACGAAGTGAAGTGTAAAGATCCTGTGAAACTTCGAATTCGGTCTTATTTGGAATTCGGGGCATTACACTAGTAGGACCAAATAAATCCATATGGATTAATTCGAGAGGCCTACTAGTAAAAATCATTTCTTTTGTCTTAAAAGTAGATTTGACTTGTTTACCTAGTTGACATGGCATCACATAACTTATCCTTTTTATAGGATAGTCTTGGTAGTCATTTAACTAGGTTGTACTTAGACAATTTAGCAATATTTTTCATATTCACATGACCAAATCTCTTATGCTAAAGCCAAGAATCATTTTTAGAAGCTACTAAGCCAAAATCATTCGAAAAATCATTTAATTTTAAACATAACTCATAAATATTATTTTTCCTTAAGCCTTGAAAAATTACATTTTGTATGGTAGAATCATAAATTAAACACACATCTTTTTCAAAAACAATTTTATATCCCTTATCACACAATTGGCTAATACTTAACAGATTATGCTTTAACCCACTAATAAGAAAAACTTCTTCTATAGTAGGGCTAGTGTTCTTACCGACCATGCATATACCAATAACCTTCCATTTGTTGTTGTCACCGAATGTGACTGTTCCTCTATTAATCTCTTGTATGGAAGAAAGAAGGTTAGCATGACCAGTCATATGCTTGGAGCATCCGCTGTCAAGTATCCAACGTTCTCTTTTAGGTACTTCGTTTTGTGTAGCCATGAAGCATACATTGGCAACTTCGTTTATCTCTTCATTCTCTTCTTCCGATAAAGAGTCGCTTTCGTCTTAAGTTGCTTGATATGCCTTCTTGTTCTTCATGTACTTCTTCTTTGTGTACTTGTCCTTCTTGAAGTTAGGAGCCTTTCCTTTGGATTTAGCATTTTCTAATGGGCAATTGTTCTTCATATGACCTATTTTGTTACACTTGAAACAAGTGGGAGGTTCATTAGTATCTTTAAATTTGGAATTAAATTTACCTTTGCTTAGAAACTTCTTGAACTTTCTAGTGAACATGGCTATTTCTTCTTCATCTTTGGAGTCCGACATGGCCTTGAAAGCGAGTGTCTTTTTTTTTATTGTCGAGGTTCTAGATCCATCTTGCGTTCTTCAAGTTGAAGTTCACATGCCATAAGATTTTTCACAAGATTCTCAAGAGAGAGTTGTGTTAAATCGTTGGCATCTTCTATAGCGGTGGTCTTCTTCTCCCATTCGGGGGTTAAGGCACGAAGAACTTTCCTCACCATTTCGGCTTGAGTGTACGTCTTTCCAAGAGCCATAAGAGAATTTGTAATATCCGTAAACCGTGTGATCATATCTGACACATTTTAGTTCTCCTTCATGCGAAACATCTCGAACCTGTGAACAAGAACAGATATCTTAGATTCTTTAACTTTATTAGTACCTTCATGAGTTACCTCGAGTGTGTGCCAAAATTGATACACCATTGTTGCATTAGACACACGATTAAACTCCTCTTTGGTAAGAGCACAGAATAGAGCATTCATCGCCTTTGCATTGTTCATTGTATTGCCCTTCATTTCATCGTTCCATTGTGCATAAGGAATTGTAGGAGCGGTGTACTCTGTCTCCGTCATGTTTCAAATCTCATAGTTGATGGATTGAAGGTAGATCTTCATTCTACACTTGCAATTGTTGCAATTGGTTCCATCGAATATGGGTGGCCTTTGTGTGGATTGGCCTTCATGGTATTTGCTTGCATTAGAAGTAGTTGCCATTGCACTCAACCAAGCCCTTATACCAAGTGTTGGATCCTGTAGGCAAGGCAGATAACACGAGAGGGGGGAGGGGGTGAATAGTGTTGTATAAAAATTAATTAAGAAATTGAACTTTTTGTTCTGTTAAGTCGACTGAAAAGAGATATCTAGTCAACTGAAGCATCAGATTAGAAGAGTATTTTACTGAGAGTTATGAGTCTGACCAGTCGACTTATAGCGGAAACCAGTCGACTTGCTAGACATGTTTTTGAACTAAAACTTAACAAAATTGAGATTGCAAGTGAAGAAAATACAACCACAAAGAGAGTCAACCACAGAGAACACAGTGATGTATCCTAGTTTGGTCATCCCGACCTACATCCAGTCCCCAAGCAACCCACTTGTGATTTTCCACTATTCTTGAAAACGTACAAGTATACCTTACGGCGTTTTGACAACAACTATGTCAAACCCGTAGACCTCTCTCACCACTAGAGAGAGCAAACCCACTCTACAAGCAAGAGTGAAAAATCGACTCTACAACAAAGAGCCCTACTCTCCAACCGAGAGGATCACTCTCACAACCCGAGAGTGAAAACAACAACAAAAGAGTTACAATAATTTATAGCCTTGTTTGTGATTTGTGATTTTGTATGGTGGCTAATAGGTTAACTTCTGAAATCAGTCTAAAACGAATTCGATGCTATACTAGACTGATTTTCAGAGAACCAAAACGTAGAGAATTTTTATGCTTTGAAACTTTTGTTCTCTTTTTGAAAATGAAGACTTGAAAGCTTGTTGAAGATCATAACATTTACCAAGTGATTTTGTAACACCCCGAATTCCAAATACAACTGAATTCGAGTTCCACAGGATCTTTATACTTCCCTTCGTACAATTTTATAAGGAAATTTAAACTTTTCTTTACATCAGAGTTACATTTACATTTAAACTTAAACAGTAGAAGCAATTTACAATATTTACATAAATAAATGTACAACACTTGGAACATTCTTTAAGCCGCTTGCATACTTCAATCCTTGTCAATTCCTTTACCCTACATAAAGACTATGGGCATGTCAGTTCATTCAACTGACGAAATATTATACACGGCCATCATCTCTATGCCGAAACAGTATAAAGATTCTCAATGCTTAACAAACAACAAACTTATTCACAAACAATGCTAAGGGGACTATCCTATTGATGTCGTGTCGTGACTGTGCACCTAGTCCTTAATGAAATTTATTATTATTACTATTAGATGACACTAATGCGCACTTGTTTGGATTTTATGCATCTCATACTACATAGGTCCGAGGGAAAGCCCTTAATCGTTCTTCAACTTGTAGGGTTCAATCCCTCGCCATGATTTAATCTACTACTGTAATTACGGTAAGTATCCTAGATGTCCTATGAGTTACGAGCCCATGTCTAGACAACCTGGAGGGGAATCCCACATCGTGACATGACGCATCATGCAGAGCCTATGGTCAATTCAGCCTCCGTCATGAACCATGACACCACTTGTAGTTAATCAAACATCCCACAAGCATCGCCACGATCCCGATAATTCCAGAGTAGTGTCCACGCCAATACTTGACTCATCAAGTAGGCAACCTATGAATCACTCTCACACCGTAGACTCGAGACCCTCATACTTGTGTTTTTCTCTTACTTTCATCACATCTTCTCTATTGTTTGGTCCTTAATTGTATGAATCATGAAAAAAAACCAATTTCTAGGGTTAACTCTTTCCTCTATACCTGTCTTAACCATCAATAAACGCATTTGACCCAAACCCGGTCTTTCACCTCAAATATCATATAACTCCCTGTCCCAGTTGTACGTATTTTATTACGTGAATTTTTGTACTTCAATTTTCAGATCAGTTTTATTTTTCTCTTTGGACTCTTTATCTAAAGCCAGAATATTTTTCTGATCAATTCCATAATTTTGTGATTTTTCGACCGGAGTTTAAATACAAATTTTAAACCCTGATTAATCCTAATCCTAATCCTAATCCTGCCTAATTCTACGCCTAACTCCACGACTTCTTCTCCTCGTTCTCATTTTTTCCTAACCTATGATGCATTTTTCTACACCTCCACCACCCTACTACTCCTAATCCTCTCTTCCGTAACTATCTCCTCTTTCATTTTTCTACAACCAACATAATACACATGCATGCATACATGCATGCTGTGCCTCTCACTTCTTTCTTTCTTCCTTTCTATATACACACACACACACACATGCAGAACCTCCCACCTCATTCTCTTCTTCTCTTCCTCTGCCTTCTTCACACCCTCTGCCTTCTTCACACCCGAGAGCTCAAGCAACACCCAAGCTCCACTTTACCTTCCACCTTCGAGCCAACGACTCCGCTTCTACGATCCCGTGAACCCCGAAAAACAACCCGACGCCGCGCCACCTTGTTGTTGTCGTCGCTCACCGTTGCTACCATTAGCTACCGTCTTGCCGCCATTCTTACCGCCATTGTACCGCCGTCCGTTGCCGACGTCGCTTTTTTCCGTGGTTAACACTACCACCGTAATTATCACGTTATAAGATAAGTACCTTGTACACTCTTTTTGTTCTCGTACAAGCATTTTTCTTGAACTCGTGGCAAGTAGTCTAGTTATCATCATATTATATTGTCAAACTCCATTCTAGTTACTGGTTCCATGCTATATCAACTCCAGAGTGAACCGTTAACACATTTCGAATCGTGTTATCGAATATCGAATATTCAACCTTACTATCTCTAAAATTTCTTGACCTTGCACTAAGAAGTCGACCATGTTCCCAATACTGGATTGAAGATTTTCTACGTGAAAATTGTAGCCCATCGAGTCCCGAATCCAGAACATCTGACGGTTTCTCAATCGGATGTATAGATTGTGAGATATCGCGATTTTAGTACTGTCATATTGTGAATTTCTGAACCTGCACGGGATCACTAACCGGTCTCTCGTATTGAGAATTTGACCATGTTCCCGATACTGGATCGAAAAACTTTCTACATGAAAATCTTAGCCCTTCGAGTCTAGATATCCGAAACATCCTACAGTTTTTCAATCCAATGTATAGATTGTGAGATATCGCATTTTTAGTATTGTGACTCCGAATTTCCAGAATGCACGCAAAACATCGAAACCAGCGAAGAATGAATTTGTACGTAGAGCTACTGTCTTTAGAATGTATCGTGTGAATATGCGTTGGAACTGAAAGGGTGTCTATTTTCTAGAATCTCTGACGGAATTGAATTTGCTTTTCTGTAACAACGGGAAAGTGAATTTGAATGCAGATATGTCAAGTTGTCTAAAAATTCATCTCTACGGTTTTGCATATAAACCCATTACTTTTCATATTTAATGAACTGAGTGTATTATTGTTCTTATAATAATAACTTACATATACATAATAGGTTGATAGAATGCATTTTATACCACTTGATAATTTATAATAATTACTCTCGATACATGTACTCGTTTTACGTCTCATGTCCATGATTACTGCCCTTGATATTTTTCTTGACTAAACTATTTGATTACACCGTTCCACTAGTCATACCAACTGCATGTTCATAATTAATTATAAAAGAATAACAAGCCGGGGTTATAAGGGTACGGCTTAGTAATGGACAATATAGGGGAGTATACTTGGAAGGGGGCCCGTGTGTCCCGAAATAGTGATTCTTGATTCTTGATTCTTGATTACACAATTCTTGATTACATAATTCTCGATTATATGATTCATGATTACACGTCTTGATACTATCACTGGAAGACCCGAGTACATAATCCTATAGAATTCACTACTTAAGTCTAAACGTCACATGATTGATATGCACCGAACTTGTGGTATGGGACACAGGATTGCGTGCATTAGATAAGTTAATAAAACAGATAAACTTGAGATCTTCACTAAGCATGATTCTTGATTACGTGACTCTTCGTTACATGACTCTTAATTCTTGATTACATGATTCTTGATTACATGACTCTGGATTACATGACTCTCGATTACATGACTCTCGATCCTTGATTACATGATTATCGATTAACTGAGCCTAGGTTATCAATTGCTTTTATCTCGAAGTCTAGAATACACTAGTTATAGTTTTTACTTACATGATCATATTGTCCCAGTTCCTTGTTTACTTCCATATTGTATTTGTACTTCTACTTCTTGTTTCTCCGATGTTATATCTTGTTATATTACCCCTTTTTCTGCTTGTTGCTACTTGTTGCCCGAAACTTGCTATAACGGGAACTTTTCTATTTTTCTTTGAGTTAATAATTATACAGGTACTGATGGACCGGACGAGCAGACTCTCTAGACGATCGTTGCTACTTCCTTACTACTTCTTGTTGTTTTTCTTTCAGTCGCTATTTTATCTAGTTGTTATAGCGAACTGCTTATCATATTATTTTAATTTTGACACCTTGTACTCCCGGGCATCTTGACCCGATATTGATATATTATCCAAATGATGGTTATTCTATTTTCAGCTCAAGTGATTATTATATCTGCCAGCGTGAATGTGTTATAAAGATCTTGTTGAGCTTATAATTGTACAGCTTATGGATGATTTATATCATTCTCTGGGCCTCAGTTGCGTGCCTGTATTTCCGTATAGTGGGAAGCGGGGCGTGACATATCATATCAACATTTTTTTTATTGCCGGTTTGAGGCTTAGCTACTCCCCAGTTCTTAATTCCAACTCATAATCACAACATTGAGTTCTTTCATACGTATAAGTTCTTTTTCATGATTAACAAAATTCTCATTTCATGTTCATACCATTGATGTATTTATATCCATAAGATCTTTTATAACTCAATCAAACATTCACTTTCAATTTCATGTACACTATCATGCATAAACGAATGAATTCAATTTTTCCCAACTAGTCACATTCAACAATTTGTGCTTTCCACATAATTCTCTTACTCTTATATTAATCCATACAAATTTCACAAATCCATACTTTTATTTCACAAATCACAATTTCTCATTTCTAAGTCTCATTTCGGATTTCTTCAAACAACTCATTTATTTTCGTTCTCAAAATTAAACAAGTCCTTTCTAGAAAAATAGTCCCAAATTTTCAATTACGTTTCATCACAAGTTATAGAAAAAATTATTTCATAAAGTCAAATAATTAGGAATTTTTCCATATTTTTTTCCAATTTAAATAACTCCAAGTATTAATATTTTCCTTAAAAAAAATAGCCACTTTATAAACTAAGCCCACACCCGGATTTGAACCCACAACCAGCGGCCCAAAGGACAACGCCCAAGACCACTGCGCCAAGCCACAGAGGCGTCAAGTACTGGGTTTTAACCCATGTGTATTAATTTTGGCGTTCGGGATTTTTTCCAAAAAAAGAAAGTAAAGTTCCTACTCGGAATCGAACCGGAGACCACAGACAACCCACCCACGCACTGTAGCGACTGAAACACCTACCGACCGAATGGTCTAAGTGGCCAGATTGTCACAATTTGAGTTTGGTCGTTTATAACTCAGTTCTCTGTTCATTTCTAATTTCACCACTTCTCAAAACGATTTTGTTTCTTTTTCTTCTCTTTTGAACTCAAAACTTCCAGATTTTAATATATATGAAATCACAGTAAACTAGTAATTTTAAAACCATTATTTGCTTTATAAAAATGCTTTTTTTGGTCTTATTTCAAGTTCTTTGTCCATAGTTTCGACATTGAGAACGATCTACATTTCTACATAATTCAAGAATTAGATTTTTCACAAGACAACTAATTTCTTTGTTCTTTTACTCATTAATCAACCTACAACATTTTTAGGATACCAATTCTCATTTTTCTACATTAGTATAACTTTAATTCAAACAAACAATTATCCATGATGCATTTAATTAATTATTTGTCTCACAACCACAAAATCTCCATAAAGCATAACTCATAAATGTAGAGCATGGTAAGATGATAATTTCTAGCACTTTGATTCTCAATTTAGCAATCATTTATCAAACATTCTCTAATTTATCATTTCATCTCAAAAACAACCATAAGTCCAAATTACTTAGTTTTCTCTTAGTAGGAATTTATTCCTAGCATGGTAACTTGATTAGAAGCATGAAAAACACCCACCTTATTTGGAGAGAAAATCAAAGAACTCCTAAAGAATCTCCTACAACAAATGAAGAAAGCATTCTCCTCCTAGATCAACCACCAAGTTGAGCCTCTCCTTGTTGCAATGTTGGAACCCGAGCACACCCTTCTTGGTCCTTGAGATGTCGTCCTCCTAGTTGAAACACCCACACAACTCTTCTCTTTTCTACTCACAAAACTCCTCAATTTTTTTGTTTCAAAACTTGATTTTTCTCTCTCTTTCTAGTCTTTTCTTTTAGGTGCAATGAGAGCTAATGAGGGGGGGGGGGGGGGGTATTTATACAAATTTTTAGGGTGAATGGAGGGCTAGGATTAGATCCAATGATTAGAGATTAAGGGTTTAGATGAAATAGGGTGTTATATAAACTACCCATGATGAGAGTAACCAACCCCCATCTCTCCCACTCTCTCCATCACAATTCGGGCCAAGGGAAATGGTGTGCAATGAACACCTCCAATGCATGCACGTGCCACCTAGTGGCCCCCATTTACAAATTTGTTCATGTGACAAATTTAATTATCCATGAAATGAGTCTACACTACAAGTTAGACCATTTCAAAAGAGAATTAAAGTAAATGGGCTCACTAATGGGCCATGTTAACCATGGGCTCAAAATAATTAAATAATTAATAAACATAGTGGGCTTAAAAAGAACAATTAGGCCTAGATTTAAATTAGGCTTTTAAAGAGAATAATTTTAGAAAAATAAAGAGAACAAATACTATGTAAAAATATTTTATACGAGAAATTTTACAAATGAAATCATACGTGCACAACACATAAAATCACACAATCTTATAAATCAAATCTAGGGTGTTACAACACTCCCTCCTTAGAATTGTTCCGTCCCCGGAACTACACTTAAAGAGTGAGAAACAGGAATACAACAAAGCGAAGGAAAAGAAGATACAAATCACTCAAAGACCTCAGGATGATCTTTCATCGTCCTCTCCTCAGATTCCCAAGTAGCCTCTTCGATCAACTGGTTCTCCAGACTTCTTTGACCATCGGTATCGTCTTGTTCGTCAAGACTTTCTCCCGACGATCCACAATCTCAATTGGGAGCTCAATGTAGCTCAGATCCAACTGTAAACCCTCCGGTACTTCGGGAAAATGGTGACTAGGATCTTGGATGTACCCTCTCAGCATAGACACATGGAAGACACTGTGCACCTGAGATAACTCTTCCGGCAACTGCAACCGATAAGCAGTTTTTGCCAATCCGCTTCATTATCTTATA
This sequence comes from Hemerocallis citrina, assembly GCA_017893485.1. Taxonomy (NCBI): domain Eukaryota; kingdom Viridiplantae; phylum Streptophyta; class Magnoliopsida; order Asparagales; family Asphodelaceae; genus Hemerocallis; species Hemerocallis citrina. The sequence continues at coordinate 27,707,766 of CM030366.1, forward strand.
CAGGCCTATGAATCTCGGGGCTAACTTCCCACCTCTGCCGAAATGAATCATACCCTTGTTAGGTGAAACCTTCAGAAAGACAAAGTCACCAACCTCAAACTCAAGGTCCCTCATCCGGTTGTCTGCATAGCTCTTCTTCCTACTCTGAGCATCCACCAGCCTCTTTCTGATCAGATCAATCTTTTCAGAGGTCTACTGCACAATCTCAGGCCCAAACATCTGCCGCCCCCCAACTTCGAACCAAGAAACACGTGTTCTGCACTTCCTGCCATACAGAGCTTCGTACGGCGCCATCCCAATACTGGTCTGAAAATTGTTGTTGTAAGCAAACTCGACCAGAGCTAGATGCCTTTCCCAACTCCTCCAATGTCTAGTTCACAACACCGAAGAATGTCTTCAAGAATACGGTTGACTCTCTCGGTCTGCCCATCGGTCTGCGAATGAAAAATAGTGCTAAAATCTATCTTAGTACCCAAGGCTGTGTGAAGACTCCTCCAGAAATGCAAAGTAAATCGCGCATCTCGATCAGACACAATGGTTAATGGAACACCATGAAGCCTGACGATCTTCCCAACATACAGCTTAACTAACTTGTCCATCGAAGTAGTGAGTTTCATCGCCAAGAAGTGAGCGGACTTGGTCAGTCGATCAACTATGACCCAAATCGTATCATTGCCCTTGGAACTCTTGGGCAAACCCGTGATGAAATACATACTGATGTTATCCTACTTCCATTCTGGAATAGGTAATGGTTGCAATAGACCTCCAGGTTTCTGATTCTCGGCTTTGACCTGCTGACAGATCTCATACCTCGCCACAAATTCAGCCACATCCCGTTTCAAACCTGATCACCAAAAGTGTTGCTTAATGTCCTTATACATCTTGGTACTCCCAGGATGTACAGAGAAAAGAATAGCGTGTGTCTCCTGGAGAATGCTCTCCCGCAGTTCCGCTTGATCCGGAACACACAGCCTCTCTCCGAACCACAACACCTTATCCCTGATCTGGAACTTTGACAACTTGCCAGCACCAACCTACTCCTTCATCTTCTGAACCTCTGCATCTTCCTTCTGACTTGCAATAATCCTTTCATTCAGCGTTGGTTGAAGCCTCAACTAAGCTAAAGATGATCCCAAGCCTTGCAGAACAACTTCAATACAAGCCCGATCCAACTCCTCTACAAGCTGCCTCTGAGATGTAATCAAACTAGCTAGACTGCTCTTGCGACTAAGTGCATCAGCAACAATATTAGCCTTCCCAGGATGGTACTTAATCTCCAGATGAATGTCCTCAAGCACCTCCAGCCATCTCCTTTGCCTCAGATTCAGATCCTTTTGCTGATAGATGTATTTCAGGCTCTTATGGTCCGTGTACATGTTCAGTTTCTCACCATATACGTAATGCCTCCATTGCTTCAAGGTAAAGATAATCGCAGCCAACTCCAAATCATGAGTCGGGTAATTTTTCTCATGCGGTCTTAGTTGCCTAGACCCATATGCGATCACTTTCCCTTCTTGCATCAAGACACAACCAAGCCCACGATGTGAAGCATCGTTGTAGACATCGTACTCAACACTTGCTCTAGGCAAAGCTAAAATGGGAGCAGTAGTCAGCCTCTCTTTCAACTCCTGAAAGCTTGCCTCGCACTGTTCGGTCCACTTGAAGTTCACATTCTTCTTGGTCAGACCAGTGAGCGGCACGGCTATCTGAGCATAGCCCTGAATGAACCTCCTGTAGTATCCAGTTAGCCCAAGGAAACTCCTGATTTCCTTCACTGTAGTAGGTCTTGCCCAATCCTTCACCGCCTCTATCTTCTGCAGATCAGTTTTCACTCCCTACTTAGAAAGGATGTGACCTAGGAATGCCACTTCAGATTTCCAGAAATCGCACTTGGACAACTTGGCATACAACTCATGCTACTGAAGCTTCCTCAAAACCGCTGCCAGATGCTCTGTGTGTTCCTCCTCCGACTTGGAGTACACAAGAATATCGTCGATAAACACCACGACGAAAGAATCAATAAACGGCCTTAGAACTCTGTTCACCATATCCATGAAAATTGCAGGTGCATTCGTCACTCCAAACGGCATAACTAAGAATTCGTAATGCCCGTGTCGAGTTCCGAACGCAGTCTTATGCACATCTTCAGCTTTCACTCGAACTTGATGATATCCTGATCGAAGATCTATTTTGGAGAAAATAACTACCCCTTGTAGACGATCGAACAAGTCATCAATTCTTGGAATCAGATACTTGTTCTGAGCAGTGACCTTATAAAGCTCTCGGTAATCGATGCACATCCTCATCGAACCATCCTTCTTCTTTACCAGTAGCACCGGTGCTCCCCAAGGTGACGCACTCGGTTGAATAAAGCCTTTCTCCAACAGTTCCTCAGTCTGTCGTTTGATCTCATCCTGCTCCACAGGTGCCATCCTATATGGTGCCTTTGAAATAGGTGCATTCCCTGGCTGAATAGTGATGCTGAACTCCACATCACGATGCGGGGGTAACCCAGACAAATCTTCCAAGAATACCGTCGGATAATCCCGAACCACTGGAATTTGCTGCACCTTTACAGGAATCCCTTTCTCCTGGCTGATAGCAGCAACCAACTCTGAACATCTCCTCTTCCCTTGGAAAGTGACTTCAGGTCCACCTGGAGACTTCACTGTTACTTTCTTGGTCTTGCACTCGATACTTGCACTGTACACCGACATCCAATCAATGCCAATGATAACATCGACTCCCAAGATAGTCAGCTCGATCAGATCAATCCCAAAAATTCTATTCCCAATCACGATCTCGCAGTCCGTATAGTACCGATCAATGGTTAGAGTCTCCCCTGATGGAATAGCTACCGCCAAGACCTTGCCTGGAAAGACTTTCGGTTCGACTCCCAAAACTTAAACAAATTTAGGTGACACAAAAGTATGAGAGGATCTAGTATCGAACAAAACAACAGCCTTCTTTCCATTCAAATAAAGTTCTCCGGTTACATAACACACACTCATTATATAACAGTTCACTATTAAAGCGGGAAAAAGAAACAACAAAAAACACTCTTAAACATCTCCCCTCGTACCAGTGATGACATGATCCACCTCATCGGCGTCAGCTTCAGTCAAGGCAAATACTCGCCCCTGCTTGTATGGCTTCTTCCCATTTTGCTGTGTTGGTCCATTGTGGACGACATCTCGCAACTTTGGGTAGTGAGATCTGTAATGACCGGTCTCTCCACAGTTGAAACAAGTCACTACGGGAGGTTTCATAAAACTATTTTTGGGTCTTCCGGCCACGTTAACAGTGTTCGACCCTTTGAACATTTGAGCTGGTGGTTGTCCCCTGAAATTGCTAGAAGCTGCGGGCCTCTTCCCCACGTTCCAGTTGTTCCTCCTGTTCTGAATAGCGTGGAACTGCTCCATGTCCTCTTCCGTAGCTGCAGCTCGTTTGACCAACTTGTCAAACCTTCGGATACCAAGGGGTATCATCTTGGATCTCAGACTTGGTCTTAAACCGTGCTCAAACTTTCGAGCTTTCTTCGCCTCGTCCATCACCAATTCAGGAGCATACCTTGAGAGCTGGTTGAACCTCGTCTAATAATCTCTAACCGACATGGCGCCCTGCTGCAGTACCAGAAATTCCATGGCTTTCTTCTCATAGACGTCTGATGGGAAATAATGACTGCAGAATTCCTTCAAAAATTCCTCCCAGCCAAGAACAACATCTCCCATCGTCCGCTTCATCGACTGCCACCACACAGCCACATCCTTATCGAACTGCAGCGCCGCCAACCTCACCTTGCTGCCCTCCGGAGTCTCCAAGACTTCGAAGATGGTCTCTACCTGTCAGATCCAGTTGTCAGCCGCGTCAGGGTCTGACTTCCCTTCGAATACTGGTGGTTTCATCCGTTTGAATGATTCCACGAGTTTGATAGCTTCAGGTACTGGATTCACAGGCACCCTCGCTTGGTTCTGATTCATGGCAACGACATTGAGTGTCTGATAGACCCTCGCTAATTTCGTTTCCAAGTCCAGACCTTCACCATTTCGAGCTCCTCTTCTAGCCATATTCTGATGCAAAAGATCCATTAAATTCGAAGTAGAAAAACATGAATTTTAAGTTAACTTTTCATTTCATTGAATTTCAAACTTTATACATTCGAATTTAAAACATTTCTGACATCAAATGAAAGCAGTAGAAGATAGAACAGTCTAGTTCCTACGGTTCCTCTTGGCTTCACGAAGCTCTTCCCGTAGTTCCTTCACTTCCTCCTTCAGTACATCGTACATGTTTTTCCTCTTCTTGAGTTCCCAAACACGATGACTGAGAAGTGAAATATCATCCTTGCGCTTTGCCAACTGAGTCTCCAAGCCCGACTCTCTCCCGTTGAGTCTCTACCTACCTCTGAAGAGACACAATGAGACTACTCAGAACTGGTTCTTCCTCATCGAAGGAATCATCAGATGAATTCGGAGGTAGAGTGATCTCTCTGGACTCAGGACATTCCTTTTCAAATTCTTCAGGACCCTCTTCGTCTGAATCAGCTTGCCCGGGGTAGTAATCTTCTTCAACTATGTGCCAATCGTCTCCTCCAGCTGGGTCGAAGTGGTCTGCCATCTTAGAGAAAGGAGAAGAAGAAACATAAATCATAAAGCAACACAAATGTAAGTGACTTACATTTAAATCTCTAGACTCAACACACACTCTACTGTCCACTCTAGGATTTTGTTCCTTATAAATTTGTACTACATGGAAGTGTGGCTCTGATACCACTCTGTAACACCCCGAATTTCAAATACAACTGAATTCGAGTTCCACAGGATCTTTACACTTATCTTCGTACAATTTTACAAGAAAATTTAAACTTTTCTTTACATCAGAGTTAAATTTACATTTAAACTTAAACAGCGGAAGCAATTTACAATATTTACATAAATAAATGTATAACACTTGAAACATTCTTTAAGCTGCTTGCATACTTTAAACTTTGTCAATTCCTTTACCCTGCATAAAAACTGTGGGCACGTCAGTTCATTCAACTGACGAAATATTATACACGGCCATCCTCTCCATGCTGAAACAGTATAATGATTCTCAATGCTTAACAAACCACAAAATTGTTCACAAACAAAGCTAAGGGGACTATCCTATTGATGTCGTGTCGTGACTGTGCACCTAGTCCTTAATGCAAATTATTATTATTATTCTTAGATGACACTAATGCGCACTTGTTCGGGATCTATGCATCCCATACAACATAGGTCCTAGGGCAAGCCCTTAATCGTTCTTCAACTTGTAGGGTTTGATCCCTCGCCATGACTTAATCTACTACGGTAAGTATGGTAAGTATCCTAGATGTCCTATGAGTTGCGAGCCCATGTTCAGACAACCTAGAGGAAAATTCCACGTCGTGACATGACGCATCATGCAGAGCCTATGGTCAATTCAGCCTCCGTCATGAACCATGGCACCACCCGTAGTCAATCAAACATCCCACAAGCGTCGTCACGATCCCGATAATTCCGGAGTAGTATCCACGCCAATACTTGACTCATCAAGTAGGCAACCTATGAATCACTCTCACACCGTAGACTCGAGGCCCTCATACTTGTGTTTTTCTCTTACTTTCATCACGTCTTCTCTATTGTTTGGTCCTTAATTGTATGAATCATGAACAAAAATCAATTTCTAGGGTTAACTCTTTTCTCTATACCGGTCTTAACCATGAATAAACGTATTTGACCCAAACCCGGTCTTTCACCTCAAATATCATATCAACATTTCTTTTATTGTCTGTATGAGGCTTTCTTTTATTGTCGATATGAGGCTTAGCTAGTCCCTAGTTCTTAATTCCAACTAATAATCACAACATTGAGTTCTTTCATACTCATAAGTTCCTTTTCATGATTAACAAAATTCTCATTTCATGTTCAAACCATTCATGTATTTATATCCATAAGATCTTTTATAACTCAATCAAACATTCACTTTCAATTTCATGTACACTATCATGCATAAACGAATGAATTCAATTTTTCCCAACTAGTCACATTCAACAATTTGTGCTTTCCACATAATTCTCTTACTCTTATATTAATCCGTACTAATTTCACAAATCCATACTTTTATTTCACAAGTCACAATTTCTCATTTCTAAGTCTCATTTCGGATTTCTTCAAACAACTCATTCATTTTCGTTCTCAAAATTAAACAAGTCCTTTCTAGAAAAATAGTCCTAAATTTTCAATTACGTTTCATCACAAGTTATAGAAAAAATTATTTCATAAAGTCTAAATGATTAGGAATTTTCCCATATTTTTTTCCAATTTAAATAACTCCAAGTATTAATATTTTCCTTAAAAAAAATAGCCACTTTATAAACCAAGCCCACACCCGGATTCGAACCCACAACCAGCGGCCCAAAGGACAACGCCCAAAACCACTGCGCCAAGCCACAGAGGCATCAAGTACTGGGTTTTAACCCATGTGTATTAATTTTGGCGTTCGGGATAATTTCCAAAAAAAATAAAAAGTAAAGTTCCTACTCGGAATCGAACCCGAGACCACAGACAACCCACCCCAGCACTGTAGCGACTGAAACACCTACCGACCGAATGGTCTAAGTGGCCAGATTGTCACAATTTGAGTTTGGTCCTTTATAACTCAGTTCTCTGTTCATTTCTAATTTCACCACTTCTCAAAACGATTTTGTTTCTTTTTCTTCTCTTTTGAACTCAAAACTTCCAGATTTTAATATATATGAAATCACAGTAAACCAGTAATTTTAAAACCATTATTTGCCTTATAAAAATGCATTTTTTGGTCTTATTTCATGTTCTTTGTCCATAGTTTTGACATTGAGAACGATATACATTTCTACATAATTCAAGATCTAGATTTTTCACAAGACAACTAATTTCTTTGTTCTTTTACTCATAAATAAACCTACAACATTTTTAGGATACCAATTCTCATTTTTCTACATTAGTATAACTTCAATTCAAACAAACAATTATCCATGATGCATTTAATTAATTATTTTTCTCACAAGCACAAAATCTCCATAAAGTATAACTCATAAATGTATAGCATGGTAAGATGATAATTTTTAACGCTTTGATTCTCAATTTAGCAATCATTTATCAATTATTCTCTAATTTATCATTTCATCTCAAAAACAACCATAAGTCCAAATTACTTAGTTTTCTCTTAGTAGGAATTTATTCCTAGCATGGTAACTAGATTAGAAGCATGAAAAACACCCACCTTATTTGGAGAGAAAATCAAAGAACTCCTAAAGAATCTCCTACAACAAATGAACAAAGCATTCTCCTCCTAGATCAACCACCAAGTTGTGCCTCTCCTTGTTGCAATGTAGGAACCCGAGAACACCCTTCTTGGTCCTTGAGATACCGGCCTCCTAGTTGAAACACCCACACAACTCTTCTCTTTTCAACTCACAAAACTCCTCAATTTTTTTTGTCTCACAACTTGATTTTTTTCTCTCTTTCTAGTTTTTTCTTTTAGGTGCAATGAGAGCTAATGAGGGCTGGGATTAGATCCAATGGTTAGAGATTAAGGGTTTAGATGAAATAGGGAGTTATATAAACTACCCATGATGGGAGTAACCAACCCCATCTCTCCCACTCTCTCCTTCACAATCCGGCCAAGGGGAAATGGTGTGCAATGCACACCTCCATTGCATGCACGTGTCACCTAGTGCCCCCCATTTACAAATTTGTTCATGTGACAAATTTAATTGTTCATGAAATGAGTATACACTACAATTTAGACAATTTCAAAAGAGAATTAAAGTAAATGGGCTCATTAATCGGCCAAACTAACCATGGGCTCAAAATAATTAAATAATTAATAAATATAGTGGGCTTAAAAAGGACAATTAGGCCTAGATTTAAATTAGGCTTTTAAGGAGAATAATTTTAGAAAAATAAAGAAAACAATTACTACATAAAAATATTTTATACGAGAAATTTTACAAACAAAATCATACGTGCACGACACGTAAAATCACACAATCTTATAAATCAAATCTAGGGTGTTATAGATTTCTACGGTCTATTTATAGAGTTAGAATCACTGGACGTTGAGAGACAGTTGCACCAACTGTTAACCAACGGAAATAAAGGTTTTGAATTTGAAAAACAAGTTTTAAAAATAGAAAACTGTCGAAACAGCTTGAACAGTCGACTGGGTTGCCACAATGAGTCGACTGGTCAGAGCTTGTATGAGTTCAGATAGTTTCGTACTAAGACAGTCGACTGGTTCAGAAGAATGGTCGACTGGTACTCTACAGCTGATCTTATTTAAGCTTGTTTCGACCTTTTAACTTTTGTAAAACACTCAATTATTAAAAGATATGTGTGAGTGTGTGTGTGACAAGGTTATTACAACATTCTAAGACTCAAAGATTAAAAATTACAATTGTTACAAGATACTTAATACAAAATATTTGAAGCACTTGAGTCTTGTCTTCAACTTGAGTCTTTGACTTGAGCTTTAGCCATTGTCTTTATGTCTTGAAGCTTTCTTGATCAAATATGAATTGAACTTAGGTCTTTGTAGTTTGATCGATTCTTTTGAAAGCTTCATTGGATCAACTTTGCCTTTGTGTATTGCACCATGGTATTTATTTTTGATACATCCTGTAATATATATAGGTGGTAACACAACTTTGCATTGTGTTGTAGTCATCAAAACCAAGAATCAACAGAAATTTATGTTATAAAGGAGAAATTCATGTTATAAAGCAGAAATTTATATTAAGGAGAAATTTTATTGTATGGAAAATTTATAAATGAGATATACTTATATATGGATATATAAAGGAGATATACATATACAGAGATATAAAGGAGATAAAATGGTGAAATGATATGAGATAATGTGATGGAATAAAATGATGAGATGAAAATGATTATAAAAATAAATGATTATAAGTGCCTACAGAATCACGGGGGTTGTGCTACACCTCCTAATACTCAAGTTATTGGCTTGGGATGCTGTGTTTGCGTAGGACCCTTGATGGGCAGCGATAAGATGCATAAGACCCTTGGTGGGCAACGAGCAGACGCGTAGGACCCTTGGTGGGCAGCGATCTGTGTTTTGAATGAGCTGTCGGCTGTGTCTTGTTGGATGCGTAAGACCCTTGCTTGACAGCGATGACATGCGTAAGACCCTTGGTGGGCAGCGAGTAGATGCGTAGGACCCTTATTGGGTAGCGATCTTTGTTTTGACGGTGCTGTTGGCTCTAGTCTTGTTGGATGCGTAAGACCCTTAGTGGGCAGCGATGCGTAAGACCCTTGGTGAGCAGCGATGTGTAAGACCCTTGGTGGGCAGCGAGCATACGCGTAAGACCCTTGGTGGGTAGCGATATGTGTTTTGACAGAGTTGTCGGCTCTAGTCTTGTTGGATGCGTAAGACCCTTGGTGGGCAGCGATCTGTTTGGTGATGATGTGGGCACTAGTCGTCAAATTAATAAAAAAGGTATTTATGTGTTATAAAAGGAGAATGAAAAGTTAGGAAATTGAGTTACGTGTATGATAATGAAAAGTAAAGCTAATGTGTTATGAGAATGTATACGAGAAGTAAAGAAATTGTGTTGTGAGAATGACTATGAAAAGTTCGGGAATTGTATTATAAGATTGAAAAGTAAAGTAACCTGTAATATGAAGAGGCAATCAAAGAGTAAAGTAAAACCCAAGCTATCGGCTTGAGGTGTAAGGTTATATTACCCAGTTTATCTGGGGTGCAGTGTATATTGCCTAAACTATGTTTGGGGTGTGATGTATTATCTGATGAGAATGAGAGGTAACTAAATTGTATTATGAGATGTGATAGGTATTAAAGTAATGTGTATTATAAAATAACAATGAATGTTTAAGGAAGGTGTATTATAAGGGGAAAATGAAAAGTAAAATACATTGTATTATGAAATGAAAATGAGAAATTAAAGAAGGCGTATGATATGAAATAAATAGAAGATAGTAAAGAAAGCATATGATATGAAATAAGAATGGGAAAGTAAAGAAAGTAATTGGTGTGAAGTGGAAATGAGAAAGTAAAGCAAGTGTATGAGTTGTGTTGCCGCTGATTTTGGTGTGGGGTCAATCAGATGAATTTGTGGGTTTGTGAGGAATCGAATGGGTCAAACCTGACCACTTCCATTGTTGTTTGGCTGGCTCCTTGCTGCGGTCGCTGACCTGCACAAAGTACGAAACACCGGGGTTTATGTAATATCCCGGACGGATATTATATTTTTATAATTATTATTTTTAAAGTTAAAATATTTTTATAGAAATTACTTGGTTTTTCTAATAAAAATTTATCTGGATATATATACTAGTAAGTATATACAAGTATTGTATCGATTTTGTTCACTTGTACAAAATCTTGAAAAATGCGTTTTTAGAAAATGTCTGGAAAATCCCGGGCAGATATTAAAAATTATTATTTTATTTTTATTTTCAGAAATGATATATTTGGTGGATATCACTCGGTTTTGTTAATAAACATTAATATATATATATATATATATATATATATATATATATATATATATATATATATATAGTCCCCTTCGGTTGCACACTACTTTTTGTGAGCACTCATGAAATAAAGACCCTATGAAAAATCCGAACCGCTCATATTATTCTATATGCCTAAGATAGCCTAACAATAAAAAATCAAGTAATTTGAAGTTCATTTGCCCATCCATCATGCTGTTAGAATTTTCAGCCATACAATTTTGTGATGATGTAAATCATGGACAAATGAATTTCAAATTAATTGATTTTTTATTGTTAGGCTATCTAATGTATATAGAACAATATGAGCGGTTCAGATTTGTCATAGGTGATCTATTTCGTGAGTGCTCACGGAATGCTCACCAAAGTAGTGTGCAACCGAAGATTTCTCTCTCTCTCTCTCTCTCTCTCTCTCTCTCTCTCTATATATATATATATATATATATATATATATATATATACTAGTCGGTTTATGACTGTTTTGTATCAAATTGATACTAGAATCTTCTGAGCAGGTAATAAAATTATTTTATTTTATTTCTCGGAATTAAAATATTTTTTTGCTAGAGATTATTCGTTTTAACTAATAAAAACTATCTGTATAATCAATATATGTACGTATTTGAATCATATCGATTTTGTATGTTTGTACGAAATCATGTAGTCTGTGATTTGGGGGAATTATCTCTTATTTTTCATCAATCATGATTAAAATGGATAGTAGGGATTGAGTAGGGTGTTGATTGCAAATTTATTGGGTTTGATTGCAATTTAAATTTTCAAATAGATCACAAATTTTGTGAGCCACAAGAGAGAGAGAAAAGTGGCTCTCTTTCCACCACATCTCTCTCCCTCTCCTATATGTGGCCGGCCCCAACCAGGAGGGCAAAAAAGCCCTCTTTCATTTATTCCTCTATCTTTTCTCTCTCTCACTCTTTCTCTCTTATACTTGCTTTAATTTTAGAAAAAAGTTGAGAAGAAAAAGAAAAGAAAAGAGAGATTAAATCAAAAGAAAAGAGACGGTTTTCATGGGTTTCATTTCTTCATGGTGTTCTTGAAGAAGATCAAGAACAAGGAGCAAGGAGGAGAAGTTAGCAAGCTAGTTCTTCCTAAAAATCAATTTGAGTGTGGGTTTCTCATTCTCATGGTTGTTTTTACTTATTATTAGGGTTATTATTGTTGTATGTTGTTGTATTGAGTTAATTTTATGTGCATATGAACTAGAATAAAGAGCACGCAATGATTCAAGTGGTAGAACACAAAATAGAACCATAAAGATTCGATTTTTGTAGTCCTAGGGTTAGAATTAATTACCCTTGCTAAAGGTGGAATTTTGACCCCAAATTAATTTTAGAGGTTCTCCTAGGTGTTATTAGCATGCTCTAATTTTTGGGGATTTTTCTGAGATGGTTTGATGGGTGAAACGACCATTTCCCCCTGAACAGCGAGTGCGGGCAAAAGACAGCACTTGCTGTTTTAGGGGGTGAACAACGTCCTATGTTCGAGGGGCTAGAACTTGGTGTTCCTTATGGAATTTAGAAATGTGACCAACTAGGAAGTTGTATTAGACATTCTCACCTTTCCAAAATGCCCGATTTTGTTAGATTCCGATAAGAGGCGCAAAAGTTATGGCCATTACAAAATAGAGCAGCCAGCTTGGCTGAGAGTGCTCGCTGTTTTGCTTGTTTGTTGTTTTCGAGCCTCTTACTTGCGGAATCAGAGGAAGTGACCAACTAAGAAGTTGTAGTAGACATTATTACCTTTTTGAATTGCCCTATTTGGTTAGATTCCAATAAGCAGAGTAGGAGTTATGGCCTTTACAAAACACAGCAGCCAGGTTGGGCTGAGAGTGCTCGCTGTTTTGATTGTTTGTTATTTTAAAGTATTTTACATAATGAATTTGGGGAGTGTTCAACTAGAGAGTTGTAGTAGAGTCTCTCACCTTTCCAAATTGTCCTATTTGGTTAGATTTTGATAAGCGGAGTAGAAGTTATGTGCTTTCAAAGTTCAGCTTTTGTTAAAGAAACTTGCTGTTTTCGTTAACGTTTGTATGCGTTCAAGAGATGGTAGATTGATTTCCATAGGGAATCTGGAAAAATGTTCAACTAGAGAGTTGTAGTATATGTTCCCACCTTTCTAAATTGTATTATTTGGTTAGATTCCACCAAGTAGAGCAAGAGTTACAAGATCTCAAAGTTTCAGCCTTGTTGTAGCCTTGACTGTCTTTTGTTAGCAATTGCATGTGTTCGAGGTCAGGAATTTGGGATTCCTTACGGAATTTGAGAAAGTAGTCAACTAGAGAGTTGTAGTAGATGTTCCCACCTTTTCAAATTGTCCAGTTTTGTTATATTTCGATAAGTAAAGCAAAAGTTACGAGCGGTAGAAGTTTCAGCTTTTGTTGAAATCTGCAGTTGGGTTAAACTATTTGTGTAGGTCCGATGGACCGAATTTTGGATTCCTTATGGAATCTGAAAAAATGTTCTACTAGAGAGTTGTGGCAGATGTTCTTACTTTTCTAAAAGTATATTTCTGGCGAATTCTGATAAACGCAGCACTGGTTACTTCTAGGCTGTCAGAAGGTTTTTTCTGTCGCTGTTGGGCTTCTCATTGGTAGTATGCCTATTTTAGACTGTTAGTAGATTCTTCTGTTGTTTCTAATTATAGAAGATCAAGTTTTGCTCGTAAGCATGTTTGGTTGCTTCTAGGTTGTTAGAATACCTGTTTGGTTGTTTTTATATGTGGTTTTGCTCATATGCAGCTCGCCTGGCCCGTATGTAGCTGTGGTCTCATACGTAGCTTATTTGGCTCATATATATGTTGTTGTCTTATACGTGGCTTTCTTGGCCCGTATGGCTGTTGGTCTCATACGTAGCTTATTTAGCTAGTATGTATGTTGTTGTCTCATATGCAGCTCGCCTGGCTCGTATATAGTTGTGGATTTCATACATAGCTTATTTAGCTCGTATGTGTTTTGTTTACTCGTATGTAGCTTATCAGCTAGTACGCAGTTTATTGTGCTCGTCTACGGTATATCATTGCCCTAGGGGCTATCGACCATCAAGACGTGTGTTTACTTTACTCCTAAGGGACTGTGGACGAGTCACTTCGCATGTACCGTCAGATCTTAACCAAGTTGGTTGATCGCAGACCGGAGTGTTGACGAAATCCGAGTTCAGGGTAGTAGCATGCGAATACGTTCGTATTGCCGGGGTCTTAGATCGATAGGCCATGAATAGGATCCTTAGAGATTCTGGTTAGTCTAGGTTGGACACCTAGTAGAGTTATCTTGCGAAGTCAAACTTAAGACCTAGCATATTGTGTTAGTACTGTTTTCATCCCTAGGGTTGTTTAGGGTTAGTGACATTGTTAGGGTGGTAACTTATGGCTATTACTACTTATCCTATATTTATTATCATTTTCTCTCCAAAGGGAAAGAGCTGGTATTAAGGGTGACACCTTATGATCCGACCTATCCTATTGGCCGGCACTAGGTGGTATTGTTGGGTTATACCCTTCTTGTCAAAGGGATACAGTCTGTGCCTTCTCACGGGTTAGGTGCACGGGATCCGTATCTCGTCTGTTAAATTCTGAAGTACCATGATAAGGGCGGGCGGAGCTAGGGAATAGACCCCCGGAACTCCGTCGTGTTCTATGCCGGGAAAGTGAATAGGCCAGAGACTACAGTCTATTAGCTAGGGGCCACAGGAGATGCTTCGAGCTAACCTGTGTTGTAGTTAACTCTGAAGGTTCATCTGGTTTTTGAGTGAGGTCCGGTATGCCGGCTAGTAGTGGAAAACGGAGACACCATGTGCGTATTGCATTGACAGGATTAGACCGTTTCAAAGCAACCTCATCAGTCACGCTGTATCTTCAGAAAAAAGTTGAGTACAAGTGTAGAATTCATGGTGCGGGTTCAAATCCCTATATATGAAGAAACGGCTTGTGATGGGGTGTATCTAGTATGGGATGCATACTATTCTGGAGACTCGCTTGTATTAGAATAAGAGCATCCTTGCATTAGTTAATCTTGCATTAGAGTTAAGTCATAGCATACACTGACACATCAATTATATTTACATGTTTCTCTTTTCATCAATCTGTTTGCTTAAATTTGAGAATCGCTGCTAGTCATTAGCCTTAAAGCGTCAGTATATGTACTGACATCCCCACTTCTATAGCTACTGGATTACAATATTACAGGTAGTGGATTGCAGAAGTACAGGTACAGGATTCAGGAGGACTCAAGGCAAGAGAAGCAAGAGTCGATTTTATTTAAGTTTCCGCTGTAATATATGTTGATTACTATTGTTTCTTTTGTAACAATTGTTGTAATTTATTTATTGTTGGAAAGCATCCAAGTGAGGTACCAAGTGTTGTTATTTATTCATTGTATTCGATGTAAATTGTTGAAAGTTGTAACACTTGGGATTGTAAAGGTATTATTATAACACTGTTGTAATGTATTGCAATTTTGTAACATTCAGACTTGTAATATATTATGTTGAATAAAAAGTTTTTAAATTTTTCTGTTTTTCTGTGTATTGTGGCTAATTGAAGGAAAGATTCTGGCTTATGTCACGGTTTCCCAGTGTATGAAAATTGCGGCGTTACAGTTAATCCCGGCGACGAACCCTCTGACACTCTTGTCACTACTCAGAAAAGAATATGCAAGAGCTTTAGGTGGGCAAAGAGTGATCACCTCGTAAAGATAGGAGGTAGGGGGTATTTATAGTCACCGTGGGGATCTGTTTCGAGATAAGAACAAATCTCAACTCCCTGGTGTGACTGGATAGAAGTGGTTGGAACCACCTCCCTGGGATAAGGGCGAATCAAGATTTCTCCATATCCTTTTGAACTGGCTCGTAAAGGGTTGGGACCCGTATCTAGTTGAACGGATCCATTCATGGGTTATTAGGCTCTAGAGTAGAGGCCCAGTTTCCATTTGGGACCCGTTTGTAGGTGAAATTACAGTTTTGCCCCTGTAAACTTTAAGATTCGTGCCTGATTTGAACGTTCCCGATTTAATCCCATTTTTAGCTATATCACGAGTCCCCCACTCCTAAAGACTATTAGCTACAGCTTTTGAGGAATAGTTTTGCTGTTTCAATGGCGCACAGGATTTTATTGGAGTTCTTAAAGGGATTTTGAATCTTGTTCGATGAGTAACGGTGTTTTTCTGAGGTGGCAATACGCCCAAGATTGTTCTTAGGCTCTTCTGGACTTTTGGTGATTTTTCCCGATTTTTAAACTATTTTTCGAATCATTTATTCAATTTTGCAAAACGATGATTTACTTTCTGAGAGCACTAATTAATCATTCTAACAAATAATTATTTACTCAGGAGCTAAAGAAATATCCCCCCGAATTTATAATTATTTTTTAGAATTTTTAATTAATTTTCTTGAAATTTTGATCATTTTTTGCAATTTTTAAATAATTAATTCGAATTATAATTAAAAAAAAAGGATTTAACCAAGGAATTATGACTTGGCGCGATCTGGACTATCCATAGATCATGGGCGCGAATTTCTGAACAATCAGAGAGTGGATCAGCGCTTTGATAATGTGGTTGAATCTGGGGCGTTCATCAGGCTTCAGTAAGGATTTCTGAGTGATTGGACGGTTTTCCTGTAGCGAAGGCGCTTTCTCCGCATGAGCATCTCGGTGCCTCGGTTGCTCGAATTTTGGTTTCGAGCAACGTGGCGCAATCATGGCCATCTGATGAAGATCAGGCGCGAATCACAAGGAAAGAACGTAGTGCTCGAGACTCAAGTACTTGAGACTCACGAGCCAAGGCACGAATTACGAGCCAAGGCTTGAGACTCAAGTACCTTCGTCAGTCTCTGTTCGATGTCCGGACCGAGAGAAAGGGGTTAAAGAACGTAGTGCTCGAGAAAAGCTTGGAGGCAGCGCGCCTTCGGAGGGCTATCTCCGAGGCTTCTCATAGGGGTAGCTCTAGCCGAATGCCTCGTCAGAAGATCAGAGTGATGGACAACTCGCTGAGGGAACAGGTCGTGGAACTAGAGGCAGAGAACCATTGACTATGATGGCTGCCAAGGGGAGTAACGTCAGGAGCACTTCCTTCCCCCGAGGTGAGTACGCACAGGGGAGGTCATTCCATGAGTTGGCGCTACGCTCGCCCCCCATATTGAGGCGCCCCGGGGACGCACAGAGTGGAGTGGCTGGCTCGTCGAGCAGAGCAACTGCCGGGGCAAAACTTAGGCTCTTAGGTTCTGAGGACGCAACTCGGCTCGCCGGTTTGGAGACCTCCCCGGAAGTAAGGCCACAGCAACACGGCGCTCGCCGACCTCGCTTATCTTTTAAGAGAAGTATCCCACTCCCTAGGAGGGGTTAGGGCTGATCTTTGTAATCTTGTAATCTTTTTTTTACATGAGTTGTATCTCAATGTAAAGATGAGTTGTTGGTCTATAATCAGACTAGTACCTTAAATTTTTATTAAAATAGTTTACTCATTTTTCGAATTTGTGAGTGCATTTTGCTAGCGTTTGCAAGTGTGAACTGTTGTAGGAGCAATTCCGAATGGTGAGCTACTTTTTACTTGCTCATTCGCAAGTAGCAAAAGTCGCATTGAACCAAGTGTTGGACTTCGAATATGTCATTTCTAGGGCATTTCAACAGCTGTGAGAGAAATTTCGAATGGTGAACCACTTCGTACTCTCTTAAAAGCAAGTATTTAAAGTGGAATCGAACCAAGTGTTGGACTCCGAGCTTGTCGTTTAGAAAATATCAACAGCTGTGGGAGCAATTTCGAATGGTGAACCACTTCGTACTCGCTTAAAAGCAAGTATTTAAAGTGGAATCGAACCAAGTGTTGAACTCTGAGCTTGTCGTTTAGATAATATCAACAGCTGTGGGAGTAATTCTGAATGGTCAACCACTTCGTACTCGCTTAAAAGTAAGTATTTAAAGTGGAATCGAACAAAGTGTTGGACTCCGAGCTTGTTGTTTTAATGATTTTTTTTGTAAGCGCAAAAGTAGTACAATTAGAATGCTCAAAATAGAGAACTAGCAGGGGTAGATTGCTTTTATTGAAAACACTTAGGCAGCTATTTCTAAGTTGCGAGTCGTCCTTACACTTTGATAAAGAAAAAAGAGAACTTTAACATGTTTTATGGGGAGCATTCTTGGAGAAGTTGCTTGGAGCGATGTTTAGACACCTTCTTGGTACTTCATCAAGTGCTCCGCGTTCTATGTCCTCGGTATTCTCTTGCCGCCCGGGTCTTCGAGTTGATAAACGCCTGGGCGGATAACTTTGGAGACCTTATATGAACCTTCCCAGTTGGGCGCTAGCTTGCCTTTCTTGCTTGGAAGAGAGATCAACAGCTTCCGGAGCACTAGGTCCCCCTCTTTAAGATTAGCGGGACGGACTTTCTTATTGTAAGACTGGGTTATCTTACGTCGGTAAGTCTCTTGTCAGATGGAAGCTCTTTTGTGGATCTCATCAATGAGGTCCAAACTGTTGTGAAGCTAGTTCGCATTCTGCTCTTCATAGTAGGCGATTAATCGGGGAGAAGGTAGGCCGACCTCTAGGGGGATGATGGCTTCGAGGCCATAAGTGAGATTAAAGGGGGACTTTCCTGTCGGGGTTCTTTTCGTGGTGCGATAAGTCCATAACACGTTGAGAAGTTGTTCGACCCATAATCCCTTGGTGGACTTAATGATCCTCTTCTTTAGGCCGGAGAGTATTTGTCGATTAGCGTTCTCCGCTTGGCCATTGGGTTGAGGGTGGGATATTGAGGAGAACCGCTGTTAGATGCCGAGGTCGGTACAGAAGTTACGAAAAGATGCCCTTGCAAACTGGGTTCCATTGTCGGTTACGAGGATACGTGATACGCCAATCCGACAAACAATGTTCTTCCAGAATAACTTCTGAGGCTTGTTCTCCGTAATCATTGCAAGGTGTTCGACCTCGATCCACTTGGAGAAATAATCTATCGCCACGACGAGGAACTTCAGTTGGCCTGGTACTGGGGGAACCGGTCCAAGCAAGTCCATCCCCCACATTGCGAAAGGAATCAGACTGGCTAAAAAGGAGAGCAGGGCTTGTGGCAGGCGACGAATCGAGAAAATCTTTGGCAGGAGCCGTATTGGCGGACGTACTGTTCGGAGTCACTAAGAAGTGTGGTCCAGAAGTAGCCGTAATTTAAGAGTTTACGGACGAGGGATCTCGCTCCCAGTGCGCGCCACACATCTCATCATGGGCCTCCTTCAGGGCATATGTGCTTCTTCGGGGGAGAGACACCTTAGGTAGGGTCTGCCGTTGATCTGAGTGTAGGAGCGTTTGTACATAACTCCATCAATGAGTGTGTAACGCTCAGCTCTGGTCCTGACTCTTCTTGCCTCTCTTGGGTCTGCTGGAAGAACTTCGTCTCTAAGGTACTCGTGTAGGGGCTTCATCCAAATTTTCCCAAGTGTTAGGAGCATAGTCTCATCGGCTCTAAGCTGTCTTCCTCAATACTGGGTCTCAGGAGGTCCTCTATCAATATGGTTTGCTCCAACCCCTGGAGGGAGGAGGCGAGCCTTAAGAGGGCATCTGCATGTACATTTTCCTTTCGGGGGACCCGCTGGAGTCAGCATATTCAAATAAAGCCGGTAATCCCTTTACCTTCGCCAAGTACTTGGCCATGCGCTCATCTCTTGCTTCGTACTCCCCAGACACTTGGTTCACGACTAGCTGCGAATCAATGAAAACCTTGATACATTTGGCCTCTGCTTTGCGGGCCATGCAGAGCCCCGCTATGAGGGCCTCGTATTCGGCTTCATTGTTCGATGCACGGAAGTTTATATGGAGGGAGTATTGCAGAACGAAACCGTCTGGGCCGGTCAAGATGACCCCAGCCCCATTTCTATCGGCGCACGAGGATCCGTCAACATACACAGTCCAGACCAGGGGTTCATCAACCGATTCACAGGGGTCGGGAATGGTGCTCTCCACAATGAATTCTGCTAGGGCTTGTGCCTTGATAGCGATTCAGGGTTGGTAGCTGATGTCATGCTGGCTCAGCACTATGGACCATTTCATCAAGCGTCCCGATGTCTCGAGCTTATGAAGAACTTAATTCAGCGGGTGGTCGGTAAGAACGATCACCGAATGGGACTGAAAATATGAAAGAAGTTTCGTTGCCGCCATGACCAACGCATATGCCATCTTTTCCACCTTTGGGTAGCGAAGTTCTGTGTCCCTAAGGACCTTACTCACGTAGTAGATGGGGCGTTGCGTCTTATCCTCCTCTCTTACCAGGACGGCATTAAGGGTCTGCTCCGAAGTTGCCAGGTATATGTAGAGTGTTTCGCCAGGCTTTGGCTTGCTCAAGAGTAGGGGGTTTACCATGTAGGTCTTCAGTTGATCGAAAGATTTTTGTTGTTGTTTCCCCCACTCAAAGCCTTTCGCTCCCCTCAGGGCTTTGAAGAACGAGATGCATTTCTCCCCTAACTTGGAAAGAAAATGCCCTATAGCTGCGAGGCGTCTCGTAAGCCTCTGCACTTCTTTGACATTGGAGGGAGGGGCCATATTGAGTATGGCTTTGATCTTCTCAGGATTGGCTTTTATGCCCCTCTGGCTCACCATGAATCCAAGGAATTTTTCGGACGAGACGCCGAAGGCGCACTTGCTTGGATTCAATCTCATGTTGTGCCTTTTCAACACCCCGAAGATTTCCTGGAGGTCAAGGACATGCTCCTGCCTGCGGATGCTCTTGACCAACATGTCGTCCATATAGACTTCCATGTTACGGCCTATCTGGTCTCGGAAGACTGTAACCCCTGTTTTCCCAAAAAAGTATTTTTTGTGTATTTTCTGTATTTAAAAATTTTTGCAATTTTTTTTTTTTCGGTTTTCAAATTCTTTTGTATTTTTAGATTTCCTATCAAAATCTATTTTCGACCAATAAATGTATTTGTAACTATTTTAAATAAATTATATTTTGTAATGTAAATCTTATTTTGGTTATTATTACTTTGATTTCGATTATTATTATTAATACTGTTATTATTTTTTTTAAAATCCAAAATTGTATGTTTTTATTTGTTAAATTATTTTATTTTGATTTTAATATCCAATACCCTATTTTCCTATTGAATTTTTCTTTTATACCCAACCCGGTTAGCAACTCCACCTATAAAATTAAATCCTATACCAATTATTGTCATCTGCTAAATTCCATACAACTTTTACCAATTACCTTATATATATACTTACCTATTACCTACATATAAAATCCCCACCTTCCTAATATAATCCATTACCTAATTATTATACCTACTTAGTACTTACTAAATATCCAAACCTTCCATATCCTTCCTGTGCACAATCCGTGAGCAGCACCCCGACCCTTACCCTTTTTCGTTTTTTGTGTAGCTGCCAGGATGTGCATCCCCCCCTATTCAACCTAGTATATATATATCTTTATATATATATTTTTTTATTTGAAATCTCATACAACCTATTTTTCTCCCAAATCTGCTTGCTACATGCTTTTATTTTCCCTAACCATTGCACCATATTTCCGTGCTTCACCTCTCCCACTTCCTCTCCATCTGCCGTCTCGCGCTCTCTTGCTCTTGGGATTTTTATTGCGCGTGCTCGAGTGTGCGTGTAGATCGTTCGTGAGTTCGTGAATTTTCGTTCGTGAGATTTGCTCCTACTTTTGATTTGCATCGTTCTCCATCTCCAAATTAAGGCAAGTAACTTGTACTCTAATTCATTTGTTTGATACAAGTCAAAAAGTTCGCCTATAGTGTAGTTGGGTCTAGAGACAACCAAAGATTGTGTTTTCCTTGATGGGTTTGGTCTCGATTGTGATAATTTGGCCATAGATGACTTATGACACAAATCTTGATAGGAGATAACCTAGGATTTGCCCAAATCTCGATTTGTAATCTTGTATGTGAATATTTGTGTGAAAATTGTGTTTGGATTAAGACCCATGTGAAATAATAGGAGTGGACATATTAGTAACCCTAAGACGTGATGTTCAGATGTTTGGTAGGTTGTATTTCAAATTTGGATGTGCTTAGATCAATATTGTGAAAGTTATGATGTTCTTGATTAGAGGTGTGAAATCTGTATTTGCTGCTTGTTCTGTTTTGATTGCTATTTTCGTTCATGCTACATTCCGAATCATAATTCCAAAATAAAAGATGAATTCTAGATAATTCTGTCTATTTTCAAACCTCACTGGTTTTACTTAATTTGGATTTCGTATGACTGAGTTATGACTATTTTAGTACAGACGTGTCAGACTATTCCAGATTCTATTTTGGGTTAATTGTGTTAACAAACTATTTTCAAGAACTATTCTATACATATTTTCTTGATCCAATATTTTTCTCAGTGTTTCTTTATGATATTAGGGACTACCCAGAATTTTGATGAATTTTATTGATGAATTTTATGTGGTGTTTCATGCTCTTTTCTAAAATCTACTTATGCTGTATTTTGCTCGCTGTGCTGTAAAGAACTCTATTTTCACTATGATTCCTTATACTGTATGAAAATTTTTTGTAAAATGTGAAAGTTAGTAAATTCTATCTATTTTCATATTCCTTTAGCGGAATTGGATTCCGATTCACTGGTTGCGAGATATCTTAGTTTTCGTACAGCAGTGTTGAGATTTCCAGATTTGTTAAACTATGTTTTCTCGATACTTTCGTATTTTTGATGACTTATCTATTTTTCTTGGAAAATTCTGAAACTTTATATTTTGATTCTGGACATATAGGGGATTATCCCAGATTTTTCGTGAAATCATTTACTGTGTTTTCATGCCGTTTTCTTACTCTTTAAGTTGTTTTCTTGATTTCTGGCTGAACCTAATTTCGGTGTTCAAATCAGTTTTGAGCTGAGTTGTTGTAAACTAGTATATGACTTAATTATAGTCGTTGGATTCGTGTTGATGTCTAGTCTCCAGATCCTTCGACGGATCCATATTTGCATTTCTGTAGAGACCAGAATCACTGTTTTAGTACTGTACTGTCATATTGTCCTGATTATGAACCTACACCCTTTTTGCTCGATTATGTGACTGTATATTATCTAGGCACGCTGATTTATTTTCCTGAACCTTATACTGATTATACCATGTTAACTTGACACTATTTAGTACACATTCATGTCTGTTTGATAACCATGATAAGAGTGACCAAGCTGGGGTTAATGGGAAATATCTAGTAGTGGATAATTCAGAAACGTATACTCGGAAGGGGGCCCGTGTTTCCCATATTTAGAATTTGGTATATGATTTAGATTATTTGGAATTTTGTATATGATTTGGATTATTTGGAATTTGGTATATGATTTGGTTAATTTGGAATTTGGTATATGATTTAGATTACTTGTCCCTGAGTACACTGCCCTCTCTGGTCCACTACGAAATCTAAAGCGAAACTATTTGTTGTAACAACCATGTGATAAAAGTTGGGGCGCATGAAGTGCTACCTAGACAGTAATCACTACAACACTTGAACATAATTACCTGTACATGAGACCTGAACATGATACTTGAACATGATACATGCTTACTTGATACTTGACTACATGATACATGAGACGTGATACTTGAGATTTGATATTTTGTACATGTTACATGATTACCCGTTACCTGATTATCCTGATTACCTGATACTCGATACATGTTTACCTGTTTACCTGTTGACCTGTTTACCTGACACATGACACATGTTACCTGTACCTGTTAGTATACCATGTTGCTAGTTAGTTTCCCCATGTACTTGTATCCTATATTATTTGTGACCCGCGACTTGCAATTGATGGGTACTTTTGTTTTCTCTTTTTCTCTTTTCTGCATTCGTTGAATTGCAGATTTTGGAGAACAGGTTCCAGACGGGATCGGTGACATGATGTAATGATGCTGGAATTTTGCTATCATTATTTTTTGTAGTGCTTGAACAATAATTGTATTTATGTATTTGGATTTATTCTTGTATTTGGGCAATGTGATTCAGGATTATTTGTGTATTTCAGATTGTGACTATTTGAGATTAATATATTTTATTTCAAGTATTCTTGTTGGTATTTGGTTCATATGTGCATGTTGGTTGACTTTTCTGTCTTCCGACTCTGATTTTATTGTGATATGTTGTAAAGATTCTTGAACAGCTTATGGATGATGAAAATCATTCGCTGGGCTTTTGTCGTGTATCCGTATTCCGTATTTTTTTTGGGAAGCGGGGCGTGACAAAGACCTTGTTAACAAGGCACTGGTATGTAGCTCTCGCGTTCTTCAGCACGAAGGGTATGTCCCGGTAGCAGTACAGGCCTTGATCGGTTATGAACGAGGTCTTTGGAATGTCAGGAGGGAACATCCAGATCTGGTTGTACCCTGAGAAGGCATCCATGAAGCTGAGGAGCTCGTGGCCGGAGGTCGCATCGATTAGAGCATCGATGCTCGGGAGGGGAAATGAGTCCTTCGGACACGCTTTGTTGAGGTCGGTGAAGTCGATGCATATTCTCCAGCTCCCGTTAGCCTTTTTAACCATCACCACATTGGATAGCCATTCGGGGTAATTCACCTCCCGGATAAACCGAGCATTGAAGAGCTTCTCGACCTCTTCTTTG
The DNA here is from genome assembly GCA_017893485.1 of Hemerocallis citrina. Taxonomy (NCBI): domain Eukaryota; kingdom Viridiplantae; phylum Streptophyta; class Magnoliopsida; order Asparagales; family Asphodelaceae; genus Hemerocallis; species Hemerocallis citrina. The sequence continues at coordinate 27,731,907 of CM030366.1, forward strand.
ATCGCTTGCTGGCGCTCGGGAGCGAATTTATGTCGCTTCTGCTGGATGGGTTTAACTCCCGGGGCAACGCTGAGGTGGTGCATCATGAGCACTTCGGCGATTCTGGCCATATCAATCACGGTCCAGCCAAAAAGATCGTGGTTCTCCATTTTACATTGGGAGATGTTTTCTTTGATGGAGGGGGAAAGAGCCTTGCTGATCTGAAATGTCTTGGTGGGATCTTCTTCTGAGAAGGCAACTTCTTCCAGCTCGTCCACCGGCTCGGAGATGGTCTGGCTACTTTCTCGTGAGAGTTCGAGGGCCTTAAGGGAGAGGACCTGGCCTCCCATCGAGGTCATGTAACACTTACGAGCCACCTCCTGGCTCCCTCTTACTTCTCCCACTCCTGCGGAGGTGGGGAACTTCATTTTCATATGATAGGCCAATAGGATGGCCTAGAGAGCGGCCAGACCCTGTCGACCTAGGATGACATTATAGGCGGCTTTCATATCTACCACCATGAAGTCCATCAGCTTTGAGCGGGTGATCGGGGTTTTGTGAGTGGTCACGTCGAGGGTTATAACTCCCTCGATCTTCACCGGCATCCCGGTGAATCCATGAAGAGTGTATCCATCTGGTTTGAGCCCATCTCTTGACAGCTGAAGGCCTTGGAACGCCTCCAAGAAAAGAATATTAACTGAACTGCCGTTGTCTACCAGGACCCGGCGTATGTCGAAATTGGCCATCCGAAGGTTAATAACAAGGCCGTCGCAATGGGGTGTGCGGATGCCCTCCAAGTCCCTATCAGAGAACGTAACAGGAACCCCAAGGCCCTTGGGAGGAGGATGGCTCTGCACGGCGTTCACTTCTCGAATGAAGGCTTTTCGGGAGGAGTTGGAATCTCCCCCCATTGGGCCTCCGTGTATGAGGTGCATGACGGCCTCGACTTCGACATTCGGGGACTCTGCATGTTGTTCGGTTTCCCTGTTAGCCCCCCTGGGGGTCAGAGGTGGATCGGCCATGTCCTTCCTTATGAACCTAAAGAGCTGTCCTCTCTGAATGAGGGCTTCAATCTCATCCTTCAAGGCCTGATAGTCGTCTGTGTCGTGGCCGTGGTCCCTGTGGAAGCGGCACCACTTATCTCGGTTTCTCTTCTTTCCGGGTGTGTTCATCTTTGGGGGCGGCGGTAGAAGACCCTCCTTCCCAACTTCCATCAAGATGGCCGAGACACTCGCATTGAGCGGAGTGAACTTCTCGAAGCAGGGAAGAGGGCAACGTTGACCCCCATTGTCCTTTTGGAGCTTCTTAGCTCCTTCTTCTTTAATAGTCTTCCATTTGTTCCTGGAAGACGATCCTTCAAAAGTGGGGCGGTTGAGAGCTTCTTCAGCTCGGATATACTTCTCACTCCTAAGAAGGAGCTCTGAGAAGTCCCGAAGAAGCTTCTTGGCAAGAGACGCCCTGAGATCGGGGTTAATGACATTGGACTGGAAAGCAGCCGAGGCCATGGACTGATCCAGAGAGGCGATAGATCTGGCCTCCGTGGTGAACCACTTGAGGTAGTCCCTCAGTCGCTCGCCCTTCCTTTGACCGAGGAAGAGCAAAGAAGTGCTCGTCTTTTCGGAGCGGCGGTGACACGCCCTGCTTTCCAAAAAGAATACGGAATACGGATACGCGACTCAACCCAGCGAATAATTTGCATCATCCATAAGTTGTTCAGGAATCTTTACAACATCTCACAAAATAATCAGAGTCGGAAGCAAAAGAGTCAACCACAAACATGCAAAATTGAATTATTAAACAAACATAATTTACTTGAAACAAAATATATTAATCTCAAATAAATCAGAATCTAGACAAGACAAAATCCTGGGTCACATCGCCCAAAATACAAAATAATCATCCAAGTATTCAAAAGACGTTATTCAAAGCAACAATAATTGCAATACTAATAAGCAAGAAATCTAGCACTAATATCTAATTTTGCCAATGGCGTCGGGGAGCTGATCATTCTGATCTGCAATTAATAATTCCAGGAGAAGGAAGGAGAAAACAAGTACCCATCAATGCAAGTTACGGGCCACTTATAATGTAGGATACAAGTACATGGGAAAGGTAAACAAATAGCATGGAATAATGCATCAACAGTAATAACTAGCATGAATCAGTAAAACAAATTCAACTAGCATGGTATACTAGTAGTACAAATGAATGTGTCAAGTGTAGTGTCATATGACAACTAACAGTGTCCAGTAACAATAAGCTCAGCATATCAGTGTAATAGTATAACAGTATCAGTCCAACAGTATCAGTCTAACAGTATCAGTCTAATAGTATTAGTCTAATGTTCTTACAGTCTTGTGTGTATTCCTAGCTAGGGAGCACTTCATGCGCCCCAAAATATAACATATGGTTTCTACAACAAACAGTTTCGCTTTTACATTTCATAGTGGACCATAATGGGGCAGTGTACTTAGGTATCAATAACAATAGTAGTAGCAGTAAAAATAACAGTAACAGTAGCAGCAAAAGTAACAGTAACAGTAGCAGTATGGAACACTAGTTCCCTTCCAAGTACACGTTTCCATATTTTCCACTACTCGATCCTCCGTTAAGAAACCCTGGCTTGATCAATTTTATTATGATTATCAACAGACATGATAGTGCATGAAATAGTGTCAAACTAACATGGTACAATTAGTATTAGGTTCAGGGAAACAAATAAACATGCATAGATGATATATGGTCACATAAACGAGCAAAACAGTGTATGTTCATATTCAAGAAAGCATGACAGTATAGTACTAAAATAGTGATTCCCGTTACTACAGAAATCCAAATATGAATTTGTCGAAGAATCTGGAAAATAGACTTCCTCACGAATCCATCGATTATATATAAGACATATAGTATTTCACAAAATCATAACTCAAAACTGATTTGAATCCCAGAAAATACTTTCAGCCAGAAATCAGTAAATCATATTCAAAGTCAGAAAAACAGTATTAAAACTCCTCAAATAAATGCAGTAAAAATCTGGGAAAATTTCCTATATGTCTAGTATCAGAATATAAAGTTTCATAATATTCCAGTAAAATTAGTTCAGTCAACAAAAATCAGAAAATATTAAAAAACGATTGTTTGGCAAATCTGGAATTCCCAACACTGCTACACGAAACTATAATATCTCGCAAACCGTGAAACGAAATCCAAATCTTCCAAAAGAGAGATGAAAATAGACAAAATAAGCTGACTTTCATATTTCATAAATATTTTCCATACAGTGAAAGAAATTAGGGTGAAAATACGATTCTTTACAGAACAGCGAGCAAAATACAGCAAGTATAGCTTTCATAAATAAGCATGAAACGGCATATAAAACTTATCAATAAAATCAACCAAAATTCTGGATAATCCCTAAATAGATATAGAAATACTATGCAAAGGTTCAGATCAAAATAATATATTTAGGACTAGTATCAAAATAGTTTAATCATCAAAATTATCAAGAAACGAAATCTGGAAATAGAATACACCTATGTAGTAAAATAGCCATAACTCAGTCATACGAAAACGAAATCGATCAAGGTTAGACATTTTGGAAAGAAGACAGATTTCTCTGCAATTCATGTGTAATACAAAAATTAAGAATTCTGACCTTAATAGGGTCTGAAATACAAATCAAAACTGATCATCGACAATTATAGAATTTCTCTTGAAAACAAAACCAACATAAACCACACGAAACTCGTTCCAATCACAATCAAATATGGTATAGAGTCTACTAAGTGTCCAAACATCATGAAATAGAGTATATAACATATTCACAAACATCATATCACATGGATCTCATCAAATACATAATTTCACCTAATTATCTCTCATATATGAATAGATCAAGAACGGTCAAACTTAGTTGTTTTCATGTCGATTTTTGTGGCGTGAGGCAACTATGGTCAATAGCACTATAGAGAAAAAACCCATAAAAGATAATACACACACGAGTTGTCTCTAGAACCCAACTACACTATAAGCGGTATTTTTGACTTGTATCATACAAAGAAATTTGAGTACAAGTTATTTGCCTTAACCGAAGATGAAAACGATGAAAACCAAGAATAAAAGGAAAGGATCCCGGCAACGAACAAAATGAATGACGAATCCCACGAACAAAAACCTCAAACCAATATAACCACACGTGCAATCCAAACATGAGAGAGAGATCGGGAGTGGGCACGAGCGACGGCGGCGCAGCTGAGTGCTGACGCTGCTGCTGCTCCTGCTGACGGCGATGCCAGAGGACGGCAGGGAGAGAAATGGACGGAGAGGTGATGGAGTTCTCGGGGTTACGGGGGGTTCAAGGTGGAGATGGTGATCGGGTTCGGCTGGCGATGGGTTACCGAAGGGTGAAGATGAAGTGGGGGTGGTCGGGATATGGTGCAGTCGGGGGGTTTGGGCAGTAGGGTTTCGGTGAGGCTGGGGTTTGAAGATCGGGGGCTAGGGTTTAGGTAGATAGGAGGGAGAGAGAGATTGGTTAGGTTTTTATATATGGTTTGATATTAGGGTTAAGAAGATATTGGGTATTGGGTAATTGGGTTTATTAGGAGGAGTAGTAAGAGACGGTTATTAGGATGAATAGGATTTGGTTAATCAATTGGGTTTAGGGATAACCATGAGGATCTAGGATTTAAATTGCAATTAGGATTATCAACAATAGGCTTAGGCAAATGAAACCACGAGCACCAAAAACACGGGCAAAAGAATAGAACAAGAATGCAATAAAGAAGAAAACAACAATCGATGAAGAACGAAGCAAAAGTCAAACAAATCAAACACAAAGAGCTCAAAATGAAATAAAATGAATATATATTGAAAACAACTCCAATATACGATCCAAGAAAAATACAAGAGTGTATAAATACTCAACAAGAAGAAAAATACACTAGAAATACGAAAAACAAAAAACAGGGGTTACAATCCTACCCACCTAACAAAAAGAATTTCATCCTCGAAATTCAAAAAGAAGATACATAGGGTAACCCCAAAAGAAAAGAAAACAAGGCAAAACAAAACAAAAACCTACTCAAACAAATGAGGAAACTTCTGCTGAATCTCCTCATCCAGCTCCCAAGTCGACTCACTAGGAAAGTGAGGATTCCAAGCAACACGAACTAACTTGATGACCTTGTTCTTAAGCACTTTCTCCTGCCGATCCACAATAGCAACTGGCAAAATCTCACAAGTCAAATCCGGCCGCACGGTCAACTCAGAGTAGTCGATCACGTGACTCTCATCGTGGATATATCTTCTGAGTTGTGAGACATGGAAAACATCATGCACTTCTGATAACGCTGACAGCAATGCTAGACGATAGGCCACCTTGCCTACTCGCTTCAAAATCTCAAACGGTCCAATAAACCTAGGGCTAAGCTTGCCCCACCACCGAACCGAATGACATCGGCGATAACTTAAGGAAAACATGGTAACCAACAACAAACTCCAAAGCCCTTCGATGGACATCAGCCCAACACCTCTGCCTATCCTGAGCTGCCTAAAGCTGCTTTCTGATCTGAGTCACAGCATCAACTGTCCTGGTGATCAACTCCGGACCCAACAACTGCCTCTAACTAATGTCATCCCAGCACACTGGTGATCTGCATTTACGTCCATAAAGTGCATCGAACGGTGCAGCTTTAAGACTGGCCTGAAAGCTGTTATTGTACGAGAACTCTCCGAGATGCAAATGGTCTTCCCAAGATCCACTGAACTGCAACATACATGATCGCAACATGTCCTCAAGAATCTGAATAGTCCGCTCTGACTGTCCATCAGTCTGGGGATGAAAAGTTGTACGGTATTCAACCTACTCCCCAAACTAGCCTGAAAACTCTTCCAAAACTGAGATCTGAATCTCATATCCCTGTCGGATACAATACTGACTGGAACCCCATGAAGCCTGACCATCTCTTGCATGTACTTCTCTGCTAGGCTCTCAGTAGACTGACCGACACGAAAAGGAATGAAGTGAGCACTCTTCGTCAAACGGTCGACAATCACCCAAACAACATTGTGACCCTTAGGTCTCCTCGACAAAGCAGCCACAAAATCCATGGTGATATGCTCCCACTTCCACTTTGGAATAGGAAGCGGTTGAAAAAGTCCAGCAGTTCTCTGATGCTCTGCCTTAACCTGCTGACAGATCAAACACTGAGCAACAAATCGAGCTACAACCCTTTTCATACCATGCCACCAGAAATGAAGCTTTAAATCTCGATACATCTTAGTATCGCCAGGATGGATAGAATACGAGGACTGATGAGCTTCCTCAAGCAACCTCTGATGAACTTTACCCCTAGGGACACACAACCGGGAACCAAAACGAAGCGAACCATTGGCAAGAATAACCATGTCCGTTCTGGACCCAGACTCAACCTTAGCTCGAAAACCCTACAACTGCGCATCACCATCCTGAGACTCCTTGATCTGATCAACAAGATAAGACTGAAGCTGGAGTGCAAGACAAATCCGACCAGAACTCGGCAACAAAACCTCCAAATCCAACCTCCTCATCTGCTCGATGAGATCACTCTACTGAGTAAGAAACATAATTGCCGGTCTCCTGCTGAAAGCATCTGGCACCAAGTTTACTTTACCAGGATGGTATTGCAAACTGATGTCATAATCGGCCATATAATCTCCAACCATCGCCTTTGCCTCAAGTTTAATTCCTTATGGGTGAAAACGTACTTGAGATTTTTATGGTCTGTAAAGATCTCCACGCGGTCTCTATGTAAATAATGTCTCCACAACTTTAAAGCATAGATCTCTGCCGCTAACTCTAAGTCATGAGTAGGATAGTTCTTTTCGTGCGGCCTCAACTGCCTCAATGCATACGCAACGACACGGCCCTTCTTCATAAGAATTGCTCCAAGACCCTTACTAGAAGCATCACTGTGAATTACAAATCTGCCTGAACCAAATGGAATAGTTAACACAGGTGCTGACATCAATCTGTTCTTCAACTCCACAAAAGCCTCATTGCACTCACCCGACCAACAAAACTTCTGATCATTTCCTGTCAGTTTAGTTAACGGCCCTGCAATCTTCAAAAAATCTTGAATGAATTTTCGATAATAGCCCGCAAGACCAAGAAAACTCCAAACTTCGAAAAATGACTCAGGAATAGGTCAATCCTTCATGGCCTCAACCTTGGCTGGATCCACAAAAAGACCATCGCTAGAAATAATGTGCCCCAAGAAAGAAACCTTGTCAAGCCAAAACTGGAACTTGCTGAGTTTTCCATTGAGCTGATTCTCTTTCAAAGTCTGCAGAACCACTCTAAGATGCTCGACATGATCTTTCCGATTCCGAGAATATACTAGAATATCATCAATGAAGACCACCACAAATCTATCCAAAAACTGAGAGAAAATTCGGTTCATAACACTCATGAATACAACTGGTGCATTAGTGACCCCGAACGGCATCACAAGATAGTCATAGTGCCCGTATCTAGTCCTGAATGCAGTCTTCTGTATATCAGCAACCTTCACCTTGACTTGGTGATACCTAGAACGAAGATCCAACTTCGAGAAAATAGCAGTCCCACTCAACTGGTCGAACAAATCATCGATCCTAGGTAAAGGACATCGGTTCTTCACAGTAACATTATTTAGTTCCCAATAATCCACACACAGTCTGCGACTACCATCCTTCTTGTTGACAAAAAGGACCGGAGCACCCCAAGGCAAAACACTAGGTCTGATGAAACCCAAATCAAAAAGCTCCTGAATCTGCACCTTTAGCTCTACTAGCTCAACTGGTGCCATTCTGTAGGGACTCTTCGATATCGGTACCGTTCCAGGCTGAACATCAATACTGAAATCCACTTTCCTATCAGGGATAAGCCAGGCAACTTATTTGGAAAAACATCCAAGAATTTCCGAACTACTAGAGGTGCAGCTTCACAGCCTGAGTGCAATTCCATCCACAATCCACCTGTTCAACTATAGTCTTTGCTCGGTCAAGGAAAGACTCCCCAGCATGGAACTCAAATTCTGCTCGATCTAGAATTCTGAAAACAACTTTCTTGTCCCGGCAATCAATAATGGCATGGGCTTCACCCATCCAATCCATACCCAGAATAATGTCGAATCCTGAATTTCCAATTATAATCAGGTTGGCTTTGAAATCTACGTCCCCAATAACAACGAGACATTGCCTGCACTCACGAGAACAAATGACAACACCACTACCTATCAAAAATGTTCCAAGCCTCAGACATGTTGCTGTAATCCAACTGTTGTCAAGTGACAAATCGTGAGGAGACAAAAGAATGGGTTGCCCCAGAATCAAAGAGAACACGAGCATGAAAAGAGCAAATAAGGACGACACCTAAGGAATCCAAAGACAATGAGAAAGAAAAGAAGACAATCAAGGGTGAGGGGAAAACAAAAATGCAGAAAGAAAATAACAGAAGAAAAATAAAGTAAGACCAGAAGAGAGCAATTAAAGGAACAAAAGGAAAACCGAACAACAAAACAACAAAACAAAATATACCTGCCACAACTCCTTCAGCTGTTTCAGAATCTGCAGCAATCAAGTTGAAAACCTGACCTCTCCTCGGAACAGCGGTCCTCTGATAAACAGTCTGATGCTAAGGAGGAAGCGGAGGCCTAATTGGACCACGAGCTGGGCCTGCTTGCTGAACAGGACCCTTGGCAGGAAGAGCCACCTGCTGCTGCTGTGGACAATCGCATACTGAATGATCAGCGGTGCCACACCTAAAGCACCGGCGGTTGATGCGCCAACAATTCTTATGCTCATGCCCAGACATCTGATAGAAGTCGCAAAAACCACCCTTCTGGAAACCAGCAGAAGGATACGGAGCTGCCATGACTGGATGGATTAGGACAGGCCTCCGAACAGGACCACCAGAAGGCCTAGTAGCAGGATGTGGAACAGTCCGCGCAGAAGGAACCAAACCACCACGAGCCTACTCTTGAGCTCGAGCTGCTTCAAGAGCTTCAGCATAAGTATGCAAACGGAGAGAGACAAGATGCCTCTTGATATCCTGCTCAAGCCCATTTGTGAATCTACGAGCCCTATCCTCTTCGGTTGCCACAAGAACGTCAGCGAAGCGGCTAAGTCTAGTAAACTCAGCTACGTACTCATTCACTGACCTGGAACCCTGTTTTAGGGCCAGGAATTACCGTTTCATCTCAACTCGAGTACTACTGGGGAAGAATTTCTCCAAGAATCCCCGTGTGAAAGTAGTCCAAGCAATAGGCCTCTCAAGTCGCTCGGACTCGGCCATCCACCAAATGTGAGCCAAATCCACCAGCTGAATGGAAACCACGTCCACCCTATCAGCCTCGACAACACGTGCCGCCAAGAGCAAGTGCTCGGTCTGGATCAACCACTGTTCAACCTCCAAAGGCCTCTCAGTGCCGGAAAAATGGTCGGGATGCAGCCTTATAAAATCTGTAACTATTCCTGGATGAGGCGAAAGATTTGCCTGCACAGGAACAACGGGAGGTGGGACCCGAGCAGCTTCAAAAGCAGCCAACACTAGATCACTGCGGTTTTGCTGCTGATTGATTAGCCGCTCAAGCACAACACTAACAGCCTCAATCGGATCAGGCTGAGAAAAATTCCCACGAGCCATAGCTGCACAAAAATCAAAACAATTACCATCCAAAATCAAAGTTGATAATAATTCATTTATTCATGCATGGTTGGTGAAATATTGAGCCGATCCTAGTTTGAGCCAAGCTTGTATAATATATTAGGCAACTAATACATTAGCCAAACCTGAGCTCTGATACCACTAAAAGCCTTGATACGCCCTGCTTCACAAAAAGAATACGGAATACGGATACGCGACTCAACCCAGTGAATGATTTGCATCATCAATAAGCTGTTCAGGAATCTTTACAACATCTCACAAAATAATCAGAGTCGGACGCAAAAAAGTCAACTACAAACATGCAAAATTGAATTAATAAACCAACAGAATTTACTTGAAACAAAATGTATTAATCTCAAATAAATTAGAATCTGGACAAGACAAAATTCTGGGTCACATCGCCTAAAATACAAAGTAATCATCCAAGTACTCAAAATACGTTATTCAAAGCAACAATAATAGCAATACTAATAAGCAAGAAATCTAGGACTAATATTTCATTTCGCCAATGCCGGCGGGTAGCTGAGCATTGTGATCTGCAATTAATAAATACAGGAGAAGGAAAGAGAAAAACAAGTACCAGTCAATGCAAGTTACGGGCCACTTATAATGTAGGATACAAGTACATGAAAAAGGTAAAAAATAGCATGGAATAATGCATCAACAGTAATAACTAGCATGAATCAGTAAAACAAAGTCAACTAGCATGGTATACTAGTAGTACAAATGAATGTGTCAAGTGTAGTGTCATATGACAACTAACAGTGTACAGTAAGCTCCGTATATCAGTGTAATAGTATAACAGTATCAGTCCAACAGTATCAGTCTAACAGTTTCAGTCTAATAGTATTAGTCTAATGTTCTTACAGTCTTGTGTGTATTCCTAGCTAGGGAGCACTTCATGCACCTCAAAATATAACATATGGTTGCTACAACAAACAGTTTCGCTTTTAGATTTCATAGTGGACCATAATGGGGCAGTATACTCAGGTATCAGTAACAATAGTAGTAGCAGTAAAAATAACAGTAACAGTAGCAGCAAAAGTAACAGTAACAGTAGCAGTATGGAACACTAGTTCCCTTCCAAGTACACGTTTCCATATTTTCCACTACTCGATCCTCCCAAAAGAAACCCTGGCTTGATCAATTTTATTATGATTATCAACAGACATGATAGTGCATGAAATAGTGTCAAACTAACATGGTACAATTAGTATTAGGTTCAGGGAAACAAATAAACATGCATAGATGATATATGGTCACATAAACGAGCAAAACAGTGTATGTTCATATTCAAGAAAGCATGACAGTATAGTACTAAAATAGTGATTCCTGTTACTACAGAAATCCAAATCTAAATCCGTCGAAGAATCTGGAAAATAGACTTCCTCAAGAATCCAGCGATTATATATAAGCCATATAGTATTTCACAAAATCATAACTCAAAACTGATTTGAATCCAGAAAACACGTTCAGCCAGAAATCAGTAAATCGTATTCAAAGTCAGAAAAACAGTATTAAAACTCCTCAAATAAATCCAGTAAAAATCTGGAGTAATCCCTATATGTCTAGTATCAGAATATGAAGTTTCATAATATTCCAGTAAAATTAGTTCATTAAAAAAAAATCAGAAAACATTAAGAAACGATAGTTTGGCAAATCTGGAATTCCCAACACTGCTACACGAAACTATAATATCTCGCAAACCGTGAAACGAAATCCAAATCTTCCAAAAGGGAGATGAAAATAGACAAAATAAGCTAACTTTCATATTTCATAAATATTTTCCATACAGTAAAAGAAATTAGGGTGAAAATATGATTCTTTACAGAACAGCGAGCAAAATACAACAAGTATAGCTTTTATAAATAAGCATGAAACAGCGTATAAAACTCATCAATAAAATCAACCAAAATTCTGGATAATCCTTAAATAGATATAGAAATACTGTGCAAAGGTTCAGATCAAGGTAATATATTTAGAACTAGTATCAAAATAGTTTAATCATCAAAATCATCAAGAAACAAAATCTGAAAATAGAATACACCTTTGTAGTAAAATAGCCATAACTCACTCATACGAAAACAAAATCGATCAAGGTTAGAAATTTTTGGAAATAAGACAGATTTCTCTACAATTCATGTCTAATAAAAAAATTAAGAATTCTGACCTTAATAGGGTCTAAAATACAAATCAAAACTGATCGACAATTACAGAATTTCTCTTGAAAACAAAACCAACATAAACCACACGAAACTCGTTCTAATCACAATCAAATATGGTATAGAGTCTACTAAGTGTCCATATATCATGAAATAGAGTATATAACATATTCACAACCATCATATCACATGGATCTCATTAAATACATAATTTCACCTAATTATCTCACATATATGAATAGATCAAGAACGGTCAAACCTAGTTGTTTTCATGTCAATTTTTGTGTCGTGAGGCAACCATGGTCAATAGCACTATAGAGACAAAATCCATCAAAGATAACACACACACGAGTTGTCTTTAGAACCTAACTACACTATAAGCAGTATTTTTGACTTATATCATACAAAGAAATTTTAGTACAAGTTACTTGCCTTAACCGAAAATGAAAACGATGAAAACCAAGAATAACGGGAACGGATCCCGGCAACGAACAAAATGAACGATGAATCCCACAAATAAAAACTGCAAACCAAGACAACCACACGTTCAATAGTCGTGCACGTGCAATCCAAACAAGAGAGAGAGTGTGATCGGGAGTGGGCACGGGTGGCAGCGGCATGGCTGAGTACTGACACTGTTGCTGCTCCTGTTGATGGCGACGCCGGAGGAAGGCAGGGCGAGAGATGGACGGGGAGGTGATGGAGTGCTCGGGGTTTCGGGGGGTTCAAGGTGGTTATGGTAATCGGGTTCGGCTGGCGATGGGTTACCGAAGGGTGAAGATGAAGTGGGGGTGACCGGGATATGGTGTAGTCGGGGGTTTCAGTGAGGCTGGGGTTTGAAGATCGGGGGCTAGGGTTTAGGTAGATAGGAGGGCGATAGAGATTAGGGTAGGTGTTTATATATGGTTTGATATTACGATTTAGGAGATAATGGGTATTGGGTAATTGGGTTTATTAGGAGTAGTAGTAGGAGATGGTTATTAGGATGAATAGGATTTGGTTAATCAATTGGGTTTAGGGATAACCATGGGGATCTAGGATTTAAATTGCAATTAGGATTATCAACAATAGGCTTAGGCAAATGAAACCACGAGCACCCAAAACACGAGCAAAAGAATAGAACAATAATTCAATAAAGAAGAAAACAACAATCGATGAAGAACGAAGCAAAAGTCAAACAAATCAAACACAAAGAGCTCAAAATGAAATAAAATGAATATATATTGAAAATAACTCCAATATACGGTCGAAGAAAAATACAAGAGAGTACAAATACTTAATAAGAAGAAAAGTAGACCAAAAATACGAAAAACGAAAAAAGGGGTTAAAGGCGACTGCTCACGAAGTGGGTAAGGAAGATACCTTTGAACTGGTCGAAGGAGAAAATGGAGGCCAGAGTAAATCTGGAATACCACTCCCGAGCGGGCCCCTTGAGCGTGGCTGGGAAGGTTTTGCAGAGAAGGGCATCAGAGGCATGGTGTATCATCATGAGAGTTTTGAAACTCTCAATGTGATCAGTGGGGTACGACTCCCCTGTATAAGTCTCAGAATGCGAAGTCTTGCAGTTATCTGGGAAGGGGGCCTCCATGATAGTTTGGGAGAACGGGGGCCTGCTTGGGCGAAGGTTCCTCTCCTATTGTTCTTCATCTCTATCGAGTTGTCCGAGGTGCCTCTCCATATTGTGGAGACGGAAGTAGACCGAGTCCTCTCTTCGGTCATGCCTCGCTGAGCCCCGAGACTCATCTTCATGGAGGATAGGGCTGGGGCTGCGGCGGCAATAGCGTGGAGTAGGTCGTGGACTGGGGGTGCGACGACAATGGCTCAAAACCGGTCGAGGACTGGGAGAGCGATGGTGATGGCTCAGAGCCAGCCGATGACTAAGAGAGCGACGGCGAGGACTGGGGGAGTGGCAGCGATGGTGGGGAGCCACCGAGGACTGGGATAGCGGCGACGATGATTGGGAGCCGGCCAAGTACTGGGAGCCTGTTGGTCGTTGTTGGGGGCAACATTGAGTGCCCATAGGATTGCCTCCTGGAACTGTTGGAACTCTTCCTTTGTGACGGGGGCTTCCTCCTCCCGATAGGCTCGAGGGGCAGGATGGCCTACCGGAGAGAGGCTTCTTCTCTGGCAATGCTGGGGCGACTCTCTTCGCCTCCGGGGAGAGTTGGACCCTCTGTGATCTGTCCTGTGGGGTGACCGGTCCCTCTGATGTTCCCGGCGAGGGTTCCCATCACGGGTCTGCCTCTCGTCCAAGCAGATTCGAAGATCTGTCTCGTTCTGCCGGTTGTTGAGAACATCTCGTAGATCTTTCAGCGTTGGAGGGCTATGGGATGCCATGGATTCAGAGGAAGGGTTGTGTATGGAGACATGGACCTGATGAAGGGGTTGTTTTGGCGACTTCGGTGAGAAGGTTCTCCAACAACCACTTGAGGCCCTTGAGGCCCTTGAGGCTGCTGAACGGGTTGATGGATTGGTTGTTCGAGCTGCTTGGCCAGTTGGACGAGCGGAGGGAGATCCCCTAGAGGTGGAGGAAGGATGGAAGTTGTTCTACGGTTTGAGGCCACGGACTTCCCTTTCTTTGGAGGCATAGCTAGGAGCGGCTTTTGTTGATGGAGTAGGGTCGGATTGCTATTCGAGTTCCCACAGACGGTGCCGATCTATTGCCGCTGATTTCGGTGTGGGGGAAATCAGATGAATTTGTGGGTTCGTAAGGAACCGAATGGGGTTGATCCCGGTAACTAACCCTCCGATGCTCTTGTCAGTACTCAGAAAAGAATATGCAAGAGCTGTAGGTAGGCAAAGAGGGATCACCTCGTAACGGTAGGAGGTAGGGGATATTTATAGTCACTGTGGGGATCTATATCGAGATAAGAACAAATCTCTACTCCCCGGTGTGACTGGATAGAAGTGGTTAGAACCACCTTCCTGGGATAAGGATGAATCAAGATTTCTCCATATTCTTTTGAAATGGCTCGTAACGGGTTGGGACCTATACCCAGTTGAACGGATCCGTTCATAGGTTATTGGGCTCTGGAATAGAGATCCAGTTCCCATTTTGGACCCGTTTGTAGGTAAAATTATCATTTTGCCCCTTGTGAATTTTAAGATTCGTGCCCGATTTGAACGGTCCCAATTTTATCCCATTTTTAGCTATATCAAGTTGGAATGAATATGAAAAGTAAAAGAAAATGTGTATATGAATGAAGATGAGAATTGAAGAAATTGTGTTATGAGTATGTAAACGAATATGAAAAGTAAATAAAGTATGCATGAGAATGTGATTGAAAAGTAAAGAAAATGTGTTATGTAAATATCTATGAAAAGAGAAGAAATTATGTTATGTGATTAAATATGAAAAGTGAAGATATGGTGTTCTGTAAATGAGTATAAAAAGTGAAGGAAATATGTATGTGAATTAATGTAAATAACTTGAAGAAAATGGCGGTATGGAAATGAATATGAGAAGTAAAGAAAATGTGTATGTATTATATGAATGAAAGTAAAGTAATATGTAATATGAGTGTGAAACATGAAGTAAAGTGTATTATGTGATGAATATGAGAATGGTTCTAAACTAAAAATATGTTATGATATGAGTTGATATGCCTTGTAATTGCATCGAGGAACTACTCGCCCGCTATTTCAATGGAAATGGTGGGAACTACCTGCCGAGGCACAACTTCAACATAGGGAGATTCGATATGGATATGTAGATAGGTTGAAGATTTAGCATAGTACTTTAGTGCAATATTACATTTAATATGTTGTATATTCCAATTTCAGGTTAAACTTCATTATCATGATATTCGTAAGTTCTTTCAATTTCCTTTATATAGTTTAATTACTATACTAGTAGATTATACTCACACAAGTTATGGATAACCCAAGTTATTTTCTGGGGGTTAGGGGAGTCCCTCCCTGAGGGTGGACGTCCCTAATTCTCTTGCAGTTTTTGATTAAGCAGCGAGGTGAGATACCATAGTAGTTGCTGTGGTTTTGATTGTTATACTTTCTCATAGTAGAATGGGTTATATATGTATCTATTATATGCATTTTATCTTAAGACATGTAGAAATGGGGATAGTATGATGTAATATTTTGTATTATGGAAGATTATGTGTATAATTGTTAGGGATAATGATATATATAGTGGTGAGATGAAGTATGAAAACCCGTACCCACCTCGTTGTGGAATATTGGGTTTTGTGATTTGCTTTTGAGAAGTTTTTCTAAAGTATTTTTCTGAAAATCTTATATGTTTTCAAATGAATTTTTGGTTTTTAAATTATATCTTGCTTATTATGATGGGTTATGCCCCCAGAGCCATATATATTATTGCGTGTATGATGTTGAATGAATTGGCCTGTGGATGATTGATATATATTACAGGTGATGTGATTTATGTAATTGTTTGCAGAATTTTGTAAGGAATGTCTGTAAAAGAGCTAATATTTCAAGGGAGATTCTGTCGAAATTTCAATTGAAATTTATGAAAAAAATTCTAAGTAAGAAATGGTGTAAATAAGAAATGGTGTAAATAAGAAATAGTTTGAGTTAGAAAGCCTTTGAATAAGGAATGGTTAAAAAAAATGGTGTTACACCTTGGGTTTCTTAATCTGCTTTTTGACCTTGCCCTTACCTTTGACCTGTTAAACCATCATAAAGGTCTTTCCCTTAATAATGTTCTGTTTAGCAATTCTCAACATGCTTAGCAGTTCTGGCAGAGGTTTGTCATTTTCATTCATATTGTAGTTCATGACGAATTGACTATAACTTTTCGGCAACGATTGTAGGACCAAGTCAGTGGCCAACTCTTGACCCAAAGGGAAACCAAGCCTTTCAAAGTTCGTTCTGCCAGTTTCACTGAAACAATGCCTTTGAGACTTCAAACCTCTCATGCCTAGCCTGCTCTTGATATAGCCTCTTAAGGTGTACAACCATATCGTAGGCATCCATGTTATCATGTTTCTTCTGAAGCTCAGAGTTTATGGTGGCTAGCATGAGACAAACCAACATCCAAGGCATCATCTTGATGGTTCTTATGAGCATCCTTTTGATTGCAAGGGGGACTTGCAGCAGGTGGTCAGGAATAGGCTGCTCTAGAACATACAACTTTCTTCTCATGCCCGAGGACTATCATCAGATTCTTGTACTAGTCTAGAAAATTTGTCATTCTCATGTACAGATCGCAATGATAGGTTATTTGATTTGTTGGATGCCATGATAATCTATCAACACAAATATGCAAAGTAAATATCATTTCACAGAAATATGTAAAGAAAGAAATATTTAACCATCAACAAAAATATGCAGATTTTGTAACATGACATTGAAATATTTAATACGATCTTTTATTAAATATACCTCCTACTATATTTATTCAAATCAACAACCCTCATCCTTGACTCGCAAAATCCCATCGTAAGATTTTCTAGTAGGTCAAGATCTATATTTCACCTAGTTTTACTTCAGTTTTGGCTGACCACCCAAAATTCAGTTATTAAGGTAGGAAACATTTCCCAATTACATTATATGCAACTCTTGGATAGTTGGGTGAGTCACACATACTCTAATTTACCTCATAGACTAAAGCCCAACTTTATGCCTCTAAACCTTCAATCCTGTTGAAATAGTCTAGTTAAGTCAGACCCAATAGTTGGCAATTGAATATTACTTTTATCCCATCACGTCTCACTAGGATAGATAAAGGCACCCTGCTTTAGAAGACGAGTGTCACGCATTGGAAAACATCTTATTGCAACTTAATATTTACTTTAAGGGACTTTTTTATTTTATTAATTGATCTCACCATTCATCATCCATTAGCATACAACAATGCATCTTATACAAATTAAAAATATAAAATTTATGTGACATGGTTGTGGCTCTAACACATGGATTCTCTCAAGCCAATGAGAGTAAAAAAAACTGTAACCCCTGTTTTTTTCATTTTTCGTATTTTCGGTGTATTTTTCTTTTCTTGTGTATTTGTACTATCTTGTTTTTTTTTCTTGGACTGTATATTGAGTTGTTTCAATATATTTTTATTTTCTGTTCTCATTCTTTATTTTTGCGAGTTATTTCCAATTTCTTGGTTGTTCTTGTTCATGGTTGTTGTTTTCGCTCTTTATTGTTGTCTCGTTCTTTTTGTTTGTATTTTTTGGGTGCTCTTGGTGATTTAGTGGTCTACCCCATTCTTAATCCTATTATTTTGATCCCTAATTGATTACCAAAGCCAAATTTCTCAATCCTAGTTTGAATCCTATTCTATTTGATCCCCATTTGTCTTATTGGATTAATCCTATTACTACTCCTAAACTACCCACAACCCAATACCCATACCCACATCAACCCTAAACTCCACTATATATATAAACCCTCTCCTACTAAAACCCTAACCCTAATCACCTAAACCTACCCCGGCCTCCCCTCCTTTGCTTGCGCCGCAACCCGACGCCAGCCACACCTGGCGCCGGCCTGCACTCCAACCCGCACACCCCTAGGCCGAGACCCCCCTTTTGCCGCACTCCATCCCCTAATCCATCCCAACCACAACCGTATACTACTCCCTCTCCGATCATCTCCCCCCTTGTTCAACCAACCCTCCAAGCCACAAGCTCGTCGCCATTCATATCTCTCTCTTGTGGGTTCTCTCTTCTCTTGCTTTGAGAAGCGTGTCGCGTGTTCGTGCGTTTGTTCGTGGGTTCGTTGCTCTCGATTGTGGATCTCTTGTTCGTGGATTTTTGTTCGTTGTTCGGGAATCCATCCCGTTATTCTTGATTTTCGTCGTTCTTCATCTCCAATTAAGGCAAGTAACTTGTACTCCAATTCCTTTGTTTGATACAAGTCAAAAATACCACCTAGAGTGTAGTTACGTCTAGAGACAACTCGTCTGTGTGTTATTTTTGATGGGTTTTGTCTCTATTGTGAAAACTTGACCATAGTTGCCTCACGACACAATATTGACATGAATTAACTTAGGTTTTACCCGTTCTTGATTTGATCATGTATGTGAGACTTCTCGTGAGAATTTGGGTTTTTGTGGAGAACCATGTGGTAGACTTATTTTAGATATGTTAATTACCCTAATTCATGATGTTTGGACACTTGGTAGACTCGATTTCAAGTTTGGTTGTGTTTTGAACAAGTTTTGTATGATATATGTTGAGTTGTAGATAAAGGGGAAAATCTGTATTTTGTCGCTGATCTGTTTTGGTTGTTGTTTTGGACTGTCTTGAAGTCAGTAACTTAATTTCGGTATAATACACGAGTTTTAGAGAATTTTGTCTATTTTCAAACCCCTCCAGACCTTGCTCGATTTCGTTTCTGTATGTGTGAGTTATGACTGTTTTACTACAGAGGTGTAGATCATTTCCAGATTTCGTTTCTTGGTAATTTTTATGATTAAATTATTTTGATACTAATTCTAAACATGTTATTTTGATCTCAGAATTTGGTTAGTTTTTCTATATCTATCTAGGGATTACCCAGAATTTTGGTAGATATTATTGATGAGTTTTATATGTCGTTTCAAGCATGTTTACAAAAGTCATACTTGCTGTATTTTGCTCGCTGTTCTCTAATGAATCGTATTTTTACCTTATTTTCTTCTATTGTATGAAAAATTCTTGTGAAATATGAAAGTTAGTATATTTTATATGTTTTCATATCCCTTTGGCGGATTTGGATTTCGTTTCACTGTTTGCCAGATATCATGATTTTCGTACAGCAGTGTTGGAAATTCCAGATTTGCCAAACTACCGTTTTTTGATGTTTTCTTATTTTTGATGACTGGACTAATTTTAATGGAATATTATGAAACTTTATATTTTGATTCTAGGCATATAGGGGAATACCCCAGTTTTTTCCTGGATTTATTGGAGAGGTTTTGATGCTGTTTTTTGAACTGGGAATTCGTTTTACTGATTTCTGATTGAACATATTTTCTGGATTCAAATCAGTTTTGAGTTATGATTTTGTGAATTACTGTGTGACTTATTTATATTTTCTGGATTCAGTTGGGAGTCTATTTTCCAGATTCTTCGATGGATCCAGATTTGCATTTCTGTAGCGACGAGATTCATTGTTTCAGTACTGTACTGTCATGCAGTCCTAAATATGAACGTACACTGTTTTGCTCGTTTATGTAACTGCATATCATCTATGCGTGCTTGATTGTTTCCCTGAACCTAATACTGATTATACCATGTTAGTTTGACACTATTTCATGCACCATCATGTCTGTTTGATGAACATAATAAAAGTAACCATGCCGGGGTTTCTTAAGGGAAGATCTAGTAGTGGAAAATATGGATTCGTATACTTGGAAGGGAACTAGTGTTCCATACTATTACTGCTACTGCTATTGTTACTGTTACTGTTACTTTTAATGCTACTGCTACTATTACTGATACCTGAGTACACTGCCCCATTATGGTCCCCTATGAAATCTAAAAGCCAAACTGTTTGTTGTAGCAACCATGTAGTAAAAACCGGGATGCATGAAGTGCTACCTAGCTAGTAATACACACAAGACTGTAAGAACATAAGACTGATACTTTTAGACTGATACTGTTAGACTGAGACTGTTGGACTGATACTGTTATACTGTTACACTGATATACTGAGCTTACTGTTACTGGGCACTGTTAGTTGCCATATGATACTGTTACTGACACATTCATTTGTACTGTTAGTATACCATGCTAGTTGACTTTGTTTTACTGTTTCTATCACGCCCCGCTTCCTAAAAAGAATACGGAATACGGATATGAGACAAAAGCCCAGCGAATGATTTCCATCATCCATAAGCTGTTCAAGAAATCTTTACAATATTCTCAAGAATCATCAGAGTTGGAAGCAAAAGAATCAACCACATGCACATAAATGAGCCAAAATACCAACAAGAATACTTGAAACCAAATATATAAATCTCAAATAGTCATGATCTGAATAAAACAAATGTCTTGGGTCACATTACCCAAATACAAGAATAAATCCAAGTCTCAAAATACAATATTGCTCAAGCAAGCTACAAAAAATAATAATAGTAAAATGTAGAACTAATACTAAATGTCTCTGATACCATCTGGAACCTGTTCTCCAAAATCTGCAATTCAACGAATGCAGGGAAGAGGGAAAGAGAAAAAAATAAGTACCCGTCAATTGCAAGTTACGAGCCACTTATAATGTAGGATACAAGCAAATAGAAAAACTAACTAGCAACATGGTATGAGTATGATGTCAGCATAAATAACTAGCATGGCAAAGTGAACAAGTGTAAATGGCATGAATCATGTGTCCAGTAATCAAGTATCATATAAACATGCATCAAGTGTCAAGTATCATGTAATCATGTATCAAGTTTCATGATCCAAATTCCAAATCTCAAGTATCATGTAGTCATGTATCAAGATAGCATGTATCGTGTTCAAGTATCATGTTCAAGTCTTGTAGTGATTACTATTTAGGTAGCACTTCATGCATCCCATACGACATGGTTGCTACAACAAAATAGTTTCGCTTTAGATTTTATAGTGGACCATAGAGGGCAGTATACTCGGGGACAAGTCAAGTAATCGAGCTCCAAGCTCCAAGTATCATGTATCATGTATCATGTAATCACGTGTCAAATTGTGCAAGTGGAAAGTATCGTGTCAAGTTGTGCAAGTGGAAAGTATCGTGTCTTGTGTGCAAGTATCAAGTAACCACGTGTCAAGTATCATGTCTCAAGTAATCACGTAGGATCAGTGGATCCCCTTCCGAGTACACATGTCTAAATTATCCACTATTAGATCTGTCCCTTAAATCCCAGCTTGGTTATTTATTTTTAATATCAAACAAGCATGTAGATATGCAAAATATATCAAAAATAATATGGAATGATCATGTGGCAAATGCAAGTTGCAAGATAAACATGTACGAGTGCAAGATATATCATAAAAGAATAAAATTGACAAATCTCAAGTTCAGGACAGCAAGATCATACTGTAGTAAAACAGTGATTCCCAGTGTTACAAACATCCAAATCTAGATCCGTCAAAAGATCTGGAAAATAGACTTCCACAAAAATCCAGTGAATATAAATAAATCACATATTAATTTACAAAAACATAGCTCAAAACTGATTTGAATACTGAAAATAGGTTCAGCCAGATATCAGAAAAACGAATTCAAGAACAGGAAAACAGCATGAAAACTCAATAATTAAATTCACGAAAAATCTGGGGTATTTCCCTATATGTCTAGTATCTAAATATAAAGTTTCAGAATTTTCCTGTGAAATTAGATCAGTCATCAAAAATAAGAAAACATCAATAAACGAGAGTTTGGCAAATCTGGAATTCCCAACACTGATGTACGAAAACTATGATATCTCGCAACCAGTGAAACGAAATCTAAATCTGCCAAAGGGATATGAAAATAGATAAAATATACTAACTTTCATATTTCATAAACATTTTTCATACAGTAAAAGGAATCAGGGTGAAAATACGATTCTTTACAGAACAACGAGTAATATACAGCAAGTATAGTTTTCATAAACGAGCATGAAACAATACATAAAACTCATCAATAAAATTCACCAAAATTCTGGGTAATCCCTAACTAGATAAAGAAGCACTGGCCAAATTTTTGGATCAAAATAATATATGTAGCATCAGTATCAAAATCATTTAGTCATCAAAATCATCGGAAAATAAAATCTTGAAAAGATCGACACCTCTGTAGTAAAATAGTCATAACTCACTCATACGAAAACGAAATCGAGCAAAGTTAGAGGGGTTTAAAAATAGACAAAATTTTCTAAAACTCGAGTTTTATACCGGAAATAAGATACTTATTTCAAGACGGTCCAAAACAGCAAATAAAACAGACCAACGACAAAATATAGATTTTTCCCTTTAACAACAACTCAACATATATCATACAAAATTTATTCAAAACACAACCAAACATGAAATCGAGTCTACCAAGTGTCCAAACATCATGAATTAGGATATCTAGCATGTCCACACTAAATATATCACATGGGTCTCAACCAAATCATGAATTCTCACAAAAGTCTCACATACATGATCAAAATCAAGAACGGGTAAAACCTAAGTTAAGTCATGTCCATATTGTGTCGTAAGTCATCTATGGTCAAATTTTCACAATAGAGACAAAATCCATCAAACATAACACAAACAAGAGTCGTCTCTAGACCCAACTACACTATAGGTGGTATTTTTTGACTTGTATTAAACAAATGAATTGGAGTACAAGTTACTTACCTTAACCGAAGATGAAGAATAAAGAAAACCAAGAGTAACGAGCAAAAACCACGAACGAAAATCCACAAATCAACAAATCCAAGCAAACTAGAGTGAAAATCTCCATACGAACAAAAACTCCAAAAGCGAGATGCTAATAGTGGCTTGCGGCCACAAGAGAACACCACGAGAGAGAGAAGAAGAAGTATGTGGTGGTGCGAGGCGGTCGGGATAGCCAAGGAGATCGGTCGAGGGAGAGATGAGGGGCTCGGGTGTTGGAGGGGATGGGCTGGCATCGGGGTGTGCACACAGGCCGGAGGTAGGGTCGGCCTGGGGTCGGGTTTTGGGCGTATTCGGCTGTAGGTGGGCGGCACAAGCAAGCGGGAGAGAGAGGGGGGCCGGGTGTGCTTGAAGTTAGGTTAGGGTTTGTGAGGGAGATTAGAGAGAGATATATATATAAGGAGATTAGGGTTAATGGGTAATTGGGTTGTGGGTAATTAGGAGTAGAAATAGGATTTGATTTAATGGGTTTCAAAAGGATACAAATTGGATAGGATAACAAATAGGATTGGGAATTAAATTTGGCTTTGGTAAACCTTATAAGGGATCAAACAATAGGATTGGAAAAAGGATCATAACCAAATCACCACCACAAGCACCCAAGAAAAATAAAAATAAAGAGAACGAGAGCAAATGAAAGAAAGATCAAATAATAGAAGAACGAAACAAAAGAGACAACAAATCAAACACAAAGAGCTCAAAATAAAATAAAATGAATATATATCGAAAACAACTCCAATATACGGCTCAGAAAAAATACAAGAGAGAAAATACACCAAAACAAAAAATACACTCAAAAATACACAAAATGAAAAATAGGGGTTACAGATTCATGCTAGTTATCACTGTTGATGCATTATTCCATGCTATTTATTAGTTTTCCCATGTGCTTGTGTCCTACATTATAAGTGGCCTGTAACTTGCAATTGACGGGTACTTGTTTTCTCTTTCCTTCTCCTACAATTATTAATTGCAGATCAGGATGGTCAGCTGCCCGATGGTATTGGCAAAATGAGATATTAGTGCTGGATTTCTTGCTTATTAGTATTATTATTACTGTTGCTTTGGACCAGTGTATTTTGAGTACTTGAATATTTATTTTGTATTTGGGCGATGTGACCCAGGATATTTGACTTGTCCAGATTCTGATTTATTTGAGAATATTATATTTTGTTTCAAGTAAATTCTGTTAGTTTATTAATTTAGTTATGCATGTGTGGTTGATTCTTTTACTTCCGACTCTGATTATTTTGTGAGATATTGTAAAGATTCTTGAACAGCTTATGGATGATGAAAGTCATTCGCTGGGCTTTTGTTGCGTATCCGTATTCTGTATTCTTTTGGGAAGCAGGGCATGACAGGATTTTTAGTGGTATTAGAGCTCAGGTTTGGCTAATGTATTAGTTGCTTAACCTATTAGACAAGCTTGGCTCGAACTGGGATCGGCTCAATATTTCACCAATCATGCATACGTAAATGAATTATTATCAACTCTGATTCTGGATGCTAATTGTTTTTGGTTTGGTCCAGACTATGGCTCGCAGAGGTTCTACTTCTCAGTAGCAGGTTGATCCGATTGAGGCTGTCACTACTGTGCTTGAGTGGCTGATTAATCAGCAACAAAACCACAGTGATCTTGTGATGGCAGCCCGTGAAGCTGTCCGGGTTCTGCCTCCTATTGTGCCTATGTAGGAAAATCTTCTGCCTCATCCAGGAACAGTTACAGATTTTATGAGGCTGCATCCCGACTGTTTTTTCGGCACTGAGACGCCTTTGGAGGCTGAACAGTGGTTGATCCGGACCGAGAGCTTGCTCTTGTCGGCACGTGTTGCCGAAGCTGATAGGGTGGACGTGGTTTCCATCCAACTGGTGGATTTGGCTCATATTTGGTGGATGGCCGGGTCTGAGCGTCTTGAGAGGCCTATTTCTTGGGCTACTTTCACTCGGGGATTCTTGGAGAAGTTCTTCCCTAGTAGTACTCGAGTTGAGATGGAACAACAATTCCTAGCCCTAAAATAGGTTAAGTCACTATTCTATTTTGGAATTTTGTTACATAATTGTTCAAACAATGTTGTAACATGGACTTTCTTGCAAACAGGGTTCCAGGTCAGTGGATGAGTATGCAGCTGAGTTTACTAGACTTAGTCGCTTCGCTGCCGTTCTTGTGGCAACTGAAGAGGATAGGGCTCGTGATTTACAAATGGGCTTGAGCAGGATATTAAGAGGCATCTTGTCTCTCTTCGTTTGCATACTTACGTTGAAGCTCTTGAGGCTGCTCGAGCTCAGGAGCAGGCTCGTGGTGGTTTGGTTCCTTCTCCGCGGACTGTTCTGCATTCCGCTGCTAGGCCTTCTGGTGGTCCTATTCGGAGGCTTGTCCCAGCCCATCTGGTCAGGACAGCTCCGTATCCTTCTGCTGGCTTCCAGAAGGGTGGTTTTTGCGACTTCTATCAGATGTCTGGACATGAGCGTAAGAATTGTTGGCACTTCAACCGCCGGTGCTTTAGGTGTGGTGCCACTGATCATTCTGTATGTGATTGTCCGCAGCAGTAGTAGGTGGCTCTTCTAGCCAGGGGTCCTGTTCAGCAAGCAGGCCCAGCTCGTGGTCCAGTTAGGCCTCTGCTTCCTCTTCAACGCCAGATTGTTGGTCAGAGGACTATTGTTCTGAGGAGAAGTCAGTCTTTCAACTTGAATGCTGCAGAATTTGAGACAGCTGAAGGAGTTATGGCAGGTATATCTTGTTTTGTTGTTTTGTTTCTCTTTGTTTCATTTCTTTTAGTCTTTCTTTGCTTCTTTATGTTATTTTTCTGCATTGTTTTTCCCTCACCCTTGATTCTCTGTTCTTTCTCCTTGTCTTTTGATTCTTTTAGGTATCATCCTTGTTTGCTCTTTTCCTGCCCACGTTCTTTTTGATTCTGGGGCAACCCATTCTTTTGTCTCCTCCCGATTTGTCGCTCACCATCAGTTGGAGTGTAGTAACATGTCAGAGGCTTGGAACATTGTGACAGGTGGTAGAGTTTTCATATGTTCCCGTGAGTGCAGGCAATGTCCCGTTGTTATTGGGGACGCAAATTTCAAAGCCAACCTGATTATTATTGGAAATTTATGCTTCGACGGTCTTTTGGGAATGGATTGGTTGGGTGAAGCCCTTGCCATTATTGATTGCCGTGCCAACAAAGTTGTCTTCAGAATTCCATATCGAGCAGAATTTGAGTTCCATGTCGGGGAGTCTTCCCTTGGCCGAGCAAAGACTGTAGTTGAACAGGTGAATTGTGCGATGAAATTGCACTCAGGCTGTGAGGCTGCACCTCTAGTAGTTCGAGATTTCTTGGATGTTTTTCCAGATGAGTTTCCTGCCTTACCCCCCTGATAGGGAAGTGGAGTTCGGTATTGATGTTCAGCTTGGAACAACATCGATATCGAAGGATCCCTACAGGATGGCTCCGGTTGAGCTAGTAGAGCTTAAGGTGCAGATTCAGGAGTTGCTTGATTTGGATTTCATTAGACCAAGTGTTTCGCCTTGGGGTTCTCCGGTCCTTTTAGTCAACAAGATGGATGGTTGTCGTCGATCGTGTGTGGATTATCGGGAATTGAACAGAGTTACAGTGAAGAATTGGTATTCGTTGCCCAGGACCGATGATTTGTTTGACCAGTTGAAAGGGAGTGCTGTTTTCTCGAAGTTGGATCTTCGTTCTGGGTATCACCAAGTTAAGATGAAGGGTGCAGATATACAAAAGACTGCATTCAGGACTAGATACGGGCACTATGAGTATCTTGTAATGCCGTTCGGGGTTACGAACGCGCCGACTGTATTCATGAGTCTTATGAACTGGGTCTTCTCTCAGTTCTTGGATAGATTTGTGGTGGTCTTCATTGATGATATTTTGGTATATTCTCAGAATTAGGAAGATCATGCTGAGCATCTTAGAGTGGTTCTGCAGACTTTGAGAGAGAATCAGCTCTATAGAAAACTCAGCAAGTGTGAGTTTTGGCTCGACAAGGTTTCTTTCTTGGGGCACATTATTTCTGGCAATTGTGTTTCTGTGGATCCGGCCAAGATTGAGGCTGTGAAAGATTGGCCTATTCCCCAGTCAGTTTCGGAGGTCAGGAGTTTTCTTGGTTTGGCTGACTATTATCAGAAATTTGTCTAAGATTTCTCGAAGATAGCAGGACCGTTGACTAAATTGACTGGGAAGGATCAAAAGTTTTGTTGGTCTGATGAGTGCAATGAGGCTTTTGTTGAGTTGAAGAACAAATTAACGTCAGCGCCTGTGTTGACTATTCCAGATGGTTCAGGCGGATTTGTAATTCACTGTGATGCTTCTGGTAAGGGTCTTGGAGCAGTTTTGATGCAGAAGGGCCTTGTCGTTGCGTATGCATCGAGGCAGTTGAGGCTGCATGAGAAGAACTATCCTACTCATGACTTGGAGTTAGCGGCAGTGATTTATGCTTTGAAGCTGTGGAAACATTATTTACTTGGAGACCGAGTGGAGATCTTTACAAACCACAAAAGTCTCAAGTACGTCTTCACCCAAAAAGAGTTAAACCTGAGGCAATGGCGTTGGTTGGAACTTATGGCTGATAATGACATCAGTTGCAATACCATCCTGGTAAAGTAAACTTGGTGCCAGATGCTTTGAGCCGGAGACCAGCAGTTATGTTTCTTACTCAGCAGAGTGAACTCATTGAGAAGATGAGGAGGTTGGAGTTGGATGTTGTGTTGTCGAGTTCTGGTCGGAGTTGTTTGGCACTCCAGCTGCAATCGTCTCTTGTTGAGCAGATTAAGGAGGCGCAGGCTGGTGATGCGCAGTTGCAGGGTTTTCGAGCTGAGGTTGAGTCTGGGTCCAGGACGGACATGGTTTTTCATGCAGATGGTTCGCTTCGTTTGGATGAACATGGTTATTCATGCAGATGGTTCGCTTCGTTTTGGTTCCCGATTGTGTGTCCTTAAGGGTGAAGTTCATCAGAGGTTGCTTGAAGAAGCTCATCAGTCTTCATATTCTATCCATCATGGCGGTACTAAGATGTATCGGGATTTGAAGCTTCAATTCTGGTGGCATGGTATGAAGAGGGCTGTGGCTCGGTTTGTTTCTCAGTGCTTGATCTGCCAGCAGGTTAAGGCAGAACATCAGAGGACCGCTGGACTTCTTCAACCGCTTCTTATCCCAGAGTGGAAGTGGGAACATATCACTATGGATTTTGTGACTGCTTGCCAAGGAGTCCTAAGAGTCATAATTCTATTTGGGTGATTGTCGACCGTTTGACGAAGAGTGCTCACTTCATTCCTTTTCGTGTCGGATAGTTTACTTAGAGCCTAGCTGAGAGGTATATGTAAGGGATTGTTAGACTTCATGGGATTCCAGTCAGTATTATATCCGACAGGGATACGAGATTCAGATCTCAGTTCTGGGAGAGTCTTCAGGCCAGTTTGAGGAGTCAATTAAAGTACAGTACAAATTTTCATTCCCAGACTGATGGACAATCAGAGCAGACTATTTAGATTCACGAGGACATGTTGAGGTCCTGTATGCTTCAGTTTGGTGGATCTTGGGAGGATCATTTGCATCTCGTAGAGTTCTCGTACAATAACAGCTTTCAAGCCAGTATTAAAGCTGCTCCGTTCGAGGCACTCTATGGGTGGAAGTACATATCGCCAGTGTGCTGGAATGACATTGGTGAGAGGAAGTTTTTTGGTTCAGAGTTGACCAGGACAGTGGATGCGGTGGTTCAGATCAGGAAGCATTTGCAGGCAGCTCAGGATCGGCAGAAGCGATGGGCTGATGTCCATTGGAGGGCTTTGGAGTTTGTTGTTGGTGACCATGCTTTCCTTAAGGTATTGCCGTGGCGCGGTATCATTCGGTTCGGTGGTGGGAGCAAGCTTAGCCCTAGGTTTATTGGACCATTTGAGATTTTGGAGCGAGTAGGCAAGGTGGCCTATCATCTCGCATTGCCGCCAGCTTTATCAGGAGTGCACAATGTTTTCCATGTCTCACAACTCAGGAGGTATATCCGAGATGAGAGCCACGTGATCGACTATTCTGAGTTGACCGTTCGGCCAGATTTGACTTGTGAGATTCTGCTAATTGCTATTGTGGATCGGCGGGAGAAAGTGCTAAAAAACAAGGTCATCAAGTTGGTTCGTGTTGCTTGGAATCCTCACTCGCCCGGTGAGTCGACTTGGGAGCTGGAGGAGATTCAGCAGAAGTTTCCTTATTTGTTTGAGTAATTATTTTGGTTTTTTTCTTTTGGGGGTTACCCTATGTATCTTCTTTTTGAATTTCGAGAACGAAATTCTTTTTGTTAGGTGGGTAGGAATGTAACCCCTATTTTTTTCATTTTTCGTATTTTTTGTGTATTTTTCTTTTCTTGTGTATTTGTATTCTCTTGTTTTTTTCCTTGGACAGTATATTGAGTTGTTTCAATATATTTTCATTTTCTTTTCTCATTCTTGATTTTTGCAAATTATTTCCGATTTCTTGGTTGTTCTTGTTCATGGTTGTTGTTTTCGCTTTTTATTGTTGTCTCGTTCTCTTTGTTTGTATTTTTTGGGTGCTCTTGGTGACTTGGTGGTCTACCCCATTCCTAATCCTATTATTTTGATCCCTAATTGATTACCAAAGCCAAATTACCCAATCTTAGTTTGAATCCTATTCTATTTCATCCCCATTTGTCTTATTGGATTAATCCTATTACTACTCCTAAACTACCCACAACCTATTACCCGTACCCACATCAACCCTAAACTCCACTATATATATAAAACCCTCTCCTACTAATAACCTAACCCTAATCACCTAAACCTACCCCGGCCTCCCTTCCTTTGCTTGCACCGCAACCTGACGCCAGCCACACCCGGCGCCGGCCTGCACTCCAACCCGCACACCCCCCGGCCGAGACCCCCCTTTTATCGCACTCCTGCCCCTACTCCATCCCAACCACCACCTTATACTACTCACTCTCCGATCATCTCCCCCCTTGACTGACCAACCCTCCAAGCCACAAGCTCGTCGCCATTCATATCTCTTTCTTGCTGGTTCTCTCTTCTCTTGCTTTGAGAAGCGTGTCGTGTGTTTTTGCATTTGTTCGTGGGTTCGTTGCTCTTGATTGTGGATCTCTTGTTCGTGGATTTTTGTTCGTTGCCCAGGAATTCGTCCCGTTATTCTTGATTTTCATCGTTCTTCATCTCCGATTAAGGCAAGTAACTTGTACTCCAATTTCTTTGTTGGATACAAGTCAAAAATACCATCTATAGTGTAGTTGGGTCCAGAGACAACTCGTGTGTGTGTTATCTTTAACGGGTTTGTCTCTATTGTGAAAAATTGACCATAGTTGCCTCACGACACAATATTGATATGAATTAACTTAGGTTTTACCCGTTCTTGATTTTATCATTTATGTGAGACTTTCCGTGAGAATTTTGGTATTTGGGGAGAACCATGTGGTTGACTTGTTTTAGATATGTTAATTACCCTAATTCATGATGTTTGGACACTTGGTAGACTCGATTTCAAGTTTGGTTGTGTTTTGAACAAGTTTTGTATTATATATGTTGAGTTGTTGATAAAGAGAAAAATCTGTATTTTGTCACTGATCTGTTTTGGTTGCTGTTTTGGACTATCTTGAAGTCAGTAACTTAATTTCGGTATAAAATATGAGTTTTAGATAATTTCATCTATTTTCAAACCCCTCTGACCTTGCTCAATTTCGTTTCGGTATGTGTGAGTTTTGATTGTTCTACTACACAGGTGTAGATCATTTTCAGATTTCGTTTCTTGGTAATTTTGATAATTAAATTATTTTGATACTAGTTCTAAACATGTTATTTTGATTGAGACTGTGGTCAGTTTTTCTATATCTATCTAGGGATTACCCAGAATTTTGGTAGATATTATTGATGATTTTTATATGTTGTTTCATGCATGTTTACAAAAGTCATACTTGCTGTATTTTGCTCACTGTTCTGTAATGAATAGTATTTTTACCCTATTTCCTTCTACTTTATGAAATTTTTTTGTGAAATATGAAAGTTAGTATATTTTATTTATTTTCATACCCCTTTGGCGGATTTGGATTTCGTTTCACTGGTTGCGAGATATCATGATTTTCGTACAGCAGTGATGGGAATTCCAGATTTGCTAAACTACCCTTTCTTGATGTTTTCTTATTTTTGATGACTGAACTAATTTTACTGGAATATTATGAAAATTTATATTTTGATTCTAGACATATTTTTCCTGGACTTATTGGAGAGGTTTTGATGTTGTTTTTCGGACTGAGAATTCATTTTACTGATTTCTGACTGAACATATTTTCTGGATTCAAATCAGTTTTGAGTTATGATTTTTTGAATTACTGTGTGACTTATTTATATTCAATGGATTCGGTTGGGAGTCTATTTTTCATATTCTTCGACGGATCCAGATTTGCATTTCTGTAGCGACGAGATTCACTGTTTTAGTACTGTACTGTCTTCTGTCCTGAATATGAACATACACTGTTTTGTTCGTTTATGTGACTGTATATCATCTATGTATGCTTGATTGTTTCCCTGAACCTAATACTGATTATACCATGTTAGTTTGACACTATTTCATGCACCATCATGTTTGTTTGATGACCATAATAAAAGTAACCAAGCCGGGGTTTCTTAAGGGAAGATCTAGTGGTCGAAAATATGGATTCGTGTACTTGAAAGGGAACTAGTGTTCCATACTGTTACTGCTACTGTTACTGTTACTGCTACTGTTATTGTTACTGTTACTTTTACTGCTACTGCTACTGTTACTGATACCTGAGTACACTGCCCCATTATGGTCCACTATGAAATCTAAAAGCGAAACTGTTTGTTATAGTAACCATGTAGTAAAAACCGGGATGCATGAATTGCTACCTAGCTAGTAATACACACAAGACTGTAAGAACATAAGACTGATACTTTTAGACTGATACTGTTAGTTTGAGACTGTTGGACTGATACTGTTATACTGTTACCCTGATATACTGAGCTTACTATTACTGGGCACTGTTAGTTGCCATATGACACTGTTACTGACACATTCATTTGTACTGTTAGTATACCATGCTAGTTGACATTGTTTTACTGATTCATACTAGTTATCACTATTGATGCATTATTCCATGCGATTTGTTAGTTTTCCCATGTGCTTGTTTCCTACATTATAAGTGGCCCGTAATTTACAATTGACGGGTACTTGTTTTCTCTTTCCTTCTCCTGCAATTATTAATTGCAGATCAGGATGGTCAGCTGCACGAAAGTATTGGCGAAATGAGATATTAGTGCTGGATTTCGTTCTTATTTGTATATTATTACTGTTACTTTGGACCAATGTATTTTGAGTACTTGAATATTTATTTTGTATTTGGGCGATGTGACCCAGGATATTTCACTTGTTCAGATTCTGATTTATTTGAGAATATTATATTTTGTTTCAAGTAAATTCTGTTGGTTTATTAATTCAGTTATGCATGTGTGGTTAATTCTCTTGCTTCCGACTCTGATTATTTTGTGAGATATTGTAAAGATTCTTGAACAGCTTATGGATGATGAAAGTCATTCGGTGGGATTTTGTTGCGTATCCGTATTCCGTATTCTTTTGGGAAGCGGGTGATGACAAAAAACAGAACAAAAGGGGATTATACCGTCTTCTCCAAGCAGCTTCCCAATCTTGTCCGTGTATGGTTGCCAATTCCTTGTATCCTCAGCGAGATTACATTTACATATAAAGAAAGAATGTAAAGTTGGAGTTTAGAGAGAAAAGATTACATTGAGAATGTACAGAGAAAGGCACGACAGACAGGTCAACTTCAAAATACCAAAATATAAATAATACATCACATAACATAAACCATGCATCACAGAACTAAGGCCACAACCATGCACCATGCATCACAGAATATAATAATCAAAGAATATGTTGTTATGATTTTATTTAGTTTATTTAAAAAAGATTGGTTTTGGGGGAATCATTATTTCCCTACGTAGAGCTGGCACGGGGGACAGCGGGCGGGGGTCAAGGGGAGGCCACCCCTTGCGGGGTGCGGGGCAATGCCTCATCGAAAAAAAATTGCCTCATCATCCCTTACCAACACCAGAGCATGAACCATTCATGTTTTAAGAAACCCTAACGCCACTACAAATAACGTAGGTACATGAACTATTCATGCTTTAAGAAACCCTAACGTCACTGCAAATCACATATTTTAAGGATTTTTCAATTGTTCCAAACTGAGGGCTACCCTAGTGTGGCATTTGTGTTAACAACCAACACATAAATGAATCCTTATGCTGCAACTGTTGCAAAAATTATATCACATATGAATCTTTATACCAATAGTGTGAACATATGATGAATAATTACATATCATACATAACAGATTTATAGTTTTGCAAGTGGCTCTGATACCACTGTTAGGGTTCGAGGGTAATCTCAGAATAAATATGCAAAGAAAAAAATTACCAAAAAAATATCAAAACCTGGCCATAGATCCACGCGTAAACCATAAATCGTGTTTAGAAATTATACCTTAAAGGTGGACATGTTATCTCCACAGTATGTCGATCACAACACTGTAATATTACGGTGCCTCTACAGTATCCACACGAACGGATCAAATCAAGCCTTCCTTCATGCTGCGGTGCTAGCTACGAGAAGGGGATGTTCCTCACAATCTCTTTCTCACACAATTTCTGTGACGGTTAGGGTTTTTCTCAAATATTTCTTCTCCACAGATACATATCATATATATAAATGCAGAAAATCAACTCTAAGAGAGTAATGAGGTTGCTTGGCTCACAATCTGACCTGGGTCAGATTCGTGTGTGGGACAATGAACTTTAGTTGGCTCATTTAATCTAATTAATTACCCAACTATGTTAGGAGTCCAAGTCTTACTAGGAATCCCAATTAAATTCATCTCATGAATTTAAATCCAATTTCGACCCATTCTAAGAGTGTGACCCTGTAGGTTCCCTTTACGTTGACAGTAATACTAAAATCATATTCTATTGTTACAAATAGGGAGCGGTATCTTGCAATACATCACTGCTACTCAAGTAATGGGAATGCCAGTGCTTTTGACATAACCTATCTGTGAATAATGTTACCATGTAGTCTAGTCCTTTTGTCCAGATACCTAATTAACCACAAGGCATAGAGTGTGTCACCCTTGTATAATTCAATCTTTGCTTTCTTGATGAGTAGACTTACTAAAACAAATGAGCTCAATATCTCATATTGACTCATTTGAGTACGACCATGCATTTTGCAGTCTCACTCAATCAAGGGGCCCATAGATATTGATCCTATTATGTAAGAGGGACAAATCCTATCCAAGTCACTCACATCCCTCTGCATGATTTGTAGTATATCCAATAGTTGACTTTATAATCACCTTATTACAGGCAACGTTTGACGACATTAAAACATTCAAATTCTCATGTAGGGATCCGTAGTGACTTCAAGTCAAAGGACTGCGTACACCATGGTCATTGTGAGAACCGCTTATGACACTCACATAACGATCCGTGCAGCGTTCTTTTGGTGGGTCAGTCCAGTACATTATTACTCTAATATGTATCCATGTGAAGACTTGATATCTCATATCCATGACCCATGAGATATGGTTATTAGTCTACACACATACTAGTCTCTATGTATTATTGTTGTCCTAATTCACAATAATAATACCTAACTAAGTACATTTAAGAATAGTGTTCTGATTACAACCAGTAGGATCCCACAATCAAGTCATGTACTTGATATCCCATAGTAGTAAACCTACTATTCTAAGGACTTTATTATGTTCTTTTAATCACAACAATAAAAAAACACAATAAATAAAATGCCTCATATATGAAATAAATGTCATGATGCAATGTAACTAGTAATGTCAATACACAACTGGCCTCTAGGGCATACACCAACACCATGAAAATCTGGTGGAACCCATAAATTTCCAGCCAGGCCTTTTCAAACCTATATTTTGATGGTTTTCCACAATGTTGCTCGCCGGTAGACAGGATAAGAAGAACATGATCTGAGGTTGGTCTCGGAAGAGATTTAGCATAGGCCAACAGGAATTTTGCTTCCCAATCCAGAGAGACCAGCTCTGTCCAATTTTGCCCTGATCGGGGAGGCTTGCATGTTGGACCAAGTGAGTAGCCTATCAGATGAAGGGATGTCTACTAGATCCAGGCTCACAATTATACGGTTGATTTCTGCAATATCTGCATCATTAGAACCCCTTCCCCGATGTTCGTAGGTGAATCTTTTTATGTTAAAATCCTCACCTATGGTCTAGGGTAGTTGCCATCTGAAACGGAT
Organism: Hemerocallis citrina; assembly: GCA_017893485.1. Taxonomy (NCBI): domain Eukaryota; kingdom Viridiplantae; phylum Streptophyta; class Magnoliopsida; order Asparagales; family Asphodelaceae; genus Hemerocallis; species Hemerocallis citrina. The sequence goes on from CM030366.1 coordinate 27,767,389, forward strand.
GGAGTGGATCTTTTTCCAGAGAGCAGGTCTGAGATTGGCGACGTTTGGCCCATAAACGAACATGACAAATTGAGTCCAACCATCAGTTCACCGCTGAAGCAGGACTGATAGTGAGAATGCTCCAATGAGCTTGTCCACACAGGTGAACTTATCGGGGTTGAAGCCAAAAGCAATACCTCTAGATGCTCCATTGGAAGGTTGGCAGCGCCAGTCTTTAATCCTGGTACCGCCCAGCATCCTGAGTCTAGTCTCATGTGTGATCTTAGTCTCTTGCAACCCCACAATGTTGGCCTTGGTAGAAGAAATTAGGTCTCTGACCATCTCCCTCTTGCCCCGACCCCCAATCCCTCTAACATTCCAGAGAAGGAGACCCATTAATAACCAGATCGGGGATACATGACGAGTTGTGTGGATCTGGAGAACCTAATTGTTCTCGAAACAACTTCCACCCTCGAATCTTATTGAGGAGAATAACATTTTGGTCCACATCGGAAACTGCCAAACCACAAATTTTAGTGAGAATAAAAATTTCAGAATTAGTCATAAAATTAAAAATGTAAGCTATTAAGTTCCGCGTACCTCCACCGTCAATCTTAGCCACCTTAGCTGCGGGAGCGATTTCCAGATGGTCGTCTAAGGACTCCTTATGGAAGCTTTTGGTGATCAGTAGAGCATGAGAAGCTCTGGAGAGTTGTTGCGCAACCCCCATATTCTGAAAAGCGGTCCTGGGGGGTGGAGGTAACCTTAGCGTATGTGAGTTGTGTGTCCTTCACAATTTCCTCTGAGTCTGAATCATCTTCCCAATACGGATCATCATCCTCAAGATGGAGTGGTGCCTCCTCATCATCGCTACTAGGCACATATTGTGTAGACTTGACAGTACAAGGGGTATATGAAGGCTCCCCTCCCAATATCTCTGTGGACCACATCGTGGGCCCAGTAGCTAGCTTAATAAAAGAGGGATATGACAACACCCCACCCAAATTCTATGTGGACCCCATCATGGGCCCAATAGCTTGCACCATGGAGTTATTTTTGATTCAGTCTCAACTTATCAGTGTAATTATCCAGTTGTGAACATAAAATAAACTTATTGTTCTTATTGGACCCCTCACTAGGCCCATAAGAAAGACCTGGCCCACCAAAGTTGGAAGAAACCACACCAAGCACATCATTTTTAGTACGAAATGAAATGTAGCCAGAAGATAATAGAGCACGTGCCTCGCCCTCTTTACCGTTAATCTCCACAGAATTATTCCTCTTCTCCAAAAAAAACGTAACTCCCTATTGTTTGGCTCGATCTTCGAAGTCTCTCCACTTACTTCTACCTCTTCCTTTTCGTGGGTCAAAGGCATCGCACTGCCCAAAATCTCCTCGAACTCATGTTCTCCAAGTGTGGTCGAAATAGCCTCTTCCACTATCTTCATCTTTGTTCGAGATTCGAGAATCCTCCTCTCTTGGGATCCCTTATTAGCTCTGAACTCCATAGAATTGTTCTTCTTCTCCAAAAGCAACCTTTCTCCTTATGGGTGAGATCGACTTTCGAGCTTTCTCGATAGTCTTCTCCCTATCCATCTTTGTGGGTCTAAGGCTTGACTCTGCCCCCGTTCTCCTCGAGCTTTTCTTCTGTACTATTGTCTTTCCCCCATCTAGTTGTGGGTTCCACTATGTCTGAGCTTGTCCCTCCTGCTTCGAAATCGATGAACACAGTGCCATGGTGATTATTTGTTATTCATGTTGGCCGTTGGTGTTTTGTTGTTATTCTTGGTGACCGTTGATGGGATTCCGTGGGGGATTCCGTTGGTTGGGTGTTTTGGAATTTGTGGCCGGCAAAGTCGGTAACTGTTGAGCACCTAAGGCCACTCGGAGGAGGTCATGGTGTGCTCTTTCAAACTCATGTGTGCCATCAATTGTAGATTCAATCATCGTAGAAGTTGCATGTCTGTAAGTCTGTTCATCTTTGCGAATTTAGAAAAGGAGATTTAGGCTTGATCTTCGGTTCGAACTCTTGTGTAGGCACCACCATTTCTAGGATGAACTGAATCAAATAGGCTTTATCATAAGTGAAGACTTTAGCAAATCTAGGCATGAGCTCTATATTAGAGCTTTTAATAAGGACTCTAGCTTCTACTAGCTCTGAACGTTTCACTGTCTTGGGGTGGATAGACATAGGGGTGTAAAATGAACAGGACAGTCCGTCGTCCGTCCGAGTCCGGCTCGAGAAATGGTCCGACCATGGACCGTCCGAACTGTTATACGAACCGATCCTGAACAAATTATTCGGTCTGATTCTTTACCGAGCTCGAGCCTGGACATAAGTCCATCCGAATATTATTGCGGTCCGATGCTTTACAGAATCGAGTTCGGACTATAAAATTTTTTTTCGACCTAGACCGAGCCGGACATAAGCCCGTCCGAGTAGAATTTCGGTCTGAGCTTGAACATATGGCTATCCGATCCCGTCCGGTCCGATTTACAGCCCTAGATAGACACCACTGTCCCGAAATTCATAACAATCTCCTGAATGTCCTCCTCTTTCCAACAGTGAAAAGGAAAATTGTGAATCCAAACCTAATAAGCAACTTGCGGTTGTTCGGCACCAAATTGTGGATTCCACTCTGAGAATTGCACTGTGAAGTGGCCAAAATCCACCACTTCCAAAGTAGACACTACTGCTAGTTTCTCCGGTGAGGGAAAAGAGATGAGAAATAGAAGGTTGCTGATTTTTTTAACCACCCACTCTCGATGACCCCTTAATGGCCACTGAGAGTTAAGAGCATCTAAAATGTGATTTTTTGATGGCCTTTCTGACTTGATTTTAGCAAACCCACACCATTTTCTTAACCACAGTTCTTCCTGTTTGATCAAGGGAAGACTGTTGCTGATTTTGATATGAGTTGGCTTGTCGGATGATTTCCCCCTTGAAACAACTCTTTTCTCATCAACGGAAGTGGAGATTCTATCTTTACAAACATAAGACATGTGTCCCCACTTTAGGTACTTTAAACATCTAACTTCCTTCGTGCAATCCGCCCGAATGTGTCCTAAGTCGCCACAGTTGAAACAAGGCACAACTTTTTTTTTTACCCTTTCTGAATGATTTCATGGAACCACTGTCAGTCATCTTTTTTGTAGACCTTCTTGTTGTTTTGCTTACTACTTGTACCCATTGCTCCTCTTGCTCTGCTGTCGGTGAAGTTTGGCCCTTAAAAAATCAACAGTGTCGTAGGCTTAGGTAGGAGATGATGTACTCCCTTCTGGAGGCGTAACCGCCACCAAGGGAAGCACAACAAGCTGGTCCCCCAGTGTATTATTGCCAGATTGGAGTTGCTTCTGAGGTGGGAAAGTTTGTTTGTTGGGGATAGTTGTGTGGTGGGTGGTATCAGCAGGTTTGTAAAGCTGTTGATGCTTTTTTTTGTTGGAGTAATGGTACTTTTGGATGCTGGTTCTATTATTGATGATGGTAGACTTGATGGAGAGAGATGCGTTGTGGAGGCCTCTGATGCCCTCAGTTGCGGACCTTGTAGCCTCTGATGACTGTAATTGGAATACCGCTGATCCCTCAAAGAGTGATGATGGTCTTTGTGGGGGTTCCACTTGCGCTCAAAGTGGCTAGTAAGAGGACCCTCTCTGTGGGCCCGTCCCATGGGTTGAGGTGATTGTGGTATGTGACGACTGTAATCACTCTCAAATCTTTGATGATGGATACTATGCGTATGTTCTGGGTAGTGAATATGTCTGAGACCCATGTTTCCCTCTGCCCTTGGGTTGCTACGATGGATGGGATGTTGGGTCTTGTTCGGTGGAGGTTCGGCGATTTGTTGTGGTCGCAGTGGAGGTAACATTACCGAAAGTGGAGCGGCAAGTGGTGAAGGCCCTGGTGGAAGAAGAAGAGGTGCAGACGCTAGTGGGAGTGGTTGTTTCCGAACCCTTTCATTGGGTCCGCAACCCCTCATTTCCAGTTCCACAAGTTCCCTTCCAAAGTTACGATGCAGGGAGTGAAAAAAGGTGCAGCTTCAGGGTTGAGGGTCATGGAGTTGGTTGCTGGTGGTGAAGGGAGCTGGTTGGTGGAGCTACTTATCCATTCCTTAAACGAACCCCTGATCACCCGATTTTTGATGCTATCAGCAAAATTCAAAGGATTTTAAGTCCATTAGAGAGGTTTCTCTATTGAATGTTGTGATTGAGATAGAAAGGATGGAAAAAAGTTCTCACCAGGCAGGGTAGAAGAGCCAGTTTAGGAAAGCCTCCTCTACGGCAAATGTATCGCTACTATCTTACCATAAGTATGGAACTTTTAGAAGGTTGATACCAACATACACTTTGATTAACTTTTTGGAAAATATATGAATAATAAAATTCTAAAATATTATTTGTTTATTTATTATCATTAGTGTTTTTTTTTAGTTTTTGGAGGAATATGTGGAATATAGCCACACTGTTTCTTTATTGTTAATATTGACCACCGTAATCCATTTATTCTCATGTCAGACTAGTTGTAAAACTAGTTATGACTCATAACTAACTATATGCTTTGTAGTTTAGCTTCGGGGAAAATGCAGGAAGAGAGAGCATAAATGAGAAGATTGTGGTTTAGCTTTCATTAATGATTGAACCTACTTCATTTTGGAGGGTTGTTAGGTTTCAATGGTGATCTCAGATCAAATACACAGCAAAAAAATTTCAAAGAAATATCGAAACCTAGCCATGGATCCATGTGAAAACTATAAATCGTGTTTAGGAGTTATACCTTGAAGATGGATATGTTGTCTCCACAGTATGCTGATCACAGTACTGCAATATTGCCGTGCCTCTACGGTATCCACACGAATGGATCAAATCAAGCTTTCCCTCACGCCGCGGTGCTAGCTGCTGGAAGGAGATGTTCCTCACAATCTCTCTCTCTCACAATTTCTGTGACGGCTAGGGTTTTCTCATGTGACTCTTTTCCACAGATACGTATCATATATATAGTTGCAGAAAATCAACCCTAAGAGTGTAATAAAACTGTTGGACTCACAATCTGACCTGGTTCTAATTCGTGTGTGGGCCTTTGAACTTTAGTCAACCCATTTAATTTAATTAAATGTCCAACCAATGTCAGGAGTTCAAGTCTTATTTGGATCCCCAATTAAATTCATCTTATGAACTTAAATTTCAATTTTTATCCATTCTAAGTGTGTGACCCTGTGGGTTCCCATTACGTTAACAGTAATACTAAAATCATATTCTAGTATTACAAATAGTGAGTGGTATCTAGCAATACATCATTGCTACTCAAGTAACTGGAAAATACTAAAAACCTGTATATTGCTTGCTGGCTATGCTTTTCTTATCATATTTGACCTAGTAAAAGATCTTAAAATAAATTACTTTTTGAATAAGAATTGTAGCCTTATCTTTCTAGTTTCCAGAACATCTTCAATTTTTGAATTCTGAGTAGTGTAGAAAAAGTTATGTTCATTTTACTACAGCTGTATTTTTATTTCCAGATTTTCAGATTCTTGTATCTTCCATGTTTAAACAGTAAAAAGGCTGATCAAATGATAAATTTTAATCTGATAATTTCCCGATTGTTACTTGACAAGTTTAGGAGTCTAGAAAATATTTTTAATGAATTTATTATCATGTTTTTGCTGATTCTAAAATTATAACAACATGATGTCGAAATTCTGCCTGAACCCGAAATCTGTAAAGAATGGTGTGTTTGACCTAGCTACTATTGTCGGATTTTGAACTTTAATTATGCGTTGAAACCATGTGGAAGTCTAGTTTCTAGAATTTCTGACGGATTCAGTTTTCAAGTTTAGAAACAGAGGAAAATTACATTTTTGTACAGGCTACTCTTGCGGTCCAAAATTTTATATTTCAGATTTTAATAAAATTAATTGTTTCTATATCATAGTATTACATGAATTAATGTATGTATGCTGCATTGCATGATCCTAATGTCCTATTGTCATCATTCTAATTTTCATATTTCATGTTACCATCATATTGTTCTCATTGATATTATTGTTCATCTCATGTCTCAAATTGCATAATGTATTGTTGCATTGATAAAATAATTAACAAGCCGGGGTTTAAGGGTTGACTTTAGTAGTGGACAATATAAGGACTGTACTCGGAGGAGGGGCCCGTGTTTCCCTATTTATTTGTCTATTGTTCTATTGGTCTGTTGGTCATATTGGTCGTATCGGTCATCAATTAATTGTAGATTACTGAGTACAGTATCTCGATTGATTCGGTTGTTGGTCATTATTGAATATCGCTGCCGAGTACATGAACTATAAAATCCACCACTAAGTCTAAACGTAAATTGTTTGTATGTAGCAATCATGTGGTAAATAAATGGGACGCATGAAGTGCTACATTAGTTAGGATTAAATTGATTAATAGACTTAAGAATTGACACAACATCGACACTGCATATTATTCATCATTGTTCCTATTAATATCGAATATTGTCTAAGTGTTATTGATATTGGTCACCGATTATTGTTACCGAATATTGAATCATTGTTTATAGCCATCGTATCGACTATCATGATATTTATTATTGCTATCGTGCCATGTTATTGTTTCCTATTGGTCCATTGAATTCATTGTTATACCGTTATTCCATTGTTCATTGCTTTCTCTACTTGCTGTCCATGACTTGCTCTAAGGAAAAATTTTCTCCTCTTTTTAGATGAAGTGTTCATAGGTAATGAAGGAGAATTTTCTGTCGGAATTGAAGAATAGACATTCTGAAGATTACTGCTTTCTAATTGCTCTTTATTTCATTGAACCTAATGCATTGAGACTTATTATTATTTGGATTGGATTTATTATTATATGGGGCTTATGACTCGGATTTTATTATTGTTTCCAGACGTTGGTTTATTGTGTTTGGATATTTCATATTGCTTCATTCCAAGTATTATTGTTCATGAGATTGTTATTATTGCCTACGCAATTGTTCTGTATTGATTATATTGTTGAGTTGATCGGATAAACAGCTTATGAGTGACGTTAGTCATTCACTGGGCCAATGTCACGTGCTTGTGTTCTGTATTTTTGGAAAGCGGGGAGTGACAAGCCTCCTCCTCAACAGGCCCTTCCCAGGTCCTGGGGGTCTGCCCCTGGGGGCTCCCGTCGAAGCCGTCAGGGACGACACTCTCAACATGACCATGCCTCGGTCCACAATCCTTCAACCGACTCCCTAGCCTCTCAAAGTCCTCCAGGGCCGGGAGATCTTCGAAAAGTCATTATTAACTGCCAGCAGGGGGTAGACCTCCAAATTCGCTTGAATGAGAGGCGAACTATTGATGAAGTCCCTCGCCCTGAGTACCGAAGGGCCCAAAGAGTCCGGTCCCCCCACATGCCAAGATCTAAAAGAACCCCCTCCCCAAGGAGATGAAGAAAGTTCCCTGCACATTGTCAGTAGAGAAGTCTGACCCTGACAAGTCGGTCAGCACCAAGAAATCACCGAGATGGAGAGGCATCGATCACTTAGGCAGAGTTCCAGAACTTCAAAAAGGACATCTTGCGAGCCCTCAACATTGCCACTGGTCGCGCACCTAACCCTCGCCATACCCCGAGTCATGATCAACGTGCACCTAGCCCTCGCCATGTCGCCCCTCACGAAATAGAATCCCGAGGGTCGATCCGACTTGACCAGAGGAACGAATTCGTCCATCGCCGTCTCCGAGAGATGGAGAGGCACCTAAGTAGACTTAACCTAGAAGAAGAACAGCGGCCCAAGAATTCCTGCCCAAGCAGGCCTCCCTTCTCCAGGGCCATCATGGAAGGTCCGGTCCCTGATACCTTCTAGCCCCCCCCCCCCCCACTTCGAGTCCTACAACGGGGAGTCGGATCCAGCCGATCATATCGAGAGTTTCAAAACACTCATGATAATTCACCAAGCCTCAGATGCGCTCCTTCGCCAGACCTTCCCAACAACATTGAAGGGACCTGCGAGAGAATGGTACTCCCAACTGTCCCCCGCCTCCATCTTCTCGTCCGATCAGTTTGAGAAGCTCTTCCTCACCCACTTCGTCAGCAGCCGTCGAGCCGAGAAGACGAGCGCATCTTTGCTGGCACTCAGTCAGAGGAAGGGTGAGTGCCTGAGAGACTATGTCCGGCGCTTCACCCCCGAGGTTCAGTCTATCGCCTTTCTCAATCAGTCAGTGGATTCGGCAGCGTTCTGACAGAACATCATCCATGCTGACCTAAAGACATCCCTCACCAAGAAGCCACCCCGGGACTTCTCGGAGCTCTTACTTAGGAGTGAGAAGTATATCAGAGCGGAAGAAGCCCTCCATCCTTATGACCATAAGGAGCACCTTTCTGGGAACAAATAGAAGGGAGCAGATGAAGAAGGCACTAAGATGCTCCAAAAGGATAACAGCGGCCAGTGCTGCCCTCTTCCCTGTTTTGAAAAATTCATCCGACTTAATGCTAGTGTCTCGACTATCCTCATGGAGGTCGGTAAAGAAGAGCTGCTCCAACCTCCCCTAAAGATGAATACCACTGGAAAAAAGGAGGAAGAGAGATAAGTGGTGCCGTTTCCATAGGGACCATGGCCTCGATACAGACGACTGTCGAGCCCTTAAGGATGAGATCGAGGCCCTCATTCAGAGCGGGCAACTGGCCAAGTTCATTAGGAAGGATAGAGTTGATCCTCCTCCACTCTGAGGGGCAAACACACGAGATGAAAGACCTGCTGAGTTCCCTGACTCTGAACCCGAATCAATCATGTACCTCATCCACGGAGGCCCAATGGGGGGAGAGTCGAACTCCTCCTGAAAAGCCTTCATCTGAGAAGTAAACTCAGTACAGAACCATCATCAGCCCAAAGTTTTTGGGGTCCCCGTGACCTTTTTAGATAGAGACTTGGAAGGCATCCGAATGCCTCACTATGATGCTCCCATAATCAGCCTCCACATGGCCAACCACAAAGTGCACCGAATCCTAGTCAACAATGACAGCTCTGTCAATATCCTCTTCTTAAAGGCCTTCCAAGGTCTTAAGTTGTCCTGAGACCGCCTCAAACCTGCCAATTACACTCTCCACGGATTCTCCGGGGTTCCAGTGACCATCGAGGGAGTTATCACTCTTGCCGTAACCGCTGGCAAAACCCCAACCACCCGAACAGAACCAATGGATTTTATGGTTGTCGATGTAAATGCTGCATACAATGCCATCCTTGGCCGACCCGACCTGGCCGCGCTTCAAGCCGTACCCTCCACCTTCCATATGAAGATGAAATTCCCTACCTCCGCAGAGATGGGAGAAATCAGGGGGAGCTAGGAGACTGCCCGGAAATATTTCTTGACTTCGGTAGGGAGTCCAATCCTCTCTCTTGAAACCCTTGAGCTCCCCCAAGGGAGTAACTAAGCCGTCTCAGAGCCGGTCGATGAGTTAGAAGAAGTGGCTTTTTCCGAAGAAGACCCGACCAGGACGTTCCAAGTGAGCAATGTCCTTCCCCACCCAGTCAAAGCCGACATCGTCCAATGCATAAGGGGGAACCAAGACCTGTTCGCATGGACCGCTGCCGATATGCCCGGTATCTCGGAAGAATTACTCATGCACCACCTCAGCATAGCTCCCGAAGCTAAACCTGTCCAACAGAAGTGTCGCAAGTTTGCACCGGAATGCCAGAAAGCCATCAAAGACGAAGAAGATAAACTCTTCGCGGCTCGATTCATCCAAGAGGTTAATTAACCCGAGTGGCTTTCCAACATCGTGATGGTGAAAAAGGCCAATGGAAAATGGAGAATTTGTATCGACTTCAAAGATCTGAACAAGGCCTGTCCAAAAGATCCGTTCCCGCTTCCTAGTATCGATGCACTAATCGACGCCACTTCCGGTCATGAACTCTTGAGCTTTATGGATGCTTTTTCCGTGTACAATCAGATGAGGATGTTCCTCATGATATTCCGAAGACTTCTTTCATGACAAATCAAGGCCTATTTGTTACCGCATTATGCACTTCGGGCTAAAGAACGTTTGGGCAACATATCAGCGCCTCGTCAACAAGGTCTTTAAGGAACAAATCGGGAGGAACATGAAGGTTTATGTGGATGATATGTTGGTAAAAATTCTCAGGAAGCAGGACAATGTGGTCGACCTTCAGAAGCCTTCGATGTCTTGCAAAGTCATAACATGAGGCTCAACCCGTCTAAATGTGCCTTCGGGGTATCACCTGGCAAATTCCTAGGGGTTATGGTTAGCCAGAGGGGCATAGAAGCCAACCCAGAGATGATCCAAGCCATATTGAATATGGCTCCCCATCTAGTGTTAAGGAAGTACAAAGACTCACAGGGTGCCTCGCCGCCATAGGGCATTTCCTCTCCATGTTAGGGGAGAAGTGTCTTCCGTTTTTTAAGGCCATAAAAGGAACAAAAGGCTTTGAGTGGGGACAATTGCAACAGGAATCCTTTAACCAACCCCTCGCTCCTGAGTAAGTCCAAGCCTGGGGAAATCCTCTACCTTTACCACGCCACATCGGAACAAACCCTTAGTGCTATCCTAGTGAGGGAAGAAGACAAAGACCAAAGGCCAATCTATTACGTGAGTAAGGTCCTCTGGGATGTCGAACTTTGCTATTCCAACATAAAAAAGATGGCCTATGCATTGGTCATGGCAGCTCGAAATCTCTGCCCATATTTTCAAGCCCATTCGGTGGTCGTTCTTACCGACCAACCCCTTAAGCAAGTATTGTACAAGGCTGAAAGTTCGGGATGCCTCATGAAATGGTCCATCGAGCTGAGCCAACACGATATCAGCTATCAGCCAAGGACCGCTATTAAGGCTCAAGCCCTTGCAGAAATCATAGTGGAAAGCACTATCCTTGATCCTTGCAAGGAAGGCAAGGAACCGCCGTTCAGGAGCATTTATGTTTTTGGGTCCTCATGCGCTGGGGGAAGCGAAGCGGGGGTTATTCTAACTGGCCCAGATGACTTTGTTATCCAATATTCGCTCTGCATCAACTTTCGAGCGTCAAACAATGAACCAGAGTATGAAGCACTCATAGCCGATCTATTCCTGGCACGCAAGGAGGGCACTTAATGCGTCAAGGTATTTAGCGACTCCCAGTTGGTGGTAAACCAAGTCTCAGGGGAGTACGAGGCTACAGATAATCGCATGGCCAAGTATCTGGCTAAGGTCAAGGAGCTGCTAGCCACCTTCCAAGAAGCAGAAGTCCTACGGATCCCCTAGGAAGAAAATAGGCAGGCAGATGCCCTATCAAAGTTGTCTTCCTCTTCACTCCAAGGACTTGAGCCCACTATTTTGATCGAAGTTCTTTTAAGACCCAGCATTGAGGAAGGAAGCCTCAATGGAGATACCACCCCTAGCTCATGGGAAAAATTGGATGAAGCTTTCTCGAATTCCTCGAAAAAGGAATCCTCCCCCCAGACCCTAAAAAGGCTAGGAAAGTCAGAACTAGAGCTGAGCGATATACGCTCATCGAGGGAGTTATGTACAAGCACTCCTACACCTAAGTAGACGGCAGACCCTACTTGTGGTGTCTCTCCTCGGAAGGAAGCCCAGTATGCCCTAAGAGAGGTTCATGAAGAAGTCGATGGCACCCATATAGGAGCAAGGTCCCTTTCCCGCAAACACCTAAATTATGGCTACTTCTAGTCCACTTTCCTTAGCGACGCCGAACAGTGTATTCGCCAGTGAACCTCTGTCAAAGGTTCTCATCCATTTGGCGTACGCCTCAAGCCAAGCTACCTTCTCCAGTCTGATCGCCTTTTCTATGTGGGGAATGGACTTGCTCGGACCTTTCCCTCCAGCGCCTAGTTAGAAGAAATTCCTTGTTATTGCGATTGATTACTTCTCGACATGGATTGAAGCTGAGCCCTTAGCAACAATTACGGAGAACAGGGTCCAGCAATTCTTCTGGAAGAACATTGCCTACCGATTCGGCATCCCTCGAATCCTAGTGACTGACAATGTGACCCAATTCACAGGGGCGACCTTCCGCAACTTTTGTGCGGATCTCAGCATCCAACAGCGATTCTCCTCAATATCCCACCCACAATCCAACGGTCAGCCAGAGAACGCCAACCGAAAAATTCTCCCCGGCCTAAAGAAGAGACTCGACAAATCTACAAAAGGGTTGTGGGTTGAACAACATCCTAATGTGCTTTGGAGCTACCGCACCACTAAATGAACCTCGACAGGAGAATCCCCGTTTAACTTGACATATGGCTCAGAAGCCGTAATCCCACTCGAAGTTGGCCTACCCTCTCCCCGCTTGATAACCTTCAGTGAAGAACGAAATTGCAACCATCTTTGGGGCAATCTTGACCTCATTGACGAGATTCGAGAAAGACCATCCATTCACCAACAGATCTACCAGTGTAGGTTCGAGCAATCCAACAATAAGAAGGTACGCCCCACAAATCTCAAAGATGGAGACATGGTCCTTAGAAAGTTATCGATCTCTTTCCCGAGCAAGAAAAGAAAACTATCTCCAAATTGGGAGAGCCGTACAGGATCTCCAGAGTTGTCTGCCCTGGCGCGTATCAACTTGAAGACCCGAGGGGGAGGGGGGGAAGTACCAAGAACTTGGAATGCAGAGCATTTGATAAAATTACAACAAAAGCTAGATTCCTTTGTATTTATTTACTTCTGTTGTTTTTTATTCATCGCCATGTAATTTATGCTCGCAAATTAGAAGCAACCACTTAGTTTTCTCCTTTATAAAAACATAGTTTATTTTTCCGAAAAAATGTTGTAAAAACTAATTAATTTACCCTAAAAGCGTACGCACTAAGTACGGAAACTCTTAAACGACAAGTTCGGAGTTCAACACTTGGTTTGATGTCACTTTAGCCACTTTCGAACGAGAAAGTGTGAAGTAACTCGCCATTTAGAATTGCCCCCACAACTGTTGAAAACTATTAAACGACGAGTTCGGAGTCCAATACTTGGTTTGATGCCACTTTAGCCACTTGTGAACGAGCAAGTGCGAAGTAGCTCACCATTCGGAATTGCTCCCACAACTATTGAAAACTCTTAAACGACGAGTTCGGAGTCCAACACCTAGTTTGATGCCACTTTAGCCACTTGTGAACGAGCAAGTGCAAAGTAGCTCGCTATTCGGAATTGCACCCGCAACTGCTGAAAACTCTTAAACGACAAGTTCAGAGTCCAACACTTGGTTCAATGCCACTTTAGCAACTTGCGAACGAGCAAGTGCGAAGTAGCTCGCCATTTGGAATTTCTCCCACAAGTGTTGAAAACTCTTTAATGAAAAGTTCGGAGTGCGAAATTTGCCATTTGGAATGCGAATGCGAAATCACGCAAAAGCCGTTGACTGGTCAACGGCCAACGGTCAAAGAGGACACGTGTCACTCTTTCGAGCCACCATAGCTCTTTGATGGCGTGCTTCGAGCAAACGCGTCCCTGAACGCGAAATTAAGTAAAAGCCGTTGGCCTGCTCCGAGCAAACGCATCTCGGAACGCGAAATCACGCAAAAGCCGTTGGCTGGTCATCGGTCAACGATCAAAAGGGACACGTGCCACTCTGCCGAGCCACCCTAGCTCTTTGATGGCGTGCTCCGAGCAAACGCGTCCCCGAACGTGAAATCACGCAAAAGTTGTTGTCTGGTCAACGGTCAACAGTCAAAGGGGACACGTGTCACTCTGCCGAGCCACCCTAGCTCTTCGGTGGCGTGCTCCTAGAAAATGCGTCCCCGAATGCGAAATCACGAAAAATTTGTTGACTGGTCAACGGCTAAAAGGGACATGTGTCACTCCGTCGAGCCACCCTAGCTCTTTGGCGGCGTGTTTAGAGCAAACGCATCTCCGAACGTGAAATTACGCAAAACCGTTGACTGGTCAACGATCAACGGTCAAAGGGGACACGTGTCACTCCGTCGAGCCACCCTAGTTCTTCAGTGGCATGTTTCAAGCAAACGCATCCCCGAACGTGAAATTGAGCAAAAATGGTCAGTGGTCAACAGTCAACGGTCAGAAGTCAAAGGACACGTGTCGTTCTCGCCTTTCCTGACCGTTCGTTCTTCTAGATCCCCGAGCTGATCACGATCGACGACCTAGATTATGCCACGTGTCAGTAATTTAATAAATCCTTTATTTAATTATTAAAGTGAATTTTTTATTTATAAATTTCGATAAAATAATTAAAAATTTGAAAAAAAATTAAAATCCAAAAAATAATTATTAATTCAGAAAAATATTTTAAAATTCTGAAAAAAATAATTATTAATATAGAGAAATTAATTAAGATTTCCGAAAATTAATTATTAACATGCGTAAGGTGAAAAAAATTCAAAAAATGATTTTAAAAATACACAAACAATACGAAAAATTCTAAAAAGAATTCTGAGTATTTTAGAAACTTAGGAAAGCATCGTTACACTCCAAATGAGCTCTAAACGTCCCTATGAACGCCGATAAATTCTATGAGCCATTAAAAATGGGCGAACTACTCCTCCAAGGCTGTGGAACTCAGTTTTCGAGAGTGGGGGCTTGTGATATGGGTAAAAGTAGAACTAAATCGGGACCGTACAAATCGGGCACGAATCTTAAAGCTCTAAGGGGTAAAATGGTAGTTTCAACCTGTAAACAGGTCTGAAAATGGGAACTGGGTCTTTTCCAATCCCAATAACCTGAAAATGGGTCTGTCTCACTAGGTCAGGGTGACAGCCCATTTTGAACAAACCCGGGATATTTAAGGAGTAATTAAAATTCATGATTATCTCTAAGAGACAGGTTAAAACCAAATTTCTTATCATTAAACGATTTAAACTGTTTCTTATCCAAAATTACCGGGATATAGAGATAAATGATTATCTCTAAATTATTTCTAAAGGTGACTATAAATACCCCTCTACCCCACCATAAAAAAGGTAATCAATATCTTTTCCTACAAACGCTCTTTCATAATCTCTTTGATTACTGACTTGAGCGTCGGAGGGTTCGTCGATGGGATCCATCCCGGTATTTCGAACTTTCTACAGGTCAGCGGCAAGGTTGAGAAACGGTCAACGCCGGCAAGAAGTCAGCAAATTTGCTTTTATTGTTTCTAGAAGAATTCACAAATCATCTATTTGCTTCCACACCAAAATTAGCAGCAACAGTCTTGATATCTCAGTCGAGTGATATATCCTGAAAAAGAAGGTACTAAATAGGAGCCGTACGATTTGAATTGGAGTTAAAGATTGAGCCCAAAATATCACCAAGATAAAAGCCTAAAAAAATACAGCTGCCGGCGGCGGTCGACTGCACAACGATGCAGTCGAACGTAATACATCAATTACATTCTAGAGAATGGGCGGTCAGGGTGGGGGTCGAATGAGCAGTGGGGGGCACAGTCGACTTCCAGACCCTATGCTTCTAGCAGCTACTCTCATTCTGACTTTAAGTCACTTCGATGCTTAGACCTCTGTGCTTTGTTTCTTCTTCTAATCTGAACCACGAGTATACACGACATATTCCTAACATCCTGTACCTTGGATTACATACGAGTGATATCAACATGACGTGATTATTCATCTCCAAACTCTAATAAACTCCACTTGCGAATATACCTGTAACGATAGTTTCTTCAGCTAATTGAACAAATCTTCTACCCAATCTCACCGATCAGTATACCCCCTTAAGTGCACACCTCAGTAAGCGTTAACACAGAGTTTGCAACCTCCGCACAAACTCCACCTGCCTCGAGGTACTCTTTACCTCTCGACGTTATTCGAGTGTCGTGGTTTCGCTTCGACGATGCCAGTTATGGCAGACTGGATGAGCTTGCGGGAATATCGTGAAAAGAAGCAACACTTGCGCAAGTATTTCGGATTCCCCAAAATTTGTAGAGATTGCGTTGGCTTGGCCAAACAACTCTCATACCTCTAATCACCTTACAACAACCATGAAAAACATATAGAACTCCACCTCGAGTCGTGTACCTACAACCCTGTGCTTCAAGAGTTCCCAAGGAAATCAGTTTATGTTTCATCAGAGGAATATGCAATACTTTCCTTAGAGTGAACACTTTTAAACCTGACATCTTCAACGCAACTGTCCCATCACCTACTACTTCACAAATGTCTCCAGTTTTCATTCTCACTCAAAGCCCTATAGTAGACTTATAAGTAGCAAATATGAGCATAACTCCCTGAGACAATCACTACAACATATATGCCATTTGATAGCATTTTGTAAATGCTATTAAAGATATACGACAACGTTTTGCAAACGCTGTCAATGCTCCCGCTATGGTATGTCCATAGCGTTTCCAAGAAACGCTATAAAAGGAAACATCATTTCGAAAATGCTATAAATACAATAGCGTTTTCGAAACGCTACTGTATTTATAGCATTTTGAAAACGCTATCGTATATATAGCATTTTCAAAACGCTATAAATACGATAGCATTCGAAAACGCTATTGTATTTATAGCATTTTAAAAACTCTATATATACGGTAGAGTTTGTCAAAAAGCTATGGTATTTATAGCATTTTGAAAACGCTATATATACAATAGCGTTTGTCGAAATGCTATTGTATTTTAAGTGTTTTCCAAACGCTATGCCTTTAATAACATTTCGAAAACACTATCGTTTGTAAGAGTGGTGTTTTTTATTTCACAATGTTTTAAAAACGCTATTTATTTTGACCTGTATGCAAAAAAAATATAAAGATGCATAGAAAAGTTTTGAAAATTCTCCAGATGCATATACATAAAACATCAATAACATCATTCAACTTATACATGTTTTGAAAAGTTGTGTATCAAAATCTAACATCATAAAACAATTCCGTACAATGAACTTGAATCCGTACAATAAACAAAAAAAAGGTTCATCTAATAAACTTAAAACTGGCGACAAAAAACCCTTGAGTGACTAACATCAAAACAATTCGCATTCTTCGTTTCATTCACAACATCTCCCATCTATAAATGGAGATGAAAAATTGTCAGTGTAATTAATAATTGAAAAGTGAAAAAATATCAAAATAAGTTCATGATAAGTTCTACCAACTAAAAATAAGTTCATGATAAGTTCTACCAACCATGGTAGTAAAGTGAACAAATATCAAAATCAGTCCATGATAATTTAGTGGTTACCCTGAACTAATAAACATATAGTCATGAACAAACTAGAACTTATGATTGACATAAACTTCCAATTCCAAGTTAACTAAGTTGTTAAGTTGTTGACAGCATAATTTCTTTCTGTGAATTTCATTGTAGGAAGTCTCTTATGTTTGACGTTCCCCTCCCCCCAAGCAGTTCTTAAATTTTAGATATGGGATAACATTTGTGATAAGAGATGCTTCAGCAAGAATTCTCGTGTCATTCCCAAGAATAAGTAATCCTAAAGAACTTAAACCATAAAGAGACTGGCCTTAACGCTTCTACAAAATTTAGAAAGACAACATCATGATAATTCAGCATGAGAGCTAGATACTCATTTTGCTATTTTATACTCCAGATGGTGTAAACAATCAATGATGTATTTATGTCCAACAACATAGATATATACTATAACCTGAAAACACGATACTAGTAAAGTCCTTGCTCAAATGCTTCTAAGCACCGAGTAGGAGAAGTGTCAGATTGAGCACTGGAATCACATTACATATGCAAAAGAATAAACATTTTAAGTGGTTGAGGAGGAGAATGACAAACCTTTTGAACTAAAAGCAAAAAAGAAAATGATGCATAGAGCAAACGATGAATAACACATAGGAAATTTTTTAGCTGACATCAATGATCTCAGAAACTTTGAACTTACTCTGATTCTAGCGCTCCTAGACTTTTGGCGAATCTTTTGATTCCTAGGAACAACCCCAGACTTGTGAACTTTCACGATATCTACGTTTGGCTTAACTTTTTGCATGGCATCTTTCAGCATGCTACATAATTTCTCCTGGACAAGATACATGGGAAAATAGAAATGAAAATAGACATCTTTGAATATCTTTTAAAAGAAAGTGAATACTATGAAGTGCCAACATACCACTATTCAGCTCTATTGCATGAAGTCGTTACTATATAACAAGTATTAAATGCATAAACTACAATGAAATATATATTTTACATAATGAAGGTCATAATGTTTTTTTCCGTGCTTTTACACACAATTTACAGGTGCCAAAAATTAAACAAGAAAATGTTGATCTTTTTTTTTGGCTTAATGCTGATCTTATTAATATTTCCAGTCCTTGCTCCTAAACCCAAATTTAATATCGTAGTTATTGAGCATCATTTAATTCTATAATATAGCAGCAGTAGTTAATAATTAACATAGTGATTGATTAATGATCATCACTAGTTATGCAACGTCACTAGAGTAGCATGTTCTTCTTAATTAATGACGAGAAAGCTTCCAAGAGTAATTAAGATCTGATTTTTTTTTTCTAAATTATAGTTGAAACTGAGAGTATAAGATTTTGAAGCCTTCTAAGAGCATGCATGGTGCTGATAATTTTTAGATGACGAGGAGAAGGGTAATGGGATATTGAAGCTTGTACAGGACACTTTTGCACCTACACTCCCTAAATGGCCTTTTGTAATATGTACTAAACTCCACATGGCAAGACTATGTTATGGATGCAGACCATACCCGTGCGCCTTCAGCTCTCTTATTTCCTCCTCCTGTTTTATCATATTCCTAGATGATGTTCCTTTTCCCCACAACTATAATGAACAATGGCATATTGAACCTTACAATGCTTACAAATTTGTCATCCTCCTACATTTCACTTTCCCCCCAATTGTGTAAGGCTTATATTCTCCTCCAGATTATGTCGAGGGACTCAATCTTCTTCTCGTTAAAATTCTTCTCCTTTTTTTCACTCTTTAACTTCATTAGTACATATGGCCTATGTCCTGGTTTAGATGACTTCTCCTAAATTTAACCATCAGGCTTCACTGATTTGACCCTAAATCTAAACCTATCACTTTATTAATCACCTCTCATATCTTCATTAAATAATGCTCCCATTAGCATATAAAATTGAGTACATTGGCCACCCTACTCTTCCCTAGAAGCAAGTGATCTCTTTTTGCAAATTTGTTTCATTGATCAACTTAATCAAATGTAATATTTTATAATACTAAATGCATCACAGTCACAGAGCATCCCTGAGGGAAATATTCATGCAAATTCTAAACATGCATGTGAGATGATGAATCATAAAAAAGTAAATTAGTACCTGTCCCAGGACAAGAACAACATTGGCATTGAAGGTATCAATTGCATGAAGAAGCAACTGCATGTAAAACAAAATTAACAGTTATGTAAACTGATCGTAGTTTATGCAGGGAGAAATAGACAAGGAAAAGAAAGCTCACAAACTTGATATGCAAACTCACCTCATATCCAAGACCTTCTACCCATCCCATTGTATTTATCACCATGCCGGCAGCTCTAGATTCGGAATTTCCCGAAAACTGTCTCTTTAATGTCTGTGTCAACTCCTTCGCAAGAACTTTGTATAATTCTACATTATTACTATTCAACAACAAATATAGATCATTGGGCTCAAGTTCCTTCTAGAACATACAAATGAGATCACATCAAATGCAGAATGCAGTGCATTTAACATTATAGATCATGAAAGATAGTAGAAGAAAAGGTCACCTAGGACTTGTGTGCCCGTAATAATAAACTAGGGGCATTCCAGCGGAATTCCCTGGACCGCATCTATAGGCATCTCAATGGGAGTAGCAGCAATGCATCCAGGAATAGTAATAGACCCCTGACCAATATCCAAATCCACAAATGTAGGCTTCCAACCTTGTTTAGAAGCCCAGCTCAGAAGCATCCTGCACAAGCTACTCTTTCAGGAAACAGTAGGCCCTACAATAATCACCCGAGGACCCTATGACACGAAAGATCAACCTCCAAGCTAACAAAATTATACAACAAAAGGAAATAGTAAAGAAATAACTATAGCCTGCTCGTATATAATCTTAAAATACAGATTATGATATAAATTGACCAAAGCTAGGAAGCACGGGTACTTCCAAACGGCTGGCGTACCCGTATCGGGTGTCGATACTCCTCGAAGAATACCCAAGGAGTACCCAATTTTTTAGTACATTTTTGCAATTTTTGAACACAGTTATGTTTAAATAAATGCTCGGAGCGACAGTGTAATTTCAAAAAGTTGTCAAAACAACTACACCGAAAATTTTGGTACTTAGATTATCAATTATTAATGTAGACTAAACTAGGACTTTTACAACAGTGGGTGATTTCCTCATCCTTTACCTAACTTTTTTGTTGGATATATGGCCAAAACTATTTTTTCTTTCTCGTAAAATTGTAATTGCTCAGCTTGTCACCATGAGCGATACACCTTAACTATTGTATAAGAGTTCAAATTTTATTTGATAAGCGACCAGTTAACTAATACATTTTTGGGAATGTTTTCATGATCTGCACATAAGTACACAAATTTTTCAAGCAATGAACTCAAACTTGCAGCATAGTAAAGCATTCGGTGATTGTTCTGGCTGTAGTTGATATATAACTTTTGAGCATGTTCTTTATAAGTATTTAATTTATATTATTTATTATTTCTGTTGCATTTTGAATATTAGTCCTTCTCTTCCTCCAGATTTCAACATCCTTCGATTTGACAGAGCAAAATATGAAGCCAAAGTTCATGGCAAAGAGCACCGTGAATTATGACATCTTATTCTAAAAGTTTTGAAACTCGATATTGTTAGCCTTGAATGTCATTCTATTTTGGTGTAATATTATAACAGAGGCATTTTGTGATGATTCTGTTTTCAATTTTAAGACTATTCAATTTGTCTTCAGTTGATCTGTGAATTTGACTGTGAAGCCTTTTTTCATTAGTAATAGTTAGGGATTGAAACTTCAATGAACAAGATCCGATTTCTTCTACCACTTCAACCGCTCTCTTAACTGATGCTACTTCAAAAAAAAAAAAAAAAAAAAAAAGGGAATGGATGAATCTTCTAGTGGTCTGATTTTGAGGGTGAAAAATCTACATTAATACTTCAGCCGTAATCAAACAAGAAAGACCATAATCAAACAAGAATGTAACCACTGTTTCCATTAATACGTATTTTTTTCAAGTATTTTTTCGTATTTTAAATCCTTAGTATCTTATAACTATTCTTCTTAATTGGTTATATTATTCAAACTATTTTATGAAACCCAATTGTTTATTATAAGCCCAATTTCGTATTTTGATTTTATTATTAATCTGAGCCCAAAGTTTAGCCCAATACCCTAATTGATTTGTTTAAATATTTTGAGCCTATGAACCAAGCCCATATCCAAAACCCATTACTCATATGTATTTGTTCAGGATCTATCCTATATGCTTACCCCTATACAATCCATTCACGCTCCCCCACTTTTCAATTCTCGTACCTACATGTTGCCCCACTTTGCAGATACATGTCCCCCCTCACCTCGTAATTCCCCCCACTCTCTCACCACGTTCCCTCTCTCCCCCCCTCTGTTTAAAATAGAGAACCCTCTCTTCCATCTTCTTCTCCCACTCTATCTTTCCCCTCTATTTCTTAAACAAAACAAAGATCCAAAACAATCCTGTCTTCCTCCTTCTTCCTCCACTTCTCCTCCGCCTTGTGCCGCCCTCCCGCTCTCACTCAGCCACCGCAGCAACCCCTCTGCTACTCCTCCTCGTCCTCGTCCTCGCCTTACCACCCCCCATCGAGACTCCGCTGCACAGCACCCTCGCATCGTCTTCAACATCCAAACTCAACCTCCGCCCATGCCTCGATGCCTCGCAATAGCCATTGCCGACCCCCCTCGCTCCCATCGCCTCTGCCTGCTCCTCCTTGACCCCGAGCGCCCCCGCCATTGTCGAAGAACCCATCCATCGAGCTTCGACACCACTCCACCTCTGCCCTGGACTCCCGCCATTGCCACGACCCCTGAGGCCTCCCCCTTCGCCGTCGACCCCTACTCATCCTCTGAAGCTTGCCACTGAAAGCCATCGCTGCTCCTTCTCATCCACCTCGAGCGCTTCCCGCTCGCACAACACTGCCTTCCCCCTCACCTTCCGCCATTTCCAAACTCAACCCATCACCGAAGTGCCGCTCGTCTTCAACCGGCAGCCTCACCACTCCTCATCAACTCCGAGAACCCCTTGACTGCTCCTTAGTCACCGCACCTCGCAACCACCCTGCTCCTCTCCATCCACCATCGTCGACTCCTTCTTCCTCCACCTTCTCCCTCGCACCCATGCCATTGCCACGACACCGAAGTCCTCGCCACTCCTCCTCGACCACCGACAGCCCCGACGCCTTCCTCATCTTCCTCGACCTCGCCCTTGCTCCGCCGAGCAGTGCCGCCCCCTTCTCCCTGCGGTGCATCCTCCCTGAGTCGTCCCTTTGCCTTCGAGCACTTCCTGCTCGAGCATGCAAGCCCTCCGCTCGTCTTCTCCACTCGTCTTCCTCACTCAAAGCTCGCCGACGCTGAACTCCGTCCCCAACCTCGAGACCCGTCGCCTCCTTCCCTCTGGTGCCATCCACTCCGCCGCTCTCTCCTGCCACCTTAGCATCCCCGAAACCCACCGAAGGTCGTCTCCAGTCACTCATCTTCCCCACTCGTTGCCACCCCGAGCACTCTTGCCCTCCTCTGTCGACACGCCAGCCCTGAAATCTATCGAAGCTCCATCCTCTCGCTCTGAGCACCTCGCTGCTCGAGCCTTCCTCAACCTCTTGTCGTCCCTTCCTTCCGTCTTGCCAGCATTACGAACTCCAGTTGCGCTAACCATCGCACAGTCACAGCTTTCTTCCCCGTGCTCTCTCTCTCTCACCCCCTGTTTCGAAGTAGAGAAGGAGAACAAGGGACTAGTTTATTGGTGTGTTGGTGTTTGTGTTAGGAGTTTGGGATTAGATCCAGTGAGTTATTGTTTGTGAAGTGGTGTTTATTTCTGTATTTTTCTGTTTTGGAGAAGGGACTGGTTTATTGGAGTTTGGTGTTGTAGAGTGGATTGGGATTTGTGTGTTTGCTGTTTTGGAGAAGGAGTTGTCTGCTATTTTGGAGTTTGCTGTTGTTACTGCCACGTATCTTGCACGTGCTTCGCTGCTCGGGATTCTGATCCCGTTATTCTTGTATTCAGTATCATTGTCGTCGGTTAACAGACAAGTATCCTCTTGTATAAACCGTTTGTTCTCGTACAAGCTTTCTTTGCAAAATACCGCAAGTATATTCTTTGACTCTAATTTGTAGTCATTGGTAGAATTGAAATCTATTACTATACATAATCCTTTGATCCCATATTCGTACATGATCACGAATTCTTTGTTTCCATATGCATTGCATAAACACGATACACACATTTATACTCTTAGAACTATATAGGATATTGTGCATGAATTACTTGTCGTGTTACTAGTTTAAATGTTGTTATTTGTTTTACTTTTGATTAATTTTTATACATGCCATTGATCACATCATGGTTACAACATGTTTTATGAACCATGAAATATGTTTTCCTGCATTGCATAAGTCTTGATACTCGATCCTGTCATGTTACCCGTTCTTGTTGTTGCATGTAGAGGTTTACCGATCTAGTTATTGTTCATGTTTGATTAAAATAAAAGTAACAAGCAGGTATAAGGTTAAAAATTTAGTAGTGGACAATATAGAAGAGCATACTCGGATGGAAGCTCGTGGTTTTCCGATGCAAGTTGCAAGTTACAAGTTGCAAGTTTGCAAAATTACAGGTTTACATGTTCACGTTACAAGTTAACACTACATGTTCCACATTTCACGTATCTTGATACAAGATATACTTGACATGTTTTTCTGAGTACGTGACCTATAGAATCCACCACTAGTCTAAACATTCACTGATTGCGTGTAGCAACCATGTGGTATGGGATGCATGAAGTGCTACCTAGATAGAATTAATAAAAGACATGAGATTAACATGTACACTTGCATGATC
Source organism: Hemerocallis citrina (assembly GCA_017893485.1). Classification (NCBI taxonomy): domain Eukaryota; kingdom Viridiplantae; phylum Streptophyta; class Magnoliopsida; order Asparagales; family Asphodelaceae; genus Hemerocallis; species Hemerocallis citrina. Next base: position 27,791,318 of record CM030366.1, read on the forward strand.
CGATTACATGTTACATGTTCCTGTTGACTTGCTTACTTGTTTACGTGTTACATATTCATGTTGACTTGTTTACTTGCTTACTTGTTTACATGCATGCCACTTGTTTCATGATGTCTTGTTCATGATTCTGTTTACATGTTATATTTCTTCTATTACATAATTCTTGACTCCATGATATTTCTCCTACCTCTGGTTTTGTTTCATACCTGTCCCCTTAGCTTATACCACTTGCATTAACGGGTATCTTCTTGTTTCTTCTCTTTGTAATAATATACTTGCAGGCCCGGATGGAGAGTTACCCGAAGATGTTGCTGAGCAAGTATTTTAGTCTTGTTTATTTTCAAGTTACTTAAGTTCATGTTTTATTCATGTACTCTTTATTGTAATCCGTTCATGACTGACCTGTAACTACTTTGTATTTTCCAGCTATTGGTTATGTCATGTACTTTTGTTATCCTATTGTGATTTTACATGCCTGCATGGTTTTGTTGTTATTTTGTTATTGAGTCACCTGTACAGCTTATGAACGGTGTATTCCCATCATTCGCTGGGCCTCAGTCATGGACTCGTATTCCCGTATTTTGGAAAACGGGGCATGACAAAGAAAGACCGTAATTCAAAATAATCTACATTAATAAATCTATTTGGAGGTAATAGATGAGGTATAAGATGAAGAAGAAGAATTAAATAAGGAAGACGAACCCTAACATCGATCGATTTAGCAAACAAAATTACCTGGAATCGGCTAGCGTGGGAGATAGCGGGGAGGAGAAGGGGGCATTCCGGAACCGTGACGACGTGGTGGGGCTTCGGGGGGCGGGGAAGAGAAGTGGGTGTTGGGCGACGGTGGGTCTGGCTTCGGGAGGCGGAGGAGAAGAGGGCATTGGGCGACGGCGGGTAGGGCAATGGGGCCGCGGGGAGGAGAAGTGGCATTTCTTTTGACGGCGGGTCGGGGCTTCAGGAGGCGCGGAGGAGGGGAGATTAGAGATATATTTCGTGAAATAGGGAACGGAGAAGGAGGGGTTTTGGAACAGGGGAGATGTTAAAGGGTTTTGATAGATTTGGATTTTTTACTTAGAATTTTCCTTTTTGCCCATATCTATTTTGTTTATTTATGGATATAATAGCATTTTTAAAATGCCGTAAATAATATAGCATTTTAAAAACACTGTCATAACTAAGAGTAAATTTCAAAATTAATCAAAGACAACATTTTCTTGAAAAATGCTGTTATTGATTACTTTCAACAGCATTAACACTTAAATGCTATAATAAGTCCGCTGTAGAAAGCCCTATATGTTGTATTGAATAAACCCACTAGAATTTACTTCTAAAGAATTTGAAACAAGACGACACAAATCACTTGATTCAGAAATCAGAAGTGTAAACCACATTTGTGGTAGAATTGTCATCCTTGGCGCGCTTCTAATTTTGCAATTCCCAACAGTCTTTCTTGATATGCCCTGACCTCTTACTATATGGCAATGGATCGATCTTTTTTGCATAGCACTTTGACTTCCAGCTGAAGGACCTTCTACTGCTAGACAACTTATGTAAGTAGACGATGATTTCTGAGTCTCCTTCCTAAGTTGATTTTTCTTTAATGCTTTGATTACACCATCTACCGTAATACTACCCTTGGCAGATTTACCGTGTAGCATGGTAGTGATCAAATGCTCGTACAAATTTGGCAGCGAATATATAAAGTTGAAAGCTTTATCTTCTTCATTCACATCCGTGTTGATCGATAGCACCTTGTTGAACGCCTTGAGTTCCGATAGCACCTTGTTGAACTCTGTGACGTGATCTTGAAGAACGGTATCTTCCTTCATTGATAAACGGCATGACTTCCTCTTTCAATGCATCCGATCTAATAACGACGAACCAGAGTAGTCAACTATGAGTTTTTCCCACAAACTCGCCGCGCTAGTTTCTTCAAGAAATTTGCACTTGACCTCGTCCACCTATGATAGTCGGATTAGACATAAAGCACTTTCACAAATACCATCCCAAACATTCACCTTCATATCGGATGACTTTTCCTTCTTCTTGATGGCTAACTGCAGACGTTCTTGAACTAAGGCATCGTACATGTCTACCTTACAAAGATTGAAGTTGATCTTTCCATCAAACTGTTTGATCTTCAAAAGACTATGACTTATCATCGTAACCAAGGGATTCGACAACTTGAAGCTCTGATACCACTTTATTGGGAGATGTTGACGAACAACAGTGGCAACAAAATATATTAGAGCAATGAGGATGACGATGTAGATGAGATGAATAAATCTAACAATGTAATCCCCGTATTCGTTGTACGGATTTCATCTGTATTTCGTTTCCTCTCTTCCAATTCTTATATTACAAACATTTGACATAAATACTGCCATTCTATTAAACCCAATTTGCTTTCATTCGATTATTTTTATGCAACCCAGAAATTCCAATCCATTCTATTATATCTTCCTAGTATTATTTATTTCATGTTACTATTGTTTAGTATTAAGTCCATTCTAATTATTAATTTTAGTTGTGTCTATTATTATTTTTGAACCAAAATATTCTAGTCCATACTATTTGACTATATGATTATTTTGTGAAAACCCAAACCCAAATCATATTCCATTCTATAATATTTCTCTTAGTTATCAATTATTTGTCAATGCCCAATTTTAATCCATAATATTGTTAATATTATTTGATCTCTTTAGAATGTGAAGCCCAACCTAAGCAAAACAATCCAGAGCACAAATTTAAGCCCACATTTGAATACCCAAACTTGTTATTACTTTAATCTTTGTATCCCAATTTCTAGTTCATACTATGGTCCACTATTTGACTTATTATTATTGTTATTACTTTTAAACACAACTAAAGCCAGATCCATTCTGCAATTTATTTAACTACTTATTTTTTTGTAAGCCCACTTCATTTTAATTACAATTTTTCCCTCTATCCAAGCTCACACCCATGTCTAATATCTAACCCAAACCCAAACTTTCCCAACTGCACAACTCCACTATCCCTATTAAAGCTCCACTAACAGCATACGTTACCCCCCACTATCTCATTAATTGCCTCCTTAATAATTTCCTCCATTAAATCCCTAATTTAAATCCTAACCATCCATCTTCATTAACCTCCTTTTAATTAGCCACTTAATCAACCTATTATTATAATATAAAATTAACCCCTCTCCAACTCCTTCCTCCTTTCTTCCTCTCCCTATCTCTCACTCCCGAAACAAGTGACCGCCATTGCCGTCACACCTCCACAGCCTCGTTATCACCTCCCCGCCGTTCCCGGTCACTTCCTTGCCCCCTCGTCAGCCACCGCGCCCCATCCGCAGCCTCAAAAGAACCCAATGCCCCGCCTCTATCTCCTCCCTCTCTCGTCTCATCCCCTGCCTCGCTCGCGACCACTTTCCAACCACAAACACTACGACGCTCCTTCCCCCCAAGCTCCGGTAGCCAAAACTGCCACCTCTACTGCCACCTCGCACTGCTTCTCCACCACTATCGATGCCCCACTGCTCCTCTCATCACCATCACCCGATCGGCCTTCCCGACCACCGCAGCCATCCCGCACCTCCACCTGAATCGATGCCTCTCGCCGCAGCTCCCTGTCAGCCACCCCATCGCAGCCGCTGCTATTGCCACGTCTCACATCCGAACCCCCTCTTCCATTGCGGGCCTCTCACAGCCATCACTGTCAACACCTGAGCTCCTCCCCAACTGCACAGCAGCTCCCTCTCTTGCTATGCCCCACCGCAGTCTGCAATCATCATCTCGACTCACCACCTCGCCATTGGTGGCTGACGTCTCCACCAATGCTGCCTCCCTCAACTGCAACATCATTGCCAACCCGAAGTGCCACCTTCCTCCTTTACCGAGCTCCACCTCACCCCCCGCTACTTCATCTCACATTTCGCAGGAACTCCGACGCTCCTTGCCATCTCGACTGCAGTCCCTCTTCCTCCCCGCTGCCACCACCTCAACTCACACCCGAGCTGCACCCTCACCTCCCCCTTGTAACCACTGCAGTGCCATCGCAAGCACCCCAATGCCCACCCCAATGCCTCCTCACTATTTCTACAGTTGTTACTCGTTGTCATTCTCATCGTTGTCCATGCTATTGTTGCTATGTGTTGTCATCCCGGGTTGTTGTTGTTATCGTTGCCCCTTGTTGGTTGCCGTTGTCGTTCTAGCTTTTGTTTCCGCTCTTACTGTGTCGCTGCCATTGTCGCATTGCCGTCGCTCAATAAGGCACGTATCTTGTACATTATTATTGTTTCATACAACTGTTTTATTTGACTTCCCGCAACTAGTACTCATATTTGATTACCGCGTTTTGAAACCGTTACCGTTCATATTCATGAAAAATGTTCTTTATAAGTTTCAATTGATTGAACCATCGTATTTGAAATCCTTCCATGTTTAATTTAGTCGTTATATATTGCATTGAATCAATCTAGTTGCCTCTGTGATTCGATGCCCATCAAAATATCGTAAACTTCAATTAGTGTGCTTCTGCCCCGCTATTTGTGCTAACTCGCAGCGAGATTTTGACCTAGTTACACTTTAAATCAACCAGAAATTGATAAATAACAATTGTATCCCCCTGAATCTAGTTTCGTGAACTTCTGACAAATCTGGAATCCAACGTATAGAGTTCAAGATATATTGATTTTAGTACCGACATATTTTTAATACGATATTACTTTTTTGAAACATATCTACTCGATTAACTAATTAAAATATCATGTTAATAGTAGAATAAAGTCTTAAAATTTATCAGGATGGTACTAGACATGATTAGGCATCACTTTATAATTCTTATAATATTTTAAAATGATTTTATAGTTGATTTACATATATAATAACCTTGTACCGAGCTGCTGCCTAAACAGTAGACCAGAAAAGAACTGTCTGGTTGACTTGGCTATTGTATTTATAATGTATCATGTGAATATGCTTTAGAACTGGGATGAAGTCTACTTTCTGGAATCCCTGACGGTACCTAATTCACTTTCCTATAGCAACAAGAAAGTGGATTTTTGTACAACAATGTATTGCTGTCCAGCATTGTAACTTCATGCTCTTGATTGTAAATATGTTTGTTTTCTTGCTTTTAATTAATTGAAATTGTATATCATGTATTGCATAAACCTTGATACCTCCTTGATCCTGTCATGATGCCCGTTCTCATTGTTGCATGTTCATGTTTAATTATTGTAAAAGAATAATAAGCCAGGGTAATAAGAGAAAGAATCTAGTAGTGGGCAATATAGGAGAGTGTACTGGGAAAGGAGCCCGTGTTTCCCGTAATGGTGACTATATATATAGTTAATGACATGATATGATTCTGGTTACATGATATGATATAATTCTGGTTACATGACATGAAATGATTCTTATTATTATCACTGCAAGACCCGAATACATGACCTTATAGAACTCATCATTAGAGTCTAAACGTTAACTTGATTGTATGAACCCGAACCTATGGTATGAGACGTAGGATTGCGTGCATTAGTTAGAATTTATGAAAGATTGATAGACATAAGATTAACACTGAACACGTGCATGACTCATGTTCACAAGTTACATGTTGCATGTTCCAAGTTTACATGATTCCGGTTTACAAGTTATATGATTTCCGTTTACAAGTTACATGATTCCTGTTTACAAGTTTACATGATTCTTATTTACAAGTTGCATGATTCCTGTTTATATGACATGTTTCCCGTTACACGATTCATGTTTCCTGATTGGTTATATTTTGAGACTTGTTTCAGTCGTTACTTGCATTACACTTGATAATGTTGTCTTATAATTATATTGCCAGTTCCTATTTTTCTTCTTGTTCAGTTTTGTTTCTTTCTTGTTACATATATTGTTTCTCGTTATCATGCTTGTTCTATATTTGAATTGTCAGTTCTTATTGCTTTCCCTCTTGTGCCTTGCTTCCTGTTCCTATTTTGCTTGTTACTACTTGCGGCCCGTATGTAACATCTCGTATTTCTTGAAGGTATAATATACTAGTATAATATATATATATATATATATATATATATATATATATATATATATATATATATATATATATATATATAGAATGACATAATGGTAATAATGTGGAATGGCAATATGGTAATAATTGTGTAACACCCCCAAAAAATTCTTTTTTTTTAATCTAAAACTCCAATTTCAATTCTTTCAATTTCTATATCACTTTAAATATAAACTAAGATAATTATATTTCAAATAATTTGGCAGAGTTTCCCCTGAAATTTCTACCCCGAAACAGAAAAAGCTTATGGAATTCTACTCTAAATTCCGTAGCTTACAACACAAGCAATATTTTCATGGACCCCCAGGCCAAAATGAGCATAAACACACAGGCAATATAAATATCATGCTTTGGGGGACAAACTCATAATTAAATATCAATTATCAAATAAAACCATCAATTTCTTCGAAAACTTAGTAATTTTTTTAGAAAAAAACTTGTGAAACATACCACAGGGCCCAATACTCCACAACGAGATGGGTACGGGTCAAAAACATAACATACTACCCCACACTAAACTCATCATCGTCATCTACATGTTTATACATCAAAAATACAATTTAAACCATAAATCTCACCACGCATATCACTAACTTATACAAAAAATTCAAAGTAAAAGAATTCACTCAACTAAATCTATGCCTCACCTCTGCACTATTGAGGACCTACAAAAGTAGGTGGTCTAAGGTAGTCCTGGGACTCCCCTAACCCCCCAAACACTAAGGGATTAGCCATTTCTAGTGTGAGTATAATTTACTAGTCTAGCAAATAAATTAAACTGTAAAAAAAAATAGATTGAACTTACAAATATCAAGATAGTATGATTCAACCTGAAATTTGAACATAACATCATAAATGCGACTTTATATCAAAGTACTCTTCTAATCTGCACCCATCTACATATCCATAACTCAATACACATCACTATATGCATCACACTAATATAACATATAACATTATTTTACATTCACATAATATTATATCATGCATACACACTTTCTTTATTTCTTGTACTCTTTTCCATACCACAATTTCTTCAAAATATTCACATTAATTTCTCACACAAAAACCCTTCATGGTTAACCCTTCTTGTACTCTTGCCTGGCCCCTGACGAGGCCAAGTACGCCCTGAAGGAACTGCACGAGGGGATCGGCGGATGGCACATGGGGAGCAGATCGCTCGCCCGAAAGGCCCTGAATCATGGATACTACTGGCCAACCATGTTGCAAGACGCGCAAGACTTCGTCAAAAGGTGCGGCTCTTGCCAAAGATTCTCATCAATAAAGAGACTCCTACAGGCCAACCTTCGATCCCTAGCCAGTCTAACCCCCTTTGCTATGTGGGGGATGGACCTAGTCGGCCCCTTTCCCCAAGCAACGGGCCAAAGAAAATTCTTGGTGGTGGTCATCGACTACTTCACCAAGTGGATCGAGGCGGAACCCCTGTCCTCAATCACCGAGCAACAAACTCAGCAATTTTTTCTGGAAGCACATCATCTGTCGGTTCGGGATCCTGCAGGTGCTCATCACCAACAACGGGACCCAGTTCGCAAGCAAGAATTTTCGAAGGTTCTGCGAAGACATCGGCATCTAGCAACGCTTCTCAGCCATATGCCACCTTCAATCAAACGGCCAAGCCGAAAATGCGAACCGCCATATCCTTGATGGCCTTAAAAAGTGATTCGACAATTCACCCAAGGGGCTATAGGTCGTAAACTTCCAAGCATTCTCTGGGCACATCGAACGTCGAAGAGGATCCCCACGGGCAAGTCGCCCTTCAACCTAACCTACGGCACCGAGGCGGTAATCCCCTTAGAGATCGGCCTCCCTTCGCCTAGGATAATGGCCTTCGACGAAGAAAGCAACTTGGCAGGTCTCAAGGCCAACTTGGACCTAGTCGACGAAGTCAGCGAAAAATTCGCCAAAAGAAGAAGCATATACTAGCAACGGGTAGATAAATTCTACAACAAGGAGGTCTGCCCCACTAACATCCAACAGGGTGACCTCGTCCTCAGGAAATTGGCAGTCTCAGACCCTAGCAAGAAGAGGAAGTTGGTCCCTAATTGGGAGGGTCCGTATAGAGTCACCGAAGTAGTGCGCCTTGGCACCTACCGACTCACCGACAAAGGAGGCAACCCGATTAAGAGACCCTGAAAAGCGGAGCACCTCATCAAGTACCTCGAAAGAGAGGACTAAAGTTATTATGTAACTGATCCCTTGTAATTGGCCTTATACGCCGCCACTTTTTGTATAAGAATATTTATTCTCTTTGTAAAGTTTTTTTTAACTCAGATTCTGTGCAAACTGCTTATGTAACCACACCAAGCCTCGACACCATACGGTGAACTCGAGCACACAGATGGCTTTCTCAAGCCAAGGCAATGGAGCTCAGCGCTCTCCGCCGACCCCCAAGCATCGACACCGATCGGTGAACTCGAGCACACGGGTAGCTTTCTCAAGCTAAGACAATGAAGCTCAACGCTCACCGCCGACCCCCAAGCCTCGACACCGAACGGTGAACTCGAGCACACGGGTGGCTTTCTCAAGCCCAGGCAATGGAGCTCACGCTTTCTGCCGACCCCCAAGCCTCGACACCGAACAGTGAACTCGAGCACACAGGTGGCTTTCTCAAGCAAAGGTAATGGAGCTCAGCGCTCTCCGCCGAACCCCAAGACTCGACACCGATCAGTAAACTTGAGCACACGGGAAGCTTTCTCAAGCTAAGGCAATGGAGCTCAGTGCTTTCCGACAACCCCAAGCCTCGACACCGAACGGTGTACTCAAGCACATAGGTGGCTTTCTCAAGCCAAGGCAATGGAGCTCAACACTTTCCGCCGACCCCCAAGCCTCGACACCGAACGGTGAACTCGAGCACATGGGTGGCTTTCTCAAGCCAAGGCAATGGAGCTCAGCGCTATCCGCTGACCCCCAGGCCTCAACACCGTACGGTGAACTCTAGCACACGGGTGGCTTTCTCAAGCCAAGGCAATGTAGCTCAGCTCTCTCCGCCGACCCCCAAGCCTCGACACCAATCAGTGAACTCGAGCACATGGTTAGCGTTTTCAAGCTAAGGCAATGGAGCTCAGCACTCTCCACCGACCCCCAAGCCTCGACACCGATCGGTGAACTCGAGCACACAGGCAGCTTTCTCAAGCTAAGGCAATGGAGCTCAGCGCTCTCCGCCGACCCCCAAGCCTCGACACTGTACGGTGAACTTGAGCACACGGGTGGCTTTCTCAAGCCAAGGCAATGGAGCTCAGAGCTCTCCGCCGACCCCCAAGCCTCAACACCGTACGGTGAACTCGAGCACACGGGTTTCTTTCTCAAGCCAAGGCAATGGAGCTCAGCGCTCTCCGCCGACCCCTAAACCTCGACACCAATCGGTGAACTCGAGCACATGGTTAGCTTTTTCAAGCTAAGGCAATGGAGCTCAACGCTCTTCGCTGACCCCCAAGCCTCGACACAGATCGGTGAACTCGAGCACACGGGTAGCTTTCTCAAGCTAAGCAACGGAGCTCAGCGCTCTCCGCCGACCCCCAAGTCTCGACACCGTACGGTGACCCCGAGCACACGGGTGGCTTTCTTAAGACAAGACAATAGAGCTCAGCGCTCTCTGCCAACCCCCAAGCCTCGACACCGATCGGTGAACTCGAGCACACGGTAACTTTCTCAAGCTAAGGCAATGGAGCTCAGCGCTCTCCGCTGAACCCCAAGCATTGACACCAATCGGTGAACTTGAGCACACGGGTGGCTTTCTCAAGCCAAGGCAATGGAACTCAGCGCTCTCCGCCGACCCCCAAGCCTCGACACCGATCAGTGAACTGGAGCAAAAGGGTGGCCTTCTCAAGCCAAGGCAATGGAGCTCAGCGCTCTCCGCCGAACCCCAAGCCTCGATACCGAACGGTGAACTCGAGCACACGGGTGGCTTTCTCAAGCCAAGGCAATGAAGCTCAGCGCTCTCCGCCGACCCCCAAGTCTCGACACCAATGGGTGAACTCGAGCACATGGTTAGCTTTTTCAAGCTAAGGCAATGGAGCTCAGTGCTCTCCGCTAACCCCTAAGCCTCGACACTTATCGGTGAACACGAGCACACAGGTAGCTTTCTCAAGCTAAAGCAATGAAGCTCAGCTCTCTCGCCGACCCGCAAGCCTCGACTCCGTACGGTGAACTCGATCAAACGGGTGGCTTTCTCAAGCCAAGGCAATGGAGCTCAGCTCTCTCCGCCGATCCCCAAGCCTCGACACCGATCGGTGAAATCGAGCACACGGGTAGCTTTCTCAAACTAATGCAATGGAGCTCAGCGCTCTCCGCTGACCCCCAAGCCTCGACACTGATCGGTGAAATCAAGCATACGGGTCGCTTTCTCAAGCCAAGGCGATGGATCTCAGCGCTCTCTGCCGACCCCTAAGCCTCGACACCGTACGGTGAACTCGAGCACACGGGTGGTTTTCTCAAGCCAAGGCAATGGAGCTCAGTGCTCTCCGCCGACCCCAAAGCCTCCACACCGTACGATGATCTCGAGCACACGGGTGGCTTTCTCAAGCCAAGGCAATGGAGCTCAGTGCTTTTCGCCGACCCCCAAGCCTCAACACCGTACGGTGAACTCGAGCACACTGGTGGCTTTCTCAAGCCAAGGCAATGGAGCTCAGCGCTCTCCGCCGACCCCCAAGTCTCGATACCAATCGGTGAACTCGAGCAAATGGTTAGCTTTTTCAAGCTAAGGTAATGGAGCTCAGTGCTCTCCGCTGACCCCCAAGCCTCGACACTAATCGGTGAATTCGAGCAAACAGGTAGCTTTCTCAAGCTACGGCAATGGAGCTCAGCGCTCTCGCCGACCCCCAAGCCTCGATACCGTACGGTGAACTCGAGCAAATGGGTGGCTTTCTCAAGCCAAGGCAATGAAGCTCAGCGCTCTCCGCCGATCCCCAAGCCTCGACACCGATCGGTGAACTCGAGCACACGGGTAGCTTTTTCAAGCTAAGGCAATGGATCTCAGCGCTCTTCGCCGACCCCAAGCCTCGACACCGAATGAAGAACTCGAGCACACGGGTGGCTTTCTCAAGCCAAGGCAATGGAGCTCAGCACTCTCCGCCGACCCCCAAGCCTCGACACCGTACGGTGAACTCGAGCACACGGGTGGCTTACTCAAGCCAAGGCAATGGAGCTCAGCACTCTCCGCAGACCCCTAAGCCTCGACACCGAACGGTGAACTCGAGCACATTGGTGGATTTTTCAAGCCAAGGCAATGGAGCTCAGTGCTCTCCGCCGACCCCCAAGCCTCGATACCGAATGGTGAACTCGAGCTCACGGGTGGCTTTCTCAAGCCAAGCAATGGAGCTCAGTAGTCTCTCCCGACCCCCAAGCCTCGACACCGTACGGTGAACTCGAGCACACGGGTGGCTTTCTCAAGCCAAGGCAATGGAGCTCAGCGCCCTCCACCAACCCCCAAGCCTCAACACCATACGGTGAACTCGAGCACACGGGTGGCTTTCTCAAGTCAAGGCAATGGAGCTCAGCGCTCTCCGCCGACCCCTAAGTCTCGACACCAATCGGTGAACTCGAGCACATGGTTAGCTTTTTCAAGCTAAGGCAATGGAGCTCAGTGCTCTCCGCTAACCCCTAAGCCTCGACACTTATCGGTTTCCACGAGCACACAGGTAGCTTTCTGAAGCTAAGGCAATGGAGCTCAGCTCTCTCGCCGACCCCCAAGCCTCGACTCCGTACGGTGAACTCGATCAAACGGGTGGCTTTCTCAAGCCAAGGCAATGGAGCTCAGCGCTCTCCGCCGACCCCCAAGCCTCGACACCGATCGGTGAACTCGAGCACACGGGTAGCTTTCTCAAACTAATGCAATGGAGCTCAGTGCTCTCCGCTGACCCCTAAGCCTCGACACCGATCGGTGAACTCGAGCACACAGGTCGCTTTCTCAAGCCAAGGCGATGGATCTCAGCGCTCTCCGCCGACCCCTAAGCCTCGACACCGATCGGTGAACTCGAGCACACGGGTGGCGTTCTCAAGCCAAGGCAGTGGAGCTCAGTGCTCTCCGCCGACCCCCAAGCCTCGACACTGATTGGTGAACTCGAGCACACGAGTAGCTTTATCAAGCTAAGGCAATGGCCTCAGTGCTCTCCGCCGATCCCCAATCCTCGACATTGGTCGGTGAACTCGAGCACACGGGTAGCTTTCTCAAGCGAAGGCAATGGAGCTCAGTGCTTTCTGCCGACCCCCAAGTCTCGACACCGAACGGTGTACTCGAGCACACAAGTTGCTTTCTCAAACCAAGGCAATGGAGCTCAGCGCTCTCCGCCGATCCCCAAGCCTCGACACCGTACGGTGAACTCGGGCACACGGGTGGCTTTCTCAAGCCAAGGCAATGGAGCTCAGCGCTCTCCGCCGACCCCCAATCCTCGACACCGAACGGTGAACTCGAGCACATTGGTGGCTTTCTCAAGCCAAGGCAATGGAGCTCAGTGCTCTCCGCCGACCCCCAAGCCTGGATACCGAATGGTGAACTCGAGCACACGGGTGGCTTTCTCAAGCCAAGCAATGGAGCTCAGTAGTCTCTGCCGACCCCCAAGCCTCGACACCGTATGGTGAACTCGAGCACATGGGTGGCTTTCTCAAGCCAAGGCAATGGAGCTCAGCTCCCTCTGCCAACCCCCAAGCCTCAATACTGTACGGTGAACTCGAGTTCACGGGTGGCTTTCTCAAGCCAAGGCAATGGAGCTCAGCGCTCTCCTCCGTCCCCAAGTCTCAACACCAATCGGTGAACTCAAGCACATGGTTAGCTTTTTCAAGCTAAGGCAATGGAGCTCAGTGCTCTCCGCTAAGCCCTAAGCCTCGACACTTATCGGTGAACACGAGCACACAGGTAGCTTTCTCAAGCTAAGGCAATGGAGCTCAGCTCTCTCGCCGACCCCTAAGCCTCGACTCCGTACGGTGAACTCGATCAAATGGGTGGCTTTCTCAAACCAAGGCAATGGAGCTCAGCGCTCTCTGCCGACCCCCATATCTCAACACCGATCGGTGAACTCGAGCACACGGGCAGTTTTCTCAAACTAACGCAACGGAGCTCAGCGCTCTCAGCTGACCCCCAAGCATCGACACCGATCGGTGAACTCGAGCACACAGGTCGCTTTCTCAAGCCAAGGTGATGGATCTCAGTGCTCTCCGCCGACCCCTAAGCCTCGACACCGATCGGTGAACTCGAGCACACGGGTGGCTTTCTCAAGCCAAAGCAGTGGAGCTCAGCGCTCTCCGCCGACCCCCCAGCCTCGACACTGATCGGTGAACTCGAGCACACGAGTAGCTTTCTCAAGCTAAGGCAATGGCCTCAGTGCTTTCCGTCGACCCCCACGTCTCGACACCGAACGGTGAACTCGAGCACACAAGTTGCTTTCTCAAGCAAAGGCAATGGAGCTCAGCGCTCTCCGCCGACCCCCAAGCCTCGACACCGTACGGTGAACTCGAGCACACGGGTGGCTTTCTCAAGCCAAGGCAATAGAGTTCGGCTCTCTTCGCCAACCTCCGAGCCTCAACCTCCGATAAGGACTTCTGCCAACCTCCCTACTCAAAAGTTTCATTATGTTTTAAGGCTCTCGCCTTCGGCAAATGCTCCGAGCCCCGAACAGTAGGTCGACCCACCTTTCACCCGCTGGCAACTCTGGGTAAAACACCCTTCAGAGCTGTTACCCCAAATTGTCAGAGGGTGGCAGGGGAGCCACCGGCCCGGGACTCTCGGCCATAAGTTCCGTATTAAGGTGCCCGCCTTCGGCAAGCACCCAGAGTCTTCATCCCGGGGTCGGCCAACATTTCACCTGCTGATAACTCAGGGTAAACGGCTCTCGGAGCCGTTACCCCAAATTGTCAGAGGGTGGCACGGGAGCCACTGACAATGAGAACCCATGGTGATATGAGATTTTCTCTGATGGATTTCTTGTGAGGGGCTGGGGGTTATATAGCCCCCCAGGAAGGCTCATTAATAACATCGGAATACGAAACGTCGGAAGTCGAAACGTCCTCTGTTAAATGGCGTGGGAAGGCGAAACATCCAGCATTAATGGCATGGGAAGAAGAAACGTCCCCCTATTAATGGCATTGAACGGCGGTCCTCTACTGCAGAACTCTCAGGAATCCTCTCCCTCGCCGTTGCCTTACCGCTCGGGGATGGCCGCCGTCCCGCCAGAGAGGCCAATCCCCAGAGCCGGCCGAACCTGCTCCACCTATCAATGAGGTTTTTCCACCCCCAAGTCTCTAACCTTCGGCTCGGCCCCGAAGCCAAACAAGGGCCCTAACTCTAACCCTCAACGCATTCTCAAAAACAAGTTCAAAAGGGTCAGAAAGCTTATTCTTTATTATAACGCCCTAGGGGGCCACAATATAGAAAGACTTATTACAACCAAAGCCTCATCCCAAACTATCCTCAGAACCCCTCTGGGCTTGCACGGGTCAACTCGAACCCCACCGAATGACTTGGTTCCATAGCATGCCTTGCCGAGCCCCTAGGATCGGCCAAAGATGGCACACCGGCTATAGAACTCTAAGCATCGCCCGGCCTCACGTACTCCAACTGCAGAATTGGGGATGGTTCGCGCCTCGAGGAGCCTCCAATCACTGAGGGGGCCGACCTTCCCAACATCGTCTTATAACGCTGAATCTCGATCTCTTTCTCCATAATGACCTCACGGAGGAACGACTCCGATGTAGGCCTCTGCACCGAGGCACTTGACATGGAAAGTCCGAGGTCCGCACCCCCGAGGTCGCGGTCGGCTATCGCACTCTTCAATTGGGTCGACTCCATGCTCAGCTCCTTTGACTTGTTCCGGAAATAGTGGAAAGCGGCGTCGTGATCGCGGGCTTCCTTTCGGTATCGGTCAAGGGTGGAATCCAACACCTTAATCTTGCTCCGAAGCCATGTCACCTCGAATTGCCGAAGATTAACATCGGCAAGAGTAGCCAACATCTGATGGATGCAAAATAAAAGTTCATTCCAAGGCCATAAATCCACAAAAAGCGTTCTCGAAAAATTACACAAGTCTAGAAGGGTCGGACAAACTCAGATAGTCGATCCAAAAGCGAGACAAAAGTCGAGAGTAAAACACTTGGCCCACCAAAAATTCTTTTTTATAAATTTTCAATACTTATACAAAATATTGTGGTGGCCAGTCCGCCTTCGGCAAATACAACCAAAAAGAAAAAAACAAGAAGATAAGGAAAAAACAACTACGGCTTAGGGCCCACCTCTCCCTCGAGTCCGGTGACGGCCACGGGGTCGACCACCGGATCGGCACTGCCCCCTCCAGCTCCGTCTTCCCCTTCACCGGGCGCATCGGCCCCGGGGGTCCTCGGCGGCCCCTGGATCTCCATGTCATAGTCAAGGTGAGACAGGTCTAGGGTCGGATAGAAGTGCTTCACATGGCACAGCGCCTTGTCGTACACCTCGTTCTGAGCCTCGATAATAATGTCCCGGGCCTTCGCGGTCAGCATCCCCTTCTCCACCTCGAATGCCTTCTTCAATGCCGCCACCCTCTTCACCCCCTCATCGGCCATCGAAGCTAGGTGGGCCTTCAGGGCTTGCTCCCGCTTCATCGAAGCATCCAGAGCGGTCTTCAGGTCACACATCTCGCATTTATAGTGATTAGTCTGACTCCGCTCTTACTTCAGCTCCAGCTCGTGGATCCGCATTACCTGATTGCCGGACATACAAGCCTACAACCGAGACGAAAACACTTCAGCTCCAGTGAAAACCAAGTTCTAAGGGACAAAGTACTGAAAAATGAAATACAAGACCTTGAAATTTAGCTGCACGCTCGCCTGTGCCCACCTCATATATGCCGACTCAAAGGTATCGGTGCCCATACTCTGCCGGTCCTGAGGCATGGCCATCTTGTCCACAAACTCCATGGAGATGGGATCCTTGGTCAGAGTGTCCCTCTGGCGGATGGCCCAGTCAGGAGCCCAAGGCTGGAGCCCCTCTTCCCCCACCATGGCCTGAGCATCGGCACGAAGAGGAGGAAGGCCCCCCTGCACGACCTCCGACACCTTCAAGGACTTGGAGCTCGGTACGAGGGCAGTCTCCCTCGACTGACTCGTCTTCGGCCTCTTTGCCTTCGGCTCGGACGGAGTCTCAGAACTGGTTCTGGAAGGGGCCGCCGCCTGCTTCCCCTTCTCGGATTGCTCCACCTTCTGCTTTTTTAGGGCTAGCCTCCTCGCCTTGATTGCCTCGGGATCCATCTCTGCAAAAGAGCCCATTAATAAACGATGAGCACAAAAGAGAAGTACCAAAAGAAAAATGAACGAAAAACATACGGGGCGGGGTGGGTCTCAGTCCGGCTCGGACCTTGTGAATCTCAGTCACTTTCGGCCAACTTATAATATGGCTCTTACGGAGGCGCTCCCACTCCTCGGCTGAAAGATCACCCTTCTTCGGTCCCTTGAAGTTCGGCTTATAAAAGTTCCACCTCGTCGGTATATCCCATTGCTCCTCACTCTGAACGACGAAGTATTCCTTCTTCCACTCTTTATCGAGTCGGGGTGGCCATGCACAACCTTACACCCACTCCGAGACGATACGTAATAGATCCCCTCGAACTCTCCGGACGAGCTGACCCCCAGCATAGCTCAGAAGATGCTCAATCTCAGCGGCACCTTCTTCACCTTACACAACAGGATGAAGCTTAACATCTGCTTCCAAGAGTTCAGCCCGAACTGCATCGGACACAACGAGGCCCAATTTAAAACCTCGCGGATGAATGGGTAGATTGGTAGCCTCAGCCCCAAGGAGAACATGTCGGCGGGGAAGATGCAGTACCCAGGCACCAGAGGATCTGTAGCCGAAAGACCAGCGCTAGGGACCATCAGCTCGAACTCCCTCCCGATGAAGTAGCTTGCACGGATCACCGAGAGGTCCTCCCCCTTCAAAACCGAGGGAATACCGTCCATCTTAATCCTCACCTGACTCAGCGACGAGGGTTGTACACTGTAGAGAACCAAATCTTCAACGTCCTTTGGGTACTTCCTGATCGACCTAGGCTGCGGCAGGAAGGGGACCCCTAATTGCCGAGGAGCAACTGCCCTATCTAGACTGCTTGGCATAGTCCACTTCACCCTCTTCTTCCGAGCTTTAGAAGCCTTCTCGGGCGATGGGATCACCAATGGCTCGAGGACGGAGCCCCTAGAGGGGGAGCCAGACCCGTCGGCCTGACCCCCCTCGGTTCTGGCCTATTCGGCGGACGGCATCCCCTCAGCAAGGGACCCCTCAGGAGAGTCCTCCTTTTCATCCTAACCATCAGTATCCTCCTCACCTGAGTTGCTACTCTCCACCACGAACGGCTTGCGAGGGCGCAACGGTTCGGCGACGATCACTTCGTCCTCCATGAAGTCGAAGGTTTTGGAGGATCCGAAGAAGTTGAAGAATCTGATAACCCTGTATGGACAACACTATCTGAAGTAGAAGCAGAGGAGCCAGACTAAGCCCTAGACATGATAAAAAGACTAACCTGAGTATGGCTTGAACGGAAGGTTTCCGGAAAACTCGTCGACGGTGATGAAAAATCCTAAAGAGAGAAGCTCTGGATTCTAGAGAGAGAGAGAGTAAAAGTGAGAAATGAGAAGGGGTGAGGGGGACGCGTATATATAGACGATTAAAACTCCTTGATTTTTGCAAAAATCAGTTACAATAACTACTCGATTCGTGCGAAAATGGTTACTATAACTCCTCGATTCTTGCAAAAAATGGTTCCCATAACGGCCATTGGAATCTCCGATCTCCCTCTTCTCGCCGACCCCTATAAGCCTCGAGGGTCGACATGTATTTCGAGCACAGGGGTAGCTTCCATAAGTCAAAGCTCCTCAGGCTCGCTCATTTAGCCGAGCCCCATAAGCCTTAACGGTCGACCTATATCTCGAGCACAACGGTAGCTTCAACAAGCCAAGTCACCCAGACTCGCTCGTCCAGCCTCGACGGTAGACCTGTGTCTCAAGCACAGAGGTAGCTTCAACAAGCCAAAGTCACTTGGGCTCACTCGTCTAGTCGACCCCCATAAGTCTCGACGGTTGACCTGTATCTCGAGCACAGGGGTAGCTTCAACAAGCCAAGTCACTTAGTCTCTCTCGTCCAGCCAACCCCCATAAGACTCGACAGTCGACCTGTATCTCAAGCACAAGGGTAGCTTCCACAAGCCAAAGTCACTTGGGCTCACTCATCTTGCCGACCCCCATAAGCCTTGACGTTCAACTTGCATCTCGAGCACAGGGGTAGCTTCCACAAGCCAAAGTCCCTCAGGCTCGCTCGTCCAGCCAACCCCCATAAGCCTCGACGGTCGACCTGTATCTCGAGCATAGGGGTAGCTTCAACAAGCCAAGTCACTCAGACTCGCTCGTCCAGCCTCGACGGTCGACCTGTATCTCGAGCACAGGGGTAGCTTCCATAAGCCAAAGTCACCTGGGCTCGCCCATCTTGCCGACCCCCATAAGCCTCGACGGTCAACCTGTATCTCGAGCACAGGGGTAGCTTCCACAAGCCAAAGTCCCTCAGGCTCGCTCGTCCAGCCGACCCCCATAAGCCTTGACGGTCGACCTGTATCTCGAGCACAGGGGTAGCTTCCACAAGCCAAAGTCACTTGGGCTCGCTTGTCTTGCGTACCCCCATAAGCCTCGACGGTCGACCTGTATCTCGAGCACAGGGGTAGCTTCTACAAGCCAAAGTTCCTTAGGCTTGCACGTCCAGCCGACCCCCATAAGCCTCGACGGTCGACCTGTATCTTGAGCACAGGGGTAGCTTCAACAAGCCAAGTTACCCAGACTCGCTCGTCCAACCTCAACGGTAGACTTGTATTTCGAGCACAGGGGTAGCTTCCACAAGCCAAAGTCACTTGGGCTGGCCCATTTTGTCGACCCCCATAAGCTTCGACGGTCGACCTATATCTCAAGCACAGGGGTATCTTCCACAAGCCAAAGTCTCTCAAGCTCGCTCGTCCACCTGACCCCCATAAGCCTCGACGGTCGACCTGTATCTCAAGCACTGGGGTAGCTTCTACAAGCCAAGTCACTCAGGCTCGCTCGTCCAGCCTCGACGGTCGACCGGTATCTCGAGCACAGGGGTAGCTTCCACAAGCCAAAGTCACTTGGGCTCGCCCATCTTGCCGACCCCTATAAGCCTCGATGGTCGACCTGTATCTCGAGCACAGCGGTAGCTTCCACAAGCCAAAGTCCCTCAGGCTTGTTCGTCCAGCCGACCCCCATAAGCCTCGACGATTGACCTGTATGTTGAGCATAGGAGTAGCTTCAACAAGCCAAAGTCCCCCAAACTCGCTCTTCTCGCCAACCCCCATATGCCTCGGTCAACCTACATCTCGAGCACTGGGGTAGCTCCAACTAGCCAAAGTCCCTTAAGCTCGCTCGTCCAGCCGACCCCCATAAGCTTCGACAGTCAACCTGTATCTCAAGCACAGTGGTAGCTTCCACAAGCCAAAGTCTCTCGGGCTCGCTCGTCTCGCCGAACCCCATAAACCTTGACGGTCGACCTACATCTCGAGCACAGGGGTAGCTTCAATAAGCCCAATCACTTAGGCTCGCTCGTCCTACCGATCCCCAATAGCCTCGACGGTCAACCCAGATCTCGAGCACAGGGGTAGCCTAAAAAGACAAGTCACTTGGTCTCACTCGTCCAGCCGACCCCCGTCAACCTCGACACCCTGAGCCAACCCCATCCAGCATCATGAACGAAAGGAATCGCCAAGATCTACTCGAAAGGGTTCGACAGCATACCCACGTGCTCGGCTATCGAGGCCCTCGTGCTCGGCCATGTGGGCCCTAACTAGCTCGGCCAACCGACCCTTGCCAACCCCGACCACATGGGCGTACTTTCCTCTCTTCTTCGTAGAACCCGACTACTCCTCCATGACTGGCCAGGCACAGCCCCGCAGGAGTGGGGGGCTTGTGACATAGGATAAATAAAGCAGCATCAACCAGGGCCCTTTGATCTCCTCTGGATCCTCCCCCCTTTGATCATCAGGCCAGCTACAGTCCAATGGGCCTCAGCCAGCTCAGGCCCATGGGCAAACGAGTCCAACCCAGCCCGTTAGGGCTCCAGACCCGTTTACCCCTGCCTATAAATGCTCAACCCCATCCTCACTTCAGAAGGTAATCAATTTTTTCCCACCTGAACCCTAGCTGCCCAGTCTCTTTTTTAGTGACTGACTAGATCGTCGGAGAGCCTACCACCGGGACTTCTCCTGATTTTTTTAGGCAGTGTGCAGGTACAAAAAACCCGAGCCGAGCTACTACACCCTTAGCCGAGCCGAGCTTCTGGATCCGAGCCAAGCCACTCCCCTCTTCCTCCCCCCTCTTACCTCCGAGCCGGCTCCCGCCACCCGGGGTCGGACTAGGGCCAGTACTGCATAAGAACTTCCACTATACAAAATACAAGAACTCACACCTGTTGCCCCCACTCCCCAATAACAAACAACATCAGTATTCATGCCAGATCAATGAGGATAATGGAGAAATAGGACGAATGGAGGGGAGGAAGAGGTAGAGAAATAGGGAGATAATGATCTACAATCCAACAGGACCGACGCACAACCGAAATGTCATCCCCACCAAATTGAAGATAATCAGTCTTTTTATTATTACTTATAGGCTTAAAATGGAAAATATAATGTCCAAATAAGCAAATAGAAAATAAATTCTAAACATTATGTAATCTTTGAGTTACTAAATTTGATTAACTAAATGTGAAAAACTTCACAAAATATATAAGAATCGTGATCATGGTTTTAAAATGTGGTGAGGATTAAGTAGCAAATGAGTAACATGCCTAAAAATGGCCAAGTCAGAAGTTAAAATTGATTTTAGGCGAATGCAAAAGCAGTGGGAGGAAAAAGCAAGAAAAAAATCGTAAAGCTGTGAAAAGAAGGGATTAAGTGATCCAAGATGTAAAAAGACCGTGCCACGACACCAAAACTTCGAAGTTATCGGAAAGGTTGAGAAAATTGCACTTATATTCTAACTTGCCTCCATAGATCGAGCAACCATTTAAATGGAGTAAAGAAACAAGACAAATACCCAATAGATTGTGGGTTGAGATTTGGATGTGTGCAATAGTATAACATTTTTAAAAAAAATCCACAATAAGTAAATATATAAATAAATAAATGAATAAATTAGTACATGAATGAAAATGCACATAATTGCAACGAGATTCTACAATATTTTACTCACCACGGGGTTCGTTACAATAACAACAACAAGAACAACAAAGTCTTTTTCCCAACTAATTGGGGTCGGCTACATGAAACCTGATTTTCCATTCTGCTCAGTTTAGCGCCATATCATCTGTAAGGCCACAAGTTATCATATCTTTTTTTACAGTTTTCACCTAAGTAAGTTTATGTCTTTCCCTACCCCTAATTCTACCCTCCACGTGGTTCATTAACAAATGAAAAATTCCCTCATCAAGTTTTATCCGGATCATCTCAAGCTTAATTCTAAATTCTAATAGAAAATTTTCTACATATAATTGAAATAATAAATCAATTGCTAATAAAGGTTAACTAATTAATCCAATTTAAATAGATACAAGGTTAATTTGTTAATTTTCTAATTATATTCTCAATCAATCACATTGTGGAAATTCTAGCATGATTCCAAGAGCCATAGTTGTTGACCTTTAGAAGCTAGCATAATTTTAGTTTGATTTTCTTTTGCTTTGAGTGATTTTCTCCTTGATTAAAGCATGTGATTGCTTCCTTCCTTGCTATATATATGTATGTTTTACTCAAAAAAATAATCAGAATAAGTGAATCTCATTCTCAAAATTCACATGGTATAAGAGCCTACTATGAACCTTTAGAAAACTCTCTTTCCGAAGACCAAATACGGCATGGCCACAGAAAAACAAATCTCATCTTCGTCTGAAGTGACGTCTGCCTCCGAAGCCCCCGTTCTTAACAACCATGGGAGATTAGACCACATCACTCTTCCCATGACCAGTCATAAGCTGAATGGGAACAACTATCTCCAATGGTCGCAGTCTGTCAAGATGTACATCTTCGGAAAGGAAAAAGATGAATACCTCACAAGCGAAGTCGTTCCTCCACCATATGAAGATCTGAAATTCAAAAACTAGAAGATCAAAATTAATATGGTCATGTTTTGGTTAGTCAATTCAATGACTAACGAAATTGGCCAGAATTTCTTGCTTTATGACAGTTGACACAACTGATGAAATATGGGACGCAGCAAAAGAGTTCTACTCTAGCAAAGAAAATACTTCCGAGATTTTTGAAATTGAAACCACTCTTCATGATATTCGTCAGGGAGATTTTTTCGTCACCCATTACTACAACCTCCTCTCTCGCTATTGATAAGAATTGAACATGTTTGAAGAACATCAATGGGGCTGCACCGATGATGCAAAGAAATTCAGAGAAATCATCGAAAAGAAAGAATATTTAAATTCTAGATGAGACTCAATAAGAATTTAGATGAGGTTCGAGGACGAGTACTAGGAATGAAATCTTTGCCAAGCATTCAAGAAATTTTTTCCGAGGTCTGCTGAGAAGAGAGAAGAAAGAAAGTGATGATGGGGGAATCACCTGCGGTTCCGATCGCCGAAAACTCGGCTCTAGCTGTTCGAGGAATCCAACACCCCAACAATAACAATCGGCAAAGCAAGGGGAGTCCATTTTGCGATCACTACCGAAAACCAGGTCATATTCGTGAGACTTCCTAAAAATTACACGGTAAACCTGAAAATTGGAAGTCATCAAAGACCAATCCCCGACAAAGAAAGTCGAGGAAACCATGTTGCTATTGATGAAGGACTTGCTCCCACCGAAACCAGTCCATTGAGCAAGGACAACTTGATATCTTGCAACAGATGTTCTCACAACAAAATCCTGTCTACAGTACCATCAGAATAAGTACCTTGGCACACGAAGGTAATTACTTAAGTGCACTTACTGTAAATTCAGAAAAATCAGGTCCATGAATTTTTGATTCGGGTGCGTCCGATCACACGACGAGAGATGGAACTCTCTTGCACAATTTTACAGTAAAAATTGGTGATGGTTCCCTTTCTGAAGTAGCTGGAACATGTTCCATTATCATTTCAGAAGACCGAACACTGAACTAGGTTCTTCATGTTCCCAACTTGGACTATAATCTTTTGTCAGTAAGCAAACTCACTTAAGAACATAACTGTATTACTAAATTTTTCTCAGATTTGTGTGAATTTCAGGATTTGGATTTGGGGAGGACGATTGGCAGTTCTAAGGTGTGCCCGGGACTTTATCTTCTCAAAGTTGGTAAATCTCCTAGAAGACAAACTCATAATGCAATATGTATTGAGTCAAAGAGTCAGTCTAATAAAAGTTCTGTTTCTTTTGAGAATTTCAATAAGGATAATGCAATCATGTTATGGCACTATCGTTTAGACCGTCCTAATTTTATGTACCTTCAAAATTTGTTTCCATCATTATTCATGTATAAAAATCCAAAATCTTTTCAATGTGAAGTGTGTCAAATTCAAAGCATGTTCGTAACTCTTATCACATTCAGCCTTACATGGATTCTCATCATTTATCAATGATTTGTAGTTATGTGTGGGGGGCATCTAGAATAAAGTGTCACTGGCACTAGGTCGTTCATTTCATTTGTAGATGATCACACTATGATCACATGGTTATTTATCATGAAAGAAAAATAAGAAGTTGGTCGCATTTTCAGGAAATTCAACACTATGGTTCAGGCACAATTCCAAACAAAAATACAAGTGTTGAAAACAGATAATGCAAGGGAATGTTTTGAGACCTTTATAGGTAATTATCTTGCTAGTCAGGGCATTGTCCATCAGAGTTCGTGTAGACACACCCCAACAAAATAGGGTTGCAGGAAAAATAGACAACTTCTTGAAGTTGCCCGATCTCTCATGTTCACCACACATGCGCCCAAATTTTTCTAGGGTGAGGTAGTCTTAACAGTTGCTTATCTAATGAACATGATGCCTTCTCAGGTCTTGAATTTTCAAACACCTTACCAAGTCCTCCTTCACTCATTCCCTAACACTTATGTCATGTCCACTCTTCCTGTGAGAGCCTTTGGTTGTTCTGTGTTTGTCCACATACATGCCCAATATCGGAGTACACTTTGTCCTAAAGCACTCAAATGTATTTTTGTCGGATACTCCTCAAATAAAAAGGGTATAAATGTTACTCTCCGGTCTCATAAAGATTCTACAACTCCATGGATGTCACCTTCTTCAAGCAACAACCTTATTACACCAAAACTGATATTCAGGGGGAGAACTTCACCCAAGAATATCTGTTTTGGAATACTAATGTCTTAAATTCACCCTTTGTCCATAATCCATCCCCGACCAAGTCATTACAACCACCTCAAACAAATTAGAGTCAGAGTCCAATTCCTGTCATCCTATCCGAACTCGAGTCTCAAACAGAACTCCATACACCTGCGGTAAAGAGTGAGTTATGTGTCTACTCTAGGAGAAATAAGACTCAAGAAGGGAAAGAACCACAACCACCTGATCAAGGCCATGAATCCAACCTGATTCTGGAACCCCAAAATTCACCAGGTAACACTAGTCTCAGTCCTGCTCCTAGCAATCTTCCTGAAAATGACCTTGATATGCCCATTGCCTTGAGAAAAGGCACAAGGTCTTGCATTAATCATCATATTTATAATTTTATCTCTTATGAAGGATTGTCACCTAGTCATCGTGCATTTGTTAGCAACTGAAAAGATACAGGTTCCAAGATCAATACACGAAGCTCTCAGTGTACCAGAATGGAAAGCAACCATTCGCGAAGAAATTCGTGCTCTTGAAAAGAATGGTACTTGGGTGATATCTGAGTTTCCATCAGGGAAACGTGTTGTTGGTTGCAAGTGGATCTTCACAGTCAAACACAATACAGATGGTTGTGTCAAAAGATTCAAAGCACGTCTTCTGGTTAAGGGATTCACTCAATCTTACGGGATCGATTACCAGGAGACCTTTGCCCTTGTAGCCTAATTCAATATAGTTCGAGTGTTGCTCTCACTAGCTTCAAATCTAGATTAGTTACTTTACCAGCTGAATGTGAAAAATGTTTTCCTCAACGGAGATCTAGAAGAAGTCTACGTGGATATACCGTCTGACTTTGCCACTCCAACCACCACCACCAAGGTCTGCAAACTCAAGAAATCTCTGTATGGGAAGAACATGATTTGGCAAATTTACTAAAATTGTTAAGAAGTTCGAGTATGATCAATGTCAGACTGACCACACTATGTTTGTCAAACATTCATCGTCAGGAAAATAAAGCAATACTCATTGTGTATGTTGACGTCATCACTCTAACTGGATACATGATGAAGAGATACTCAAGCTTAAGAGCTTCTCAGCAAAATAATTCAAGATCAAAGATTTGGGCAATCTCAAGTATTTTCTTGGCATGGAAGTAGCACGACCGAGAAGAGATATTTCAGTGTCTCAATGGAAGTATGTATTAGACATCTTGAAAGAGACTGTGATGCTCGGATGCAAGCCAACTGACACTCCTATGGCCTCCACAATAAAACTGGGAAGAGAAGATGATCGTGCTTTGTTTTTGCTCCTTGATTAAAGGAGGGGATTGCTTCCTTCCTTGCTATATATATATATATATATATATATATATATATATATATATATATATATATATATATATATATATATATATATATATAAATATTTTATTCAGAAAATAATCAGAATAAGTGAATCTCATTCTGAACATCCACACATTATATTTACTAACTAGAAAGAACTTGACATACACATTGAGGAAACTAAAGAACGAAAGTATGATCAACCCCTCTATTAGTTAATATTGTAACTGTAACCCTCATTTCCGCAAATACGTATTTTAAGAGTATTTTCTGTATCTCGATATTTATGAATTCGTTATTTGTTAAATTCGTTTTGGATTTTATGTTAAAGCATTTTTCTAAAGAATAGTTATAATTATTCTGAATAAACTTTGTTTCCATTCTACTTGATCAACTATTCGCATTTTAACCCTTAAAAATATTATCACTGTTTGGACTATTTCAATAAATTCATATTTTTATATAATGTTATTATTCTGATTATTTCTATTGTTGTTGTTATTATTATTTATTGATTATTTTTGTTATTATTATTATTATTATTATTATTATTATTATTATTGTCACTATTATTATTGATAGTATTTCTTTTATTCTTATTGTTATGATTATTATTAATTGTTATTATTAGTATTATTGTTTTATTGTCATGGTTATTATTATTATTCTTAATGTTATTGTGATTAATTAGTATTACTATTATTATTTCTATTGCTATTATTATTATTGTTGTTGCTACTATTATGATTGTGACTATTTTATTTCATAAACCATATGATACTAATTAGTTTCCCCCTATTTTCCTATTCTGGATTTTATTGTATTTTTATGTTCTTTCTTGATTATTGTATCTGGATTCTTTCTATATAGTAATTTTACTTTCTTGGCTTCTTCTATTTTCTTTTAATCACTCCGTAATCTTTTCTCCTATTTTTGGCTCATTGCAAATTTTGTTCTTCGTGATTTGAGTTCGAGTTGTTCCGCTATATGTTCATCCCATTGATTTATGCTTGTTCATATCTTTTTGGAGCCTAAATTTGTACCATAAACCCACAGACCCGCAACCCAAAACCCAATTTCTTAATCCCTATAAATACCCATTAATTAAACCCTAATTATTTTCTCTCTCTCTCCGCCGCTTTCTCTCTCCCCTTTCCCGCTCCCCTGTTTCGTATCCAAAGCCACAGCCGCCCTAAGCCCCGTCGCTCCTCCCGTTCACTCTGACCACCACCTTCGTCTCCTCACCCTCTCCTCGTCGCCCCTAGCCGCCCTCGTCACCTTCGACCATCCCCATCACCTCTTATTCCCGTCGTCATCTTCAACCCATTCCTCATCGTAGAGTCCATTGTCTCCTTCGCCTGCACCCTTCAAACCCATCGTACCAAACTCCACCGAAACCCATTACCCATCCATCGCCGCTGTCCTCGTTCACCACCTCGTCGCCATCGTCTTAGCCTCCCCGTGAACCCTCGCAACCATCGAAGGTCGATCGCGTTGTCGTCGTCATCATCCAAGCCCAAACGCCCCGCTGTTTTTGCCTCCCCTGTTTCGGAGTGAAACAGAGCTCGCTCGAGCACCTCTATTCCCCCTTCGCTGCGTCGCTTCCAAACTGCAGCGCCACCGTCGTTGGTCGTCGCCGCCCTGCCGTGATTGTCGCTGTCTTCGCTTTCCGACCGCAGTCGCCACCAGCGTCTCCCTCACTCTCTCTCTCTGTTGAGTTGAGGAAGGAGAAGCACAGTGCTCTTTGGGTGTTTGCTGTTGTGTTGGTATAGGGGATCCAGTGCTCTGCTGTTCGGTGTGTGTTGTTTTGCCTGGTAGGGGATCCGCTGTTGTGTGTGGCTGATCCGGTGTATTGGTGTTTTGCTGTCTTGCTGTTTTGGCATTTTGCACGTAGCTCACCCGTGTTTCGGTTCGTCGCCCGGGATTCTTATCCCATTATTCTATAGTTATTCGAATCTACTAAATAACAGGCAAGTCTCTTCTTGAACGAGTATTTTGTTTTTTTCAAGATTCCTTTGATCTCTACAAGTAGATCTAGTCCTTTTTCTTTATCATGCTGTTATTTGAAACTCCGTTAAGTCTATTGAGGGTTTACACGAGCTAACCCGAGATATTCTTAACATCGTGCCGTTCTCTTTGATCTAAAACCTAGTCCCCCTTGTTCATTGCATATGCACATTTACATGAAATTAACTAGATCCATTCTATAGACTTGTTTGATGAATTGGACATGTTAAATTGAATGTGACTTAATTAATTGATTACCATGTCTGTGGAATTGAATCTTAAAACTAGAATTTTGCATGTTAAAAGCCTAAGAACACTTTGATTACTAATTTGCATGAAAAATATGATTGTATAATTTAATTGTTGCTTATCCATGTCAAAATATATTCTGGACTGCTAGTTGTTTCTTTTTGAATAAGATTTTCGACCATGTTGTTGTCATATTTTGAAATAACTTTCTGAACATGAAATTTAACCCTAGATGTCTAGTTTATTACCTTTTTTATGGATTTAAATTTTCATGTGTAATCTGTTATATATCATCATTTTAGTACAGCTGTGTCAGAATTTCCAGATTCACAAATGCATGCATATCTTGCTGTTCCATAATTTATTTGATCATGTTAACAGTAAAATAAAAATCTGAAATAAATCTAGCTGAACCTAGACGTGTAGGAACTACCCTGAATTTTTATAGATTTATTTGATGAGTTTCCTGACCTGAAACAAATAGGTGAACACAATTTACAACATGCTGCCTGAACATAAAATCTGAAAAAAATAGAGTTTTCACCCAAGTTCCTGTAGCTTTCATATGTCGTGTACATATTCGATGGAACCGACAGAGAGTCTACTTTCTATAATTTCTGACGGATTATGATTTGCTTTTTTGTAATAGTGGTAACCTTTGTTTTTGTACAGCAAGGTCATGCTATCCTGATTATGTGATTGTGCTAATTTAATGTGTTTGTTTCTTGCTTTGCCTGTAACGAGTAGAATTAGTCACACTTAGTATCATACAACATTGAAACCTTCTTGCATGCTCACATAGGATGAAAATAAACTAATAACAAGCCGGGGTATTATGGGAAGGACTTGGTAGTGTACGATCGGAAAATTTACTCGGCAAGGCCTTATCGTTATATCGTATTGTCATGGAAGGAAAAGAAATATTGTCATGGAAGGATGAGAAGTATTGATTGCAAATTATTGATTGTTAATTATTGATTGTAAAATTATCATTATCGATGCCGAGTACATGATCGGTGAATTACCATCAGTCTAAAACTTTCACTGTGTGTTTGCGCCAAACATGTGAAATGGGACGCAGTAGTACGTGCACTAGATAGATTAATAAAATGATTAATAACCTGCATTTATCATCTCATGCTTGATCCTGTATTGAACTTGACTTGACATCACTCATTACATGTGTGATTAATTGTAGACATTTGATATTATTGTCTGCCTTTGCTTTTTTCTTTGACTTTGATCCTTTCCATTTTCTTTGATATACATGCTTCCTTTATCCTCTGTTTTTCTCTACTTGCTTTCCACGACTTGCTCTAAGGACACTCTTTTCTCTCTTTTTAGATCAAGAGTTTACAGGTACCGAAGGATCTCTACCAAAAGAAATTGGTGAGCAAACTCTCTGAAGATCGGAGCTAGACCATTAGACTGTTATAGCTATCTCTTGTTGTTTGCTTATTCTATTGTTTTTATCATACCTTGTATTCCGGGATTTTATGACCCGTAATTTGTTTTATCCCAGATGTTGGATTATTATTTGGTGAATTTATTTCATGATTATTTTGGAGTTTATTCATTGTTTATGTGGTTACATTTCTCTTGCATGGTTGTATTCTGTTGTATATTGTTGAGTTAATCTGTTAAAGCTTATGGATGATGTATAATCATTCGCTGGGCCTTCGTTACGTACTTGTATTTCGTATTTTGGGAAGTGGGGTGTGACAGTAACTCTATCAATTAAGATAGTAAGATACCTAACTAGGATGATTATAAGTAGGGTGGAAAACAAACTGAATGACATGGAAACGGGATGAAAACCATTCTATTGTGCTTCAAGGTCTGGGTGGCACTAATTGATCATTAAACTTAGTTAGCTCCATGGAAGAATTAACTCAATATTAAAATATACTAGTTGAGGATGTGATCAAGGGAAAAGTGGTCTTTTTTGGGGTTGGCGGTGAGGGAAAAGTGTTTGGTAGTGGTGGCAACTCAAAATACAGATGTATTCGGATTGGATACGAACAATACCATATTCATATCCACATTCCAAATATGAATACAAATGTGAATATGGATATGGGTCGGTAAAAAAAATCATCTCCATATTTGCAAATTTTGGATATTAATATAAATCGGATATGGTGGATCAAATACATATATAAATTCGAACATCAATACAATATTATATATAAGGGTAAATAACGAAGTCTCCGTACAAAATCATGGTCAGACACGAAAAACCCTCCCACTTATTGGTCAATGTGGAAAACTTTTCGAAATCTATTTTTTTTTTTCAAATTTTTGTAATTGAAGGGCGGTAATTACAAATATGAGTTGCACGTGACTTTTTTTAAACCAAGTTTACCCAAATACCCTCATCTTCTTCCTCTCTTATTCCACCTCCTCTCCACCCTTTTCTCCTACTCCTCTACAACCTCTTCCTTGTCCTTCATCACCACCTTATCCTCCTCTCTGCCTTCATCATATCCTCCACTTTTTCAACTTTAATCCACAAGAAAATTTAAACCCAAACTCAAAACATCCTTCTCCTCATCCTTCTCTCAGCCTCCATCCTTCTGCATTTCATCTCCCCCACCTATTCAACTTTAATCCACTCCGAAATCCAAACTCAAATATTATCCTCCACCTACTCCTCTTGGTCTCCTTTCTTTCCGTCTTCGAACTCTTTCAAATCCAAGATAATGATTATATATATTTTTTTATGTAAAAAATGTAGAAAAGAGGGTGATGAGGACATCAGTTTGAGATGATTTGGGCATTTCTATAAGCGCGACATCGTCTAGAATGGCTGTTCCATTAACTTAGTGTTTTAGGTCAGTACTCATTTATTTTTTGGCAATTATAGCCATATGTAGTAGTTTTACGATTTGCACCATTTATTTTATGCATTAGAATATTTTAGAGATTTGTATTGAGATTTGTTTTGAGTCTATATAAAGGCCTTGAGAATAATACGAAAAACATGCTATTATTGATTTTAAAAAAATTTGATCCAGTTTTTGCTCTTCATTCCTCTTTTTGTGTGAGACAATTGAGAGAGGATTAGGGTTTGTGAGAAGCTATAATTTACACCCTAAATCCCCAATAAATCAAAACCCTAATCTCCTCATCCCCACACCCGCCCTCTCTCGGCTTCTTCTTCCTCTCTCTTAATTCCCTATCGAAACCCTAGTCCCTCTCCCATCGCCAGTAACCCCGTCGACTCCCTCGGCATCGTCGAAACCCCCCCTCCCCCACCAACGCCACACCACCACAGCAGCCCCTCACTCCGCTGTCTCCCTCTCCTCGACGCCCACACAATCATCCCCGACCCTCTTCGACTCTAGCATCTTCGTCCCCCTATCACCTTTTTGATCCATCGACGGCCCCGTTAATAGCTCCGCCATTACCCGCCGACGCCAGCCCCTCAACTTCAAAACCCTCCCCAAATTCCATCAATTTCGAAACCCTAACTCCGAATCAACTAGCACCCCTCGACGCAGCCTGCCCTTTTCCTTTGGCAGCCACCCAACTGCCTTGTCGCTGCCACTTTCGAGCACCACAACCATGACTGTCTCTTCCCCCGAGACTCACCCCACCACCCTCTAGTGGCCGGCAGCTCCAACTCGAGACCCCGACGTTTCTTCGAACCCGGTAAGTTCTTTCCATTCTCCATTATTGGTGATATCACTTATCGTTTCTATAATATTATTTGATTTATCTGTCGTCCACAAATATTGAGAGTGTGTGTTTTTACTTGCCAATTAGAGCACAAATCTTTATTGAATATGTGACTGGCTAAGAACGCGTAAGTATAATTGTTGATTGTTAAGCTTGACTCTTGAATTGGGTCTGTGAACGTATTCAATTGCTTAAAAATTCATCAAATAGGTTAGTAGTTTTAATTTCTAACTTAATCTGCATTACGTGTTGATGAACTTTATCTTTTAAAATTCTGGAAAATTCTCGGTTTAGGGTTAAGTTTACATCATTTTGGTATCAGAGCGAAGGGTTTTTAAAACCTTAGTTCTTGCATCATTTAGTTATAATTTTTGTATTCATTTAGTATTATTTTAGTTTATTCGGATTTTTTAAAAAAAACTTAGGTGCATTTAGGACACATTTTCTCAAATTTTAGCAAACACATGTCCCCACGCCCCTAGTTGTCCGCCGTTGGTGAATGCGTCTTTGCAGCACCATCACGAATCTCAAAGAGCTTTTCTTGTCCCTCCTAAACCACCCAATCAGGAACCCTAGAATTCAGGAAGCCCCATCCTCGCACTGAAATGGACAACTCTGATATTTCCACTATCCTCGCTGTCATTCAAGCAACTCATGCCAATATCAGTCAAAGTCTTGAGAAAGTGGAATTGAATCAAAATATTATTCCTGATCTTCATCGTCAGATCTCCCAAGGGAATGATCGTGATGATGGACGTCAAGATCGTGACCCTGACGAACATTACAAGAAAAACGTTGAGGCTAACATTCCCCACTTTGAAGGCCGTATGGAACCCCAATCTTATCTCGATTGGATCCATGCCATGGACCACTACTTCGTGTGGTTTGACATAAGCGAAGCCCTGAAGGTTAAATTTGCCACTATGAAATTGACTGGTAAAGCTCAACAATAATTGACCAATCTTGAACATGCCCGTAGAGGCCAAGGCCTAGCACCCATTATCACTTGGGAGGTCATGAAAGAGAAGCTCACTGAGAGATATGTGCTCCTATCTTTCCACACACGAATGCTTGATTCGTAGATAAAACTCTATCAGGGGAACAAATCCACCCAAGAGTTTGTGGATAAGTTCGACGACTTTCTCATTCAGTACAATACCTTAGGTAAAGAGAGTGAAGAACAAAATCTCTCTAGGTTCATGGCTGGACTACTAGCCGATCTTAGGAACGAGCTAATTCATAGAAATGTGGATTCATTGGCAGCAGCTTATGCCCTTGTCCTCGATATGAATTTCCTTAAAGCAAATCCCATTACAAGTCCAGCGATTCGAGAGATCATTCATTTAGAATGACCACTGATCCCTCCAAGCCTGAGTCCTCCTCAAATCAGTACCCTAACAAATATTACCCCAGCAAGACTAATTTAAATTACTATCCACCTAGAAATGATAATAAGGGTAAGAACACCGAAAGATACTACTCTAAGATTGATCATCTCACTAAGTGCTATAAATGTAAGAGATATGGTGTTGTTGGAATCTAGTTACCTGAATAAATAGATAAAACTAGACACAAATTATAAAACCTCGCAAGTGCACGAATCGAATCGTAGTAATAGCAAGGGTCGATCCCACAGAGATTGTAGACTTCAACTTACTAATCAATAAAACTAATAATAAAAATGAATAAGAGTTTTTATAATATTCTAAAAGAACTAAAAGATTAAAACTAAGATGAGAGGTGTTGAATCACAAATATCTCTTGAATAGTTGGGCTGTTGATCTCCACCAATAGTTAATAATGCTAAGTTGCCTTCTGAATTTACTTCTAATTACTCATGTTTGTTCACTTCAAGGGCATGGTATCTACTCCTTAAAGTATTGTTTTCCTAAGCTAAGAATTAGGCATGGTATCTACTCTAATTCGTTTCTTTCCGTAAGTATCTAGCATGGTATCTACTAAATTATACTTAGAGAAAACATAAGAACAGTGGAAACGAACACACACTTAAAGTTCTAGAAATTGGTATCAGATCTAGATCCTCTAAGTTGATTGAACCAAGAACCCCTAAAGATTCCTTTGTTACAAATTATGAGCACGAGATTCGGTCGTCTCAATATGCTCATATAACAGATTCAGATAAATGACATCCAAACTTGAGCTTCCCAAGTTCTGTACGTCAGTCGACTGGCTCTCACCTCAGTCGACTGCTCTCAGTCTTGAGAACTAGTTTGACTATCATAAACCTATACCAATTCAATTAGATTCAATCAATAAGTAACATAGAAGAGTTCAGAAGAAAATAGCATTACATAACTACGGTTTCGATCTACCCAACTATGAAATTAGTTCCACATAATAATAACTTTATTGCTTAACAAGTTTG
This sequence comes from Hemerocallis citrina, assembly GCA_017893485.1. NCBI lineage: Eukaryota > Viridiplantae > Streptophyta > Magnoliopsida > Asparagales > Asphodelaceae > Hemerocallis > Hemerocallis citrina. The sequence continues at coordinate 27,825,363 of CM030366.1, forward strand.
AATACATGATCAACATAAAAGAATAAAGAGAGAAGAAGAAATAAACTAATGGATTCCGGCAATATGGTCGACTGGCTGTCACACAGTCGACTGCCCTCTGGTTGCTGGATCTTCTCTCTCCTTCTTCGATGTTGATGAAGTGATGCTCTCGATGTTTGTTCAGGAACTTGGTGATTGAGCTGCTTCCCAGAGATATATCTGATGATCCCCTCTCTAAGTCGATCTCTTCTTTATTTATAGAGTACGGCTGAGAATTAGGGTTTCCACTTTTTCAGGAAGATCCTTCTTTATTTGATTTGATGATTAATATCTTTCTCTTTTCTCCTTTCCTTCCTTATCTGTTCACCACGTCCTCTTGGAAATACCCTGTCTTTAGATTTGATTCGCTGCATAAAATCTTGATTCAAATAGATTTGAAATTAGATTCAGGTGTATCTTTAAAGATTTGATTTGTTTACTCCGCCGCAGACCAGTCGACTTATCTCTGACCAGTCGACTGAGTCGAGACTTCTGTAGATTTCCTCTTTGATCAGGCCAGTCGACTGCTCTTGGGAATAAGTCGACTGTGTCGAGAGTTGTGGAAAATCAGCTTCTCTTGTCCAGTCGCCTGTGTTGGGGAACCAGTCGACTTATCCTCTGCAGTTCTTTGTGTATTATCCTTGAAGTCCTGAAACTGCTTCGTTTTGCTGTTATAAGTTGTTTCCTATGGAAAAGAGAAAATAAGAGTTAAATACCATATATAGAGCTTTTAAATGTCTAATTATATTAAGATTATTGCTCTAAAAAGTGAATAATAATGTGTTCATCAAATACCCCCACACTTAGCTTTTGCTTGTCCTCAAGCAAAAAGTGAATTTATGAACAAGGGAGTAATAATCAGAATAAACTCAACCATCAAGATTTCTTATTATGTGGACATCAAAATGAAAAATATAAAACTACAAACAATTTCAGATAAAGTAAAATTGAACATACCCACTTTCTCTAGTGCAATTGTTCAGTCATAATCCCCAAACTTAATCATATTTGTCATGCGATTAATGTAGTTATAGTATCCAACTACTCAGTCTGTGATTATCCCTTTTCTCTACTACAAATCCAGTAGCAAACTAGAGGTGTTTTTTTTTTTTTTTTTTTTTTTTTTTTTTTATAGTCTCTTCTTTAAAGTTGTAACTTGTCTTTTGACGCGAATGCGAAACATTTGTGATGTATCCACCCGGTTACTCAACAAGTCACAAACATTAAAGTGCTTTGCATACTCATATTTCAAGTTGCCGTTTGACGTAAAGGTAAACATTGGTGATGAATACCCGTAGTTACTAAGCGCTCAAAACATTGGAGTAGACTGACTTTATTCAAATATATACATATATTGTATCACTCTATTTACTTAAACTCGATTTAGGACTAGATCTAAAGGGAATAATTATCAGAAAAAGCATCACATTTGTTTATTATGTATAATCGCATGACTCGCACAATTTTGTAGGGAATTATGAAACTCAACAATCCTAAAGTAAATAAGTATCCTTACTCTTACTTTATAAGAAAATGTTTATCCTAAAAAAATTCAAAAGATTCCAAATATAACTAACTAATACCCCCACACTTAGATGGAACATTGTCCTCAATGTTCGCACAAAACATAAGATATAGGCATGTGTTACCATCTAGTAAGGAGAGACGGAAAAATAAAAATGAATAACGAAAGAAAGTAAAGGAAAGTGTAAATACTCCCCTAAAAAGTTGGGTTGCCTCCCAATAAGCGCTGTGTTTCATGTCTTCAGCTAGACATGATGAGTTCACGCAATGCATTGAATGGTTTGAAGATTCACATATTCCTCTTGCGGTTCTAGACTCATCTCTATGTATGGCTTCGCCCTGTGTCCGTTCACCTTGAATGTTTGCTTTCGTTCTTCGCTGTGAACTTCCAATGCACCATGTGGAAAGACTTTTGTGACAATATATGGTCCATACCATCTTGACTTGAGCTTGCCTGGAAAGAGTCTTAATCTTGAGTTGTAGATCAATACCCTTTGTCCTTCATAAAACTCCTTCCTTGCTAATTGTTTATCATGGTATAACTTAGTCCTTTCCTTGTATAGATTTTCATATGCATCGTGCCTCAATTCTTCAAGCTCATTTAGTTGCAATCTCCTTTTGTCACCTGCCTATTTCATATCAAAGTTGAACTTTTTGATAGCCCAATACGCTCTGTGCTCCAACTCAACTGGCAAATGACAGGCTTTTCCAAACACCAAACGGTATGGTGACATGCCAATGGGTGTCTTGAAAGCGGTCCTGTAGGCCCATAAGGCATCGTTCAAGCGTAGCGACCAATCCTTCCTCCTTGTGTTGACTGTCTTTTCCAAGATACTCTTGATCTCTCTGTTGCTAATCTCCACCTGCCCACTGGTTTGAGGATGATATGGAGTTCCCACTCTATGTGTAATCCCATATTTCTTCATCAAAGAAGCAAATGGGTAGTTATTGAAGTGGCTCCCTCCATCACTTATTATTGCTCGTGGTGTACCAAACCTAGTGAAAATGTTCTCCTGCAAAAACTTGACAACAACTTTGTGATCATTAGTTCGTGAGGGGACAGCTTCGACCCATTTAGACACATAATCCACAACAACAAGTATATATAAATAACCAAATGAGTTAGGAAATGGACCCATGAAGTCGATTCCCCAAACATCGAAAAGCTCGATTACTTGTATGTTGTGTAGTGGCATTTGATTTCTAGAAGAGATGTTGCCTGTCCTCTGGCATTTGTCGCAAGTCCTGCAAAAAGAAAAAGCATCTTTGAATACTTTAGGCCAATAAAAACTAGATTGCAATACCTTAAGTGCTGTTCTCTTTGGCCCAAAATGTCCTCCACATGCATATTGGTGGCAATGTTGTAGAATACTCCTTTGTTCCTCGTCTGCCACACATCTTCTTATAATTTGATCAGAGCAAAATTTGAATAAATAAGGATCATCCCAATAATAGTGTTTGCTCAGATCCACCAATCTTTTCCTTTCCTGATGTGTCATACCTGGAGGAAAAACATGAGCAGTTAGAAAATTGACAATATCAGCAAACCAGGGGAACTGTTCAGAGAGTCCAGTCGACTGGTGGAAGGACCAGTCGACTGCCCCGAGAGTTTGAACATTTATTTCAAATAGATGTTCATCTGGGAAATTTTCATTCAGCGGGGGCATAATTCTCTCTTCCTCCTGAAGTAGTCTGGACATGTGATCTGCCACAACATTGTCGCTTCCTTTCTTGTCTCTAATCTCAAGATCAAATTCTTGAAGCAACAGCACCCATCTGATTAACCTAGGCTTAGCATCCTTTTTAGCAAACAAATATCTCAAGGCAGCATGGTCAGTAAAAACAATAACTTTAGAACCAATTAAGTATGATCTAAACTTCTTTATAGCAAAAATAACAGCTAACATTTCTTTTTCAGTGGTGGAATAATTTAGCTGTGCATCGTTTAAAGTTCGAGAAGCATAGTAAATAACATGGGATTTCTTATTGATTCTTTGACCTAAAACAGCCCCTAAGGCATAATCACTTGCATCACACATGAGCTCAAAAGGATGGCTCCACTCTGGTGCCATGACAATAGGTGCAGAAATGAGAAGATTTTTCAATGTATTAAAAGCATTTGTACATTCTTCTGTCCATACAAACTCAACATCTTTAGCTAACAAGTCACAAAGGGGTTTGGAGATTTTTGAGAAATCTTTTATGAATCTTCTATAGAACCCTGCATATCCTAGAAAACTCCTAACACCCTTAACTGTAGTGGGAGGGGGTAGTTTCGATATTATATCAATTTTTGCCTTGTCTACCTCTATGCCTCTTTTTGACACAACATGTCCCAACACAATACCTTGTTGTACCATGAAATGGCACTTTTCCCAATTCAGCACTAAATTGCATTCTTCACATCTTTTAAGAACAAGCTGCAAATGGTTAAGGCATTCATCAAAACAAGATCCAAAAACACTAAAGTCATCCATAAATACCTCAATAAACCTTTCCACCTTATCTGAAAATATGCTCATCATGCATCTCTGAAATGTAGCTGGAGCATTGCACAATCCAAAAGGCATCCTCCTGTAAGCAAAAGTACCAAAAGGGCATGTAAAAGTGGTCTTTTCTTGATCTTCTGGAGCAATAGCAATTTGATTATAGCCACTATAACCATCTAGAAAACAATAATGACTATACCCTGCTAATCTTTCTAACATTTGATCAATAAAAGGGAGAGGGAAGTGATCTTTCCTGGTTTCATTATTCAACTTCCTATAGTCAATGCATACCCTCCATCCTGTGGTTACTCTTGTTGGGATAAGTTCATTCTCTTCATTTGTTATCACTGTAACTCCACTTTTCTTAGGTACTACATGTATAGGACTTACCCATTTGCTGTCTGAGATAGGATAGATGATGCCAACATCTAGTAGCTTCAAAATTTCTGCTCTTACCACTTCCTTCATGTTGGGGTTGAGCCTTCGTTGTGCCTCTCTGCTAGGTTTTGCATCGTTCTCAAGGAGTATTCTATGCATGCATTTGGATGGACTTATTCCCTTGATGTCTGCAATGGTCCATCCTATTGCATTTTTGTGTTCTCGCAATACCTTCAGCAGCTTTTCTTCTTCATGTGCATTTAAGTTTGCAGCAATTATCACCGGCAGTGTCTGGTTCTCGCCCAAAAATGCATGTTTCAAATGATCGGGCAGCTGCTTGAGTTCTATGTCTGGACGCTTCTGTACAGTCGACTGGTCCATGTCAGCAGTCGACTTGTTCTGGGTGTCTGGGTTTGGTCGACTGGTTAGAACACCAGTCGACTTACTCTGTTCATCAGTCGCCTGATCTATAGAAGAACAATTTTTATCAGACACCAATTTTTCAAATAAAGGTGCAGGCTTACCTGAATATGACTGTGGAGTTTCAAGGTGATGTACTGTCTCTGCAATCTCCCAGTCATCGTATTCCTGTTCAACATGAGATAAAGTTAGAGATTGAGTGATTGTGGCTTGTAGTGGTTCAACGCTATGTACCTGAAATGTTTGATCAACAATCTCCTGCACCACATCAATATTATAGCATTCATGATCATCTTGTGGTAATTTCAGTGTATCAAACATTTTAAATTCCACTTTTTCTCCGTTTATCTTCATACTTATAATGCCCCTTTTAACACAAATTTTTATATCAGCTGTACTCATAAAGGGCCTACCTAATATGATCGGTAGAGATGATGACATAGAAGATTCCTCCATATCTAACACAACAAAATCAGCAGGCAAAATAAAATCATTTACCTGAACTAGGACATCTTCTAAAATACCTCTAGGTCTTTTTATGCTGCGATCAGCCAATTGCAAAGTGATGGATGTTGGCTTGAGTTCCCCCAATCCAAGCTTTTCGTAAACAGAATAAGGAAGAAGGTTGATGCTTGCCCCCAAGTCTAGCAGTGCTTTTTCAAAGAAGTGCTCACCAACTTTGCAAGGAATGGTGAAACTACCTGGATCTTTCAGTTTAGGTGGTAGTTTTCTTAATAATACGACGCTCACTTCTTCTGTCAAGGCCACATCCTCCTTAACCTGAAATGTTCTTTTGTGAGTACAACAATCTTTCAAAAATTTGGCATACGAAGGAATTTGTTTAATAGCATCAAGTAGGGGAATATTAATTTCTACCTTTTTGAGAGTTTCAAAGACGTCAAATAAATGTTGTTCTTTCTTTTTATTGACTAACCTTTGAGGGAATGGTGTGGAACTGTCCCTACTTTTTCACTTACCTTACTTGAACCCAAAGCTTTTGATGGTTGTGTATCTGGTTTGTCTGTGCAGTCGACTGGTTTGTAAAAACAGTCGACTGGCTTGTCTGTGTGTGTTCCAACCTTGTTATCAATTACCTTACCATTTCTTAATGTAGTCACTGCTTGGAGTTGTTCTTGACCTCCTGGGTTTGGTATGGTTTGTGAAGGGAGTTCACCTGCTTTTCTTTCGCTTAGCTCTTTTGCAATCTGACCAATTTGGGTTTCCAACTTCTGAATTGCTTGCCCTTGTTGGTTGCTTATTTGATGTTGTTGTTGGAGCAGTTGAAGAACAGTGGATTCAAAATCCAACTTCTTCTGTTCTGGGGCTGGTCGATCAAACCCACTTCCCATCTGAGGGTTTCTTGTATGTCCTTGTGTGAATTGATTCCCTTGATTATTTTGATTATTGCTCCATGAGAAGTTTGGATGATTCCTCCATCCTGGGTTATATGTGTTCGAGTATGGATTGTTCTTTGGTGGAAATACTCCTCGACCCACATAATTCGCATGCTCCTGATCTGTGAAAGTAGACATGGGACATGTATCAGTTGTGTGATCTAAATGAGAACAAATTGCACACATTTCATTTGTTTGATTTTTAACTCCACCCATCGTCGACATTGCATTAACAAGCATATCAATTTTCTTATTCATGTTTGCCATTTCTAATTGAATGTTATTATTATTAGAGATCTCGTAAACTCCCTGTTTTTTCGTAGGTCCCCTTCTTGTTGAGAATTGTTGGGAGTTCTCGCTAAGTTCTTCAAAAAGTTCAATGGCTTCTTCTCCACTTTTCCTCATCAAAATTCCGTTGCAAGCTGCATCAACAATTGCTTTGTTAGTGTCATTTAAACCTTCATAAAAAGCTTGTACCTGATCATCCTTAGGCAGATTGTGAGTAGGACACTTGAGAAGCTTGCTCTTGAAGTCCTTCCATGCTTCGAAGAATAGATCTCCATCTTTTTGCTGGAAGAGTTGAATCTCCCTTTTTAGCTGTTTGGTTTTCTGGGCTGGAAAGAACTCTTTCAAAAATTTCGTTGCCAATTGCTCCCATGAATTAATTGATCCTGGTTCCAAAGAATTATACCACAACTTAGCATTAAGTTTTAAAGAAAAAGGAAACAAGATTAACCTGATTTGTTCAGCGGTAAGCCCTTGGACGCTTTGTGTCCTGCAAAGATCGAAAAAGTCTTGCAGATGAAGATGAGGCTCTTCATCTGGTTTGCCACTAAAGTGGGGAACCATACTAAGTAAATGAGGAGATAGGTGCATGTTCCCTGTAGCATTAGGTTGAAAAGCAATGCAGGAAGGTTGCTCAATATTCTTAGGAGTGAATTTGTCCTGCATTGGTACTCGATTTTGTATTTCCTCAGCCATTCTTCCCTGTGAAATCTGTCTCTGTGCAGTCGACTGGGTCCGTACAGCAGTCGACTGGTTGGCTGCAACTAGCTTACCTAGTCTGTGCAAAGTTCGTTCTGTTTCTGCGTCAATAGGTAGTAGCTCTGGTCGAAGTGATCGTCTACCGTGCATTCACCGAAGTCCTGTAACTTAAAAGAAAAATTATTAATAAAAGAAAAGAAAAACTAATAAAAAATTCTACTGACTTGTAAGTTAAAATACTAAACAATCCCCGGCAACGGCGCCAAAAACTTGTTGTTGGAATCTAGTTACCTGAATAAATAGATAAAACTAGACACAAATTATAAAACCTCGCAAGTGCACGAATCGAATCGTAGTAATAGCAAGGGTCGATCCCACAGAGATTGTAGACTTCAACTTACTAATCAATAAAACTAATAATAAAAATGAATAAGAGTTTTTATAATATTCTAAAAGAACTAAAAGATTAAAACTAAGATGAGAGGTGTTGAATCACAAATATCTCTTGAATAGTTGGGCTGTTGATCTCCACCAATAGTTAATAATGCTAAGTTGCCTTCTGAATTTACTTCTAATTACTCATGTTTGTTCACTTCAAGGGCATGGTATCTACTCCTTAAAGTATTGTTTTCCCTAAGCTAAGAATTAGGCATGGTATCTACTCTAATTCGTTTCTTTCCATAAGTATCTAGCATGGTATCTACTAAATTATACTTAGAGAAAACATAAGAACAGTGGAAACGAACACACACTTAAAGTTCTAGAAATTGGTATCAGATCTAGATCCTCTAAGTTGATTGAACCAAGAACCCCTAAAGATTCCTTTGTTACAAATTATGAGCACGAGATTCGGTCGTCTCAATATGCTCATATAACAGATTCAGATAAATGACATCCAAACTTGAGCTTCCCAAGTTCTGTACGTCAGTCGACTGGCTCTCACCTCAGTCGACTGCTCTCAGTCTTGAGAACTAGTTTGACTATCATAAACCTATACCAATTCAATTAGATTCAATCAATAAGTAACATAGAAGAGTTCAGAAGAAAATAGCATTACATAACTACGGTTTCGATCTACCCAACTATGAAATTAGTTCCACATAATAATAACTTTATTGCTTAACAAGTTTGAATACATGATCAACATAAAAGAATAAAGAGAGAAGAAGAAATAAACTAATGGATTCCGGCAATATGGTCGACTGGCTGTCACACAGTCGACTGCCCTCTGGTTGCTGGATCTTCTCTCTCCTTCTTCGATGTTGATGGAGTGATGCTCTCGATGTTTGTTCAGGAACTTGGTGATTGAGCCGCTTCCCAGAGATATATCTGATGATCCCCTCTCTAAGTCGATCTCTTCTTTATTTATAGAGTACGGCTGAGAATTAGGGTTTCCACTTTTTCAGGAAGATCCTTCTTTATTTGATTTGATGATTAATATCTTTCTCTTTTCTCCTTTCCTTCCTTATCTGTTCACCACGTCCTCTTGGAAATACCCTGTCTTTAGATTTGATTCGCTGCATAAAATCTTGATTCAAATAGATTTGAAATTAGATTCAGGTGTATCTTTAAAGATTTGATTTGTTTACTCCGCCGCAGACCAGTCGACTTATCTCTGACCAGTCGACTGAGTCGAGACTTCTGTAGATTTCCTCTTTGATCAGGCCAGTCGACTGCTCTTGGGAATAAGTCGACTGTGTCGAGAGTTGTGGAAAATCAGCTTCTCTTGTCCAGTCGCCTGTGTTGGGGAACCAGTCGACTTATCCTCTGCAGTTCTTTGTGTATTATCCTTGAAGTCCGGAAACTGCTTCGTTTTGCTGTTATAAGCTGTTTCCTACGGAAAAGAGAAATAAGAGTTAAATACCATATATAGAGCTTTTAAATGTCTAATTATATTAAGATTATTGCTCTAAAAAGTGAATAATAATGTGTTCATCATATGGTCATGTAGCCGGCAACCGTCCCAGTCCAAGTAGGATCAATATAGTAGAGGGTACCACTGTCATTGCTGATGATTCGCTGTCATCGCTGATGATTCTGACAATGAGTTTTCCTATGAACCTAATGAAAGCGATGACTTCGACAAAGAAGTGGATGACCAGTATCTCCACTGTATTCGGTCGATCCAATCACCTCACTTAAATGTAGTCAGATGTGCTTTGTCCCAACCAAAAAAAGAAGATTATTGGAAGTGCACTACTATATTTCACACCTTTATGACAATAGGTGGCAAAAACTACTAGGTGATTATTGACAATGGAAGTTGCATCAACACTGTCTCTTCAGTGGTCTTAGCCAAAACTGGACTTACAGCTGAACCCCATCCACATCCATACAAGTATCTTGGATTGATGCAATAGCCCCCAAGTCACACAACGATGTTTGTTCCCTGAAGAATTCAAAGCCTACAAGGAGCAAATTTAGTGTGATTTACTCAAAATGCATGTGGGTCAAGTAATTTTAGGGAGACCTTGGTTATATGACCACGTTGTGACATTTTATGGTTGATCCAACCAGTGTATGTTTCAACCTGACGGATTAAAGATAGAGCTCATACCCGTAAAACCACAAACTAATCTGTCTGTGAAAACTTCAACTCACTCGAGAAAGGGAAAGGAAGTAACGTATATGTGTGCAAAGGAACTCACGGAAGAAATTGTCAAAGGGGCTACAATTCTTCTACTCACAGTGTGAGAAGTCCCTAAAAATCCTAAGTCACTCATCCCATCTCAAAATACTCATGTCCTACAGAAATTTGCAGATGTGTTTCCTGCTGACCTCCCCAACCAGCTGCCCCACTGCGTGACATCCAACACGCTATTGATCTGATTTCGAGAGCGAGTCTTCCTAACTTGCCACACTATCAATTGAATCCGACAAAACATGCTGAGTTGAAAAGGCAAGTTGATGAGTTATTGGCAAAGGGCTTCATCAGAGAAAGCTTAAGTCCTTGCATTGTTCCCGCTCTGTTGATGCCAAAGAAAGATAGAATCTGGCGTATGTGTGTAGAAAGCCGTGCTATAAACAAGATCACGGTAAAGTACTATTTCCCCATTCCCCATTTGGATAACATGTAGGACATGATGTTTGTGCCACAATTTTTTAAAAGATTGATCTTAAAAGTGGCTACCACCAAATACGTGTTCGTCCTGGTGATGAATGGAAGACCATCTTCAAGACGAATGATGGCCTGTACGAATGGATGATCATGTCGTTTGGAACGACGAATGCCCTGAGCACGTTTATGAGAATCATGACGCAAGTACTCCGTCCCTTTATGGGCATGTTCCTTGTGGTGTATTTTGATGATATTCTCATTTATAGCCGATCCGTTGGGCAACATATTGATCATTTGAGACAGGTCTGCGGTGTTTTGAGGAAGGAACCGCTTTATGCTAATCCTACCAAATGTACCTTTATCTCCAATCAGACTATCTTTCTGGGGTTTATTGTTTTTGCTAGAGAAGTATCCACTGACACAGAAAATATACGAGCCATTACTGAGTGGCCTGAGCCCCATAACATTCGTGATGTGCGAAGTTTTCATGGTCTTGCCACCTTCTATCATCAGTTTGTGCAAGAATTTAGCACAATCATGGCTCCAATAACCGACTGTTTGAAGAAACGTGAGTTTGTCTGGTCGAACGAAGCCACGAAGGCATACGAAGATATCAAGAAAAGAATGACTCAGACACCTGTCAAGAGGCTGCCTGATTTCACTGAAGTCTCAAAGTAATGTGCGATACTTCTGGTATTGGTATAGGTGGAGTTCTCAGTCAAGAGAGTCATTCTGTTGCCTATTTTAGCGAAAAATTGAATGAAGCAAAACAAAAAACTTCACTTATGACAAGGAATTCTATGCGGTAGTTCTGTCAGTCTGCTATTAGCGACATTACCTCCTACCACAAGAATTCCTCAGTTTCTCAGACTATGAGGCCTTAAGATTCTTTAATTCCCAACAAAAGTTGAACCCAATACATGCTCGATGGGTAGATTTCCTGCAAGAATATTCGTATACCATTTGACATATAAAAGAGATTGAAAATAAGGTCGTGGATGCGCTAAGTCATTGTCACATGATCTTATCTACACTGCGCACCGAAATTATTGGCTATGAGAGATTAGAGATGAGTATGTCTTATGCCTAGATTTTCACGAGATCTACACCTCTTTGAAGGATGGCATCACTTGAGTGATAGATGATTATTTCTTGAAAGATGATTATCTCTTCTGTTGCTCCAAACTGTGCATTCCTAGTATATCACTATGAGAGTTTCTTGTTTGGGACTGCACGCTGGTGGCTTTGCTGGACACTTTGGGCATAATAAAATCATTGATGCTGTGAAACATAGGTTTTACTGGCTTAAACTAAAGAGAGGCATTGCGAGACTTGTTAACATGTGTCATACTTGTCAACTAGCCAAACAACAAAATCAGAACACAGGCCTGTATACTCCATTACCTGTTCCCAGTCGCCCTTGGAAAGATGTCAGTATGAATTTCGTGTTAGGCCACAAGAAACATGATTCCATTCTTATCGTCGTGGACCTTTTCTCTAAAATGGCCCACTTTCTCCCATGTTTGAATATTTTCGATGCATCTCGTGTAGCTCAGATCTTCTTCGATAATATTGTGAAGCTACATAAGTTGCCAAAATCCATTGTATCTGATAGGGATGTGAAATTCATGAGTTACTTTTGGAAGAACCTATAGCACAAGATGGGCACGAAATTGAAGTTCTCTTCAGCCTTCCACCCACAGACTGATGGACAAACTGAGGTTGTCAATCTTGGAAATCTCTTGCATACTCTTGTGGGAGAGAACTTGGGAACTTGGGACTTGAAATTGTCTGTTGCTGAATTTGCCCATAACACATCTAAGAATAGAACTACCGGCACGAGTCCACATGAAGTTGTGCATGGTTATCACCTTAAGCAACCCATAGATTTTGTCCCTATGTTAGAACATCATTGAGTCTCAGAGTTTGCATTTACATTTGCATCCTGTATTCACGACTTGCATAGAGAAATTTTCAAAAAAATTAATGAGAATAATTTTAACTATAAGTTAAGAGCAGATACTAGAAGGAAATTTTAAACTTTTAATGTTGGTGACGAAGTGAGGGTTCGGATTCGTCCAGAATGGTTTTCAGCTGGATCTGTTAAGAAATTGAATGCACGTGCAGCAGGCCCATTTGAAATTCTGCATAAAATCAATGATAATGCCTATGACGTTGACCTTCTTGAAGGTTATGATATAAGTAAGACTTTCAATATTGAGGATCTAGTATCCTATGAATGCCCAAAATTTAACCCTAGATATTCTGTTATAGATGAGCCTACCCTGCAGCCTATTGGTAAGACTTCCACATTTTTCCCTTTCCCTGATAATAGTTACCCACCGACAGAAAAATTGGATAATATTTTAGATGATAAGATAATCTCTACTAGAGATGGTGGTATTCATAGGTATTTGGTAAGATGGAAAAATAAGCTGAAGTCAGATGATACTTGGATTGATCGTGAAGAGCTCCAGTGCTTGGATCCAGACTTTTTGGAGCACTATGACAGGAGGACTGATTTTGATTCGACTGGGTCGAGCCGTTTCCCACCCGGAGGGAAGGATGAGGACATCGGTTCGAGTCGATTCGGGAATTTTTATAAGCTCAGACATCGTCTAGGATGGTTGTTCCATTAGCTTAGTATTTTATGTCTTTACTCATATTTGTTTTTGACAATTATATCCATATGTAGTAGTTTTACGATTTGCACATTTATTTTATCCATTAGAATATTTTAGAGATTTATAGTGAGATTTGTTTTGAGCCTATGCTTTGCCTTGAGAATAATGAGAAGACATGCTAATATCGATTAAAAAATAAATTATTGGGATTTAGTTTTTGCTCTTCATCCCTATTTTTGTTTGAGACAATTGAGAGAAGGTTAGAGTTTAAGAGAAGCTCTAACTTACACACTAAATACCTAATTAATCAAAACCCTAATCTCCTCATCCCCACACCCGCCCACTCTTTCCTTCTTCTTCGTCCTCCCTCCTTGTTCCCGATCGAAACCCTTAGCATCTCTCCCATCTCCAGCAACCTCGTCGACTCCCTCAGCAGCGTCGAACCCCCCTCCCCGCGCCGCACCACCACAGCAGCCCCCTCACTCCGCTGTCTCCCTCTCATCGATGCCCACACAATCATCCCTGACTTTCGTCGACTCCAGCACCTTCGTCCCCTATCACCTCCTCGATCCGTCGACGACCCCATCAATAGCTCTGCCATTACTCGCCGATGCCAGCCCTTCAACTTCGAAACCCTAATACCCCAAATTCCACTAACTTCGAAACCCTAACTCCAAATCGACCAACACCCCTCGCCGCAGCTTGCCCCCTTCCTTTGGCAGCCACCCAACTTCCTTGTCGCTGCCACTTTCCAACACCGCAACATTGACTGTCTCTTCCCCCGAGACTCACCCTACCACCCTCCACTAGCCGATAGCTCCAACTCGAGACCCCAATGTTTCTTCGAACCCGGTAACTTCTTTCAATTCTCTATTATTTGTGATATCGCTTATCGTCTCTATAATATTATTTGATTTATCTATCATCCGCAAATATTGAGAGTGTGTTTCTACTTGTCAATTAGAGTACAAAGTTTTATTGAATATTGATATGGCTAAAATAGGGTTACAACAGGACTGTTCAAATCGGGCATGAATCTTAAAGCTCTCAGGGGTAAAAACCGTAATTTCACCTACAAACGGGTCCGAATTGGGAACTGGGTCTTTTCTCAGAGTCCAATAACCCAAAAACGGATCTGCCCTATTGGGTATGGGTAGCAACCGTTACAAACAAATTCAGATAGATAGAGAGTAATTCAAATTCATGATTATCTCTAAGCGGCAATTTAAACCGCCCCTCTTATCACGTAACGAGTTTAAACTCTCCATCTTATCCAAAAACACCGGGACATAAGGATAAATCCTTATCCCTAAACTGTCTCTTGAGGCGACTATATATATCCCTCTCCCCCCACCGTAACAAGGTAATCAATCTTTTTTCACATAAAGCTCTTTCATAATCATTTTGATTACTGATAAGAGCGTCGGAGGATTCGTCGCCGGGATCCATCCCAGTGTATCAGACTTTTTGCAGGTTCACGGCAGTGGTAAGAAACCAATCAAATGCCGGTGAAAGCCAATAGGTTTGCCTTATTCATTTCTTAAAGAATCCATAAATTTGTCTATTTGCTCCCACACCAAAACCAGCAACAAAAGATTGGCGCCGTCTGTGGGAATGAAAAGCAATCCAACCCTATTTCATCAGTAAAAGTAGTTTCAAGCTATGCCTCCAAAGGAGGAGAGGGCGACGATCTCCAACCGCAGAGTTGTCTCAGGTACACAATGTCTTCCATGTGTCTATGCTGAGAGGTTATATTCCAGATCCGAGTCATCATTTGCCTGAAGTGCCGGAAGGTTTGCAGTTAGACCTGAATTACATCGAGTCTCCTGTTGAGATTGTTGATCGTCGAGAGAAAGTCTTGAGGAATAAGACGATACCGATGGTCAAAGTAGTCTGGAGAAACCACTTGGTTGAAGAGGCTACTTGGGAATCTGAGGAGAGGATGTTGAAGGACTATCCGGAGCTTTTTGCTTGATTGTATCTTGTATTCTTTTGTTCTTGTGTTGTGTTGTATTTTGTTTTTCTCGCTCTTGACTGTAGTTCCGGGGACGGAACTATTCTAAGGAGGGAGTGTTGTAATACTCTGATTTTTCATTTAATGAAAAATTATTTATTTTGCACATAGTGTGCACGTGCAATATTTTTGATTGAATTAAAGTCTTATAATTGTTTTATTGTGAGGTGTATGAATATTTAAATATATGTTTTCAAATTATTTTTATACAAAAGCCTTTCTTTAAATAAATAGAAAGCCATATTTTAAAGCCTCTTTCTTAAAAGCCCAAAATGTATTTTTATTTATTTTACTATTTTGGCCCATAAAACTAAAAGCCCATGGATTAATTTATTTTAAAATGTCTATTTTACTTTTGTACAAATTAAAATGCACAATTTTTGGGCCTAGTTGCATGCACGTGCACTACACGTACACGTGCAATGCACACTTTTTCCATGGCCGGATTGCTTTTGGAGGGAGATTCAAAAGTCTTAGTGGTGGTCATGGTGTGGTAGTTATGTGAATGTGGGTAGTTGTGGTAACTCCTACTCTAATCCTAGCCTTCCATCCTACAACCAACCAACTCATCCTAGCCCTTCATTCTACTTGATTTCTAGTATAAATACCCCCCCTCCCATGGCTATATTCATATGCAATTATATTTTCCCAAATCTATAGTCTAATTAGTAGTAGTTGTGAGATAAAAGATTGAGAGAATTGTGTGGGTTTGTGCTTGCGTTCTACCAAGTAGGAGAAGGGCCGGCTATTCAAGGAGGGAAGCTTTCGGTGGTGTTGTGGAGCTTGTGCGCGCATCGTCTAGGAGGAGGTGCATTCATTCGCAAAGAACTTAGTTGCTATTGTGTTTTCTCTCCATACAAGGTGGGTAAAATTCTCCATATTTCTAAAGTAGAATTGCTGGTTAAAATGAATGAATGATAGTGGATTGATTTTTCTTATTACTGATGCTAGTATCATATTGAGAATGATGCATGAAAAATATTAATAAGAGTACACTCTTAATTGGAGAATTGACCTATGAATTGATTGGAATGTGAATATGCAGTTATATGTGATTTGATTAGTAAGAATCTAAGTTGGTATGGATTAATTATAACCATGAATGTGTAATTGGCTAATAAAGAAATTTGTGGCATTACTTGTTGAGAATTGTCGAGAAGGAATCTTTCGGTTAAGTCGACTTAGGACCTTGTAAGTCGACTTATATGCTCCTTTAAGTCGACTGATACTGTTATAAGTCGATTTCTTGCTTAAATTATTTACTTAAGATCATGGATATTTTCCCCTGTACAGTCGACTTACTGTGGTATAAGTCGACTGGTACTGATGCATTTTTATAAACTCGAATGTTCTACTCTTTTGAAAATACATGAGACTTTCTAAAGGAAATCTGGGAATTGTTGCATGGAATAAAATATGATTTGAAGATAAACGGTGTAATCAGAACTATGATTTTGATATGTGTATTTTTGGGAAAGTATACCTTGCAAAAGAACAAGAAATGAAGAAGATTAATATAGTAAAGATTGAAGTGACATTATAGATGCATGAAAACATGGATTATGAATATTCGTTAATACTTATCATTTGAGAACAATGTGATAACCATGAAATGTGAATTATTCTTGTTGAAGAATAGCGTGCCAAAATGTGATGTGTGATTCCTTAATTGGAGATGTTTAAACTGTTCAGTCGACCGAATGCTTGTAGCAGTCGACTGTACTGAGTAGAAGATGTATAGTTGAAACACTCTGTACAGACGACTGATTTGAATGACAGTCGACTGTTAATTGAATGACATTTAAATGTGGAAACTGCGGAACAGCCGACTGGTCGTGTGCAGCAGTCGACTCTTCCGAGTGTTATTAATGAACTGTTTTTTGACTGGATAAGTCGACTGGTGGAGTTCCAAGTCGACTGTCCAGAGTGATTTTTGATATATCTGAAATCTTATGGTTTGCTTGTGGTAAAGATTGTGAATCTGGATATTGGTAAACTCTTTTTATTGCTGTATGAATATATATGAAATGAATCATAGTTTGAATTGAGAAATTTACATGAGATGAATCATAGATTTGAATTGAGAATTACATGAATATGAAAGCTAAGATCATGATTATGAAAAATGAACTCAAGAGCTGGAAGTGCTCAGATTATGTTAGAATTTGTGAATTGGAATTGAAATGAAAGAGTAGCTAAGTCTCCCCCGGCAGTTGAAAAAGAAATTGAAATGAATATTGAAAAGAAAGACCAAGGTTGGTCATGTTGAAATAAATGAATAAGTCTGGTTTAGTGGAGAGGCTAACTCTAGAGCTTTGATTTTGTTCATGATTCTAATAAAAACTAAGGATTAGCACATAGTGGAGATGTGATGAAAGTAGGAGAAAAACACGAGTGAGAGCCATCGGATTTGCGGCGGAGAGTATTTCACACGTTCTTCACGATGAGTCGTGACATGACGTGGATACGGCTCCAGGGTACCGTGGCGGCGAAAAGTATTTCACAGGTTCTTCACGATGCGTCGTGACATGACGTGGATACTGTTCCAGGATACCGTCCCTGTGGTGACTTGTGGGATGTTTGGTGACTGCATGAGGATCGTGTGCCATGAAGGAGGCTGAATTGTCCATAGGTTCTTCACGATGCGTCGTGACATGACGTGGGATTTCCCTCCAGTTTCTGTACACGTGCTTGCACTCATAGATCATCTAAGACACTACCGTAGTTACAGTAGTAGATTAAGTCATAACGGGGGATTGAACCCTACAAGATGAAGAACGATTAAGAGGCTTGCCCTCGGACCTATGTAGTATGGGATGCATAGACTCCGAACAAGTGTGCATTAGTGTCATATAACATAAATAATTGTATTAAGGATTAAGTGCACAATCACAACACGACATCAATAGGGTAGTCCCTTTAATTGTAATGTGACAAGTTTGTGTTTGCTAAATATGGAAAATTAAGTTATACTATTTCCGGCATAGAGAGGATGGCCGTGTATAATGATCATCGGTTGAATAAACTGACGTACCCACAGTCTTATATGCAGGTAAATGGCATGTTAAAGGTTAAAGAGGAGTGGATGCATAATGATTTTACCATGTTATTGTATATTTATTCAAATGTTGTATATTTTACTTCCGCTGTGCAAATGAAAGTGTAATATTGATGTAAACTCTGAGGTGAAAAGAAAAGTTTGAATTTCCTTGTAAAATTGTACTCGAAGAAAGTGAAAAGATCCTGTAGAACATCTCGAATTCAGTGATTTGGGATTCGGGGCGTTACAGAGTGGTATCAGAGCCACGCTTTCTACGCTTTTCACACTTGTACAAATTTATAAGGAACGACACCCTAGAAGTGGACATTAGAGTGTGTGTTTGAGCCTAGAGATTTAAATGTAAGTGACTTACATTTGTGTTGCTCTAAGACTCATGCTTCTTCCTCCTTATTTTATAAGATGGCTGATCACTTCGACCCTGCTGGAGGCGACGATTGGCTTGTGGCATCTCTTCAGAGGCAGGTTGAGACGCTGCGAGAGAAAGCCGGATTATTGGAGGCTCAGCTGGCGAAACGAAAAGACGACTATTCTGTCCTCAGTCATCGGGTTTGGGAACTTGAGAAGAGGAAGAACTTGGCAGATGTGCTGAAGGATGAAGTTGATGAACTGCGGGAAGAACTTCGAGCAGCGAAGAGGACCCGTAGGAGTTAGATTGTTGTAGCTTCTATTTTCTTCCATTCTGATGTCAAAAATGTTTTTAATTCGAATGTATATAGTTTGGAATTCAATGAAATGCAAGTTGGTTTAAATTCTTGTTCTATACTTCAAATTTGATGAATCTTTTGCATCAGAATATGTCGAGAAGAGGAGCTAGGAATGGGGAAGGTTTGGACCTGGAGACCGAACTTGCAAGGGTTTACCAGATGCTGAATGCAGTGGCTATGAACCAAGGAAGGGGGCCGGCAAATCCAGTGCCCGAGGCGATTAAGCTAGTGGAATCATTCAAGAGAATGAAACCACCAGTATTCGAGGGAAAGTCAGACCCAGATGCGGCTGACAACTGGATCCGTCAAGTGGAGACAATCTTTGAGGTGTTGGAGACCGCTGAGGGTAGCAAGGTCGAGTTGGCGACTTTGCAGCTGGAGAAGGATGCGGCGGTTTGGTGGCAATCCATGAAGAGGACCATGGGAGGTATAGTGCTTGGCTGGGAGGAATTTCTGGAAGAATTCCGTAGTCACTATTTCCCCTCCGACGTCCAGGAGAAGAAGGCGATGGAGTTTCTGTCACTTCAACAAGGCAGCATGTCGGTGAGGGAGTATGAGACTAAGTTTACTCAGCTCTCTAGGTATGCTCCAGAACTGGTGATAGATGAGGCGAAGAAGGCTCGCAAGTTCGAGCATGGTCTGAGGCCAAGCTTGAGATCGCGGATGATACCTCTTGGTATCAGGCGATTTGACAAGCTGGTCAAGAGGGCGGCAGCGACAGAAGCAGATATGGAGCAGTTCCATGTTGTTCAGAACCAGAGGAACAACTGGCAGACTGGCAAGAGGCCTGCACATTCTGGGAGTTTCAAGGGGCAACCATCTGCACAAAGGTTCAAACCGACAGGGGCGAACGCTGTTAGTTTAGCTGGAGGACCTGGAAACAATGTGGTGAGACCTCCTGCGGTGACTTGCTTTAACTGTGGTGAGACGGGACATTTCATGTCTCAATGCTCCAAGCCACGGAACAGTAATCGCAATGCACCAATGCAGCAGTCTGGGAAGAGGCCGTACCAGTCAGGGCGAGTGTTTGCCTTGACGGAGGCTGACGCTGAGGAAGCAGATCAGGTCATCTCTGGTACGAGGGCTGATGTTTAGTGTGGTTTTTTGTCATTTCTTCTTCCCTTTCATATTGTGAAACTGTTATGTAATGGTGTGAATTATGTAACAGGAGAACTTTATCTTAATGGAATAAAAGCTGTTGTATTGTTCGATACTGGACCCTCTCATACATTTGTGTCTCCAAAATTTGCTAAAGTGTTGGGAGTTGAACCGAAGATTTTTCCAGGCAAGATCTTAGCAGTAGCTATTCCATCAGGGGAAACTTTAACCACTGATCGGTATTACGCTGATTGCGAGATTGTGATTGGAGATCGAATCTTTGGCATTGATCTGATCGAGCTGACTATCTTGGGAGTCGATGTTATCATTGGCATTGATTGGATGCCGGTGTACAGTGCAAGCATCGAATTCAAGACCAAGACGGTGACAGTGAAGGCTCCAGATGGACCTGAAGTCACTTTCCAAGGGAAGCAGAAGTGTTCTAAGCTGGTGGCATCTATCCGCAAGGGAGAGACTCCTGTGGAAGTGCAAGGGATTCCTGTGGTTCGGGACTATCCGACTGTGTTCTTGGATGATTTTCCTGGGTTACCCCCGCATCGTGATGTAGAGTTCAGCATCACTGTTCAACCAGGGAGTGCACCCATTTCTAAGGCACCGTATAGGATGGCTCCAGTGGAACAGGATGAGGTGAAACGGCAGATTGAGGAACTGTTGGAGAAAGGCTTTATTCAACCTAGTGCGTCACCTTGGGGAGCACCAGTGCTTTTGGTAAAGAAGAAGGATGGATCGATGAGAATGTGTATCGATTACCAGGAGCTGAATAAGGTCACTGTTCAGAATAAGTATCCGATTCCTCGAATTGATGACTTGTTCGATCGTCTACAAGGAGCAGCTGTATTCTCCAAAATAGATCTTCGATCAGGATATCACCAAGTGCGAGTGAAAGCTGAAGATGTGCACAAAACTGCATTTAGAACTCGGCATGGGCATTACGAATTCTTAGTTATGCCATTCGGAGTGACGAATGCACCCGCAATCTTCATGGATTTGATGAACAGAGTTCTGAGGCTGTTTATTGACTCTTTCGTCATGGTATTTATCGACGATATTCTCGTGTACTCCAAGTCTGAGGAGGAGCACACTGAGCATCTGGCAGCAGTTTTGCAGAAGCTGGAAAAGCAGCAGTTGTATGCCAAGTTATCCAAGTGTGATTTCTGGAAATCTGAAGTGGCATTCCTAGGTCACATCCTTTCTAAGGAGGGAGTGGCAACTGACCCTCAGAAGATAGAGGCAGTGAGAGATTGGGCTAGGCCTACTACAGTGAAGGAAGTCAAAAGTTTTCTTGGGATGACTGGATACTACAGGAGATTCATTCAAGGTTATGCTCAGATAGCTGTACCGCTTACTGGACTGACCAAGAAGAATGTGAGCTTCAAGTGGACTGAGCAATGTGAGGCGAGCTTTCAGGAGTTGAAAGATAGGCTGACTACTGCACCTATTTTGGCTTTGCCTAGAGCAGGTGTTGAGTATGATGTTTATAGCGATGCTTCACATCGTGGGCTTGGTTGTGTCCTAATGCAAGAGGGAAGTGTAATCGCTTATGGGTCTAGGCAACTACGACCACATGAGAAAAATTACCCGACTCATGATCTGGAGTTGGCTGCGATTATCTTTGCCCTGAAGCAATGGAGGCACTACGTGTACGGTGAGAAGTTGAATATGTACACGGATCACAAGAGCTTGAAGTATATTTATCAGCAGAGGGATCTCAATCTGAGGTAGCGGAGATGGTTGGAAGTGCTCGAGGATATGCGACCTGAGATCAAGTATCATCCTGAAAAGGCTAATGTTGTTGCTGATGCACTTAGTCGCAAGAGCAGTTTGGCCAGTTTGATTACAACTCAGAGGCATCTGATTGAGGAGTTGGACCGAGCAGGTATTGAGGTTGTCTTGCAAGGATTGGGAGCATCTTTGGCTTAGTTGAGGCTTCAGCCTACTCTGAATGCAAGGATTATTGCAAGTCAGGAAGTTGATGCTGATATTTTGGAGATGAAGGAGCAGGTTGGTGCTGGCAGGTTGCCCAGATTTCAAATCAGGGATGGAGTGCTGTGGTTCGGAGATAGGCTGTGCGTTCCAAAACAGGCTGACCTGAAAGAGAGTATTCTTCAGGAGGCGCATGCTACTCTTTTGTCGGTACATCCTGGGAGTACTAAGATGTACAAAGACATCAAACAACATTTCTGGTGGTCAGGTTTGAAGCGGGATGTGGCTGAATTTGTTGCGAAGTGTGAGGTTTGTCAGCAAGTCAAAGCCGAAAATCAGAAACCCGGAGGTCTATTACAGCCGTTACCTATTTCGGAGTGGAAGTGGGATAACATCAGTATGGATTTCATCACGGGATTGCCTAAGAGTTCTAAGGGCAATGATGCGATTTAGATTATAGTCGATCGACTAACCAAGTCCGCTCACTTTTTGACGATGAAACTCACTGATTCGATGGACAAGTTGGCTGAGATGTATGTTGGTGAGATTGTCAGACTTCATGGTGTTCCCTCAACTATTGTGTCTGATCGGGATGCGCGGTTTACTTCGCATTTCTGGAGGAGTCTTCAGACAGCTTTGGGTACCAAGACAGATTTCAGCACTGCTTTTCATCCGCAAACCGATGGGCAGACCGAGAGAGTCAATCGTATTCTTGAGGATATACTTCGGTGTTGTATACTAGACTTTGGAGGCAGTTGGGAAAGGCATTTACCTTTGGTAGAGTTTGCCTACAACAACAGTTTTCAGGCTAGCATTGGGATGGCGCCGTATGAAGCTTTGTATGGCAGGAAGTGCAGGACTCCTGTTTGTTGGTATGAAGTTGGGGAGCGTCAGTTGTTTGGTCCTGAGCTTGTACAGCAAACCTCTGAGAAGATTGATCTGATCAGGAAAAGGTTGGTAGATGCTCAGAGCAGGCAGAAAAGCTATGCAGACAACTGGAGAAGGGACCTTGAGTTTGAGGTTGGTGACTTCGTCTTTCTAAAGGTATCGCCCAGTAAAGGTGTGGTTCGTTTTGGCAAAGGCGGGAAGTTAGCCCTGAGGTTTATAGGCCCATATAAGATATTGAAAAGTATCGGGAAAACTGCTTACCGGCTTGAATTACCGGGAGAGTTGTCTCAGGTACACAATGTCTTCCATGTGTCTATGCTGAGAGGTTATATTCCAGATCCGAGTCATCATTTGCCTGAAGTGCCGGAAGGTTTGCAGTTAGACCTGAATTACATCGAGTCTCCTGTTGAGATTGTTGATCGTCGAGAGAAAGTCTTGAGGAATAAGACGATACCGATGGTCAAAGTAGTCTGGAGAAACCACTTGGTTGAAGAGGCTACTTGGGAATCTGAGGAGAGGATGTTGAAGGACTATCCGGAGCTTTTTGCTTGATTGTATCTTGTATTCTTTTGTTCTTGTGTTGTGTTGTATTTTGTTTTTCTCGCTCTTGACTGTAGTTCCGGGGACGGAACTATTCTAAGGAGGGAGTGTTGTAATACTCTGATTTTTCATTTAATGAAAAATTATTTATTTTGCACGTAGTGTGCACGTGCAATATTTTTGATTGAATTAAAGTCTTATAATTGTTTTATTGTGAGGTGTATGAATATTTAAATATATGTTTTCAAATTATTTTTATACAAAAGCCTTTCTTTAAATAAATAGAAAGCCATATTTTAAAGCCTCTTTCTTAAAAGTCCAAAATGTATTTTTATTTATTTTACTATTTTGGCCCATAAAACTAAAAGCCCATGGATTAATTTATTTTAAAAAGTCTATTTTACTTTTGTACAAATTAAAATGCACAATTTTTGGGCCTAGTTGCATGCACGTGCACTACACGTACACGTGCAATGCACACTTTTTCCATGGCCGGATTGCTTTTGGAGGGAGATTCAAAAGTCTTAGTGGTGGTCATGGTGTGGTAGTTATGTGAATGTGGGTAGTTGTGGTAACTCCTACTCTAATCCTAGCCTTCCATCCTACAACCAACCAACTCATCCTAGCCCTTCATTCTACTTGATTTCTAGTATAAATACCCCCCTCCCATGGCTATATTCATATGCAATTATATTTTCCCAAATCTATAGTCTAATTAGTAGTAGTTGTGAGATAAAAGATTGAGAGAATTGTGTGGGTTTGTGCTTGCGTTCTACCAAGGAGGAGAAGGGCCGGCTATTCAAGGAGGGAAGCTTTCGGTGGTGTTGTGGAGCTTGTGCGCGCATCGTCTAGGAGGAGGTGCATGCATTCGCAAAGAACTTAGTTGCTATTGTGTTTTCTCTCCATACAAGGTGGGTAAAATTCTCCATATTTCTAAAGTAGAATTGCTGGTTAAAATGAATGAATGATAGTGGATTGATTTTTCTTATTACTGATGCTAGTATCATATTGAGAATGATGCATGAAAAATATTAATAAGAGTACACTCTTAATTGGAGAATTGACCTATGAATTGATTGGAATGTGAATATGCAGTTATATGTGATTTGATTAGTAAGAATCTAAGTTGGTATGGATTAATTATAACCATGAATGTGTAATTGGCTAATAAAGAAATTTGTGGCATTACTTGTTGAGAATTGTCGAGAAGGAATCTTTCGGTTAAGTCGACTTAGGACCTTGTAAGTCGACTTATATGCTCCTTTAAGTCGACTGATACTGTTATAAGTCGATTTCTTGCTTAAATTATTTACTTAAGATCATGGATATTTTCCCCTGTACAGTCGACTTACTGTGGTATAAGTCGACTGGTACTGATGCATTTTTATAAACTCGAATGTTCTACTCTTTTGAAAATACATGAGACTTTCTAAAGGAAATCTGGGAATTGTTGCATGGAATAAAATATGATTTGAAGATAAACGGTGTAATCAGAACTATGATTTTGATATGTGTATTTTTGGGAAAGTATACCTTGCAAAAGAACAAGAAATGAAGAAGATTAATATAGTAAAGATTGAAGTGACATTATAGATGCATGAAAACATGGATTATGAATATTCGTTAATACTTATCATTTGAGAACAATGTGATAACCATGAAATGTGAATTATTCTTGTTGAAGAATAGCGTGCCAAAATGTGATGTGTGATTCCTTAATTGGAGATGTTTAAACTGTTCAGTCGACCGAATGCTTGTAGCAGTCGACTGTACTGAGTAGAAGATGTATAGTTGAAACACTCTGTACAGACGACTGATTTGAATGACAGTCGACTGTTAATTGAATGACATTTAAATGTGGAAACTGCGGAACAGCCGACTGGTCGTGTGCAGCAGTCGACTCTTCCGAGTGTTATTAATGAACTGTTTTTTGACTGGATAAGTCGACTGGTGGAGTTCCAAGTCGACTGTCCAGAGTGATTTTTGATATATCTGAAATCTTATGGTTTGCTTGTGGAAAAGATTGTGAATCTGGATATTGGTAAACTCTTTTTATTGCTGTATGAATATATATGAAATGAATCATAGTTTGAATTGAGAAATTTACATGAGATGAATCATAGATTTGAATTGAGAATTACATGAATATGAAAGCTAAGATCATGATTATGAAAAATGAACTCAAGAGCTGGAAGTGCTCATATTATGTTAGAATTTGTGAATTGGAATTGAAATGAAAGAGTAGCTAAGTCTCCCCCGGCAGTTGAAAAAGAAATTGAAATGAATATTGAAAAGAAAGACCAAGGTTGGTCATGTTGAAATAAATGAATAAGTCCGGTTTAGTGGAGAGGCTAACTCTAGAGCTTTGATTTTGTTCATGATTCTAATAAAAACTAAGGATTAGCACATAGAGGAGATGTGATGAAAGTAGAAGAAAAACACGAGTGAGAGCCATCGGATTTGCGGCGGAGAGTATTTCACAGGTTCTTCACGATGAGTCGTGACATGACGTGGATACGGCTCCAGGGTACCGTGGCGGCGGAAAGTATTTTACAGGTTCTTCACGATGCGTCGTGACATGACGTGGATACTGTTCCAAGGGTACCGTCCCTGTGGTGACACTTGTGGGATGTTTGGTGACTGCATGAGGATCGTGTGCCATGAAGGAGGCTGAATTGTCCATAGGTTCTTCACGATGCGTCGTGACATGACGTGGGATTCCCCTCCAGTTTCTGTACACGTGCTTGTACTCATAGATCATCTAAGACACTACCGTAGTTACAGTAGTAGATTAAGTCATAACGGGGGATTGAACCCTACAAGATGAAGAACGATTAAGAGGCTTGCCCTCGGACCTATGTAGTATGGGATGCATAGACTCCGAACAAGTGTGCATTAGTGTCATATAACATAAATAATTGCATTAAGGATTAAGTGCACAATCACAACACGACATCAATAGGGTATTCCCTTTAATTGTAATGTGACAAGTTTGTGTTTGCTAAATATGGAAAATTAAGTTATACTATTTCCGGCATAGAGAGGATGCCGTGTATAATGATCGTCGGTTGAATAAACTGACGTACCCACAGTCTTATATGCAGGTAAATGGCATGTTAAAGGTTAAAGAGGAGTGGATGCATAAATATTTTACCATGTTATTGTATATTTATTCAAATGTTGTATATTTTACTTCCGCTGTGCAAATGAAAAGTGTAATATTGATGTAAACTCTGATGTGAAAAGAAAAGTTTGAATTTCCTTGTAAAATTGTACTCGAAGAAAGTGAAAAGATCCTGTAGAACATCTCGAATTCAGTGATTTGGGATTCGGGGCGTTACACATACGGAAGGGGCCAGCAAGAGAATGGTACTCATGATTCGCCCTGGCCTCCATCTTCTCCTTCGATCAATTCGAATGGCTCTTCCTTACTCTTTTCGTGAGTAGCCGTCGCACTGAAAAGATGAGCACCTCTTTGTTGTTACTCAATCAAAGGAAAAGCGAGCGGCTAAGGGACTATGTTAAGTGTTTCACTGTCGAAGCCCGGTCCATCGCCTCCCTAGACTAGTCAGTAGGCTCGGGTGCCTTCCAATCCAACATCACTAACACCGACCTCAGGGCATCCCTCGCTAAGAAGCTGCCTCGGGACTTCTCGGAACTCCTGCTGAGGAGCGAGAAATACATTAGGGCAGAAGAAACCCTCCACCCACCTGAGCAGAAGGAGCCCACGACCGGGCACAAACAGAAGGGCGCCGAAGATGAAGGAGCTAAAAAGCTCCAGAAAGACAATGGCGGTCAGCGTCGCCCCCCTCCCCATTTTGAGAAGTTCACTCCTCTTAATGCCAGTGTCTCAGTCATACTGATGGAGGTCAGGAAAGAGGATCTCCTCCCACCACCTCCGAAGATGAACAAACCCGGCAAAAAGACAAACAGGGACAAATGGTGCCACTTTCACAGGGATCACGGCCCCATGACACGGACGATTTTCGGGCCCTCAAAGATGAGATCGAAGCCCTTATTCAGAGGGGGCAACTTTCCAGGTTCGTAAGGAAGGATAGGGCAGATCCTCCTCCGCCCCCAGGGGGGGCTAGTAAGCAAGCTGAGCGACATAATGAGACCCCAGATTTTGAAGTTGAAGCTATCATACATCTCATACACGAAGGCCCAATGGGGGAGAATCGAACTCCTCCAGAAAAGCCTTCGTCCGAGGGGTGAACTCCGTACAGAACCACCCACCCCCCAAGGGCCTTGGGGTCCCTGTTACCTTTTCTGACAAGGACTTGGAAGGCGTTCGAATACCCATTATGATGCCCTTGTGATAAACCTCCACAAGGCCAACTTCGACGTACGCCGAGTCCTGGCTGACATTGGCAGTTTGGTCAACATCCTTTTCCAGGGTCTTAAGTTGTCTAGGGATCGACTCATGCCCGCCGGCTACACTCTCCACGGGTTCACCGGGGTGCCAGTGACGATCGAGGGAGTGATAACACTCGACGTAACCACTAGCAAAACCCCGATCACCCGAACCGAACCGGTGGATTTCATGGTGGTAGATGTGAAGGCTGCTTGCAATGTCATTTTAGGCCGACCCGATCTAGCTGCTCTCCAGGCCATACCCTCAGCCTACCATATGAAGTTGAAATTCCCCACCGCAGCGGGGGTGGGAGAAGTGAGAGGGAGCCAGGAGACAGCTCGCATGTATTATATGACTTCGGTTGGAGGACCAGTCCTCTCCCTTGAAGCCCTCGAACTCCCCCAAGGGAGTAGTCAAGCCATCTCAGAGCCGATCAACGAGTTGGAGGAAATAGCCTTCTTAGAAGGAGAACTGACCAGGACATTCCAAGTTAGTAAGGTCCTTCCCCCTCCCGTCAAAACCGACAATATCCAGTGTATATGGGAAAATTGTGATCTATTCGCTTGGACTGCGACCGATATGCCTGGAATCTCCGAAGAGCTTCTCATGCATCACCTTACTATTGCTTCTGGGGCCAAACCTGTCCAGCAAAAGCGACACAAATTCGCTCCCGAGTGCCAGCAGGCAATTAAAGAATATGTGGAGAAACTCTTGAATGCCCGGTTCATACAGGAGGTCAACTATCCTGAATGAATGTCGAATGTTGTGATGGTCAAAAAAGCCAACGGGAGCTGGAGGACCTGCATTGATTTCACGGATATAAACAAAGCCTACCCCAGAGATCTATTCCCGCTCTAGAGCATTGATGCCCTGATTGATGCAACCTCCCGACACGAACTCCTAAGTTTCATGGAGACCTTTTTCGAGTACAACCAGATTAGGATGTTCCTTACTGATGTTCCAAAGGCCTCGTTCGTAACCGACCAGGGTCTATACTGCTATCGGGTTATGCCCTTCGGGCTCAAGAACGCTGGTGTGGCTTATCAATGCCTTGTTAACAAGGTCTTCAGGGAACAAATCGGCCGGAACATGGAGGTCTACGTAGACGACATGTTGGTAAAAAGCGTCAGTAAATCAAATCATGTTTTCGATCTTCAAGAGGCTTTTGATGTGTTGAGGAGACTTAACATGAGACTAAACCCAAACAAGTGTGCCTTCGGCATCTCCTCCAGCAAATTCCTTGGGTTTATGGTTAGCCAAAGACGCATAGAGGCCAACCCGAAAAAGATTCAAGCCATACTGAACATGGCTCCTCCTTCAAGTGTCAAAGACGTACAGAGACTGACAGGATGCCTAGCAGCCATAGGGCATTTTCTCTCCAAGTCAGGAGAAAATGTCTCCATTCTTCAAGACCCTTAGAGGGGCAAAAGGCTTTGAGTGGGGGCAACAGCAACAGGAGTCCTTCGATTTGCTCAAGGCCTATTTAGTCAACCCCCCACTCTTGAGAAAGCCAAAGCCCGGGGAAGTCCTTTATATATACCTCGCCAATTCGGAACAGACTCTCAGCGCTGTCCTAGTAAGAGAGGAAGATAAGACGCAAAGACCCATCTACTATGTGAGTAATGTCCTCAAAGATGCTGAACTCCGCTACCCAAAGGTAGAAAAGATGGCCTATGCATTTGTCATGGCAACCAGAAAGCTCTGCCCCTACTTCCATTCTCACTCAGTGGTCGTTCTCACCGACCAGCCACTTAAACAAGTTCTCCATAAGCCCGAGACTTCGGGGCGCCGTACGAAGTGGTCTATAGAGCTAAGCGAGCATGATATAAGCTATCAGCCCAGAACCGCTATCAAGGCACAAGCTCTGGCAGAATTTATAGTAGAAAGCACTATCCCTGACGTTAGTAAGGTAAAAGAGGAACCCCCATTCTGGACTGTGTATGTTGATGGGTCCTCGTGCGTCGACAGGAGTGGGGTTGGGGTCATCCTGACTGGCTCCAATGATTTTGTTCTTCAGTACTCTCTCTGCATTAACTTTCGAGCATCGAACAACGAGGCTGAATACGAAGCCCTCATAGCCGGACTGTGTATGGCACGCAAGGCCGAGGCCCAGTGCATTAAAATATTCAGTGACTCACAGCAGGTAGTGAACCAGTTATTGGGGGAGTACGAGGCAAGAGATGGTCGTATGGCCAAATATTTGGCCAAGGTTAAAGGGCTGCTAGCCTCTTTCGAAGATGCCCATCTACAGCGAATCCCCTGAGAAAAGAACGCGCAGGCAGATGCCCTCTCAAAGCTGGCCACTTCTTCCTTCCAGGGGCTCGAACAAACCGTCTTGATAGAGGTTCTTTTGAGACCTGGCATCGAGGAAGAAGATCCCGAACCGATGGAGACGCTGCCCCTAGAGCTCGAGGAGAATTGGATAAATCCCTTGCTCGAATTCCTCAGAAATGGTATCCTCCCTCCGAACCCTAAAGAGGCCTGAAGAATCAGAACCAGAGCCGAGCAGTACATGCTCATCGAAGGGGTCTTGTATAAACATTCCTACACTCAAGTAGATGGCAGACCCTACTTGAGATGCCTCTACCCCGAGGAAGCCTAGTATGCTCTAAAGGAGGTCCATGAAGGGATATGCGGAGCTCATTTGGGAACAAGGTCCCTTGCCCGCAAAATCTTGAATTACGGATACTTCTGGCCCACACTCCTTAGTGACGCCTAGTAACATGTTCGCCAATGCGCCTCCTGCCAAAAAGTTCTTAACAGTTCGGCGCTTGCCACAAGCCCAGCTCTCCTCCTTATCCAGTCTGACCCCTTTTGCAATGTGGGGGATGGACTTGCTCAGGCATTTCCCTTCAGCACCAGGCCAGCTGAAGTTCCTTATCGTTGCAATAGACTACTTCTCCAAATGGATCGAAGTGGAGCCACTAGCGACGATCACGGAGAATAGAGTCCAACATTTCTTTTGGAAGAACATCGTTTGTAGATTCGGTGTTCAGCGAATCTTAGTAACGGATAATGGGACAAAGTTTACAGGGGCGGCCTTTCGCGACTTCTGTACAGACCTAGGCATCCAGCAATGATTCTCCTCGATATTCCACTCGCAATCCAATGATCAAGCAGGAACGCCAATCGGCAAATTCTTTCAGGTCTGAAGAAGAGACTGGGCAAGTCTGCCAAAGGGCTATGGGTCGAGCAACTCCCTAACGTGCTCTGGAGCTATGGCAGTACTAAGAGGACCCCCACAGGAGAATCTCCCTTCAACCTCACTTACGGCTCCGAAGCCGTCATCCCACCGGAAGTTGGCCTACCTCCACCTCGCTTAATTGCCTACAATGAAGAGCAAAACTCAAATCAGCTCTAGGGCAACTTGGACCTCATCGACGAGATTAGAGAGAGATCTTTGATCCGTCAGGAAATTTATCAACGTAGGATTGAACAGTCCTACAACAAGAGAGTCCCCCTACAAACGTCAAAGAAGGAGATTTGGTGCTTCGAAAGCTATCAATCTCTTCTCCAAGCAAGAAGGGAAAGTTATCGCCTAATTGGGAAGGGCCATATAGGGTTTCCAAAGTTGTCCGCCCTAGCGCCTATCAACTCGAAGACCCGGGGAGCAAGAAAGTGCCGAGAAAATAGAATGCGGAGCACTTATTAAAGTACCAAGAGGGTGTTTGAACAACACTCCAAGCAGCTTCAAGCTCTAGAGCATTTCTAAGTTGTTTTCTTTCTTATTTAGTTCATTTTTGCAAATGTAATAATGG
Organism: Hemerocallis citrina; assembly: GCA_017893485.1. Taxonomy (NCBI): domain Eukaryota; kingdom Viridiplantae; phylum Streptophyta; class Magnoliopsida; order Asparagales; family Asphodelaceae; genus Hemerocallis; species Hemerocallis citrina. Next base: position 27,856,613 of record CM030366.1, read on the forward strand.
CTTGCAACTCAGAAGCATCCACTTAGTCATTTTTAATAAAAAGCAATTTACTTCCTGAAAATTCTCTGGTCTAAATGATCTTGTTGTCTTACCTTGAAGCATACAAAAATCTCTTAAACAACAAGTTCGGAGACCAACACTTGGTTCGATGCCGCTTTAGCTACTTGCGAACGAGCAAGTACAAAGTAGCTCACCATTCGAAATTGCTCCTACAACTGTTGAAACTCTCTTAACGATAAGTTCGTAGTCCAACACTTGGTTCGATGCCGCTTTAGCTACTTGCGAACGAGCAAGTACAAAGTAGCTCACCGTTCGAAATTGCTCCTACAACTGTTGAAACTCTCTTAACGACAAGTTCGGAGTCCAACACTTGGATTGATACCGCTTTAGGTACTTGTGAACGAGCAAGTACAAAGTAGCTCACCATTTGAATTTGCTCCTACAACTGTTGAAACTCTCTTAACGACAAGTTCGGAGTCCTACACTTGGTTCGACGCCAGTTTAGCTACTTGCGAACGAGCAAGTGCAAAGTAGCTCACTACTTGAAATTACTCCTACAACTGTTGAAACTCTCTTAACAACAAGTTCGGAGTCCAACACTTGGTTCGACGCCACTTTAGCTACTTGCGAACGAGCAAGTGCAAAATTGCTCACCATTCGAAATTGCTCCTATAACTATTGAAACTCTCTTAACGGCAAGTTCGAGTCCAACACTTGGTTCGATGCCGCTTTAGCTACTTGCGAATGAGCAAGTACAAAGTAACTCACCGTTCGAAATTGCTCCTACAACTGTTGAAACTCTCTTAACGACAAGTTCAGAGTCCAACACTTGGTTCGATGCCGCTTTAACTACTTGCGAACGAGCAAGTACAAAGTAGCTCACCATTCGAAATTGCTCCCACAATGTTGAAACTCTTTTAACGACAAGTTCGGAGTCCAACACTTCGTTCGACGCCACTTTAGCTACTTGCGAACGAGCAAGTACAAAGTAGCTCGTCATTCGAAATTGCTCCCACTACTATTGAAACTCCCTTGCGAACGTTAGCAAAACACAAATTCTTAAAAGAAGCTCGTTACCAGGTCAAAAGATGCGATATATTATTCCATCAAGATTTGAGATACAAGTCTTATTCTAGACAAACTTATACAGGACAAACTACAATATTACAAAATTTCACCCAGGTTCCTTCTAGGAAGGGGGATGCTCCGATTAAGCGACACACAAGGATGATGAGCGCTATGTTGTTCTCGCCTTGTCTCCATGAAGACTCCAGGCCTGCAAGCCGGGACGAGCCATCGACGCCCGAGGGCCTAACCGTCGCCCCAACGGACGCCCCACTCGACGAGCCGGCTACCCCGCTTTGAGCATCACCAGGGTTTCGCGGAGCGTTGGGCATGCGAAGAGCTAATTCATGGAACGACCTCCCCTGGGTGTACTCCCCCCGTGGGCAAGAGGTGCTCCTCACATTACTTCCTTCGGAGAGTCGCTTCAAGCGGAGATTCTCCTCCTCCAATTCAACAAGTCGCTCGCCGAGAGAGTTGTCTATAACTTTGAGCTTCAAGCGTGGTATCCCACTCGTACTCCTCCCTGAGAGGGCACTAATATGGTCCTTCGCAGATGAGCTGTTTCAAAACTCTTCTCGAGCAACACGTTCTTCAACTCGTTCCTCTCCGACCCCACTTTGAACAGCAAGTCCTTCAGTTCTTCCCTCTCCGACCTCACTTTGAACAGCGAGTTATTCAACTCGTCTTTCTCCGCCCTTACTCTGTACAAGGAGCCCTTCAGCTCGTCCTTCTCAGTCCTTACCGCGTGTAACGAATGTCAAAGGAACTTTAGCCTAGAAGTCTTGCCGGCAGCCATCGAGGGGCCAACCTCTCCTCCCTCGGGGGGCACTTTCTGAAGAATCCCCTCGAGGTGCCTTATCTCAATATCTCGGCAGGCCAAAGCCAATCTCACTTGGCAGAGCTCCAACTCCGCCTTGGAAAGCTTCTCTCGTGATTCCGCGAGCCCCAACCTGGTGACACTGAGCTGCGCGCAAAGACGCAGCGCCTCGACAATCTGGAAAAATCAACCATGAAGAAAGTGTAAATTCATTAGCCAAAGGAGCCAACATGACGGTTCTACGGCTTAGCGAAGCTACTACGGGACGATTCAAAAGCAAAACCAGCCAACAACTATTTTGAAATTTCACAACACTTGTCAAAAAGAAATTTTTTCATTCAACTTCAACGAAAAATATAAGAAGCAGTGGCCAGTCCGCTATAGGGCATCTATACAAGTGCATATGAGAAGAAAAAAGAGCGACTAAAGAATATGACGGAGGTACGATAAGGAATCAGGGGACCACCTTGGTAGGCATCTCCAAAGGCCCTCCGACCCCGCGACCGTCCTCCACGGTTGCCTCCACGATCATTGCATCCTCCCCCTCGCCCTCTTCTTCTTCGTCTTCTTCCTCTTCTTCGATCACCCCCTCGATCATCGGAGCAGTCTCGCCTTCGAGATAATCGTATAGGCTGTACCCCAAGCCATCAAAACCGGGTACACATGCCTCCACATGCTTCAGCGCCCGAGCGTAAGACTGCTCCATGTTCGAGGGCATATACACCTTCGCTTCGGCCATGATCGCCTCCGCAGCTGCTTCCACGGTGGCATCCCTCTCCCTCACTACGTCTTCGGCAGCCTTCGCAGCTATCTTGTTCTCTTTAGCGGCTCTCTCCGCCTCTCTATCTGTCATCTCTTTCTCAAGAGAGAGTTGTTCGTTCGCCTTAGCCAAAGCAGCCTCGAGGAGCTGGATCTGAGCCAATTGGGACTCAACAACGCTTCTCTGCCTCGAACATTTTCACTGATTTGGCGCGTTTCGACCTATCTCGATCGCTCGCCGCCTTGAGCTCCTTTTTTTGTTCGGCAAACTGCTCCATAATATGATTGAAGTGGCAGGTGATCTACATGGACAAAAATGAGAGTTTCTAAGTAAAAAAATTACCCAAGAAGGGACAAGGGGGGAGCAAGACTAAACTCACCGACATGGTTGCCTTGGCGATCTCGAGGGCATCGTCACTGACCGTCCCAGCCTTCAGCACAACGCGATCCTTAGGGGTCGGTAAGTGCCGATCGGCCTGCATGCAGCTGATGGTATCCCCGAGGAAAATGTCGTGCCTGATCACACGCTAGTCGGGGACAAAGAGCTTCTTGTGCTCCTCGGTAAGGATTGTCTTCGCTGCCGCTGTTAGAGAGGGGCTTCGAGCGCTAAATACCTACTCGATAGAAGCCCCTTCAGCAGTCAGATCAGGGGAGGTAGGCGGGGTAGGTGACTCAGACTCCAAATTAACGACCGATGCTGCCAATATCGGGGTCTTCACAACCTTGGCAGACGAAGGACCTGAGGTCGTCCTCTTCCTCTTCTTCCCATCGGGGGCCTCGTAGGCTACCCCCATTCGGCCAAACAACATCACCCTGAAGTCCATGCCCAAAGCCTCCACAAAAAAGAGGAACGAAGAGATCGGTATGTGGAGTTAAAGTAAAACTAAAAAACGGAGAAAAAATGCGAAGCATACTAGGGTCGATCGGATTGAGATCCCCACCAAAGAGGACCTCCTCGGTTAACTCCTTCCAACCCAAGGGTTCACGAGCGATGAGTTTGGCCACTATGTCATCCTCCTCTTGAGTCAATACCGGCTCGGCCTTCGCCCATTTCGGAACCTCCTCCCTCCACCTAGTGGGGATGTTCTGCGGAGCATTGCCTCGGATCAAGAAGTACTTCTCTTTCCAAAATTTAATACAATCAGGATTATTTATCAGCTTCACACCCCGACACGGCGATAAATAGTACCGGTACTCCGTCCTACTCTTCCGATGGATACGGTAGAGACTTCGGAGAATAGCAAGTTGAGGCACGACCCCTATCGCTTGGCACTGGAGGAAAAACCTGTTGACATGTCGCCACATGTTCAGCATATACTGGACCGGGCTCAAGCCATACCATTGCAGCACCTCGGCCACAAACAGAGGAATAGGCAGGCTTAGACCGACAAAGAATGCGTCTAATGGAAAGATGCATGTGTCGGGGGAAGTTGGCGTACAAGCTCAGACACCCGCGCCCAGAAGAAGGAGAGTGAGTTCTTTCAGAATCTTGAAACTCTCTCAGATCTGAACCGTTTCTTTCTCCGTCAACATAGAGGGGATTTCGTCGACCTCGGAGTGCTCCCTCGACCTTCTCTTCTCATACGAGGCCGACCTCCCATACACCACCTTGGCTAGAAGGTCAGCGGAGTATTCTCGAACTTCGCTAAGATTTGACAAAGGACCCGGGAGCCTAACCAACGCCCCTGCTCGCCTCTCCTTCTCCACGATAGTGACCGACGTCACCGACCCTACCACCCCATTTTCCTTGTTCAAGGTCGGAGCCACTACTAGCGGCTGATCCTCTTCGTGGTCCGAGGTGGAGGTCTTACTCCCCGTAGAAGCCCTAGACATCTTGAAAAATATATAAAAGAGAATATATATTTACCTTAACGTGACAGCTACGGTCAAAATACTTCGCCAAAGAAATAATCGCTTGGCCGCGACCGCTGCTAGAGCCACCCAAGAGTGAAAACGTATTCTCAAAGAGTAAAAAGTGAATAATGAGAAAGTGGTTAGGGGGGAAGACTTATAGAAATTGAGGGGCGCCGCTTGGGCTCCTGAGGCATTTAGGCCCCCAAGAATGACAGAAAGCCCAAGAAGCATTGAATACAAAGCGATAGAAGGTGTAAAGGCGGAAACTCAAACGACGCCACAAACTAGCCAACCAGTCAACTCTCAATATTCACACTTATTCAGGATCCAACGGCCGTGATCTTGCCATGCCCCTCGGAAATTGGGGAAAACGTTGCCTCGAAAAGCGTGCTTAATCAAGATGCAACGGCCCAGATTGAGCCACGTCCCTCGGCGTCAAACCCGAGCAAACGTGGCTCCGAGCATGCAAATGGGGAAAACGTTGCCTCAAAAAGTGCGCACGATCAAGATCCAATGGCTCAGATTGAGCCACATCCCTTGGAGCCAAATCCGAGCAAACATGGTTCCGAGCGTGAAATTGGGGAAAACGTTGCCTCAAAAAGTGCGCTCGATCAAAATCCAACGGCTCAGATTGAGCCACGTCCCTCGGAGTCAAATTCGAGCAAACGTGGTTCCGTGCATGAAATTGGGAAAAATGTTGCCTCAAAAAGCACGCTCGATTAAGATCCAATGGCTCAGATTGAGCCACGTCCCTCGAATCCAAATCCAAGCAAACGTTGTTCTGAGCGTGAAATTAGGGAAAATGTTGCCTCAAAAAGCGCGCTCGATCAAGATCCAACGGCTCAGATTGAGCGACATCCCTTGGAGTCTAAACCGAGAAAATGTGGTTTCGAGAATGAAATTGGGGAAAACGTTGCCACAAATTCGGGGTTAAAAAAATATTATAGAATCAAAAGTAGTTCTAGTCTATGGTCAAATGAAATGATCAAGATCCAACGGCTCAGATTGAGCCACGTCCCTCGGAGCCAAATCCGAGTAAACGTGGTTCCGAGCGTGAAATTAGGAAAAACCTTGCCTAAAAAAGTGCGCTCGATCAAGATCCAACGACTCAGATTGAGCCACGTCCCTCGGAGTCAAATCCGAGCAAACGTGGTTCCGAGCGTGAAATTGGGAAAAACGTTACCTCAAAATGCATGCTCCATCAAGAACAATGGTCCAGATTGAGCCATGTCACTCGGAGTTAAATCCAAGCAAACGTGGTTCCGAGCGTGAAATTAGGGGAAACGTTGCCTCAAAAAGCGTGCTCGATCAGGATCCAACAGCTCAGATTGAGCCACGTCTCTCGGAGTCAAATCCAAGCAAACGTGGTTCCGAGCGTGAAATTGGGGAAAACGTTGCCTCAAAAAGCACGCTCGATCAAGATCAAATGGCCCAGATTGAGCCACGTCCCTTAGAGTCAAACCCGAGCAAACGTGGTTCCGAGCGTGAAAGTGGGACAAACGTTGCCTCAAAAAGCACGCTCGATCAAGATCCTATGGCCCAGATTGAGCCACGTCCCTTGGATCCCAGATTGAACCACGTCCCTTGGAGTCAAATCCGAGCAAACGTAGCTTCGAGCGTGCAAATGAGGAAAACGTTGCTTCAAAAAGCACGCTCGATCAAGATCAAGTGGCTCAGATTAAGTCACGTCCCTCAGAGTCAAATCCGAGCAAACGTGGCTCTGAGCGTGCAAATGGGGAAACGCCTCCCTCCCGATGCGCTCCCATGATCGCAACGTCCAGATGCCGCCACGTCGTCGAAGCCCTGATCAGCCATCAGATCACTTGAAAAATCGTGCCAGAGCTTTGATTAACGCCCCAGATCGTGCCACGTCGATATTCATCAGATTAATTCTTTTTTATTTATTAATTCTAATTAATTATTTAAAAATTGCGAAAAATAATTAAAAATTCAAGAAAATTAATCAAAAATTCTAAAAATTTGAATGAATTTGGAAAAAATGTTTCAGAGCTCCTGAATAAATAATTATTAAACAGAACGACTAATTAATGCTTTTTGAAAGTAGATTGTTACTTCGCAAAATTGACTAAATAATTCAAAAAATAAGTAAAAAATTAGAAAAAATTCAGAAAATTCTGAGAATAATTTTGGGCACTTAACAAGCTTAGATGGACACTGTTACGCCTCGAGCAAGATCCGAACCCCCTTAAGAACTCTGATAAAATCCAGTACGCCATTTAGTACAATAAAACTACTCCTCAGTGGTCGTTAAACTCAGTCTTCGAGAGTGGGGGGCTCGTGATGTGGCTAAAAATAGGGTTACATCAGAACTGTTCAAACCGAGCACGAATCTTAAATCTCTCAGAGGTAAAAATGGTAATTTCACCAACAAATGAGTCCGAATTGGGAACTGGATCTTTCCTCAAAGTCCAATAATTCAAAAATAGATCTGCCATATTGGGTAAGGGTAGCAACCCGTTACAAACCAATTCAGATAGATAGAGAGTAATTCAAATTCGTGATTATCTCTAAAAGGCAGTTTAAACCGCCCTTCTTATCACGAAACGAGTTTAAACTCTCCATCTTATCCAGAAACACCGGGATAGAGGGATAAATCTTTATCCCTAAACTGTTTCTTGAGGCGACTATAAATACCCCTCTCCCCCCACCGTAACAAGATAATCAATCTTTTTCCATATAAAGTTCTTTCATAATCTTTCTGATTACTGACAAGAGTATTGGAGGGTTCGTCGTCGGGATCCATCTTGGTGTGTCGAACTTTTTGCAGGTTCAAGAAACCAGTCAAATGCCGGTGAAAGCCAACAGGTTTGCCTCATTCGTTTCCTAAAGAATCCACAAATTCGTCTGTTTGCTCGCACACCAAAATCAGCAGCAATAAATATGTTACTGGCTAAGAACGCGTAAGTATAATTGTTGATTGTTAAGCGTGACCCTTGAATTGGGTTTGTGAACGTATTCAATTGCTTGAAAATCCATCAAACCAGTTAGTAGTTTTAATTTCTGACTTAATCTGTATCACGTGTTGGTAAACTAATCTTTTAAAATTCTTGGAAATTCTCTTTCTAGAGTTAAGTTTACATAAGAGGGAGTAAAGGTATTTTGGGAAGGAAACATGGGGGGGGGGGGGGGGGGGGGGGGGGGGGTGTTTGGGCGAGGTTTTCACGTTGACTTTAAAGTGGTAGGGTTTTTGGCTTTGGACTATGATTTGGTACATTTTTTTTCTATTTACCCTATATATAATTGTTGTGGATTTTTTTTTGAAATGAGATAGAATATGACAAAATATTGTAAATAATAATTTTAACTTAGAATATTAATCGAGCATTGTCAAAAGGCAGAACATATAATAACTAACCAAACGAATGTGTATTTGGGCTGCAAATGTGCTAGGCGAGCGGGTTTGACTTATTTTTGTACCCATCCCGAACCTTGCAACCTTCTACTTGAGCTGACCCATACACAACGATTTAGCAGGTTTGGCAAACTGAACCCTACCCTTCGGGTTTGGGCTGGTTTTTTGGTCAGGTCGGGCTTCTCCTGGTAAGAGTTGGGTTCGGGTTGGATCGGGGTGGGTTTTCTTACTAACTTGCTTATGTGCAATTACAATTTCCGATTCAAAAGTTGCACCGAAGACTTGCTTCTATTGATCATTCCAAGTGCATTACATGACCAGCACACATGCCTTATTTCCACCGAGCCATTTTTAACAAACTACAACATATCATATTCAAATTAAACTAAGACATGACTCGGGCATGTGTCAAAATCCAACAAGAGCATTGAATGACAGCATGATCTGTACTCTTCAAATTTTCATGACACAAGCTTCGTACTTGTTCCATCGTGTTGGAGCATCCACAATCGTTAGCTATATTTGTCAATTTCTCATTTTTAAAGAAAAGATGTGCTGCAGTCGTTTGCTATTTTGTCATTTTATGACAAAGTAGCTACAGTCGTTTGTTATTTTTGATAAACCAATTTGCGATTATCAAATTATAAGAGACGAGACAACATGTTCCGTTCCTAATTTTTTTCAATCTTTTAATGGGATCAGACGAGACAACATGTTTTGATTGACATTTTTATTTTTTAATTGATCGGACGGTCTGAAGAAAAAAAAATCCAAAAATTGTTCGGACGAGAGATGTTGTCTCGTCTCAAGCAAATTTGCTTAGACGGGACAACATGTCCCGTCCAGCATTTTGGGGTGGGTTAATTAGGTGGGTTTTAGGTTTAGTGGGTATTTAATTAGGTTTTAGGTAATTGTGGTGGGGTAAAAATGGCCTGGGGCCCAGCCAAGGCCCAGAATGGCTTACTCGAAAAAGACAATAAAAATCAATCAGGCTCGGCCCCGGACCACTACAGCCTCGGCACCGAGCCGTAAATTCAGTCCCACAGACCCGGTCTCCTGGTATCCGACGAGCCTCGATGGCCCTCGGCCTCCGATCCGTGACAGCCCCACGGGCCGTCCCCCCAGCCTGGCGAGGAATGGGGATGACCTGGCACAGCCTAGGCCATCCGATTCTCCCAGAGGCACAGGAGCCCCATGATCAGCCATGTCAGCTCCAAATACCACCTAGGACTTTGCCACGTCAGCCCTATACCACTCTGGGCACTGCCACGTCCGCCCTAAACCCCTTGGGCCCCCTGCCACGTCAGGCCCATGGGCTTTCGGATCCAGACCCGGCCCCCAAGCGGATCCAAACCCGATTGGAATTCCCTATAAATACCAGACCCTCATCCACCTTTTCAGGTAATCAATCTTTTGCCACCCAAATTTTCCTAGTTACTGCTACTCTCTCATAGAGACTGACTAGATCGTCGGAGGGTCCGCCACCGGGATAAACCTCGGTGTTTCAGGACCGTCTGCAGGTACCCGAGGCGAGGCAATCCGAGCCGATCCTCCAGCGCCGAAGCGAGCCTCCCGCTCGTCATCCCGTGTCGCACTCTTCCCTCATTACAAATTGAGTCCGAACTCACACCTGGTGCATCCACACCGCGACCAAAAACAAACTGCATCAGGTTGGCGCCATCTGTGGGAACACTTTATTCGGTACAGACGACAGTCCGAGCCTCGCCACCGACGCTCTCCCTCGACCCGATCTCGCATGGCTCCCCGAGCCCGAAGATCGACCCGTTCCGCCCGAACAGACGGGCCTCGCCCCGAGGGGGGCCTCGATGGAGGGCAAGCATCCAATAATCCGGGTGGAAACCCCGGACCCCAACGAAGCGTTTCACGCGTCGCCGAACCCGACCTTCGTCGGGTCATTCTGAACAGAAGGGCTAGCCAGGCTAGGGGAGGGACTGCTTCCAACTCGGCCCCTAACCATTCCAGGCCCGTACAAGGGGAAAGGCCGTCGGCACTCAGCCGCATCGGCCGAATTCCTACGCCCCGACCAGACCCTTCCGACCATGGCGGGGTCACCAGGGGCGAGTTCAGGTGCTTCAGAGATGAAATCTTGGAGGCCCTCCATGGAGCGCCAAGGTCTGCGACCTATGGCCGAGCCCACCAAATGAGCGATGGGAGGAGTCACACCCGTGCGCCGCCTCCCCCTCCTGAGCGCACAGACGAGGTGCTCCGACGCCTCCTAGAGATGGAGAATCGCCTCGAGCGCATCGGCAACGGGAATCCCAACCTAGCCCAAGGTCGGGGGCCTTCTCGACCTCCATTCTCTGTCCACATCATAGAAGCGGAGATCCCTCGGAATTTCCGACCTCCGCAGTTCGAGACATACAACGGCGAGGGTGATCCAGCTGATCACATGGAGGGCTTCAAAACCCTCATGAAGGGTATTGTCCGACTACCTCCCCGATCAAATAACAACAAGAAGCGAGATCAACGCTTCTACTGCCGTTTCCACAGAGATCATGGGCACGAAACCGACCAATGTCGGGCCCTGAAAGACGAGATTGAGGAACTCATCTCACGAGGGTACCTCCGAGAATTCACCAGAGAAGGCCCCCGGGATCGGCGAGATGCTAGGAACCGGAGGCCTTCGCCTCCGAACCCTACTCCGAACCGCATCCAGGGTCGGGATCCCGAACCCGAGGGAGCCGCGGATGCGCCATTCATCTTACACTGTGTCCACGGGGGGCCAATGGGGGGAGAATCAAGTACTTCCTGAAAAGCCTTCATCCGAGAGGTGAATGCTGTCCAAAACAACCCCTCGCCCAGGTTGCAACCGGTGCCTGTCTCCTTCTCCGGAGAGGACCTCGAAGGCGTTCGCCTCCCTCATTGCGACGCCCTCATCATTGGCCTCCACATGGCTAATTGTGAGGTTCGACGAATTCTCATCGACAACGGCAGCTCGGTAAATATTCTCTTTCTCGAAGCCTTCGAGAATCTCAAGCTACCCAGAGGCAAGCTCAAGCCAGCCGGATACACCTTGCATGGGTTCTCTGGCATCCCTGTCATGATAGAAGGGATTGTTACTCTCGACGTCACCACGGGATCGGCTCCTGTCAAGAGGACCGAGTCCATGGACTTCATGGTGGTAAACGTCAAGGCGGCTTACAACGCCATACTCGGCCGACCCGGATTATGCTCCCTTCAAGCAGTACCATCGGCTTACCATCTGAAACTTAAATTTCCCACCCCGCAAGGGGTCGGCATCGTCCGAGGTAGCCAAGAAGCAGCACGGTCGTGCTATATGACCGCCGTCGGAGGGGGTGTGTTCCCCCTTGACGCCGTTGAGCTCGAACCCGAGAGGGACGGCCCCGCTCCAGAGCCTGTCTACGAGCTGGAGGAGGTCCCGTTCGGCATCGAGGATGAATCGAAATGGTTCCGGATGAGCCGCTCGCTCCCCGAGGACTTGAAGCCAGGTATAATCGCCTGCATCCGCCGCAATGTTGATCTCTTCGCCTGGAAGCCCTCCGACATGCCCGGGATCTCTGAAGACTTGATTATGCATCGGCTGAGCGTCATCCCAGACTCTAAGCCGATCGTCCAAATGAGGCGCAAAGTCGCTCCGGAGAGGCAGCAAATTGTGAAGATAGAGGTCGACAAACTCTTATCGGCTCGATTTATTCAGGAAGTCAGCTACCCCGAGTGGTTGGCTAATGTCGTCATGGTGAAGAAGGCAACACGGGGCTGGCGGATCTGTATCGACTTCACGGATCTAAATAAAGCCTGTCCGAAAGATCCTTTCCCCCTCCCCCGCATCGACGCCTTAATCGACGCAACCTCGGGACATGAGCTACTATCCTTCATGGACGCATTCTCAGGGTACAATCAGATCCGGATGTTTCCGCCGGACATCTCCAAGACCTCGTTCGTCACCGACCAGGGTCTTTTCTGCTACCGCGTTATGCCCTTCGGGCTAAAGAACGCCGGAGCCACATACCAACGGCTCGTCAACAGAATCTTCAAAGACCTGATCGGCCGCAACGTGGAAGTCTATGTTGACGACATGCTCATCAAAAGCCGGGCCCGGGCCGGACCACGTCGCCGACCTCGAGGAAGCCTTCGGAGTCCTCCGGCATCACAACATGAGGCTCAACCCGGCTAAATGCACCTTCGGTGTCTCCACTGGGAAATTCCTGGGGTTCATCGTCAGCCAGCGCGGCTTCGAGGCGAACCCCGAGAAAATCCAAGCTATTATTGACATGGCCCCACCCCGGAATGTCAAAGAGGTTCAGAGGCTCACAGGCCGGTTGGCTGCAATTGGCCGTTTCCTCTCCAAGTCAGGGGAGAAGTCTCTCCCCTTCTTCAAGGCTCTACGCGGAAAAGGGGGCTTGGAGTGGGGTACCCATCAACAAGAAGCCTTCGAACAGCTGAAGCAGTACCTCGCCAACCCTCCTCTCCTCAGCAAGCCCGAGCCGGGCGAACCACTATGGCTCTATCTGTTCGCCTCGGATAGCGTCCTCAGCGCCGTCCTCGTCCGAGAGGAAGATGGGGTCTAGAGGTCATTGTACTATGTGAGCAAAGTCCTGCTCCCCGTCGAGATGAGGTACGCAAAGATAGAGAAGGTGGCCTATGCTTTGGTCATGGCAGCCCGGAAGCTTCGTCCTTACTTCCAGGCCCACTCCGTCCAAGTACTGACCGACCAGCCACTGAAAACTATCCTTCACAAGCCCGAAAACTCCGGCCGCTTAGTCAAGTGGTCAATTGAGCTGAGTCAGCTCAACATCAGCTACCAGCCGAGGACGGCCATCAAAGGGCAGGCCCTCGCCGAGTTCATAACCGAATGCAACGTCTCCGAGCAGCCCAGCACTGAGGCCTCGGATCCGACCTGGGAGGTCTTTGTCGATGGATCATCATGCGAAACGGGGAGTGGGGCTGGCATCATCCTTCGTGGCCCCGACCAATTATTACTTCAATACTCCCTCTGCCTCAACCTTCCGGCCTCCAACAACGAGGCAGAATACGGGGCCATGATTGCAGGATTGACCCTAGCACGTCGAGCCGGAGCCAAGCAAATCCGGGCCTTCAGCGATTCTCAGCTCGTGGTCAATCAGATCACCGGAGAATACGAAGCCCGTGATGATCGCATGGTGAGGTATTTGGCAGTGGTCCGATGTCTCCTAGCGTCCTTCTGCCACTCCACAGTCATTCGAGTCCCTAGGGAGCAGAACGCTCAAGCAGACGCGTTGTCAAAGCTCGCCTCTTCCTCCTTCGAGGGTCTCGACCAAACGGTACTCATCGAAATCCTGTTGAAGCCGAGTATCAACGATCAAGACCAGGAGGCAATGTGTGTCCAAGACGGTACCAGTCCAGACGACTGGACCACTCCCATCCGAAGATTCTTAGTCAGTGCCGAGCTTCCTGAAGACCGAGCTGAAGCTAGACGAGTCAGGGTCCGAGCTGAAAGGTTCGTCATGATTGACGACATCCTCTTCAAACGCTCATACACCTTGGCCGACGGCAAACCGTACCTCCGCTGTCTCACCAGCGACGAGGCCAGCTACGCGCTGAGAGATCTTCATGAGGGGATCGGCGGATGCCACATGGGGAGCAGGACGCTCGCTCAAAAGGCCCTGAATCAGGGGTACTATTAGGCCGACCATGCTCCAAGACTCGCAAGACCTAGTCAAGAGGTGCGGCCCATGCCAAAGGTTCTCCCCTATCAAGAGGCTTACTCAATCCAATCTCCGATCCCTGGCTAGTCCTACCCCATTCGCCATGTGGGGCATGGACCTTGTGGGCCCCTTCCCCGTAGCGGTAGGGCAGAAGAAATTCTTGATAGTCGCCATCGACTACTTTACCAAGTGGCTCGAAGCCGAGCCTCTGTCCAGCATCACCGAGCGCCAAGTACAGCAATTCTTTTGGAAGAACATCATCTGCCGGTTCGGAATCCCTCGGGTCCTCGTCACGGACAACGGAACCCAATTCCAAGGTCAGAACTTCCAAACTTTCTGCGCAGACATCGGCATCCAGCAGCGTTTCTCCGCTATTTGCCACCCTCAGTCCAACGGCCAAGCGGAGAACGCGAACAGGCAAATCCTCGACAGCCTCAAAAAGCGCCTCGACAGTTCCCCCAAATGGCTGTGGGTCGAAGAATTGCCTAGCGTGCTATGGGCGCACCGAACCACCAGGAGGATCCCCACGGGAGAAACGCCGTTCAACTTGACCTACGGGACGGAGGCAGTTATCCCCGTCGAGGTCGGCCTTCCTTCTCCCCGGATCATAGCCTTCGATGAAGCTGACAATTCGTCCAGCCTGAGGGCCAAACTGGACCTCGTCGCCGAGGTCAGAGAGAAGTCTTCAATCCGGAGAAGCATCTACCAACAACGGATCGAGAAGTTTTACAACAAGAAGGTCCGCCCCACAAACATCAAGGCAGGGGGACCTCGTGTTACGAAAACTATCCGTCTCTGATCCAACCAAGAAGAGGAAATTGGCTCCCAACTGGGAAGGCCCATACCGTGTAGTCGAGGCTGTACGCCCCGGTACATACCGACTGACAGATATGGACGGCCGGCTCATCAGCCGACCCTGGAACGCCGAGCACCTAATGAAGTTCATGGAAGAACGAACATAGGTTCTACCTTGGTTAATGTAAATAAAATCTTTTGTAAGCTTTCATGTGTAAAGGGCCGTTTTAGCGACCCTCCCTATCTTATATGAAAGAAATCTCCTTTTGTCAAACTCCAAACGCCTCGGCAGGTCCGACCTAACACCAGACAATGGGATCGGCACCCAAGTCCTCACTCCGGTATCGTCCCCAGCATCTCGGTAGGTCCGACCCGGCTTCAGGCCAGGAAGTCTTCCCAACGCCCCGCGCCGATCCCTCACGAATCGACGGGGCCGAACCTCACCTCCGCCATCATTCACTACACTATTGGCCAGAGCAGAGAATGAAAAGAATTCTTTATTCATACTTCTTTATTTGGTTCTAAGAAAACAAACAAAGATCGTTACAGGACCACTCCACTCATCTCAAACTGAAGGAAGCCGCCATCTTAGGACCCCTCGGGTCCGACGAATGGCGGGACCACTCCGACCGAACGGCTTAGAGCCCTCTCCTCGTCATGATGGTCCTTAGGCTCAGCCATGGTCGACACACCAACCACAGAGCTGTGGGCATCAATTGGTCGCACACGCTCCAGCAGCAGCAACGCAGAGGGAACCCCCTCCGCTCGCCGACCCACCGAGGAGGATGCCGAGACACCTAGCATCGTCTTATAACGGTGTATCTCCATCTCCTTCTCCACAATGACATCGCGAAGTAACCTCTCAGAGGAGGGCCTCTGCACCGATGCACTCGACATGGTATATCCGAGGCCGACACTTCCGAGGTCCCGATTCACCATTGCCCTCCTCAGTCGGCTCGCCTCTTCACTTAGGGCTTCAGACTTGTTCCGATAGTAGTTAAAGGCCGCATCAGTGTCACGGGCCCCCTTTCGGTAGCGAACCAACGTGGCCTCCAGGGCCTCAACCTTGCTCCGGAGCCACGCCACGTCAGAACGACGGGGGTCCACCTCAGGAAGGGGAGCCACAACCTACAAGAGAACCAGCCCACTCAAAACACATCGGCAAAAAATGGTCCGGAAATATCCGAGGTCAAAACACTTGGCCAGTCAAAAATCATCTTTCATAAATGGATTTACTTCATACAAAAAATGCGGTGGCCAGTCCGCGAGAGGCAAATACAATCGAGAGAAGGAAAAAGAAAGACAAAACTATACAACTTATTTTCCCACCTCGACATCGGCCGGGTTCATAGGGGGGTCGGCAGTCGGGTCATCAACAGGCCCTTCTTTATTAGGGGTCTTCGGTGTCCCCTCGATCTCCATATCGTAGTCAAAGTTGGACAGGTCGAGGGTCGGGTAGAAGTGTCTCACATGACTGAGGGCCTTCTCGTAGCACTCGTCCTGAGCTTTGATCACCAGGAGCTGACCTGTCTCCGTCAACTCCTCCCTCTCCTTGGCGAACTTCTTCTTCTGAGCCGCCGTCTTCTTCGCCCATTCCTCCTTCTCCTTGTCGATCGCCGTCTTCATCTCCTACTCCCTCTTGTGAGAGCCTTCGAGCTCGATCTTCAGCTCCTTCATCTCCTGCACGGCCTTGTCGGCCCGGTCTCGCTCCCACTTCAAGGCCGCCTCATAAAGGCCCCTCACGTGGGCCCCCTGCACGGTCGCCTGCAGTAACCAAGCATCACTAAGAAATACTCCTCTACAACATTTCACAAGGCAAGTGTGGTCGGCAGACTTACCAGCATATTAGCCTGCGCGAGGCGCGTGTACGCGTCCTCCAGGCCCTCGGCGTTCATCTCCGCACGGTCCCAAGGGGTCGCCAGCTTAGCCGCCACCTCGACAGCCTGGCGCCCTCGGGTCAAGCAGTCACCCTTGTGGATCGACCAAGCCGGCCCCCAAGGTCGCCGCAACCTCTCCTCTACCTCTGCCTCCACCAGGGGACCCTTCCCCTTATCAAGATCGGCTGCCTTGCCCTGGTCCGAGCCCCCCTGAACCGCCATGTCCTTGCCCGTCTCCGAGCGAGTCCTTTTGGCCCTCGGCTGAACTGGGGCCTCGGAGACCACCTGGGACGACCCCCTCGTCTTCATTGCGTCCCCCTTCTTCTCGGCCTTCTCCTTCTTTATGGCGAGCCTCTTGGCCTTAATTGATTCAGGATCCATACCTGCGAAAAAATCCATTAAGAACAATGAGCGCAAAAGAACAAGAAGATTGAGAGAAAAGAAACAACTACATACAAATAACGGCCGGGCTCAGTCCGACGCTCGCCAAGTGACCCTCCGTCACCTTCGTCCAACTAATACTGTGCGACAGACGGAGACGCTCAACAAACCCCCACTCCTCGGCCGTCAGGTCCCTCGGTCTCGGCGTTTTGTAGCTCGGTTTAGAGTGGTTCCATCCAGTAGGGATGTTCCAAGGATCCTCACTCCGGATCACCAGATATTTTTTCTTCCACTCCTTGATGGAGTCCGGGTGACCATGGACGACCTTCCCCTTACTCCGAGGCGAGATGTAGTAAACACCCTCAGCCGACGAGCTGATCACCAACATCGCTCGGAACACATTCAGCCGTAGGGGTACCTTCTGCTCCTCGCATAGCAGCACGATGCAGATGATCTGCTTAAAGGAGTTCGGCCCATACTGCATCGGCGTCAGGGACGCCCAATTCAGCACCTCCCGAACGAACGGGTGGACCGGCAGCCTCAGTCCAGAGATGAAGGCGTCCACTGGGAAGATGCAGTACCAAGCAGGCAGTGGGTCGGTCGGGCGCAGGGTAAAGTTCGGCAACATGAGCTCGTAGCTGGACCCTATGTGGTACGCCAACTGCAAAGCCTCCAAGTCACCAGCCTCCAAAACGGTTGGAAGTGTGTCCATCTTCACCCTCTTCCGGCTCGGCGACGATGGCTGGACCCCAAAAAGCTCCTTATCAGAAAGGTCGTCAGGGTACCGACGGAACGGCTTCGGTTGTACGGGCGACCCTGTCCTTAAGTTACGGTAAACAGGCGCCTGGCTCGAGCCACCGGCCCTCGACCCCTTCTTCTTCGGAGCCCTCTTCTTCTTGGCTCCTTCCGGCGAGGGGGTAGATAATCGCCCCAGACCGGTCGGAGCGGAGCTCGAACCCACACCCTGACCTGTGGATCTCCCCCCCGCACCTCCTATCAGAGCCCCTTCGGCTTCACCCTCCTCTGGACCACCCTCCTCTTCGGAAGCCAACTCTAGGACTTGGACTTCGTCCGAACTATCGCTTGCCTCCTCAGATTCGCTGCTCTCCACCACGAAGGGTTTCCGAGAGCGTAACGGCCTCACATTATACACCGGCTCCTCCTCGCCTACCGGCTCCGCCCACGAAGTCGAATCGGAAGGCTCCACATTATGTACAGACTCTCCCTCGAGCACGGGCTCCTCCCACGAAGTCGATTTTGAGGCGGGTTTCACTTCCCCCCTCGACGTCGACGCTGACGAGCCAGACTGAGCCCTGTCCATCTGTGCCTAACAAAAGAAACTTACAAACTAACCTTTTGAATGCCTCGGACTGACGAGCCGGTGCCGCTAAAACAGTCAAGCCGAGCGCGGAAGTGTTTGATTTCTTTTTTAAGAAGACAGCAGAATGGAGAAAAGGGGGGAGATATTTATAGAAAGAGAGGCGACGCCTCGATTTTCGCGTTACTGTTCCTCGAATAGCGCGCGTCTGCCACCAATGGAATCGCGCCACATCATCCTCGAAACTCGCGCTGCTGACGTCACCTAGCACCGGTTGGAGACCCCCCAGAGGTCGGTTCGGATGAAGTGTTCGGCGGAGAAAATTTTTACTAAAGATTTAAGGCTCCAGGGTTCGGTCGGCTCCCCTCTCACCCGCGAACAACTCGGGGCTTACAGCCTCGGCAGCCGAAACCCCGAATTGTTCCCGGGTGGAAGAAAAGCCATCATCGCCTGCGCCCCGGGCTCCAGGGCTCGGTCGGCTCCCCTCTCACCCGCGAGCAGCTCTGGGCTTACGGCCTCGGCAGCCGAAATCCCGAATTGTTCGAGGGTGGGAGAAAAGCCACCATCGCCTGGAACCCTATCGGAAAGCAGATCGGCCCACCTCCAATCGGAGACGACCCATCTATCCGAGGCTCCTCAGCCCCAGGTCCGGAATTCGGTTGATACCCCTCCCGTCTGAATCTTTCTCGGGCAAATAGCCGTATCAGGGCCGTCCGACCCGAAAAAGGATCCAGACGGCAGAGTCACCACCAATCCGAGGCTCCTTATCCCCCGGTCCGGATTTCGGTCG
The DNA here is from genome assembly GCA_017893485.1 of Hemerocallis citrina. Lineage (NCBI taxonomy): Eukaryota > Viridiplantae > Streptophyta > Magnoliopsida > Asparagales > Asphodelaceae > Hemerocallis > Hemerocallis citrina. The sequence goes on from CM030366.1 coordinate 27,875,308, forward strand.
TTATCCCTCTCACCCTGATCTCCCCTAGACCTGGCTACCGTATCAGGGCCATCAGATCCAAGAGAAGATCCGGGCAGCAGAGTAACCACCCCTCCGACACAACCAGGATTAAAATTTTGCAAGAGAGAGACGTCCGCCGAAGCAGACACCTCTGATGGCCGATGGGCCACCCTTGCTGTGATCCAACCCGCTGTGGGGGGAGGAGTATTTATAGCCTCCCCCATAGACTGGCCATTATGACATTGGGAAAGCCAAACGACGGAAGTCCATGCGCCATGCATTTATTAGTCGGCGCCATTAATGCCCCTAGGAAATCGGAACGTTGCACAGATCCCGGAGTGCCTTCAATGCTCCGCAAAGACGGCGGGCCCCCCCGCTCAAACCTTCTAAGGCACCACGATTCGCCATCACCCTTGCCGACCCATAATCCCTCGCTAGCTCGAGGTTCGGTCTAGCACCAGGGTAGTCTTCTCAGGAAGGCTCAACGGCTCGCCATCACCCTTGCCGACCCATAATCCCTCGCCAGCTCGAGGTTCGGTCTAGCACCAGGGTAGTCTTCTCAGGAAGGCTCAACGGCTCGCCATCGTCCTTGCCGACCCATAAACCCTCGCCAGCTCGAGGTTCGGTCTAGCACCAGGGTAATCTTCTCAGGAAGATTCAACGGCTCGCCATCGCCCTTACTGACCCATAAACCCTCGCCAGCTCGAGGTTCGGTCTAGCACCAGGGTAATCTTCTCAGAAAGATTCAACGGCTTGCCATCGCCCTTACTGACCCATAAACCCTCGCCAGCTCGAGGTTCGGTCTAGCACCAGGGTAATCTTCTCAGGAAGATTCACAGGCTCGCCATCGTCCTTACTGACCCATAAATCCTCGCCAGCCCGATGTTCGGTCTAGCACCAGGGTAATCTTCTCAGGAAGATTCAACGGCTCGCCATCGCCCTTACTGACCCATAAACCCTCGCCAGCTCGAGGTTCGGTCTAGCACCAGGGTAATCTTCTCAGGAAGATTCACAGGCTCGCCATTGCTCTTACTGACCCATAAACCCTCGCCAGCCCGAGGTTCGGTCTAACACCAGTGTAATCTTCTCAGGAAGATTCAACGGCTCGCCATCACCCTTGCCGACCCATAATCCCTCGCCAGCTCGAGGTTCGGTCTAGCACCAGGGTAGTCTTCTCAGGAAGGCTCAACGGCTCGCCATCGCCCTTGCCGACCCATAAACCCTCGCCAGCTCGAGGTTCGGTCTAGCACCAGGGTAATCTTCTCAGGAAGATTCAACGGCTCGCCATCGCCCTTACTGACCCATAAACCCTCGCCAGCTCGAGGTTCGGCCTAGCACCAGGTAGTCTTCTCAGGAAGGCTCAACGGCTCGCCATCGCCCTTACTGACCCATAAACCCTCGCCAGCTCGAGGTTCAGTCTAGCACCAGGGTAATCTTCTCAGGAAGATTCAACGGCTCGCCATCGCCCTTACTGACCCATAAACCCTCGCCAGCTCGAGGTTCGGTCTAGCACCAGGGTAGTCTTCTCAGGAAGGCTCAACGACTCGCCATCACCCGTGCCGACCCATAATCCCTCGCCACGAGGTTCAGTCTAGCACCAGGGTAGTCTTCTCAGGAAGGCCCAACGATTCGCCATCCCATTTCCACGACCATAGACACTCCTCCACGGCTATCTCCCGCATCCCCGCAGGAGTGGGGGGCTTGTGTGGTGGGGTAAAAATGGCCTGGGGCCCAGCCAAGGCCCAGAATGGCTCACTCGAAAAAGACAATAAAAATCAATCAGGCTCGGCCCCGGACCACTACAGCCTCGGCACCGAGCCGTAAATTCAGTCCCACAGACCCGGTCTCCTCGTATCCGACGAGCCTCGATGGCCCTCGGCCTCCGATCCGTGACAGCCCCACGAGCCGTCCCCCCAGCCTGGCGAGGAATGGGGATGACCTGGCACAGCCTAGGCCATCCGATTCTCCCAGAGGCACAGGAGCCCCATGATCAGCCATGTCAGCTCCAAATACCACCTAGGACTTTGCCACGTCAGCCCTATACCACTCTGGGCACTGCCACGTCCGCCCTAAACCCCTTGGGCCCCCTGCCACGTCAGGCCCATGGGCTTTCGGGTCCAGACCCGGCCCCCAAGCGGATCCAAACCCAATTGAAATTCCCTATAAATACCAGACCCTCACCCACCTTTTCAGGTAATCAATCTTTTACCACCCAAATTTCCCTAGTTACTGCTACTCTCTTACAGAGACTGACTAGATCGTCGGAGGGTCCGCCACCGGGATAAACCCCGGTGTTTCAGGACCGTCTGCAGGTACCCGAGGCCAGGCAATCCGAGCCGATCCTCCAGCACCGAAGCGAGCCTCCCGCTCGTCGTCCCGTGCCGCACTCTTTCCTCATTACAAATTGAGTCCGAACTCACACCTGGTGCATCCACACCGCGACCAAAAACAAACCGCATCAGTAATATTATATTATTTAATTTATTTAATTAACATATTTTAATAGTTAATTACTAATTAATTAATTCTATAAAAAAAAACTAACGGACGAAATATCATGTCTCGTCTTTGTCAAATTTTAGCAAAAATATAGCAAACAACACTGCCAACAATTTTCCTAATTTCTACTACTGTAACTGTCATTTTGTAAAAAAATAAAAAACACCATTGTGGATGCTCTTAGCTTGTCATTCATTAGTTGCTGAGCTGCAGAGTCACTTTTAAGAAGAAAAAAAACATCTACTGAAAGCATTCGAGGAAGTATATTCGATTCTCTCGCCACTACATGCTTACTGGTTTGGAAATTTACCTAAGTGGTTAAGTAAACTATCAAATCTAAGTAGTCAAGTTTGAAACTTTGCAACTCTTGCAAAAGTTTACAAAAATGCAAGATCATCCCCTACCGAGCAAAAGTTTTCAAAAATGCAAGATCATCCCCTACCGAAGTATCAGGAATAGACTTCCACCGTTCAATTTGCTTTCACAAAAATAAACATATACACAGATCAAGAAGTATGTGGAGGAAATCAAAGTTCTGAGATACTTAAAGAACCCTTAGGGAGATCAAACCACTTTCCTCATACTATATTATTAAAAAATCATAAATCATGTCTTTGGATGCTATAATTAATTAGTTAATTGCTAGTTGACTTACCTTTAAAATATATACACATGTATCTGTTGATATATATGTATGTATGATTGAGATGGGTATGGGTGACTGACGTACAAGTTGGGTATTGGTGGGTTGGAAGCAATATCCAAACCCGACCCAACTTTTTTCGAAATAAAATTTTCTAACCCAAATGAGTTCAGGTTTTCAAGAGTTAAAATCCGTACCCAAAAAAATTCTTGGTTGGGTAGGGTGTATTCGGGTCTAACCCTACCCAGTCGACATGCCTAATGTGTATGTTGAAGAGAGGAGAGATAATTGTTGTTTAATATATAATAAGGGTATAAAAGAGGTTAACTAGTAATATTTTAAGTGTTTTTTTTGATGCAAACGGATAGAGTCAAAAGACTCCAGCCAGATCAATATAATAAATAAAAATCACAGTACAAAAGCATACACGGAGGGTTTTACCAGAGGTAAAACAAAGTAAAGAATATACAACCAGCAGACGAAATAAAACAAGCAGTAATAATAACGACAAAAGAGCCGAAGAGCCACCACTCAGACCCGAAACAGCTAAGGCAATGAACTCCTGGAGAGGGAAGAAGAGATGACCAAGCTCCAAGCCTAGAAAGGGACGCCAGAGCTACGAGATAAACTACCATCGGCCTTGACTGGTGGGAGAAGGGTGCTTGCAACCACCGGAGGGGGGGGGGACCGCTGCAATGAGACGCAAGCACTCATTCCGGAACAACACGCGACGGTGGGAGCTTCAGAACAACAACGCAGCGAGAGAGTGCTGCGGACAAGTACCGAACAAAACCGAGAAGGGGAGTGGGCTGTGCTGCCCAAAAGGGTAGTCCACCCGCCACCGAAAAAAATAAAAAACTGACTCCAATCACCAATGGTGATCAGCCAGATAACGCAGCTGCGCGCGATCCTCCGCGAAGCACAACCAGGGTAAGGCCATAATAGAGAAGTCAAAGTGAAAAGAAATTGCAGAATGAGAGTAAACCAAGCTAGAGCGAGACAGAAAATAGAAGAACAATAAGCCGCTCAAGATCACAACAAGCTATCTAATCAAAGCTGGGATAAAATAAAGGCCAACAGCATAGACAGTACCGATTACAAGCCAAAGAGATGGAGCGGGAATACAACCACGCTCGCCCACCTAACTAGTAATCGCAAATCACAGAGAATCCCAACGGATAAACCGTCCATTAAACAGCCTACTTAAGGTGAAACAACAGTGCAACAATCAAAGAGTTAGAGCACAGAGGAGAAATACAACATATAAAGGACTTAGAGAGGGTGACAAAGAGGTAAACCCAGGAACCAAATAGGTCCAAAAGAGTTGTGGCAGCTAGCTACAGGCCGCAGAGCCAAACACACAAACTGGGGACCAGAGCACCCACACAAAAACTGGGCCAAAATGCACCACTTGTCCAAATATGATGGCCCCCGAAACAAACCACAACACCACAAAAACTGGGTCAAAAATTCACCACTAGTCCCAAGATGTTCAGCCCTGCAGGAAAAGTAAAACAGAGTGAGAACAAGAACTGGCACAGAGGAAAGAAATCTGAGAACAAACTGAAAAGCAGAAAAAAAGCACAATGAGTACTGATGCATCAAAAAAACACAGATACACCCAAACAGCAAAATGCTAAGCTAATCGAACGTAATGACTTAAAGAGGCAAGCTAATAAGGCCTTGGGTAATGAAAGGAAAAGACAGTGAATAGGGCAGGGAAGGAAGGAAAAAAGGTAAGGGACAATGCCCAAACCGAGCCACTAATGATCGCTGAGAGAGTGGAAAATCAAAGGCGAAAATCGTGAACAGAAATAACGCGAAGATTAACGGCCTAGGAGACCGAAAACACAACTGGCTTGTGATAACCAGAGCACGAAAATAAGGGACCGGCGAGAACGTAACCGCAACAAAGAAAGGGGAGAAAATTAGAGCGCGTTGAGGGAGGAGAGAACGACGAGCGAGTCATGAAGGCGGTGGGAGAAAAAACCTTGACGCTTAACGGCAGTAAGAGCCGAAGTCCAAAATTCGAAAAGAAACATGAACTCTTCTAAGAGAGAGGAGATAGGAGATGCCTTATTGGCGAAAATCCTACGATTTCTCTCTTTCCAGGTAATCCAGATAATGATGTGGACAGATAGGAGCCACCCCTTACGATATCTTGACAGACACGTAGGCGAATGCCAACTGGCGAGAAGAGAAGAGGGAAGGGTTGGGTTGGACCAAGCGAGGGCCACAAGTTTCCAAAGGGGCTTGATGGAGGGACAATCCACGAAAAGATGATCCGCTGATTCGAAGTCCACCAGGCAGAGACCACAAGGCTGACCCCACGCTAAATTTCTTTTATTAAGAACCTGGACGGTGAGAAGCTTGTTGTGGATGGCTAACCACGAGTTAATTTTGACCTTAAGAGGAGCGCAAGATTTCCAAATGAAATCTGCCGCCGGTGACATAGTGCCACGAAAGTTAAGAAACCTATAGAGAGATTTAACTGAGAAGCTACCCGAGGCATTCCAGCGCCAGCTGATGCTCTCCGAGGGGTGCCACTCAAAGCGGTTGAGAAACGATAGCAATTGTTGCATCTCCCAAATAAGGTTTTGGGACAGGGGAGAGACTAAAGGGATATACCAAAATCTGGCGTTGTTAATCCAAATAAATGACTCTTCAACTGAAGCGTCAGGGAACTCTGCAAGGTTGAAGAGAGAAGGGAAAGTAGATGCAATTGAAATATTGCTTAACCAAATGTCGGACCAAAATTTGGTTCTCGAACCATCAGCGCAAAGGCGAGTAATGCTGGCTTGGAAGACAGGAGCGACTTTCCAAACGCCTTTCCAGAACGGGGAGGCAAAACGATGGATGGGGGAATTAAAATGCCACCATGGGGTAGAGGAGAAGTACGCTTCCTTAACACAAAGCACCCACGAGAGGTCAGGGAACTTGTGAAATCTCCACAGCCATTTACCTAAAAGAGCCAAGTTGTGATCACGAAGGTTCAAAGCTCCTAAGCCCCCGCTGGCTTTGGAGGAACAGACGATGTTCCAATTGCATAGATGCGAGCCCTGTTTATAATGTCCGGCGCCAGACCAGAAAAAGTAGCTACGAATTTGGTCAATTCTCTTAATGACCCACGAAGGGATATAATAGAATGACATCAGATAAAGAGGCATAGCCGAGAGAACGGAGTTAAGAAGAGTTAACCTCCCTCCTCGGGAGAGGAACTTACCCGTCCACACGTTCAATCTGGACTCAATTTTATCGATAATGGGGAGCCAATCCGCTTTGAGGAGTTTACCCCATCTGAGGGGAATACCCAGATAAGAGATAGGGAAGGAGGCTATGCGGCAGTTAAAGAATTGAGCGATCTCATTATGGCGGAGATCATTACCGCCAAGCCAATAAACCGAAGACTTATTGAAGTTGATCGCTAGCCCGGAGGCTTGTTCAAAACAATACAGCAGGAGCTTTAGGTTGCGTAAAACGAAGCGATCCGGTTTAGAGAAAATGATGGTGTCATCCGCATATTGGAGATTAAGGATACCGTCAAAATTTTGGGAACGACCAATGCCCTCAATAGCATGAACCGAGCGAGCATTGCGGAGAAGTCTGCTGAAGACATCTGCCACTAAGGCGAAAAGAAGGGACGAAAGGGGATCTCCTTGTCGAAGACCATGCTTAATCTTGAATTTATGGCCCTCGGATCCATTGATAATAATGGACGAGGTGCCAGATAACAAGCTGGACTGGATCCATCCGATCCATTTCTGATGGTGTAATATTTTAAGTGTTGAAGGGTATATAAAAGAGTTTATATATATATATCTAAAAATAGAACTAGGTCGGGACTGTTCAAATCGGCACGAATCTCAAAGCTCTTAGGGGTAAAACGGTAATTTTCATTACAAAAGAGTCCAAAAATGGGAATCGGGTCTTTTTCAAGCCAATAATCAAAAAAATGGGTCTGCCTTCCTGGATCAAGATAACAGCTCATTATAAATAAATTCAGAACATTTAAAGAGTTATTTAAATTCATGATTATCCCTAAGAGACGGTTAAAAACCAAACCTCTTATCATGAGAATTTTAAACTCTATTTCTTATCCAAAAACATCGGAAAGTAGAGATAAATGATTATCTCGAAATTGGTCATAAAGGCGCCTATAAATACCCCTCCACCTCCACCATAAAAGAGGTAATCAGTATTTTTCTCCAAAAAATCTCTTTCATAATCCTTCAGATTACTGACTTGAGCGTCAAAGGGTTCGTCGCCGGGATCAACCTTGATGTTTCAAACTATTTTATAGGTCAGCAGCATTGTTGAGAACAGTCAACATCGGCAAGTAGTAAAAATGTTAGCTTTTATTGGTTCCAAAAAAATTCACAAATCATCTGTCTGCTCCCACCCCAAAATTAGCAGCAACAGATTGGCGCCACTGAACAACCGCCTCCCCAACAGGCTCATCCTTCGTCCAGAAGGGCTGCGCCGGGGGGCTCCCATCGAAGCCGTCAAGAACTACATCTTCTCCATGACCATGTCCTTGTCCACAATCCTTCTACCGACTTGATGTCTTCGCAAGGTCCTCAGGGGTCAAGACACCTCCGTCAAATCATCGTTAACCACCAACAAGAGATCGACATTCGAACCCGTTTGAATGAGAGACGAGCTCGTGATGAGGTCCCTCATCCAGAACACCAGGGAAGTCAGAGGAGCAATTTCCCCTTAACGGTCGAGATCCAGAAGGCCCGCCTCCCCTAGAGGGCAAAGGGGTTCTCCTCCCCGTCGACAGCGAAGAAGCTACACTGTTGGGGTTCAGCAAAATGAAAGGGCACCGATCATCCATGCAGAATTCTAAAATTTCAAAGATAACATCCTGCGAGCCCTTAACATCGCTCCAAATCACGACTGACAAGCACATAGCCCTCGCCATGCCACCACTCATGAAGGAGAGTCCCGAGGGTCGATTAGATCCAACCAGAGGGATGACTCGGTTCATCGCCGCCTTTGAGAGATGGAGAAGCACCTCAGCAAGATCAACCTTGAAAAAGGTTAACAGACCAAGAACTTCCACCCGAGCAGACCCCCCTTCTCCAGGACCATCAAGGAAGCTCGTGTCTTTGAGACCTTCAAGCCGCATCATTTTTAATCCTACAATGGGAAGTCTGATCCGGCTATTCATATTGAGAGTTTTAAAACCCTCATGATGATCCATTAAGCCTCGAATACGCTCCTCTGCAAGGCCTTCCCAGCAACGTTGAGGGGACCAACGAGAGAATAGTACTCCTGTTTATCCTCAGCCTTCATCTTCTCATTTGACCAGTTTGAGGAGCTCTTCCTCACCCACTTCGTTAGCGGCCGCCGAGCCGAGAAAACAAGTGCATCCTTGCTAGCCCTCAGTCAAAGGAAAGGTGAATACCTAAGAGATTATGATTGTCATTTTACCGCCGAAGCTCGGTCTATTGTCTCTCTCGACCAATCAGTAGCCTCTGCAGCATTCAGACATAACGTCAATAACGCCGATCTCATGGTGTCCCTTGCCAAGATGCCTCCTCGGGACTTCTCGGAAATCCTTCTTAGAAGTGAGAAGTATATCTGAGTTGAAGAGGCTCTCACCCCCCACCCCACCCCCACCCCCCAGTCAAGAAGAACCCTTTTCTGGGAACAAACGGAATAGTGCAAACGAAGAAGGATCCCAGAAATTTCAGAAAGATGCCAATGGGCAGTGCTGCCCTGCTCCTCATTTTGAGAATTTCACCCCCTTCAGTGCCAATTTATCAGTAGTTCTCATGGAGGTGGACAAGGAATAGCTACTTCGCGCTCCCTAGAATGAATACCCCAGCGAAAAGAAGAAACAAAGACAAGTGGTGTCACTTCCACAGGGATCATGGCCACGACATAGATGAATGTCGGGCTCTCAAGGAGGAGATCGAAGAGCTCAAACAGTTGGGGCACCTAGCCAAGTACGTCAGAAAGGACACAGCGATCATCCTCCATCCCGGGGAGCTAACAAGTAGGTTGAGAAGCCTTCTGAGTCACAAGACTTGGAGCTAGTAGCAGTCCTCTATTCGATCCATGGAGGGCCTATGGGGGAAAAATCAAACTTCTCTCGAAAGGCCTTCATCCGAGAAGTTAATTCAGTACAGAACTTTCCATCGCCCAAATGCATCGGGATTTCGGTGACGTTCTCAGACAGGGATCTAGAAGGCATCCGAATGCCCCACTGTGATGTCCTCGTCATCAGTCCCAGCATGGTCAACCACGAAGTGCACCGGATCCTGGTCGACAATGGCAGTTTCGTCAATATGCGTTTCCTAGAGGCCTTCCAAGGCCTCAAACTTTCTCGAGATCGTCTCAAGACCGTCGGATACACACTCCCACACTCCACGGGTTCTCTGAGGTTCCAGTCTCAATTGAAGAAATAGTCACTCTTGATGTGACCGCAGGAAAAGCTTTGACAACCCACACAGAGGCAATGGACTTCATTGTCATCTATGTGAAGGCCGCTTAGAATGTCATTCTGGGCCGACCAGGCCTAGCAGTACTTCATGCCGTACCCTCAGCCTTTCACATGAAAATAAAGTTTCTGACCTCAGCAGGTGTAGGGGAAGTCAAACGAAACCAAGAGACAGCTTGGAGGTGCTACGCAACTACAATGGGGGGCTCGGTCCTCCCACTTGAAGCATTAAAGCTTCCCTAACGAAACAGTCAAGTCCTTCTCGAACTAGTTGATGAACTCAAAGAGATCACCCTCTTCGGGAAGGCGGACTTGAAATAAAGAGCATCAAATTAGGTACCACGAGGGTGCCTAACACCCTCTCGTAAAAGCAGGTTTTCAGTTTACAATAAGGTCGCCGCTTGCGATACGACTAAAGCATGTAATAACGGCTCGCCCCCTCAAGGCTTTGGTATGCACAGTGTAAATAATATCAAACCACTAGCCATGGTCAATACAGTGCTAATAAACTCACCTGCTATGGTCTGCACGGTGTAATAATATTAAATCCACTGAATATGGTCCGCACACTACAAATATAAACCTACTAGCTATGGTCTGCACGGTATAAATTCATCAAAGCTCATTAATAATAATCGAGTTTATAAACAATAATGATATGGCTAAAATGGGGTTAAATCGGAACCATTCAAAGTGGGCACGAATCTTAAAGTCATAGGGGCAAGATGGTAATTTCACTTACAGACGGGTCCAAATTAGGAACCGGGTCTCTCCTCATTGGACCCGTTGACCCATGAACAGATATGTTCAGTTGAGAATGGGTCTCAACCCGTTAGGGACCAGTTCAATAGGATAGAAAGAAATCCTGGCTCGTCCTTATCCTGAGGAGGTGGTTCCAACCACCCCTATCCAACCACACCGGGCAGTAGGGATTCATTCTGATCCTGAAACAGATTCCCACTGTAACTATAAATACCCCCTACTTCCTACTGTCACAGGTGATCAATCTTTGTGCACTCAAGCTTTTTCATTTTACTTTTTCTGGTATTGACAAGTGCGTCGGAGGGTTCGTCGGCGGGATCCATCCCGGTGTTTCGAACGTTTGTGCAGGTCCACGGGGGCACCAAGGAGTCAATTTGTCAACAAGGAAGAAGTAAGATTCAGCCCGTTCGAGTTCCTACGAACCTACAAATTCTGTCTATTGCCCCCACACTAGATTCAGCAGCAACAGATTGGCGCCGTCTGTGGGAACTACTCGAAGAGAAATCCCGCCTTCCTCCTTCAACCCAAGCTGCTCCTAGCCATGCCTCCCAAGTGGAAGCCCGCAAACTCCAACCGAAGAACAACCTCTTCTCATCCTCCTCCTCCTCCTCCGGAGGATCTCCCTCTACCCGTTCAGCAGGCCTTGCAGCTCGAACAACAGGCTCCTCAGTCTATTCTGCCGCCTATAGGGCCCCAAGACACAGTGGGGGAGCCCTCTCAGCAGAGCTGCCACAAGCAACCTATACATCAGGTTCGGGTGTCCATCCACAATGCCTTCACAGATTCTATGGCCTCCCATAGTCCTGCTACGCCGAAGGATCTGCGGGACGTGCTCAACAATCAGCAGAACGAGCCAGGGCCTGACCTTCGGACCCATCTAGACGAGAGGCGGACCCGCGAGGCGAACCCTCACTGGGAGCACCCGAGGGATCGTCGCCATGCCGATCAGACCGCAGGGGGTCCAACTCTTCCCAGAGGTGGAGAGAGTCACCCCCGCATCACCCAAGGCAAAGCCGCTCCCCGGCTGGCCGTCCTGCAGCTCGAGTCAATCGCGAGCAGGAGGCCCTCGTCACAAGGGCAGAATTTCAGCAATTCCAGGAGGCGGTCCTTCGGGCACTCAATGCTGCCCCTAACAACGGCCATCGGGCTCCCAGCCCTCGGTCAGCTCCTCACCATCATCGCTGCTCCCGAAGTCCCAGGCCAGCTCCGAGCCATCACCGTTGTATCCTAAGTCCTAGGCTGGCTCCGAGCCATCGCCGCTCTTCTCCCGATCACCACCGCCACTCCCGAAGGCCGCGGCCAACTCCAAGTCACCCCCGTCGTTCTATCAGTCCACCACCTACTCAGAGCCATCACCGTCATATCCCCAGCACTCCTCGACATGAGGACGAGTCTCGGGGCTCAGCCAGGCAAGACCGAAGGGAAGACTCGGTCTACCGCCGTCTCCACGAGATGGACAAGCGCCTCGGCCAGTTGGAAAGAGATGAGGAGCAATGGGCGAGCAACCTCCGCCCAAGCAGGCCCCCATTCCCCCGCACCATCATGGAGGCTCCTGTCCCAGACAACTTCAAGCCTCCACACTTCAAGACTTACACCGGGGGAGTCGGACCCCGCAGATCACATCGAGAGTTTCAAAACTCTCATGATGATCCATCATGCATCCGACGCCCTCCTTTGCAAGACCTTCCCAGCCACACTCAAAGGGCCGGCTCGAGAGTGGTATTCTCATATTGCACCGGCATCTATCTTCTCCTTCGACCAGTTCGAAGGCCTCTTCCTCAAGCATTTCGTGAGCAGTCGCCTCTCCAAGAAGATAAGAACTTCGCTGCTCTTCCTCAGCCAAAAGAAGGGTGAGCGACTGAGGGATTATGTCAAGAGGTTCACTGCAGAGGCCAGGTCCATTGCCTTATTGGATCAGTCGGTAGCTTCGGCTGCCTTCCAATCCAATGTCACCAATCCCGACCTCAGGGCTTCCTTGGCCAAGAAGCCTCCTCGCGACTTCTCCAAGCTCCTCCTCAGGAGTGAGAAGTACATCCGAGCTGAAGAGGCTCTCAATCGCCCCACTCTGGAAGGGTCGTCTTTCAGGAATAAACGGAAGACTACAGAGGAAGAAGGATCTAAGAAGCTCCAAAAGGATAACGGGGGTCAGCGGCATCCTCTCTTCCGCTTCGTGAAGTTCACTCCACTTAATGCGAGTGTCTCCGCCATCCTAATGGAGATTGGGAATAAAGGTCTCCTGTCGCCACCTCCAAAGATGAACATCCCCAGGAAGAAGAGAAATCGGGACAAGTTATGCCATTTCCACCGGGACCACGGGCATGACACTGATGCCTGCCACGCCCTGAAGGACGAGATCGAGGCCCTTATCCAGAGGGGGCAACTTGCTCGATTTATAAGGAGGGATAGAGCAAACCCGCATCCATTGTCCTGCAGGGTTAATAGGTGAACAGAGCAGCACACGGAGACTCCGGAGGCCAAAGTAGAGGCCATCCTGCACCTGATACATGGAGGCCCATTGGGAGGAGATTCTCACTCCTCCCGAAAAGCCTTCGTTAAGGAAGTCAACTCCATGCAGAGCCCTCCTTCCCCAAATGGCCTAGGAGTCCCTGTGACGTTCTCCGATAGGGACTTGGAAGGGGTCCGCACGCCCCACTGCGATGCCCTCGTAATCAACCTCAAAATGGCCAACTTCGACGTTCGCCAAGTGCTGGTGGACAATGGAAGTTCGGTCAACATTCTTTTCTTGGAGGCGTTCAAAGGCCTCCAGCTATCAAGAGACCGGCTCAAGCCGGCTGGCTACACCCTTCATGGGTTCACTGGGGTTTCGGTGATGATCGAGGGAGTTATAACTCTCGATGTCACCGCTGGCAAAGCTCCGATTATTTGCACGGAGCCAATGGACTTCATGGTGGTGGACATGAAGGCCACCTACAACGTGATCCTGGGTCGACCAGGCCTTGCCGTGCTTCAAGCCATCCCTTTGGCTTACCACATGAAAATGAAGTTCTCCACCTCTGCAGGGGTAGGAGAAGTGAGAGGGAGTCAAGAGGTGGCTTGTAAGTACTATATGACCTCAATAGTGGGGCCGGTCCTCTCCCTAGAAGCCCTCGAGCTCCCACCGGAGAGTAGCCAGACCATCTCCGAACAGGTGGACAAACTAGAAGAAGTGGCCTTCTTAAAGGAAGATGCAACCAAGACGTTCCAGGTCAGCAAGGCACTCTCCCCTCTCCATCAAAGAAGACATCTCCCAGTGCATAAAGGAAAACTGTGATCTCTTCGCCTGGACCACAGCCGACATGCCTGGGATCTCCGAGGAGCTCCTAATGCACCACCTCAGCGTCGCCCCGGGTGTCAAGCCTGTTCAGCAGAAGTGCCGCAAGTTCGCTCCCGAGCATCAACAGGAGATCAAAGAAGAAGTCAAAAAGCTCCTCAATGCTCGGTTCATCTAGGAGGTGAACTATCCCGAGTGGCTATCCAATGTGGTGACGGTCATGAAAGCCAACGGGAGCTGGAGGATATGCATCGACTTCACTGATCTCAATAAGGCGTGCCCGAATGACCCTTTTCCCATTCCAAGCATCGACGCCCTGATCGATGCAACCTCCGGGTACGAGCTCCTCAGTTTCATGGATGCTTTCTCGGGGTACAACCAGATTCGGATGTTCCCTCCCGACATCCCAGAGACCTCCTTCGTGATGGACCAGGGCCTATACTGCTATAGGATAATGTCGTTCGGCTTGAAGAATGCGGGAGCTACTTATCAACATCTCGTGAACAGGGTTTTCTGAGACCAGATTGGCCAAAACATGGAAGTCTACGTAGACGATATGTTGGTCAAGAGCACCCGAGGGCAAGAACATGTTCTCGACCTCTAAGAAGCCTTCGAGATGCTCAAGGGGCACAATTTGAGGCTGAATCCGAACAAGTGTGCATTCGGAGTCTCATCCGGCAAGCTCTTGGGGTTTATGGTCAGCTACAGGGTCATAAAGGCCAACCCCGAGAAGATCCAGGACATTCTCCAAATGGCTCCTCCCTCCAGCATCAAGGATGTACAGAGGCACGGGGCACCTCGCGGAAATTGGGCGGTTCCTCTCCAAGTCCGGGAAAATGTGCCTCCCCTTCTTCAAGGCCCTCAGGGGGGCTAAAGGCTTCGAATGGAGGGAACAACAACAAAAGTCCTTCGACCAGCTTAAGGCATACTTAGCTAACCCCCCGCTCATGAGCAAGCCAACCCCTGAAGAGATCCTCTACCTATATCTCACCGCTTCGGAGCAAACCCTCAGCGCGGTCCTTGTAAGAGAGGAGGATAGAACACAGAGGTCCATATATTATGTGAGTAAGGTTCTCCGGGATGCCGAACTCCGTTACCCAAAGCTGGAGAAGATGGCTCTTGCCATGGTTATGGCGGCCTGAAAGCTCCGCCCCTACTTCCAATCTCATTCAGTGGTCGTCCTTACCGACCAGCCGCTCAAGCAAGTTCTCCACAAGCCCGAGACCACCGGGCGCCTGATGAAGTGGTCCATCGAGGTAAGCCAATATGACATCAGCTACTAGCCAAGGACAGCAATCAAGGCCCAAGCTCTGGCCAAATTTATTGTGGAAAGCATCCCCGACCCTAGCGAGTCATCTGCTGACCCCTTGAACCTGACCGTTTATGTGGATGGGTCTTCTTGCACCGACGGAAGTAGGGTTGGCATTATCTTGACTGGCCCAGACGCTTTCGTCCTCCAATAATCCCTCCACTTAAACTTCCCGGCATCAAACAACGAAGCAGAGTATGAGGCCCTCAGAGCGGGGCTCTGCATGGCTCACAAAGTCGGGGCCAAGCGGGTCAGAGTCTGCACCTGATCTAACGGCGGCCCCAAAAGAGGCTCCGCTCGACGAAGCTACCACAGCACTTTGTGCATCTCTGGGGTCCCGAGGTATAGGGGGTGAGCGAAGCGCGAGCTCGCTGAACGTCATCCCCTATTATACTCCTTACGAGTGCAAGACGTAGTTCTGACAGTGCTTCCCTCGGATCGCGGTCGAAGACGAGAAATCTCCGTCTCAAGCTCGACAATTCGCTCCTTAAGCGAGTCGTCTGTCACCTTTATTTTCAAGCACGACAGTTGCACCGAGCTTGCACCACGAGAGCTGTCGGCGATTGTCCGCCAAAGATGAGCGACCTCCATGCTCTTGTCGACAGTTACCTTCTTCAGCTCGTCCCTCTCTGCTGTCACCTTAGTCAGAGAATGACGAAGGCGCCTAAGTCTCAAGTCGAGGTTAGCAGCCACCGACGAGCCCACATCATCGCCTTCAGGGGTCGTCTCGCTAATCCACTCTTTTAATCATCTGATCTCCAGGTCTCGACGAACTAAGATCAATCTCAGATGATTCAGCTCGCGTTCCGCTTTGCGAAGCTCCCACTCCACTTCGTGGTGCCACTCTCGGCTCCTAGCAAGGCCCAACCTTTTCGCCCCTAGTCCAACCTCAGAACGAGCCACCTTGGCCACCCAAGGCACTTCGCCGAGTGGCAGCACTTCGGCGATCTAAAAAGGCCAAGTCAAACTGCTAAGTTCAAACACAGCCACTACAAAACTTACGGGCAAGCAAAACAAACCACTGTGAACACTTAGCCAAAATTTTCAAAAAAGTTTTTCATTCGATTGGAATTCAAAAAGATACAAGCGGTGGTCAGTCCGCGATTAGGCGATACACTGCTTATCAAAAATTTAAAAGTTACAAGTTAAGGCCCGACCTCTTTGCCATGGCTACCGGTCGCAGCAAGATCCGACTGCTCAGGAGCGGCAACGATCGCTAAGGGCGTAACCTCGAAGTCAGGCTCGTCATCGGCACCCTCGACCTCGGCTTCTGTGTTGTTGTCCCCTTCCTCGCCTTCATCTGATTCTTCGTCGAAGCCCGGGACATGGTCGGGGAAGACGCGCCACCCGGAGCAGTCGACCTCGGGGAAACTTTCCTACACCTGCTCGATGGCGCGGGCATAAGCCTTAGCCATATTGGCCGCAAGGAACCCTTGAGCCTTCTCCATGGTTGCAGCCTCGGCCTCTTTTGCAGCGGCGATCTTGGCAGCTTCAACGGCCTCCTCCTTTTCCTTCGCCGCCGACTCCGTCTGTCGGATCAGAGTGGCGACATCGGCCTCCAGCTTCGTCACGAGGCTGTCGAGGTACTCCATCCTCGTCGTCTTCCCGTCCGCCTCGACCCTCAGTTTTTCGAGCTCGTTGGCGATCCGAGCTTTTTCCGCTCGAGCCCTGTCCACCTTCTGCTTTAGCTCCTTTTCAGGTTTGGTTATCTTCTCCATAAGATGGCTGAAGTGACAGGTTATCTATGAGAAGAAAATAAGTTAGCATGAAAACCAAGAAAATACAAGTATGCAACTAGCAAAACTACGCTACTTACCGACACTGCTGCTTGGGCGATCTCGAGGGCATCGTCCCCAACTCCACTGGCATCCATGGCAGCGTGGTCCTTCGGCGTCGTAAGGTGCTTGACAGCCTGCATGCTCGACGTTGAATCACCGAGGAACCCATCGAGCTTCCGGACCTGCCAGTCCAGGACATAAATCTTTTTGTGTTCCTCGGTCAGGAACACTTCGGCCTCGGCCGTCAGCGGGGCTGCCTCCATTACCAAAGTGGCCGCCATTGGGAACTCGCCCGCATCAGCCGAACCCGAAGCGGCTGCCATCGTCGTCACCCTCGGGACAACAATGGCTGACGCCGTTGCTTCTTCTACGGCGATGGTGACCGTTTTTGACCTCGGGGAGGTCACCTTTGTGACGATCCTCTTCCACTTCCTCGGAGCCTTGCTGTCGAGGGCCGCACGCTGAGCCATCACAACGTCGTAGTCCATGGTTTCTGCACCAGAAGAAGAGGCGATTAAACGCAAGTAAAAAACCAAAAAAGAAAAAACCGAACAAAAATGAAAAAACAAAAGGGGAAAACCGCATACTGGGGTTTATGTGGCTGAGACCCCCCCCCTTCCCCCTGAGAGCACCTCCTCGGTCAGGTCCCTCTAGTCGAGCTTCGATCGGTCGAGGAGAACCCGAACCAGGTCTTCTTCATTGGGGTAGAGCACCGGAAGCTCCTTCACTCTCTTCGACACTTCGTCGAATCAGTCCGACGGAATGCACCACGGCTCTCGACTCCGGATGATGAAATACTTGTCTTGCCAATGCTTTATCGAGTCAGGATAGCTAATGAGTCAAGCCCCATGCCTCGGAGCCAGATAGAACCTGAACTCCGACTTCTGCTACTGGTTAAGTCGGTATAATGCCCGAAACACTCATAGATCCGGCTCGATCTCCGCCGGTTGACAATGAAGGGTGAACCCATTGTTCACCCTCCACCCGTTCGGCATGAGCTGAATTAGGCTGATCCCGAACCACCACAGAACTTGGATAGCGAAGGGGTGGAGTGGCAGCCGCGCCCCGGCAATAAAGGCGTTGACCGGCCAGAAGCACATTTCCACCGGCATCGGTGAATTAACCCTCACTCTGGGTCCGGGCAGCATCAGCTCGAACTCCTCTGGGACCAGAAAACATCCCCGAACCGCTACTAGGTCGGCCTCGTTGAGGATGGAGATGGTATCATCAACTTCCGAAGTCTACCTCGCGGCGTTCTCTTCAAAACTTCGCCCCCTTCTGTACATTATTCGTTCGGCGTGCTCCTCCGGAAGTTCCCGAACCCTCTGGAATCCGGTCAGAACACCCGATAATCTCCCGAACTCCTCCATCCTACGTGGGTTCTCAACTACGGTCTCCACGACTACCGAAGTAGGTGCTTCGACACCTTTGCCCTTATCGACGAGAGGAACCTGGCTCGGAGACAGCTCATCGACAATGGGGGGGGAGGGCTCCGAACTCGGGGGAAAGCTAGACATTTGCTAAAAAAAATAAGCTATGTGTTGGGTTACCTTGAAGTGACAGCTGCGGTCGGAAAGATCACCGGATATCGATTAGATATCGCCTAAAGCTCCCGTTCGTGAAAAATTGTCGCCTACGTAAAAACTTGAGAAATGAACAAGTGAAGGGGGATGAAGTTTTATAGAGGCTGCACACAAATCAAGACTAATGGGCTTCAAGAACTCAAGAGGAAGGCCCATTTACCACAAAACGACAAGGAACTCAATAGGCGCTTGACTGGTCAACGGTCAAACGGTCAACGTTCCACATGTCTTTGACTAGTCATCGATGAATTGTCAACAGGCCACACGCATCTCTCTTGGACTTTGGCAAACCTCGCCGAGCGTTCTTGCCACTGACGTCCAAACGTGAGAAAAACATCTCACTCGGACTTCAACATACCTTGCTAAGCATTCTTGCCACCAACGCCCAAACGTGAGAAAAAACATCTCACTCGGACTTCAGCACACCTCGCCGAGCGTTCTTGCCACCGACGCCCAAACGTGAGAAAAAACATCTCACTCGATCTTCGGCACACCTCGCCGAGCGTTCTTGCCACCGATGCCCAAACGTGAGAAAAACATCTCACTCGAACTTCGGCATACCTCACCGAGCGTTCTTGCCACCGACGCCCAAACGTGAGAAAAAACATCTCACTCGGACTTCGGCATACCTCACCGAGCGTTCTTGCCACCGACGCCCAAACATGAGATAAAACATATCACTTGGACTTCGGCACACCTCGCCGAGCGTTCTTACCACCGACGCCCAAACGTGAGAAAAAACATTTCACTTGGACTTCAGCACATCTTGCTGAGTGTTCTTGCCACCGATACTCAAACGTGAGAAAAACATCTCACTGGGACTTCGGCACACCTCGCCGAGCGTTCTTGCCACCGATGCCCAAACGTGAGAAAAAACATCTCACTTGGACTTCGGCACACCTCGCCGAGCATTCTTGCCACCGACGGTCAAACGTGAAAAAAATATCTCACTTGGACTTCGGCACACCTCGCCGAGGGTTCTTGCCACCGGACATCCAAACGTGAGAAAAACATCTCTCGGACTTCGGCAAGCCTCGCCGAGCCCCTTCGACATGTGTCGCCATCTCGAAGCACTGCTAGACCTCGGCAATGAATGCCGACCCCCCTCGACTTCGGTTTCCACCCTGACACGTGTCAACCAACCGAGGTCTTCGATGGGGGTCGGCAACCATTGCCGAAAGTTCTTGCCACCAACCTCCAAACGGGAGAAAATATGCCTTCGAACCACGCGAGCCATCGGATCACCCCAAAACTCGCGCGGCAATCTGATCAACGTCCCAGAATGATCCACGTCATCAAACGCTGATTCACCGTTCGATCATCCAAATCGCGCCATGCCATAAATTGGTGATCAAAATTATTTTTTTAATTATTAAATCGAATTATTTATTTAAAAATTGCGAAAAAATGATTAAAATTCGGGAAAGTTAATTAAAAATTCTAAAAAATAATTATTAATTTGGGGAAATATTTTTGATCCCCTGGGTGAATAATTATTGAATAGAATGATTAATTGGAGCTCCCAAAAAATAAATCATCGCTTTGCAAAATTGAATAAATAATTCGAAAAAATAATTAAAAAATCGTGAAAAATTACCAAAAATCCAGAAGGACCTAAAAGCAAACTTGGGTACATTACTAGCTCAGAAAAGCACCGTCACCCCTCAAACGGGATTCGAACACCCTTTGAGAACTCCGATAAAACCCTATACGCCATTAAAACAACAAAACTACTCCCTAAAGGTTGTAACACACAGTCTTGGAGAGTGGGGGGCTCGTGATATGGCTAAAAATGGGATTAAATCGGAACCATTCAAAGTGGGCACGAATCTTAAAGCCACAGAGGCAAGATGGTAATTTCACCTACATACGGGTCCGAATTGGGAACTGGATCTCTCCTCATTGGACCCGTTGACCCATGAACGGATCTGTTCAGTTGAGAATGGGTCTAAACATGTTAGGGACCAGTTCAATAGGATAGGAAGAAATCATGGCTCGTCCTTATCCCAAGGAGGTGGTTTCAACCACCCCTATCCAGCCACACCGGGAAATAGGGATTCATTCTGATCCTGAAACAGATCCCCACGGCGATTATAAATACCCCCTACCTCCTACTATCACAGGTGATCACTCTTTGTGCACTCAAGCTCTTTTCCTTTACTTTTTTTGGTATTGACAAAAGCGTCAGTGGGTTTGTCGCCGGGATCCATCCCGGTATTTCGATCGTTTGTGCAGGTCCGCAGGAGCACCAAGGATTCAATATGACAACAAGGAAGAAATAAGATTCAGCCCGTTCGAGTTCCTACGAACCTACAAATTCTGTCTATTGCCCCCACACCAGATTCAGCGGCAACAAATAATAATAACATAATTAACGGTAATCCAAAATTATGTCATGCATGCTTTGCATCATATTTAAACACATATTTGTAATTTTAAATCATGTTCCAAATCTCAATATAATTCCGAGAGATATCTATTTAAAATAATGTGTGGCGATAATAATTCATTCATAAACACATGATTGGAAAACTACATTTCACAATAGAAAATACGAGGAAAACATACAAAGTGGATTACTTACGTACAGTGATTTGTCAACTAGTTCTTAATATAGTTCCAATGTCACCTTCAATTGTAGGTCAAATCCCTAACAAATAGGCCATAAACAAATAAATTACTCGTACTAATCATTTAGGCTTATAATTCTCTACTCATAATCCCTCCAAATCTGAGTTTAAACTCTTCTTTTCTCTTTACATCATGTTTAGAAAGTTATCTAGTGCTTGAAGGAGTTTTCTCAAATTTACTAGTTACTGTTAATGGCATATTATAGCTATAGCAGACAAATATGGGTCTCAATGTAATTTTACAATCATTTGCATATGCAACTTTAATCTTAACAATATTTGTAACCAAGTTACCATGTCTATAAGTACCTTTAGGAATTTTGTCATGATTGTACTTAATCTTTAGGGGTAATACATTATCTCAGAGACTAATAGCAATGCGTTTATATACTTAGGGTTCTATCATAATTTTCTTGAATATTTATGTTTGGTTGGCTGGTTGTTCCCGATGGCTAATTCTTTTCTTCTTCCTTCTTTTGTTATTGAACCCAACAAATAAAGGCAGCAACTCTAGTATGTGAGATTCTATTATTCTTCTTCTTAATAATTAATAAAATGAAAGTGATGAATATTACATCAAAGAAAACTTTTCTATAACTTTTCCACCTTGCTAGTTCACTGCAACTGCAAGCTTTCCCTTTGATACTCTCTCCCTCTCTCCCTCTGAAGAGGACAACAGTTCAAGACGATTTGGGCGCTTCTATCAGCGCAGGCATTGTCTAGTATGACTATATGACGATTTTATTAGCCTAAATTTTTTATCTCAACATTTATAGATGTTTTTTTTGCGATTTGCATCCTTTATATTCTGCATTAGAATATTTTATAGATTTGTATTGAGATTTGTTTTGAGCCTACATATAGGCCTCTTGAATAATGCAAAAGAATGTTTTTGATTGATTAAAAATTATTGTGTTTTGAGTTTTTTGCTCTTCATCCCTCTCTTATGTGTGAGACCCTGAGAGATTATTAGGGTTTGTGAATAACCCTAAACTACACCCAAATTCCTAAATCCTTTATCCAAAATTCCTAACCCTAGCCCCTCATCTCACAGCCGCCAACCCTCTCCCTCTTCTTCTCTGTCTGCTCCCAAAACATAACCCCCCGAAACCCTCGCCACCTCTCCCGCTTTAGTCGGTCATCTTGAGCCCTTCTCCTTACCGTTGTTGACTCCCTTGCCGTCGTCGACCCCCCCCCCCCCCCGGCAGCGCTGCTACCTCCCAAACCCCCGTCACCCCCAATACCCCAACTCCCTTGCCGCCTTCCTCTCCCCTCTCTCCCCATCTCCAGAAGCCACCACCCCTGTGTCACCATCATCCCACCATCGCTGCCATCAACTCAATCCCGACGTAGCCCCTCGCTGCACTCCACCGTCGCACCACCACCAACGGTCGATTCCTCCACCACAGTGCCCTGTCGGCAACCTCCTCTCCGTTGCTACACATGCTTCGAACCCCGGTAATTTCTTTTCATTCTCCGTTGTTTATGGTACTACCCATTATCCGAATATTATTTATAATTTACAGTCGTCCACAAATATGTAGTGTGTGTGCCTTTACTTGCCAATTAGCATACAAATCATTATTGAATATCCTACTTGCTAATAACACTTAAGTATATTTGTTGATTGTTTATCTTGAATCTTTAATATGGCTTGTTAAACATAGTTCGTCTTTTGAAAATCCATCACACCGATCATTAGTTTTAATTTCTAACTTAATCGACATTACGTGTTCGTAAACTTAATCTTTAATATTCTTGAAAAATTCTCTACTTAGGGTTAAGTTTACATCAATATCACTCTTAAATTAGAGAATTCTTAGAAGGTGTGAGAAAATAATTACTACATAGGGGTTTATATAGGCATTTCAATTCTTCCACATGTTTCTCACCATGGCTATGAGTTCAGGGTGGCTAAATCATTCACATTAGGGTTGGAAAATTCACCATCTAAGGTGGGCTATGGTGAGCTACAAGGCTCCAAACTCATTTAATTACCTATACCAAATTCCTTTGATTTTGTGAGCCTTCATTGTTTACTCTTATTTGCCCCTGAGTTTCATGAAAGTTTAGGGATAATAAATTTGCTATTAGACTCTTGATGATTGCAAGTTTGCATAGAAGTTTCGGTTATTACATGATCCACACCATTCACAGTATTGAACATGTCACAAAACATAAGAGAAAGTAATATTATCACTTTATGTTTTAAAGAAACTGAATATGAATATGTTTTAAAGAAACTGAATATGAATATTCAGTTTCATGAATTGTTCTATTGGTGAAAAACCGTTGGTTTTGCAACTTCATTGATGAGTGGGAAAAACATGTTCAAATGCTGTGAGGTTACATCACTTTATGTTTTAGGGTATGATGATCAACTTGAATGGTGTGGTTCGTGAGTTTCGATATCGGAGATTGAGATTTTAGTACGCCATAGGAGGGAATTTCCTCCCCATGCTATAAGACATTCCCTATATATATATATATATATATATATATATATATATATATATATATATATATATATATATATAGGGAAAAAGGGGTATGAGCAACTTGCTCATTTAGTAAATAAGCAATTGATGATGTGGCATACATGTGATTGGACAATTATTAAAAGGGTTAGTTGTCCAATGTATCACATGCATGCCACATAATCAATTGCTCATTTAATAAATGAGCAAGTTGCTCATATCCCTTTTACCCATATATATATATATATATATATATATATATATATATATGGGAAAAATCCAAAGTACCCCCCCA
This sequence comes from Hemerocallis citrina, assembly GCA_017893485.1. NCBI lineage: Eukaryota > Viridiplantae > Streptophyta > Magnoliopsida > Asparagales > Asphodelaceae > Hemerocallis > Hemerocallis citrina. The sequence continues at coordinate 27,899,003 of CM030366.1, forward strand.
ACGTTTGGCCTGAGTACAAAATACCCATACAACGTTTGAAAAAATACAATAAACTCATTCTTCCGTTAACTTAACCATTTCCGTTAAGTTATAATTATTAAATTACTTTTTTATCCTTATCTTCATATTCAATCTCTTTCTTTCATTTTTCATTCGTTTTTTCTTCCTTAATTTTTTCTTGTTCTTCCCTTTATTCCTTTTTTCTTCATCATCTGTCATCTGAATTCTTTCTTTTGGTGGGTAGCTTGAACACAACAAACCCAACTCAATGACATTTGACACACAATGATGGATAGTTGCTACTTTTTGCGATGTTTCTTCTTTACTGGAAAGATCTCTTAGAAGACTATGATCCACAACATTCAATATAATGGGAAAATTTTTGCGTACCCTCTCCCTCAAACTCGATTCTTCGTCAAACATGCCATCAGTTTGTTGTTTTCCAGTAAATGTTTCCAGCAATAGTATTCCAAAGCTGTATACATCACCCATTCTCGACACTTTCCTGTAAATGCATACTATGTTGCAAACAATATACCATTAAATCAATGATATGATTATCAGAAAAAAAATATCTTAAACCAATTATATGAAGTCAGGTAACAGTAGCGCCGTTTATTATTATGCTAACTTAGTTGATTTAGTTGGCTCATAAATTAAATGCCTATTTCCATTGAAGTGAGTAGTAACTCATGGAGCACGAAATTGAGTATAGTATAAAACCCATACAAAATTAAGGAAGAAAAAAAGGAATGAAGAAAGGGAAGAAAGAGAATGAATATGAAATGGTAAGGGTAAAAAAGTAATTTAATAATTATAACTTAATGGAAAGGGTTAAGGTAACGGAAGAATGGGTTTATTGTATTTTTCAAACGTTGTATAGGCATTTTGTACTCGGGCGAAACGTTGGGGGGGTACTTTGGCTTTTGCCCTATATATATATATATATATATATATATATGGGCTTTCTTCTATTGCAAATGCTACTGTAGCATTTGCAAACGTGCAAAACACATAACCCGCCATTGGCGATGACGGGTTATGTGTTTTGCCTTAACCCGTCATCGCCAATAACGGGTTAAGTGGTTTGCACGCGTTTACACAACATTTGCGTTTGCAATGGAAGATAGCTATATATATATATATATATATATATATATATATATATATATATTCGTGTCAGAATTCGAACTATTTTTGTGGTTTGGATATCCGCATCCATATCTGTATCCAAAATTGAAAGAAACTGAATATTTATACCCCAATTTGCATCAAGTTCGGATCCGGATCAGATAAGATCGGATATATCTGTATTCGAAAGCACCCCGACATTGATGGTGCTTGCTTTCTACAATATTTGGCTTGAAGGAGTCAATTCCCAATATATATATATAAAGAGAGAGAGAGATGTTTCTTCCATTGCAAACGGATCTGTTTGCACAGATCCGTTGCGAACGGCTATCTGAGCCGTTGGATCCGTACTGATTTTTTGTGTGAATATTTTGCCTTAGACCGTTGTTAGCAACGATGATCTAAGTTATAATTTTTTTAAGCTCGTTTTTGCCAACGACGATCTAAGGCAAAATAATCATTTTTTTTCTTTTGAACTCTATCTTCTCTCTCGCACTTTCTCCCTTCTCTATCTTTCTTCTTCCCCGATCTAAACTCTCGTAACCCCACCGAAACTGACCCCCTCTCACTCCGGCGACTCCTCTCTCACTTAACTCTCTCACTCAGTATTGTTTCCTCATTGGCACTCTCTCTCTCTCTCTCTCCCTCTCTCTCTCTCTCTTCCGAAGCACCTCCCCCAATCCACAAACCCTAACCAGGTTGCTGCTCCTCCTCCGTCCACTCCTGTTGTGCCTCCTCCATTCCCACACTCTCGCACTCCCAATCTCTCTTCCTATCTTCGAAACCACTCCTCCAATCTTCGGATGCAAATTGAAACCCTAGTTCGGCAACAACACCTAGATTAAGGAAATTCGCAGTAGTGTAAGGTAATGACTTCTACCTTAGTAATGACTTCGTAGTTGTATTTGGGACTTACTAGATTGGGAAAATTACTTGAATTGATTAAATTTGGCCAATAATTTTGTAAATGTAGTAGTTTGTATGTAGTGTTTTGATGATTTTAGACGTTAGAATTTCAGTCGTAGTTGTAGTTGTTTTCTCAAATTGTATATTTATTCGTATTATCAATTGTTCGATATTAGTAAAACCGCATAAGCTGTCCCAAAAAAATCTAAAACTTTGCAGGTTGGTCGGACTCTCACTACACAAGCCACCGCAACTTGTAGAAATGATTTTCGACTCACGGTTTAAGAGATTCGATTGTGTATCGCTTTTGGTGAACAAAAACTAAAATAAAGCGGTACACGACCGTATCTCGCAAACTATGAGTCGAAACTCACTTCTACAAGTTGTGTTATCTTGTGTTACGTGAATTCGATCAATTTACAAAGTTTTCGAATATTTTGATGCCGTTTGTGTGGTTTTCTCAGGTTTCTTGAACAAGAACAAATAAACTAAGAACTTTTTTGTACCGTTACACTAGAAAATCCTACAAACGACCTCTAAAAATTACGAAACTTTGCGAGCAGATCAGACTCTCATTACACAAGCACTGCAACTTGTAGAAGTGATTTTTGACTCACGGTTTGAGAGATACGGCCGTGAATCTCTTTTGGTGATCAAAAACTAAAATAAAGTGGTACACAGCCGTATCTCGCAAACCATGAGTCAAAACTCACTTCTACAAGTTGCTTTGCCTTGTGTTACGTAAATTCGATCAATTTACAATGTTTTTGAATTTTTTGATATCGTTTGTGCGGTTTTCTCACGTTTTTCGAACAAGAATAAATAAACTAAGAAATTTTTTAGTACGGTTATACTAGAAAACCCTACAAACGACCTCCAAAAATTACGAAACTTTGCGAGTAGGTTGGACTCACGTAACACAAGCCACTGCAACTTGTAGAAATAATTTTTGACTCACGGTTTGAGAGATTTGGCCGTATATCACTTTTGCTGAACAAAAACTAAAATAAAGTGGTACACGGCAGTATCTCGCAAACCGTGAGTTGAAACTCACTTCTACAAGTTGCATTGCCTTGTGTTACGTGAATTCGATCAACTTTCAAAGTTTTTGAATTTTTTGATGTCGTTTGTGCAGTTTTCTCACGTTTCTCGAAAAAGAACAAATAAACAAAGAAATTTTTTAGTACGGTTACACTAGAAAATCCAACAAACGACCTCCAAAAATTACGAAACTTTGCGAGTAGGTTGGATTCACGTAACACATGCCAATGCAACTTGTAGAAGTTAGTTTTGATTCACTATTTGCGAGATACGGATTTGTACCGCTTTATTTTGTTTTTTTTACCCATAGCAATATACAGACGTATCTTGAAAACCACCGTTTGTCGAAAATTATAACTTAAAAAATTATCACAAAAAAAACAACGACGGTCTTAAAACAATGACCGTATCTTAAAAAAATTTATAACTTAGACTGTCGTTGCCAATGACGGTCTAAGGCAAAATATTCACACAAAAAAACTAGTACGGATCTGAGCCATTAGATCTAATCGTTCGCAACAGATCTGTGCAAACAGGCCCGTTCGCACTTTGCAATGGAAGAAACCTGTATATATATATATATATATATATATATATATATATATATATATATATATGAGCTTTCTTCCGTTGCAAACGGGTCGGAAGCGGGTCTGTTCGCACAGACCCGTGCGAACTTTGATCTGGACCGTTGGATTATCCAGATTTTTTTAATAAAAATTTGCCTTAACCCGTTCTTGGAAAGAACGTCTTGGAAAGAACGGGTTAAGGCAATCTAAAATCATTTGAAGGTGCATTCAGATCGTCTTCTTCGACGATTCTCTATCGGTCGTTATTATTTCTTCGACAAACCCAACGGGAAAAAAACCCTAATCCTTCATCGAAAACCCAAATCAACCCACTTACGTCCGCTCCCCCTCCTCCCAACTCCAAAGTTGGAAACCCTACCTTCTCTTCCCCTCTTCAATACGAAATCGAAATCCTAGTTCTCTTTTAAGAACGATTGTTTGGCTTGATTTGGACCTATGTTGTAAGGTATACACTACTTCTTTACCTCAATAATCTATATTTGTGTTTTTTTTAATCTGTGTGTAGTAAAATATTTAAAAATTGGGAAAAAATTTATATGCCTTAGTAGATTTTAGATGTAGAATCGGGTTGACTTCAAGTATATTCAATTGCCGAATTATGTTGCTTGCGTTAGTAGTTTGTAGAATTAGAATTGTATATACGAAGTTAGTTAGAAACTTTTCAGTGCGGTTATGGTTGAAAACCCAGCAAACAACCGTAAAAAAATACGAAACTTTCCGAGTAGGTTCGTCTCACGTAGTACAAGCCACCCCAATTTGTAGAAGCGAGTTTCGACTCACGGATCGAGAGATACGGCCGCTTATCACTTTTGGTTGAAAAAAACCAAGTAAAGCGGTACACGGCCGTATCTCCCGAACCGTGACTCAAAACTCGCTTCTACAAGTTCGGGTGGCTTGCCCTACGTGAATTGGACCTAGTCGGAAAGTTTTATAATTTTCGGATGCCGTTTGTGCGGTTTTCTTCAATTCCTCAAATGAGAAGTTTTTGACTTAGAATTTTCTAAGTGCGGTTAGAGTTGAAAACCCTTCAAACGACGATGGAACGCGATGATTCCCAGGACTACGGATTGGTGTGCGTATCGATCATAAAAGATTAACAGATTAAAGACGTGATCTAACCCTTTATTGTGGAATCTAGGGTTCACGAATTATACCTGCGATGAGAAGAAGACGATGGTTTCTAGCAACCTCGAGCTGTCAGCGACCCCAAGATCTTCTGCACGTATTCCTTCCTCGGGTTGGACGTCGTGTGGGCGACGATCTCCCAACCTTTCTTCTCCTTGGCTGAGCTCCCTTTCTCTCCTTATGTGAATCACGAATTTAGAGAAAAATCTTATATCTCAGATCATCAATGACGACCAGAGAATAGAGGATATATATAAGGCTACGGCAGGGACCATGAGGAGAAATTAGGGTTAGGTCTCCTAACGAATCTGGGTATCCCGTGTTCAGCCCGAACACACAACCCAGGCCCATTAACAATAGCTCGGTCCAATAAAGAGCTATTGTTGCACTACCTTCCTAATCCCAAATTATATTTATGGGCTCCTTTTATTATATGCTCGTTCAGCTCCCCATGTTAAGATATCGAATGTCCGTCGATCAAATTAAGTTACTGACAACTATATTGATCAACATCTTTTATCCTTAAGTAGTACCACTCAACTTTATTTGTCATGTCGGATGTAATCCACCTACAGGGTTTACATGACAAATCCTTATGAGCTCCTTAAGGGGACATCATCAACCCGACGTATCGGGACATGGATTCCTTTTACAATCAACAGCCCATCATACATACAATGCTATTACCCAATTCATAGAGGTTGTTGATCCATAATGAATCTCACTCTTTTATGAGTCAAAGTAATGCACACTGCATATACATGTCTGTTATTATATCTGGATTAAGAGCATAAGCATCCATAATAACAGAGGTGTTTGTTCTCTTTTGTAGTCAGTACAAAGAGAACAACCTCAAGTGGTCCTGTTCAATACACACAAAGTGTACTAGTGTAAACCTATAGTCAAGATAGACTAATACCAGATTACACTACAACCTTTCCAATGGATTGTCCAAGTCCGTCTAGGTTGTGAACTATTTATATATTCCATATGGAACTAATAATATGATCTTCTGTGTGTCACCTTACACCATATTATCAACCTTATAGAATATCAGACACTTGCATTAATATTATAATAAACACAATATGCAAACATATGGCCATATGATTCTCATTCAAAAAAAATAAGGAAATAAAGTTAATACAAAAGTGATGCTTTCAGTATATAACCCTAACAATCTTCCACTTATACTCAAAGCATTGCTTTTCAGTATACTGTTACAAATCTCCCACTTATACTTAAAGCCATGCTGCTACGCATCGGACTCCCATTCCCTCAACATGACTATCAAAAGCCTTAGCTGGTAAGCTCTTAGTGAAGGGATCAACTAGGTTGTCTGCTGAAGCTATCTTGATCACAGCAACTTTTCCTTTCTTTACGAAATCTCGTATCAGGTGGTACTTATGCTCAATGTGTTTACTTGCCTTATGGGCTCGTGGTTCCTTCGAATTTGCAACTGCACCACTATTATCACAATAAAGTGTAATAGCTTTAGGCAAATTAGGTACCACATCCAAGTCCAATAGGATGTTTCTGAGCCAAACCGCTTCTTTGGCTGCCTCAGAGGCTGCCACATACTCGGCTTCCATGGTAGAATCAGCAATACATTTTTGCTTTATACTCCTCCATATAGTGGCTCCACCTCCCAAAGTAAATACATAACCTGAGGTTGATTTCCTGGAATCCCTATCTGACTGAAAATCTGAGTCTGTATACCCCAAGGCAACTAAACTATCTGCCTGGTAAACTAGCATGTAATCTTTAGTCCTTTTTAGGTACTTCAAAATATGCTTTACGGCAGTCCAGTGCTCTTGTCCCGGGTTAGACTGATATCTGCTAACCATGCCAATGGCAAAGCAGATATCTGATCTCGTACATAGCATTGCATACATTAAGCTTCCTACTGCTGAAGCATAAGGAACTGCTTTCATGTTCTCTATCTCTTTAGGTGTCCTCGGACACTGCTCCTTTAATAGGGCAATTCCATGCCTAAAGGTAAGAAACCTTTCTTAGAATTTTGCATGCTAAAACGAGTTAGTATAGTATCGATATAGGAAGCTTGGGATAAGCCCAACATCCTTTTCTTGCGATCTCGTAGAACTTTGATCCCAAGGATGTGACCTACTTCTCCCAAGTCCTTCATATCAAACTGTTTGGATAACCATACCCTTACGTTAGATAATACCTTCACATTGTTTCCAATGAGCAAGATGTCATCCACGTAAAGTACTAGGAATACCACTACGTTTCCGTCACACTTTTTGTATACACACAATTCATCTTGACATTGATCAAATCCATAGGATTTTATCACCTGATCAAAACATATGTTCCAAGACCTGGAAGCTTGCTTAAGTCCATAAATGGACTTCTTGAGCTTACAAATAAGATGCTCTTGGCCCTTTTCAATGAACCCGTCTGGTTGGTTCATATAGATGTCTTCCTCAAGACTTCTATTAAGGAAAGCTGTCTTGACATCCATTTGCCAAATATCATAATCAAGATAAGCTGCAATAGATAAAAGAATCCGGATAGACTTAAGCATGGCTACTGGCGAAAAAGTTTCCTCATAATCGATACCCTCTCTTTGAGTAAAACCTTTTGCAACAAGCCGAGCTTTAAAGGTTTCAACCTTACCGTCTGATCCTCTTTTTCTCTTATAGACCCACTTGCATCCAATGGCTTTTACACCAATAGTTGGTTCTACAAGCTCCCAGACTTGATTAGAATCCATAGATTCTATTTCAGATATCATTGCTTTTTGCCAAGACTCTGCATCTTTATCTTGGAGTGCTTCATTGTAGGTACAGGGATCATAATCTTGTTCCTCAGGGACAAAGTCTAACGACTCTCCCAAGAACATATATCTATCAGGTTGTATCACAACCCTCCCACTATGACGAGGCACTATCAGTTGTGGTGTAACATTTGTGACACGTTGTGCAGTTACTGGTGGTACATCCTGTTGTACTGTTGGTACTGAAGTATTTGGTGTCTCATCTCTCAGTTCTTCTAGAACAGCTCTACTTATGGGTTTATGGTTCATCACATAGTCTTCCTCTAAGAATCGAGCATTGGTGCTAACAATGACCTTCTGATCCTTAGGACTATAAAATAAACCTCCTTTCGTTCCTCTTGGATAGTCTACAAACAAGCGTACTTCTGTACGAGATTCCAACTTATCGGCTTTCCCATTCAGCACGTGTGCTGGACTACCCCAAATCCGAACATGTTTCAGACTAGGCTTACGCCCAGTCCACAGTTCTGTGGGAGTAATTGGTACTGACTTAGAAGGAACCAAGTTCAAAATATAAGCTGCAGTTTCTAAGGCATATCCCCAGAACGAATCTGGTAAATCTGAATAACTCATCATTGATCTAACCATCTCCATAAGAGTCCTATTCCTTCTTTCTGCTACACCATTCTGTTGGGGTATTCCAGGTGCTGATAATTGGGATGTAATCCCAGCCTCTGACAAATAGTCCCTAAACTCCCCAAAGAGATACTTGCCACCACGATCTGAACGTAATGACTTGATACATTTTCCATGACGTTTCTCCGTTTCTGCCTTGTACTCTTTGAATTTCTCAAAGCACTCAGACTTATGGCGCATCAAATAAATATATCCATACCTTGAATAATCGTCAGTAAATGTGACAAAATATTCAAAGCCACCTTTAGCCTGGACAGTCATGGGCCCACACAAATCAGAATGAACCAATTCCAACACATCTTTGGCCCTATACCCCTTTGCCTTGAAAGGCCTTTTGGTCATTTTACCTACCAAGCAGGATTCACAGACTGGTAGTGCCTCCACTTCCAATGAACTCAAAGGTCCATCTTTAACCAGTCTTTGAATCCTTCTTAGGTTAACATGCCCCAATCGCAAGTGCCAAAGATATGTTTGGTTCATACAAGAAGGTTCTTTTCTTTTATTTATGTTAGAAGACATATTATTCATTTCCATAAGTTGCATCGTGGGCAAAATAGGATTAATGACATATAGATTATCAACCAATGCACTAGAATAGATAAAATGCTTATTTTTTCTAATAACAATATTGTCATTAAAATAAACTGAATATCCATCCTTAACTAGCATGGAAACAGGAATTAAATTCCTTCTAAGTGAAGGTGCATAAAGACAATCTCTCAATGTCAAAGACTTATTTCTACCAAAAGATAAAATAACATCTCCTATTGCAACGGCCGCTACTCTTGTAGCGTCACCCATAAACAAGCATATCTCTCCATCACTGAGCCGTCTGGTTTCCTGGAACCCCTGCAATGTATTGCAGACATGATTAGTGGCTCCTGTATCTACACACCAGGTGCCGGTAGATAACACCGCTAAACATGTTTCAACAACTAGTAAATGAGATATACCTTCTTTGTTCTTTTGTTTGAGAAGTGGACAGTCAGTCTTCCAATGTCCTGACCCTTTGCACTTGAAACACTTGCCTTTTGGGTTTTTCACAGCGCCTTGAGGTCCCATGCCCTTCTTTGCTGAGTTTACTTGTTTCTGAACTTTCTTCTTCTTACCACCTTTTAGCTTAGAAGTAGAGTCCTTTTCAGTCACATAAACATGGGCATTCTGCTTGAAAAGAGCTTCAGCATCCTGTAGTTCTTTTGCAAGTTCTGCCAAAGTATACAACCTTTTGTTCATGTTGTAATTAAGGCAAAACGAGTCAAAACTTTTAGGCAGAGTCCTGAGAATGATATCGACCTGGGTTTCCCCATCGATTTCAGCACCAAGGATCTCCATCTCATTTAGATGACCCATCATCTTGAGAACATGATCCTTTACTGGTGTCCCCTCAGCCATAGATGCATTCATCAAACTCTTCATAGAAAATTGCCTAGCTGCTCTACTCTGATGTCCGAAGAGTTCCTTAAGGTTGTACATCATATCATAAGCTGTGGGCATGGCCTGATGCTGATGTTGCAGTACATTTGACATAGATGCCAAAATGTAACACCGCGCCATCTCATCTGCCTTATTCCACTTCTTATAAGCCTCTTTGACCTCTTCATCAGAGTTAGCATCAGGCTTAGGTGGGCATACTTCATTGAGTACAAATTTGTACTCTTCAGCAGTTAAGACAATATCCAAGTTACGTTTCCAGTCAATATAATTAGGGCCAGTAAGTTTGTTTTCTTTAAGAATCACCATAAGTGGACTGAAAGAACCCATTTTTGAAATCCTGAGAATCACATAAAAAAAAATTATGTAGGGCAAAACTTTTTGAATTAATTAAATATTGATTCCCTCAAAACAATAATAAAAAAAAATTCACCAACACCTTAAACACCATGAATTTAGCATGCCACGATAGTGTGGACGTATACAAATTCAATATTTGTTCAAGTAGGTTTTTCCTATTAATTTTACTATCATGTCAACACAACTTTATGACAAATAAAATTAATCTGTTGGTCTTGCTCTGGTCCTACAAATAATAGCAGTGACTCCGATGGGGAGGATACCATTATTTGTATCTAAGTGTATACCATTGCTTAATACTAAGTCCATTATCTTGTATTGAGTTCCTTCAGATGGAGAAGTGAACACATATTAGGTAACTTTATACAATTATCCCTAAGGAAGTCTGTACTGGTGATCCATAATTATACTCATCCGATATGGAGGAAAGCACTAAAGCCAACACGCAAGTATAATTATATCACCTACAAACCAGCAATGGAGACCGTGGGATTCATGTTAAATGAATTCCCTCTCCCACTTAGTTATTTAACAATGAGGATTTTTCTACTAGTTAATTTATGTCCATGTCCATTATTAATGTGATCCTAGTTTTTCAAAAAAAAATCACAAAATAATAAACATGCATAATCAGAATAAGCAATAATGGCAATAAATTTGAAAATAAATATCCAACTATTATGGCCATCTTTCCTGATTCTTCCCCGACTGTGCGAATCCCAAATCTGACCCTGCGCAGAGCTATCCGGGGTTCGACCGATTATGGCCAAACATTTTTTTTTTTAGGTTTGGCTGCCGATTTCTTCATCGAAAACCATCTGTCGATCTCCGGACTGCCTAAAAACAGCATCTCCTCCGGCGTCAGAAACAGCCACCACCGCCATCACGATCGACCGAAAAAAAAATTAAAATTACATCAATCCTATGCCTCCCGAAGGAGTTCATACATAATCTAGATTGAAAAAAAATTAAAATTACATCAATCCTATGCCTCCCGAAGGAGTTCACACATAATCTAGATTGAAAAATTAAAATTATAAGCACGATCAACCCTCGTGATATTAATTACATCCACAAAACAACAACAACACAAACAAAACATGCATTGGACCATAATAGTTGGATCTAAGATGCCTGCGAAACCGAGTTAGAACAGATCTACATCTACCGTCTATCATACAACACAAGTTTTATTGGACAACATGGATGTAACAATCAATACGCAGATCTAATACCGACTCTGATACCAATTGATGGAACGCGATGATTCCCAGGACTACGGATTGGTGTGCATATCGATCATAAAAGATTAACAGATTAAAGACGTGATCTAACCCTTTATTGCGGAATCTAGGATTCACGAATTATACCTGCGATGAGAAGAAGACGATGGTTTCTAGCAACCTCGAGCTGTCAGCGACCCCAAGATCTTCTGCACGTATTCCTTCCTCGGGTTGGACGTCGTGTGGGCGACGATCTCCCAACCTTTCTTCTCCTTGGCTGACCTCCCTTTCTCTCCTTACGTGAATCACGAATTTAGAGAAAAATCTTATATCTCAGATCATCAATGACGGCCAGAGAATAGAGGATATATATAAGGCTACGGCAGGGACCATGAGGAGAAATTAGGGTTAGGTCTCCTAACGAATCTGGGTATCCCGTGTTCAGCCCGAACACACAACCCAGGCCCATTAACAATAGCTCGGTCCAATAAAGAGCTATTGTTGCACTACCTTCCTAATTCCAAATTATATTTATGGGCTCCTTTTATTATATGCTCGTTCAGCTCCCCATGTTAAGATATCGAATGACCGTCGATCAAATTAAGTTACTGACAACTATATTGATCAACATCTTTTATCCTTATGTAGTACCACTCAACTTTATTTGTCATGTCGGATGTAATCCACCTGCAGGGTTTACATGACAAATCCTTATGAGCTCCTTAAGGGGACATCATCAACCCGACGTATCGGGACATGGATTCCTTTTACAATCAACAGCCCATCATACATACAATGCTATTACCCAATTCATAGAGGTTGTTGATCCATAATGAATCTCACTCTTTTATGAGTCAAAGTAATGCACACTGCATATACATGTCTGTTATTATATCTGGATTAAGAGCATAAGCATCCATAATAACAGAGGTGTTTGTTCTCTTTTGTAGTCAGTACAAAGAGAACAACCTCAAGTGGTCCTGTTCAATACACACAAAGTGTACTAGTGTAAACCTCTAGTCAAGATAGACTAATACCAGATTACACTACAACCTTTCCAATGGATTGTCCAAGTCCGTCTAGGTTGTGAACTATTTATATATTCCATATGCAACTGATAATATGATCTTCTGTGTGTCACCTCACACCATATTATCAACCTTATAGAATATCAGACACTTGCATTAATATTATAATAAACACAATATGCAAACATATACCCATATGATTCTTATTCAAAAAAAATAAGGAAATAAAGTTAATACAAAAGTGATGCTTTCAGTATATAACCCTAACACAAACGACCTCCAAAAAATACGAAACTTTGCAAGTTGGTTGGTGTCCCCTACGAGAAGCCAACCCAATTTGTAGAAGCGAGTTTCGACTCACGGTTCGAGAGATACGGCTGCGTATCGCTTTCGGTTGAAAAAAAACCAAGTAAAGCGGTACACGGCCGTATCTCGCAAACCGTGACTCGAAACACACTTCTACAAGTTTGGATGGCTTTCACTACATAAATCCGACCATGTCAGGAAGTTTTATAATTATTCGGATGCTGTTTGTGCGGTTTTCTCAACTTCCTCGCATGAGAAGTTTTTGTATTGGTCTTTTTCTAAGTGCGGTTAGATTAGAAAACCCTTCAAACGACCTCCAAAAAATACAAAACTTTGTGAGTTGGTTGGTGTCCCCTACGAAAACCCACCCGAAGTTGTAGAAGTGAGTTTCGACTCACGGTTCGAGAGGTACGGCCGCGTATCGCTTTCGGTTGGAAAAAAACCTACTAAAGCCGGTACACGGCCGTATCTCGCAAACTGTGACTCGAAACTCGGTTCTACAAGTTCGGTTGGCTTGCCCTACGTAAATCTGACCAAGTCAAAAAGTTTTATAATTTTTGGATGCCGTTTGTGCGGTTTTCTTCAATTCCTCAAATGAGAAGTTTTTGACTTAAAATTTTCTAAGTGCGGTTAGATTAGAAAACCCTTCAAACGATCTCCAAAAAATACAAAACTTTGCGAGGTGGTTCGTCTCACGTAGTACTAGTCACCCCAAGTTGTAGAAGCGAGTTTCGACTCACGGTTCGAGAGATACAGTCGCATATTGATTTCGGTTGGAAAAAACCAAGTAAAGCGGTACACGGCCGTATCTCCCGAACCGTGACTCGAAACTCGCTTCTACAAGTTCGGGTGGCTTGCCCTACGTATATCCTACCAAGTCGGAAAGTTTTATAATTTTCGGATGCCGTTTGTGCGGTTTTCTCAACTTCCTCGCATGAGAAGTTTTTGACTTAGAATTTTGTAAGTGCGGTTACAGTTGAAAATGTAATGCCCTGATTTTTTATTTAATGAAAAATTATTTATTTTTCACGTAGTGTGCACGTGCAATATTTTTGGTTGAATTAAATGTTATGATTATTTCCATTATGATGGGCATGGATTTTTAAATATGTGCTTTTAAATTATTTTCACAAAGCTTTCTTTCAACTAGACAAAAAGCCTTTTCTTTTTAAAAGCCCAAAGTTAATTTAATTTATTATTTTTATAATAAATATTTTGGCCCATAAACTAAAGCCCATGGATTAATTTATTTTAACTTGTCATGTAGAATACAATTTAAAGTTTTTTTATTTAATGTACAATTTTTTGGACCTAGTTGCTTGCACGTGCATTGCACGTACACGTGCAAAATGCACTTTTTCAAACTAGGCCGGTTGGGAGCTTGGATGGAAATGAAAATTTGAGTGGAAATCATAGTGTGGTGGTTACTTGGTTGTGGGTAGTTAATGCAACTCCATCTTTCATCCTAGCCCTCCATCTTATAACCAACTACTTGATCCTAGCCCTCCATTCTCTTTGATTTTTAGTATAAATACCCCCCCCCCCATGGCTAGTTATTCTTGTGCTTATTAATCCCTCCAAACCTATAGTCTAAATTATATTATCTAGTAGTGATTTTTTGAGTTAAAAGATTGAGAGAGTGTGGGATTGTGCTTGCAACATCAAGGAGAAAAGGAGGGCCGGCATTCATCAAGAGGGAGCTCTCGGTTGGGTGCTTGGGAGGCTTGCGTGCGCGTGTTAAAGGAGGAGGAGCACTCTCGTTGCAAGGACATTCGTCTAGGAGGTTGCTAAATTGTATTTTTCTCTCCAAATTAAGGTGGGTAAATTTTCTATATTCTAATTAGGGATGCATGCTAGATTAAATTGAATGAATGAGGCATGAAAAATATTAATAAGAGTACACTTTTAATTGGACATTGACCTATGAATTGATTGGAATGTGGGTGTGCAAATTGTATGTGATTTGATTAGTTTAAATCTAAGTTTGTATGGATTAATTATAACCATAGTTTGTTAAAGAAGGTCTCATTATCTACGTCACAAATTATATACACAAAGTTAGTAGATTGGCAATGCTACTTCATGTGAATAAATGGATCATTATGTGATATTGAAATAAATGAATTAAGTTATAGATTTGTATGTATGATAAAGGGTTAAAAATAGAGAATTAATCCTTAGTTTGCTAATAAAGGGATTAGTGGTATTAGTTGTTAATAAATGTCGAAATAAAGAATGTAGTAGTTATAATGTAGAATTCGAATTAATTGTATGAAAATATGTTTTAATTGTTGAAAAAAATCATTTGTTTCATACTGATATGTAAATTAGACAAGAAATGATCAATCTGGAATTTTACAGTAATTTTCATGAAAGCAAAATGAAATGAGGGCTAGTTGAACATCGGAACGTTTTAACAACAGAGAAAATTGATTTAAAAAGAATTTAAGTTGTACTTTGACAACCTGAGCACGTAGCTCAAGTGGTCAGAGCGTGCGTTGGGTTCCCTGCGATGGCTGGTTCGAATCCCTGTGGCACACATTTTGTTTCACAATTTTCTTAAATGTATAGGAATCAGCGGCCGAGAGTATTTAATACTCTCACCGCCTCTTTATTCTGCCAGCGCAAATGGCCTAGTGGCCTGTGCCTTCGGCTGTGTTCTCTGTGGTCCTGGGTTCGACCCTTGGCTACGGCAGTTATGAAAAATGTTTTTTTTTTTTTTTGGATGTTTTAGTGATCAAAAAATTATGGAAAAAATATGACTATTCTTCTAAAAATACATAGGACTTAAGAAAAATAATTTGGGGAGTATTTGCATGAAATGAAACATGATTTGAGAATAAAATGTGTGAATAGAACTATGGTTCTATATTTATATTTTTGTAGAGTTATATCCTGCAAAAATAACTTGAAATGAAGGATTAGAAAATTAATTTGGCAAAAAGAAATTATATTGTGTGATGTGATGCAAATTATTCTCATTTGAGAATAGTGTGGAAATTATGAAGCGTAAATGTTCACCTTTGATTGAATAATTGGTGATGTGGGTTTTTATGTGAAAATAATATTTCATGAGTTACATGATGGATAGTTGAATTTCATGTATAGTTATGGACTATTTGAATGAATTAGAAATTATGATTGGAAAAGAGAAATACTTTTGAGTATGATAAATCAACAAATGAATTTATGAGGTTGAAATGCTCATTTTGGAAATTGTGAATTGAAAATTGAAACAAAAGGAGTAGCTAAGTCTCCCCCGGCATTGGAAATAAATGAAATGAAAATTTAAAAGAAAGACCAAGGTTGGTTAAGTTTGAACGAATGAATAAGTCCGGTTTAGTGGAGAGGCTAACTCTAGAGCTTTGATTTTTGTTCATGATTTTGATAAAAACTAAGGATTAGTACATAGTGGAGACGTGATGAAAGTAAGAGAAAAACACGAGTATGGGGGCCATCGGATTGGCGGTGTGAGAATGATCCACAGGCTGCTTGCTTGATGCGTCAAGACATGGCGTGGGCACTACTCCAGAATTATCGTCCCGGTAGCAATGCATGCGGGATGTTTGGTGACTGCAAGAGGATCGTGTGCCATGAAGGAGGCTGAATTGCCACAGGCTGTCTTCACGATGCGCCGTGACATGACGTGGGATTCCCCTCCAGGATTTTCTGTACACGTGCTTGTACTCATAGATCATCTAAGATACCTACCGTAATTACAATAGTAGATTAAGTCATGGCGAAGGATTGAACCCTACAAAGATGAAGAACGATTAAGGGCTTGCCCTCGGACCTATATAGTATGGGATGCATAGAATCCGAACAAGTGCGCATTAGTGTCATGTAATATAAATAAATGCATTAAGGACTAAGTGCACAATCACAACACGACATCAATAAGGTAGTCCCTTTAGTTTGATATGTGACAAGTTTGTGTTTGCTAAATATGGAAAATAAGTTATACTATTTCCGGCATAGAGAGGATGGCCGTGTATAATGATCGTCGGTTGAATAAACTGACGTACCCATAGTCTTATATACAGGTAAATGGCTTGATACAGATTAAAGAGGAACAAATGCTTAAAGATTATTCAATGTTGTTTTACATTTGTTTCATTGTTGTAAAGTTTACTTCCGCTGTGCAATGTAAAGTGTAATGTAATCATGTAAACTCTGATGTAAAGTAAAAAGTTCAAATTTCCTTGTAAAATTGTACTAAAGGAAGCGGAAAGATCCTGTAGAACATCTCGAATTCAGTGTATTTGGGATTCGGGGCGTTACAGAAAACACTGCAAACCACCTCCAAAAAAATACGAAACGTAGCGAGTTGCTTGGTATCCCCTATGAAAAGCCAAACCAACTTGTAGAAGTGAGTTTTGACTCACGGTTCGAGAGATACGGTTGGAAAAAACCAAGTAAAGCGGTACACGGCCGTATCTCGCAAACCGCGACTCGAAACTCGCTTCCACAAGCTCGGGTGGCTTGCCCTACGTGAATCCGACCAAGTCGGAAAGGTTTATAATTTTTGGATGTCGTTTGTGTGGTTTTCTCAAGTTTAGTTTTTTAGAAGTTAATGACTTTCAATATTTTTGTGCGGTTAGAGTTGAAAACCTTGCAAACGTTCTCCAAAAAATACGAAACTTTGCGAGTAAGCTGATCTCATCAACACAACCCACCTCAACATGTAGAAGTGGGTTTCGTGTTACGGTTTGAGATATACGGCCGTGTATCAGTTTATTTGGGTTTTTTTACAACCTAACCATCTTACACGCCCGTATCTCTTTAACCGAGATTTGAAACTCACTTCCATAAGTTGGGGTGACTTATGCTACGTGAATTCAACCAATTTCACCCTCAGTTCTTTTTTTGTTTTCATTTATGTGTTTTTTTCCCACAATCTCGGTATGTTTGTTTTGTTGTCATTTGTACCAACCACAGTTTAAATTTTTTGTCAGATAGATAAATGGCTAGAACAAGGCAGCCGAGAAGCCGGTCCGGTAACACTAGTGGCGCACCAACTGCTGAGGTAATATTGATTATTATTATTGATTTTAAATACAAATATGTAACATTATCTCAATCATAACATTTGTTATCTTTATTCGTGTAGGTTGGTGGCCATCAATCCACATCTGCTGAGGCAGGTCCGTCGTCCTCAGGTCCCGTTACATCACCCGGACCCGTGGACACAAGCATACTCACCTTGCAACCCAAACACCGTTCCGAAGCCGTGTGGAATGGGTCCGATAAAAAAGTAATTTACGAAAGCACGCAGTTCTTCCTTTCGACCCCCGTATCACGCCGTACTTGGTGGAGGCTGGTTTCTACGGAGAAAGATTCATGGGTTCAGTGAAGCTAGATCGGCCACTACTTACAGCTCTAGTCGAGCGATGGAGGCCGAAGACCCACACATTCCACCTACCAGTGGGTGAGATGACTGTGACCCTACAAGATGTGGTAATGATAACTGGACTACCAATAGATGGGGTTGCCGTGACGGGGAACATGAACTTCAATCGAGTTGAAGTTGTTCGTGACTTACTCGGTATCGACCTGCAGTTGATACTTAACGAAAAAAAGAGGCCATTGAAAAAGAAATCCTCGATAATGTGCCCGCAAATTTTGATGAAGATTTATTGTATGAACAAATAGAAGCTGCGAAAGATAAAGCAGAGGCTGAAGTGATGGATGAAACTTTCGATGGTAAATTACTGTACATCAGCTGGTTAAAATTTCAGTTCGAGGAGGAATATTTGGCCCCCGATTCGGACGAGCAAACCCTAACGTACTATGCACGTGCATACATTTTTAGTTTGATAGGGGGAGTGATCTTCCCGAACTCATCCGGATCAACCGTGCCGCTAATGTACCTACGGTTGTTGGAGAATTTCTGGTATGCAGGTCGTTTTAGTTGGAGGAGTGCGGCACTGGCACTACTATATAGGAATTTGTGCACATGTTCTTTAGGTAGCGTACAGATGGGTGGCCTAATGGTGCTACTGCAGATCTGGAGTTGGGAACGCATCCACATCGGACATCCCTATATTGTTCAGGTTACACCGGATTGGTTGGCCGAGCCAGGGGCAGCGGAGTTGTTATCTCCCCTAGAAGCATATTGGGCGGGCCGGCACACGTGGGTCGATAACCCATGCCAATCTTTAACCTACTACAGAGATGAGTTAGATAACCTGCAGGACGAGTTCGTCAATTGGGAACCGTATTCGACCTGCCAGGTTGCAACGGGTTCCTCCAATCTGCGTAGACAATGCCCTTTGGTTGACGGCTGCACCTCTTGTGAATTTTGGAGTTGTCGAGTTCCAATATCCTGATAGAGTCTTGCGGCAATTTGGATATCAACAAAAGATTCCCGAGGTCAGGTCTTATGAAAAAAAGTTTCACGAGGTGAGGGGAACGGGACGAGTGCCCAACTTCGATTGGGCTGATTACCATCGTTACCATGTAGCCAACTGGAACACCATGCGACAGCAAATGACACCGAATATGATGTTCGTCGCGATACCGTATGATGGCTCCCTCCAGCAGGCATACATGATGTGGTACAAGCGAATAATACGGTTGTATATTTCTCCAAAGGCCGCTGTACCAGCTGGTGTGCAACTTCCGATTCCCCCTACCCAGGCAGAACCAGCTCCAGCATATTCCTCCTCCCAGCCGATGTACCAACCAAGGGCTGAGACATATCGAAAAATGGTTAGTCAAATTTCATATAGTTCGTATGCATGTACTATAATTAAGTGATGCCGTTAAGTATGAATGATGTTTAAATTGGAATTTTTCATCAAATGTAGATTGAAAACACATGGGAGAACGTTCGAACAGCTGCTCGCGTCTTGAAGATTAGGGTACCCGAGAGCTTCAAGGAGGTAATGCGGGAGATGCTAGCGCCGTGCCGTCGTACTCTTGAGGACGCGGGTGAAGGTCCACAACTTGAGGCGTATTTGAGAGCCAACTTGCCAGCAATGGGTTCTAGGAGAAAACGAACTGTGACTAGGCCAGGAATTCACATCGCCGAGCAACAACAACTACAAGAACAGCCAAATCCCGAAGATGTTGATGAGGAACAGTCGTCGGATGATCCTGATCCCCCCCAGACACAAGGCAGACGGCAAAATCCTCAAAGGAAGCGGAACCCTCCCATCAATTCACACCAAGCGGTGGTAAGCTGCGTGGTCGTAGACGGTAGTCTCTAATACTCTGTAATAGCGTATCTTTTGGTTGGTGATTTTGTTATTGCAGTAACTAACGTATTGTTTGTTTCTATGTTGATAAATTGTTGTAAGTGAATACTGGGCATGGTGTGCAAGCCAAAGTGGAGAACGCCTTCATTTGTAATTTTTGTATTTTGGACAAGTGCAACTTGATACGTATAATTTTGGTGTAAATTTTTGAAAATTGAATTCATTTCAATTAATTATGTTGTTTGGTTGACATTGTACATTTGTACGCCTTCAAATTTCTTGTGAAGATATCTGTTATATTATTTACTTTGATGTGATGTTGTAGGTGAATTTGTGAACAACATTTGATGAAGTCGTTTCTGTATCAGAAAAAATGTACACAGCCAAACACAAACAAAAGTGCTGCACAAATATCTACACTTAACCCGTTATTGACGATAGCGGGTTTTTTGAGCTTAACCCGTCATCACTAAGGATGGGTTAGGTAGAGAGATATTGACAGTCCTTTGGAAGCCTATAGACCATGCTTTAATAAAGTTCTGCTAATATGGTTCTTCTTAACCCGTCATTCTGAACAACGTGTAATGTGCCTTAACCCGTTCTTCACGACAACGTGTTAGGTAGAGCGATGTTGGCAGTCCTTTAACTCCTACAGACCAAAGCACTGCCAATATCGCTCTCTTTAATCCGTTCTTGTGAATAACGGGTTAAGTTCACTTAACCTGTCGTTCACAAGAACGAGTTAGGTAGAGAGTTATTGGGAGGACCTTATCCAAGTTTTCAAAAAGTACTGCCAATATCGCTCTCTTTAACCCGTTCTTATGAATAACGGGTTATGGTCACTTAACCCGTTCTTATGAATAACGGGTTAGGGAGTTTGAGATTTTGGGTTTTCTACAAATTTCTCTTCACTTTTGCGAGAATTGTCTCCTGAACTGTGCAAAGTGACATTAATATGCCCATAATTGTTTATATTTTTTATTAATTTCCATTTACTGCCACGTAACTAATCACTATAAATTTGAACTTGTTATAGTTGGTGTAAAAGTTCAAAAAATAAATTATGAGATTTCAAACCAAGGGTTAGGGTTAGGTTAAGATAGGGTTAGTGTAGGGTTAGGGTTAGGGTTAGGTTAAGATAGGGTTAGTGTAGGGTTAGGGTTAGTAGTGAGTGTTTGTTTTTTGTTTTGATTAATTAGGTTAATATTTGTAGATCCCCACATTTAGATTTTACTTTGCAACATGTGGAACCACGTGTACAACATGGAAATAATCTTAACTTGTAGTACAAGTCATTAACTTGTAGCACATTAACGGGCTGTTCTAAATTCCCAGATTAATGAATCCATCCATCCATCAGTCAATCAATTTGACGCTCCCGCCTTGCTCTCTTTATCATAACCACACGTGGGGTTGTGCATGTGGTTTTTTCTCCATATAGGCTACATGTGGAGATCTACATGTGGTTTTTTCCCCATAGAGGCTACATTTCCACAATCATATAGGCTACATTTCCACAATCTAGAGTGTAGGCTGTTGTCTCCACCAAAGAAGTGGTGTTGTCATCTAAGCCAAGTGACCACCACAAGTCAGAAAACTTTGAACATACAACTAAGTGGGAAAAAGCACCAAGCTAAACAAGCAGAACTCAACACCCGCCTACTATTATTGCAGACACTTCAATATGGGAAAAACCTAAACTATATAACCACATGTACATCCCCACATGTAGCTTATATATGGGAAAAACCCTATGTACAGATCCAGTTCTTGACGGCCAATTAATTGGATCTGATGACGTGACGCATCTGGTTAGGCTTTTCCATTAGGAATATCAGCATGTAGGGATGTACATGTGTTTTTTCCATGTATACGCTATATGTGGGGATGTACATGTATTTTTTTCATGTATAGGCTACATGTGGGGATCTACATGTGGTTTTTTCCTCATCTTCCCGTCTCTATCTTCTTCGTGTTATCAATGGCTTCCAAAAAAGCAACAAATTCTACATGTGGTTTTCTCTTTACATGTAGGAATGTACAGTTGGTTTTTTGTAGACACGTGGGGGATCTACATTTGGCTATGTACTTTAGGTTATTCCCATTTTGAACTTGTTCTAATACGAAGTGAAAAAGAGTGGAAACCCTAACCCTACATTAACCCTAACCCTAATCGCTAACCCTAACCTACTAACCCTATAATAACCCTAACCCTAACCTACAATTTTTTTTAATTGTTTTTTATGAAACAAAATACTAAATTAATATGCGTTAATTTTTATATTCATTTGATGATATCGATTTTATATTGGTTAGTTACGTGGCGAGGAATTGAATAAATAAAAAACAAGATCTAACCAAATCCCTAACCCCCGCTAACCCTAGCCCTGCCCTTAACCTACTGTAACCCTACTTTAACCCTACAAAGTACTCTAACCCAACCAAAAATTATATCTAACATAATTGTTTAAACCGAATTCGCTGAATGAACGTAAATGTTTTAAAATTTTGTTTGTTTACAACCAAAATTTGAAATCGCGTAACGAACATCTATGAAAAGCTGATTATATAAAATTTTATGAGCAGATTTTAGTATGATCAAAGTGGTGTTTGAATAATTTGTCATAAATTGTTTTCATTAAGTGAACTACTTTATATGTTATATTTACAAACTTGTTTACATATTTTTTCCATGCGATTTAATAATCTTCAGTACTGCCGATATAGGTACACTTAACTCGTTATTTATGATAACGGGTTAGATGTACTTAACCAGTTATCGTCAATAACGGATTAAGTTTACGTATATTAGCAGAACTTCGCCATCTACTTATGCATGTAGCCATAAACTTCTGCAAATATAAGTGTACTTAACCCGTCGTTGGTGATAACGATTTTTGTTAACTTAACCCGTTATCAGTAACAACGGGTTACGTTGATAAATATTGGCAGTGGTTCATCATGTACAGACCAAGTATTGGCATAGACCAAGTATACTTAAACCGTTCTTGGTAACGACGGGTTAAGTGTACTTAACCCGTTGTCACCAACAACGGGTTATGCTGATATAATTTGCAGACATGGTCTGTACATTTTGAGATGTGTATCAATTTGGTGGAGACAATTGTTGTCCTTGTTGCTGTTTTTTGGAGACTTGTATCATACTTTTTGAGTTTTGTATCAGTGTGAATTGAAGTGTATCAAGGATTTGACCTTCTTGTCTTCTTCTTCTTCTTGTTTTCATCCCATCTTGTTTGATGGCCATTAGTCTGTACATGATAGCTGTCATGTCATGCACCCCTCCTTCTAATCTTCCCTATAACTGAGCATATTGAGTTTATAACTCAAATGAGAATGAACTCAATGTAGAGAAGAAAGGGGAAAAAATAGGGAGGAGACACTTCAAATAAGTCACTCTCCAAAAAAAGTATGTGAAGCCAATCTTTTCTTCTTCTCTTCAAGATAATCTCCTCTTCTTGAAGGGGGAAGAAGTTTGAGTTATGAAAGAAATTTGAGTTCAAAGATGGTCGCCTACAATTGTTGTTCTTGTGTATGAAGATGCAGGAGTAGAGAGACTTGTGCATGAACATTTCAGTGTACAAGTGCATGCTCGGTTTCTCTCAAGTGGTAGGGAGGGCCGCCGACTCTGCCTTTTTTTTTCCCCTTCATTTCCCTTAGTCTTCTTTTTCCTAGCTTTTAGATGTGTTTGCATAAGTAGCAATTGTATTCCTTTCATACACATTCGTTCTCTATTGTTACACAGAGTGTAAAAATTCTCTGCTTCGTAGGACGGAGTAGTGGTGGGTGCCACAGTGTATTCATGCTACTTTTCAGCTTCTTGGCATGCACACCTCACAATCGTGCAACAAATAGTACGAATATGTGGAGTGCATGTCAAGAAGTTGTCAAGTACTTTGAATATACGGTTACACCCACTACTACGCTATCCCACGAAGCAGAGATTTTTTACCTCTGTGTAATAGTAGTGAACTAAATTGTATGCGGGGGGATAACTGCTACTTATGCATTCAAAAAAAGGCAGAGTCAGCAGTCCTTCCTATCACTTTGAGAAGAAACCGAGCATGTACTTGTATACTAAATTAATTTCAATTTTGGAGTAAAGTGTCAAAGGATGACTTTGTAATGTCAATTTTCTTAAGTTATGTACGCATTCTATGTATCTTCAAACAACTTGTTCTTACCAGCTTGTAATGTTTGACATATGAATAAATTTGTTGTTGCATATGGCTTGTTGTGAATGAACAAATTTGTATATGTATCAACAAAAGAAGATATATCCAACACAGACGAAAGTTCATTAAGTTATTTGCTGTGAATGAACAAATATGTATATGTATCAACAAAAGATGTATATGTATCATCAAAGTTCTGTAAATAAATCTCAACCTAACCCGTCATTGGTAATAACGGGTTAGGTGATATAAAACCGTCAACTCCAATAACGGGTTAAGTGGAGAGATATTGGCCGAACTTCATCCCCTACATGTGAAGTATTGGTTAAGGACTACCAATATCTATCTCCTTAACACGTCATTGGTAATAACAGGTTAGGTGATATAAAATCGTCAATGCCAATAACGGGTTACGTGGAGAGATATTGCCCGAACTTCATCCCCTACATATGAAGTATTCGTTAAGGACTGTCAATATCTATCTACTTAACCCGTTATTCAAGATGACAGGTTACGTTATCGTAACCCGTTATCCCCAATAACGGGTTTAGTAGAGAGTATCTGGCAGCATCTTTTCTTCAACACTGCGTACATTTTCACAATTTTCGACAATATAGATATATCATCCACAAAATACATAATCTCCCACACAAATAATAAATCTGTTCACATCGGCATCCAGACAATTTTCAATACCAAATAATTCACAAACAGATCGAGTTGCCCAAATTGCACACATCTTCAAAATTCACAAATTTCGACATAAGTAAACATTCACTACCCAAATACAAAATCAAAATCCATAGCAACATATGTAGTTCACAAATACACAAAATGAACTGACATACAGAGATTAAACTATGAATAAATACATCAGTTATTTAATTGTACCAAATAGATACATTCAATTAACCACACGGTTACAATCAAAAGTACGTAATTTTTCAACGCATTCATTCTTTCCATGGCCGCGATTTTGTTTCATTCCGGACCTACACCAAAATAAAAATATAAATTGGAGTTAATAATCGATTCGAAATTAGTAATTATCTTCACGACAAAATAAAAAAGTAAGCAATTATTCGGTATTTATCTTCAAAGTTTGATATGACATACATAACATGAAAAACCCCTTAGCACGAACCTTAGCATTCATCATCATCACTCTCCCCAGCGTTTGGAGCTTCTTCAAACCCTACCGATCTACTAAATAAGGAAGAAGAATGTGTTAGTATCGACTACAACAAGTTTAGATTCATTGAGTACAATTAACAAATACTTAGTCTCTGATATATTACCTTGCTATATTTTTTGGGCAATTCCGTGAATCGTGACCTACGACAAGAAGGCATGTCCTGCACAGTCTTGGCCTCTTTGTTTTTGGGCCATCTCTGATAGACTTCAACCTTTTCTCTTTAGGCCTCCCCTTTGTGGTGCACTGCACGTGGTCACCTACATGTGCATGTGCATGTGCATTTCCACCACTCTCAAATTGTGCGCTACCTTCGTGTGGTGTGCTGTTCACTGATTCAGTATTAGCAAAGCCTTCGATACCCTTGAGCATGTGGTCGAGCATGTACTTGTACTCTCGCTCTGAAGAACAACCAAGATCGACCAAATGTCTTGAGTGCATAGTCTGTTCACAATAACGAGAGGCAAAATTGTCACTCATACTATTGGAAACCAGTATACTACTTCTTCTCATTTGATCCCTGGTCCATCGCTTGCAAATATATTGCTCGGGTAATGCGGTGTGATCTGTGAACCGAATAACTGCCAATAGATGTTTGCAAGGAATGCCTACGAAGCTATACATGGCACAAGGACATTTAGCAATTTTAGTAATTTTACAATAAGAAATCACTCTCCCCGGTTCTGTATTTCCACAAACTGTTACAGAATAAGCTGCACTATCCGGTGTATCCATACTCGCAATTAAACTCACATTAAGTAATAAATTTTTTACAACTTCTTGTTGGAATTTGTAAAAAATCTTCAGTGTGTATGTTCCTGCCATTTGTGACTCCAACGCCCATTCGGTCTTCAATTTTGGCCTCTCCTCGCGATTACGATGTGTTTCTTTAAGTTCATCATGTCTTTATTTTACTAAGAGTCGGTCAAAGATGACGGCAAATTCATGTAATGAGTACTTTTTATGAGTATGGTGCTTCAAGGATGAATGTAGCGATTCGCTACGTTGAGTACTCAATATGCCGCCCCAAAATGAGTCTCTTGCGTACACGGGAGCTCATTTTTCGCGGATCTCAAATTTTTCCTTCGACCATTTGTTATTCTCAAGTTTGTACTGGGTGATCAAATTTTTCCACTTCTGTTCAAATTCTGTTTTAAATTCCGTCGTATAAATGATAGTCTTCAAAGCATCCCTGAACTCGTCAACGTTATTCTGCATACGCACTTCATGCGGAAACTTATCCAAAATATGCCAAATGCAATATCTATGTGACGTTGCTGGAAAAACTTTAGAAACTGCAGAAGTTATTCGACGATCCTCATCTGTCACGATGTTCATCGGATCGAATGCCATTGCTTCTCGCCACTTTTCAAAGAACCACTCAAATGAGGATGCCTTCTCATTGGGGATGAACCCACAACCTAGGAATATTGATTGCCTGTAATGCCCTAATTTTTCATTAATGAAAAATTATTTTATTTTTGCACGTAGTGTGCACGTGCAATATTTTGGTTGAATTAAATCCTATAATTATTTTTCATTGTGATGGGTATAAATATTTAAATTTGTGCTTTCAAATTATTTTATACAAAAGCCTTCATTTAAATGGATGAAAAGCCCGTTTTTAAAAGCCTTTTCTTTTAAAAAGCCCAAAATTTAATTTATTTATTTCAAATTAATTATTTTGGCCCACAAACTAAAGCCCATGAGTCAATTTATTTTTAAAATGCAACTTGTAATGTAGAATACAAACTAGAATTTATTTTTATATAAAATGAAATGTACAATTTTGGACCTAGTTGCATGCACGTGCACTACATGTACACGTGCAAATTGCACTCTTCCTATGGCCAGTTGTGACTTTTTGGAGGGAAACCCAAATTTTGAGTGGTGATCATGGTGTGGTGGTTACTTGGATGTGGGTAGTTATTGCAACTCCTACTTTCATCCTAGCCCTCCATCTTGCAACTAAACAATTGATCCTAGCCCTCCATTCCCTTTGATTTTTAGTATAAATACCCCCCCCTGGCTAGTTATCCTTGTACCTATTAATCTTTCCAAACCTATAGTCTAAATTGTATTATCTAGTATTGATTTTTGTGAGTTAAAAGATTGAGTGTGTGTGGGATTGTTCTTGCAACACCAAGGAGAAGAGAAGGGTCGGCATTCATCAAGAGGGGGCTCTCGGTTTGGTACTTTTGGAGGCGCGGGCGCACGTGTTCAAGGAGGAGCAATTCATCGCAAGGACTTTCGTTTAGGAGTTGCTAATTGTGTTTGTCTCTCCATTTGAGGTGGGTAGATTCTCCATATTTCTAACTTAGAAATGCATGTTAAGTATGAATGAATGAAGCATGAAAGAAATTAAGAAGAGTACACTTTAATAATCTATTGAATGATTGAATGTGGATATGCAATTTTATATGTGGTTCTATTATTTAAGTAGTATATGAATTGATTAGAATCATGGATTGATTGATAAAAACACATTTATTACTATCAAGAATTTACACACAAAAGTTAGTAGATTAATAATACCCTTTCATGTGTTAAATAGATATATCGTGTAATATGGGCATGAATAATTTAAAATATGAGTTGTATGTTAGGTAAATGATTAAAGACAGAGAATTAAGATGAAAATTTATTGATAAAGAGATTAGAAAGCAAAATGCGAAAAAATGTCGAAAAGAGAAGAAATGTAGTATTATAATGTAGA
The DNA here is from genome assembly GCA_017893485.1 of Hemerocallis citrina. NCBI lineage: Eukaryota > Viridiplantae > Streptophyta > Magnoliopsida > Asparagales > Asphodelaceae > Hemerocallis > Hemerocallis citrina. The sequence continues at coordinate 27,926,880 of CM030366.1, forward strand.
TATTGAATTAGTTGTATGAAAATATGTTTTAATTGTTACAAAAATTATTTTGCTCATACTGATATGTAAATTATGTGAGGGAGAATTAATCTGGAGTTATACAGTAATTTTCATGAAAGCAAAATGAAATGAGGACTAGTTGAACATCGAGACATTTTAACAACAGAGGAAATTGGTTCAAAAAGAGTTTAAATTGTACTGTGATAACCTGAGCACGTAGCTCAAGTGGTCAGAGAGCGCGGTTGGGTTCTCCGTGGTGACCGGTTCGAATCCCGTGGGCAACATTATTTCGTTTGTTTTTTTAAAACAAATTTAACAGCGGGCCGAGAGCATTATTTAATGCTCTCCGCCATGTTTATGCCGCTTAGCACGTTCGGTCTGTTGGCCTGTGCTTTCGGCCGTGTCTCTGGGGAGCTGGGTTCGAATCTTGCCCTCAGCAAGATTGAAAAAAATATTTTTTTGGGGTTTTTAATTGCCCAAAAATTATGAAAAAAATATGGTTATTCTTCTAAAATTATATGGGACTTTATAAAAATGATTTGAGAATTATTGCATAAAATAAAATGTGATTTGAGAATAAAATGTGTAATTAGAACTATGGTTTTATAAGTGTATTTTTGGGAAAATTATACCTTGCAAAAAGAACTTGAAATGAAGGATTAGAAGATTAATATAGTAAAGATTGAGGTGATGGATGTGATTTATTCCTAATTGAGAATAGTATGAAAAATATGAATTGTGAATATTCGTTAGTGATGTAAAGTATTTCTCATTTGAGAATAATGTGACAATTATGAAATGTGAATTATTCTCGTTGGAGAATAGTGCGACAAATTATGATGCGTAAATATCCATCTTGATTGAATACTAGTGATGTGGGTTTTAATGTGAAAATAATAATTCATGAGTTACATGATGAATAGTTGAAATTAATATATAGTTATGGACTATTTGAACAAATTAGAAATCATGATTCGAAAAGAAATATACTTTTGAGTATGATGACTCAACATTGAAATTTATGAATTGGAAATGCTCATTTTGGAAATTGTGAATTGAAAATTGAAACAAAAGAGTAGCTAAGTCTCCCCCGGCATTTGGAAAGATATGAAATGAAAAATTGAAATGAAAGACCAAGGTTGGTCGTGTTTGAATGAACGAATAAGTCCGGTTTAGTGGAGAGGCTAACTCTAGAGCTTTGATTTTTGTTCATGATTTTGATAAAAACTAAGGATTAGTACATAGTGGAGACGTGATGAAAGTAGAAGAAAAACACGAGTATGAGGGCCATCGGATTAGCGGTGTGAGAGTGATCCACAGGCTGCCTGCTTGATGCGTCAAGACATGGCATGGGCACTACTCCAGAATTATCGTCCCGATGGCGACGCTTGTGGGATGTTTGAGTGGCTATGAGTGGTGCTATTGTTCCATGGCGGAGGCTGAATTGTCCATAGGTTGCCTGCTCGATGCGTCGGGTCAGTGCGTGGGATTTCCCTCTAAGCTGCCTGGACATGGGCTCGTAGATCATAGAACATATAAGATACCTACCGTAATTACAGTAGTAGATTAAGTCATAACGATGGATTGAACCCTACAAAGATGAAGAACGATTAAGGGCTTGCCCTCGGACCTATGTAGTATGGGATGCATAGAATCCGAACAAGTGCGCATTAGTGTCATGTAAAATAAATAAATGCATTAAGGACTAAGTGCACAATCACAACACGACATCCATAGGGTAGTCCCTTTAGTTTGAAATGTGACATGTTTGTGTTTGCTAAATATGGAAAATAAGTTATACTATTTCCGGCATAGAGAGAATGGCCGTGTATAATGATCGTCGGTTGAATAAACTGACGTACCCATAGTCTTATATGTAGGTAAATGGCTTGATAAAGATCAAAGAGGAACAAATGCTTAAAGATTACTCAATGTTGTTGTATATTTGTTTCATTGTTGAAAAGTTTACTTCCGCTGTGCAGTGTAAATTGTAATGTATTCATGTAAACTCTGATGTGAAGTGAAAAGTTTAAATTTTCTTGTAAAATTGTACTAAAGGAAGCGAAAAGATCCTGTAGAACATCTCGAATTCAGTGTATTTGGGATTCGGGGCATTACAGAGTGGTATCAGAGCCACGCTTTCCACACTTGTACCAATTTATAAGGAACGACACCCTAGTAGTGGACATTAGAGTGTGTGGTTGAGTCTAGAGATTAAAATGTAAGTGACTTACATTTGTGTTGCTCTATGACTTATGCTTCTTCATCTATATTTCTAAGATGGCTGACCACTTCGACCCTACTGGAGACGATGACTGGCATATCATTGAGGAAGAGTATCATCCTGGACAAGCAGATTCCGAGGACGAGTACTATCCAGGGCAAGCAGATTCTGACGGAGAAGAATGGCCTGAATCCCGAGAGATCACCCCACCTCTGGATTCATTTGATGACTCTTCTTCTGATGAAGAAGAAGAACCAGTTCCGAATGGTCATGTGACTTCTCTTCAGAGGCAGGTAGAAATACTGCGAGAGAGAGTCGGATTATTGGAGGCTCAGCTGGCAAAGCGGAAGGACGACTATTCTGTTCTCAGTCATCGTATATGGGAACTCGAGAAGAGGAAGAATTTGACAGATGTGCTGAAGGATGAAGTTGATGAACTACGGGGAGAACTTCGAGAAGCGAAGAGGAACCGTAGGAGTTAGACTGTTGTAGCTTCTACTATCTTTCATTCTGATGTCAAGAAATATTTTTCAATTCGAATGTATAAAGTTTGGAATTTAATGAAATGCAAGTTGATTTAAAATTCTTGTCTTATACTTCGAATTTAATGGATCTTCTGCATCAGAATATGTCGAGAAGATGAGGTAGAATCGGGAAAGTTTTGGATCTGGAAACGGAACTTGCGAGAGTCTATCAGACACTCAACGCCGTGGCTATGAATCAGAACCAAGGAAGGGGACCTGCGAATCCGGTGCCCGAAGCGATTAAACTAGTGAAATCGTTCAAACGAATGAAACCACCTGTATTCGAGGGAAAGTCAGACCCTGATGCGGCTGACAACTGGATTCGTCAAGTGAAGACAATCTTTGAAGTGTTGGAGACCCCTAAAGGCAGTATGGTGAAGTTGGCGACTCTGCAATTTGAGAAGGACGCGGCTGTGTGGTGGTAGTCGATGAAGAGGACCATGGGAGGCATAGTGCTTGGCTGGGAGGAATTTCTGGAAGAATTTCGCAGTCACTATTTCCCCTCCGATGTTCAAGAGAAGAAGGCTATGAAATTTCTATCACTACAGCAAGGCGGCATGTCAGTGAGAGAGTACGAGACTAAGTTTACTCAGTTCTCTAGGTATGCTCCGGAACAAGTGATGGATGAGGCTAAGAAGGCTCGTAAGTTCGAGCATGGATTGAGGCCAAGCTTGAAGTCCTGGATGATACCTCTTGGTATCAGGAGATTCGACAAGTTGGTCAAGAGGGCAGCAGCGACGGAAGCAGATATGGAGCAGTTTCATGTTGTTCAGAACCGGAGAAACAACTGGCAGTCTGGAAAGAAGCCCACCAATTCTGGGAGTTTCAAGGGACAACCATCTGCACAAAGGTTCAAACCGACAGGGGCGAACGCTATTAGTGTGGCTGGAGGACCTAGGAACAATGTGGTGAGACCTCCTACGGTAACTTGCTACAACTGTGGTGAGACAGGACATTACCGATCTCAATGTCCCAAACCACGGAATGGTGATCGCAATGTACCAACGCAGCAGACTGGAAAGAGACCGTACCAACCAGGGCGAGTATTTGCCTTGACGGAAGCTGATGCTGATGAGGTTGATCATGTCATCACTGGTACGAGGGCTGATGTTTAGAGGTTTTTGTCATTTCTTTTCCTGCTGTTTAGTGAAACTGTTACGTAATGTGTGTGTATTATGTAACAGGCGAACTTTATCTTAATGGAATGAAAGCTGTTGTGTTGTTCGATACTGGATCCTCTCATACTTTTGTGTCTCCTAAATTTGTTAAAGTGTTGGGAGTTGAACCGAAGATTTTTCCAGCCAAGATCTTAGCAGTAGCTACTCCATCAGGGAAAACTTTAACCACTGATCGGTATTATGCTGATTGTGAGATCGTGATTAGTGATCGAATCTTTGGGATTGATCTGATCGAGCTGACTATCTTGGGAGTCGATGTTATCATTGGCATTGATTGGATGTCGGTGTACAGTGCAAGCATCGAGTGTAAAACCAAGACGGTAACAGTGAAGGCTCCAGGTGGACCTGAAGTCACTTTCCAAGGGAAGAAGAAGTGTTCTAGGCTGGTGGCAGCTATCCGCAAGGAAGAGACTCCTGTGGAAGTACAAGGGATTCCTGTGGTTCTGAACTATCCAACTGTGTTCTTGGATGATTTTCCTGGGTTACCCCCCCATCGTGATGTAGAGTTCAGCATCACTGTTCAACCGGGATGTGCACCCATTTCTAAGGCACCGTATAGGATGGCTCCAATGGAACAGGATGAGGTGAAACGGCAGATTGAGGAACTGTTGGAGAATGGCTTTATTCAACCTAGTGCGTCACCTTAGGGAGCACCAGTGCTTTTGGTAAAGAAGAATGATGGATCGATGAGAATGTGCATCGATTACCGAGAGCTGAATAAGGTCACTGTTCAGAATAAGTATCGCATACCTCGAATTGATGACTTGTTCGATCGTCTACAAGGAGCAGCTGTTTTATCCAAAATAGATCTTCGATCAGGATATCATAAAGTTCGAGTGAAAGCTGAAGATGTGCACAAGACTGCATTTAGAACTCGACATGGGCATTACGAATTCTTAGTTATGCCATTTGGAGTGACGAATGCACCCGCGGTCTTCATGGATTTGATGAACAGAGTTCTGAGGCCGTTCATTGATTCTTTCGTCGTGGTGTTTATCGTCGATATCCTCGTGTACTCCAAGTCAGAAGAGGAGCACACCGAGCATCTGGCAATAGTTTTGAAGAAGCTGGAAAAGCAGAAGTTGTATGCCAAGTTATCCAAGTGTGATTTCTGGAAATCTGAAGTGGCATTCCTAGGTCACATCCTTTCTAAGGAGGGAGTGGCAACTGACCCTCAGAAGATAGAGGCAGTGAGAGATTGGGCAAGGCCTACTACAGTGAAGGAAGTCAGAAGTTTTCTTGGAATGACTGGATACTACAGGAGATTCATTCAAGGTTATGCTCAGATAGCCGTGCTGCTTACTGGACTGACCAAGAAGAATGTGAACTTCAAGTGGACTGAGCAATATGAGGCAAGCTTTCAGGAGTTGAAAGAGAAGCTGACTACTGCACCTATTTTGGCTTTGCCTAGAGCAGGTGTTGAGTATGATGTTTATAGCGATGCTTCACATCGTGGGCTTGGTTGTGTCTTAATGCAAGAAGGAAGAGTAATCGCTTATGGATCTAGGCAACTACGACCGCATGAGAAGAATTACCCGACTCATGATCTGGAGTTGGCTGCGATTATCTTTGCCCTAAAGCAATGGAGGCACTACGTGTACGGTGAGAAGTTGAACATGTACACGGACCACAAGAGTTTGAAGTATATATATCAGCAGAGGGATCTGAATCTGAGGCAGCGGAGATGGTTGGAAGTGCTCAAGGACATGCGACCTGAGATCAAGTATCATCCTGGAAAGGCTAATGTTATGGCTGATGCACTTAGTCGCAAGAGCAGCTTAGCCAGTTTGATTACGACTCAGAAGCATTTGATTGAGGAATTGGACCGAGCAGGTATTGAAGTTGTCTTGCAAGGATTGGGAGCATCTTTGGCTCAGTTGAGGCTTCAGCCTACACTGAATGGAAGGATCATTGCAAGTCAGGAGGTTGATGCTGATATTTTGGAGATGAAGGAGCAGGTTGGTGCTGGCAGGTTGCCTGGATTTCAAATCAGGGATGGAGTGCTGTGGTTCAGAGATAGGCTATGTGTTCCAAATCAGGCGGACCTGAAAGAGAGTATTCTTCAGGAGGCGCATGCTACTCTTTTGTCGGTACATCCTGGGAGTACTAAGATGTACAAAGACATCAAACAGCATTTCTGGTGGTCAGGTTTGAAGCGGGATGTGACTGAATTTGTGGCGAAGTGTGAGGTTTGTCAGCAAGTCAAAGCCGAAAATCAGAGACCCGGAAGTCTATTACAGCCGTTACCTATTCCGGAATGGAAGTGGGATAACATAAGTATGGATTTCATTATGGGATTGCCTAAGAGTCCTAAAGGCAATGATGCGATTTGGGTTATAGTCGATCGACTAACCAAGTCCGCTCACTTTTTGGCGATGAAACTCACTGCTTCGATGGACAAGTTAGCTGAGTTGTATGTTGGCGAGATTGTTCGGCTTCATGGTGTTCCGTCAAATATTGTGTCTGATCGAGATGCGCGGTTTACTTCGCATTTCTGGAGGAGTCTTCAGACAGCTTTGGGAACCAAGATAGATTTCAGCATTGCTTTTCATCCGCAAACCGATGGACAGACCGAGAGAGTCAACCGTATTCTTGAGGATATGCTTCGGTGTTGTATACTAGACTTTGGAGGCAGTTGGAAAAGGTATTTACCTTTGGTAGAGTTTGCCTACAATAACAGTTTTCAGGCTAGCATCGGGATGGCACCGTATGAAGCTTTGTATGGCAGGAAGTGCAGGACACCTGTTTGTTGGTTTGAAGTTGGGGAGCGTCAGTTGTTTGGTCTTGAGCTTGTACAGCAAACTTCTGAGAAGATTGTTCTGATCGGGAAAAGGTTGGTGGAAGCTCAGAGCAGGCAGAAAAGCTATGCAGACAACCGGAGAAGGGACCTTGAATTTGAGGTTGGTGACTTCGTCTTTCTGAAAGTATCGCCCAGTAAAGGTGTGGTTCGATTTGGCAAAGGCGGGAAGTTAGCCCCGAGGTTTATAGGTCCGTATAAGATATTAAAAAGGATCGGAAAAACTGATTACCGGCTTGAATTACCGGAAGAGTTATCTCAGGTGCACAATGTCTTCCATGTGTCTATGCTGAGAGGTTATATTCCAGATCCGAGTCATCATTTGCCTGAAGTGCCGGAAGGTTTGCAGTTGGATCTGAATTACATCGAGTCTCCTGTCGAGATTGTTAATCGTCGAGAGAAAGTCTTGAGGAATACGACGATACCAATGGTCAAGGTGTCTTGAGCAACCATTTGGTTGAAGAGGCTACTTGGGAATCTGAGAAGAGAATGTTGAAGGACTATCCTGAGCTTTTTGCTTGATGTGTATCTTTGTATCTTTTCTGTTCTTGTTGCATTTTTGTTTCTCACTCTTGACTGTAGTTCCAGGGACGGAACTATTCTAAGGAATAAGTGTTGTAATGCCCTGATTTTTCATTAATGAAAATTTATTTTATTTTTGCACGTAGTGTGCACGTGCAATATTTTGGTTGAATTAAATCTTATAATTATTTTTCATTGTGATGGGTATAAATATTTAAATTTGTACTTTCAAATTATTTTATACAAAAGCCTTCTTTTAAATGGATGAAACGCACTTTTTTAAAAGCCTTTTCTTTTAAAAAGCGTAAAATTTAATTTATTTATTTCAAATTAATTATTTTGGCCCATAAACTAAAGCCCATGAGTCAATTTATTTTTAAAATGCAACTTGTAATGTAGAATACAAACTAGAATTTATTTTTATATAAAATGAAATGTACAATTTTGGACCTAGTTGCATGCACGTGCACTACACATACACGTGCAAATTGCACTCTTCCTTTGGCCGGTTGTGACTTTTTGGAGGGAAACCCAAATTTTGAGTGGTGATCATGGTGTGGTGGTTACTTGGATGTGGGTAGTTATTGCAACTCCTACTTTCATCCTAGCCCTCCATCTTGCAACCAACCAATTGATCATAGCCCTCCATTCCCTTTAATTTTTAGTATAAATACCCCCCCCCCCCCCGGCTAGTTATCCTTGTACCTATTAATCTTTCCAAACCTATAGTCTAAAGTATATTATCTAGTAGTGATTTTTGTGAGTTAAAAGATTGAGTGTGTGTGGGATTGTTCTTGCAACACCAAGGAGAACAGAAGGGCCGGCATTCATCAAGAGGGGGCTATCGGTTTTGTACTTTTGGAGGCGCGGGCGCACGTGTTCAAGGAGGAGCAATTCGTCGCAAGGACTTTCGTTTAGGAGTTGCTAATTGTGTTTGTCTCTCAATTTGAGGTGGGTAGATTCTCCATATTTCTAACTTAGAAATGCATGTTAAGTATGAATGAATGAAGCATGAAAGAAATTAAGAAGATTACACTTTAATAATCTATTGAATGATTGAATGTGGATATGCAATTTTATATGTGGTTCTATTATTTAAGTTGTATGTGAATTGATTAGAATCATGGATTGATTGATAAAAACACATTTATTACTATCAAGAATTTACACACAAAAGTTAGTAGATTAATAATACCCTTTCATGTGTTAAATAGATCTTTGGTGTTAATATGGGCATGAATAATTTAAAATATGAGTTGTATGTTAGGTAAATGATTAAAGACAGAGAATTAAGGTGAAAATTTATTGATAAAGAGATTAGAATGCTAAATGCGAAGAAATGTCGAAAAGAGAAGAAATGTAGTATTATAATGTAGAATTTGAATTAGTTGTATGAAAATATGTTTTAATTGTTACAAAAATTATTTTGCTCATACTGATATGCAAATTATGTGAGGGAGAATTAATCTGGAGTTATACAGTAATTTTCATGAAAGCAAAATGAAATGAGGACTAGTTGAACATCGAGACATTTTAACAACAGAGGAAATTGGTTCAAAAAGAGTTTAAATTGTACTGTGACAACCTGAGCACGTAGCTCAAGTGGTCAGAGAGCGCGGTTGGGTTCTCTGTGGTGACCGGTTCCAATCCCGTGGGCAACTTTATTTTGTTTTTTTTTTTTTTTAAACAAATTTAACAGCGGGTCGAGAGCATTTAATGCTCTCAGCCATGTTTATGCCGCTTAGCACGTTCGGTCTGTTGGCCTATGCTTTCGGCCGTGTCTCTGGGGAGCTGGGTTCGAATCTTGCCCTTGGCAAGATTGAAAAAATTATTTTTTTGTGGTTTTTAATTGCCCAAAAATTATGAAAAAAATATGGTTATTCTTCTAAAATTATATTGGACTTTATAAAAATGATTTGGGAATTATTGCATAAAATAAAATGTGATTTGAGAATAAAATGTGTAATTAGAACTATGGTTTTATAAGTGCATTTTTGGGAAAATTATACCTTGCAAAAAGAACTTGAAATGAATGATTAAAAGATTAATATAGTAAAGATGAGATGATGGATGTGATTTATTCCTAATTGTGAATAGTATGAAAAATATGAATTGTGAATATTCTTTAGTGATGTAAAGTATTTCTCATTTGAGAATAATGTGACAATTATGAAATGTGAATTATTCTCGTTGGAGAATAGTGCGACAAATTATTATGTGTGAATATCCATCTTGATTGAATACTAGTGATGTGGGTTTTAATGTGAAAATAATAATTCATGAGTTACATGATGAATAGTTGAATTTATTGTATAGTAATGGACTATTTGAACGAATTAGAAATCATGATTCGAAAAGAAATGTACTTTTGAGTATGATAACTCAACATGGAAATTTATGAATTGGAAATGCTCATTTTGGAAATTGTGAATTGAAAATTGAAACAAAAGAGTAGCTAAGTCTCCCCCGGCATTTGGAAAGATATGAAATGAAAAATTGAAATGAAAGACCAAGGTTGGTCGTGTTTGAATGAACGAATAAGTCCGGTTTAGTGGAGAGGCTAACTCTAGAGCTTTAATTTTTGTTCATGATTTTGATAAAAACTAAGGATTAGTACATAGTGGAGACGTGATGAAAGTAGGAGAAAAACACGAGTATGAGGACCATCGGATTAGCGGTGTGAGAGTGATCCACATGCTGCCTGCTTGATGCGTCAAGACATGGCGTGGGCACTACTCCAGAATTATCGTCCAGGTGGCGACGCTTGTGGGATGTTTGAGTGGCTATGGGTGGTGCCATTGTTCCATGGCGGAGGCTGAATTGTCCATAGGTTGCCTGCTCGATGCGTCGGGTCAGTGCGTGGGATTCCCCTCTAGGCTGCCTGGACATGGGCTCATAGATCATAGAACATCTAAGATACCTACCGTAATTACAGTAGTAGATTAAGTCATAATGATGGATTGAACCCTACAAAGATGAAGAACGATTAAGGGCTTGCCCTCGGACCTATGTAGTATGGAATGCATAGAATCCGAACAAGTGCGCATTAGTGTCATGTAAAATAAATAAATGCATTAAGGACTAAGTGCACAATCACAACACGACATCAATAGGGTAGTCCCTTTAGTTTGAAATGTGACAAGTTTGTGTTTGCTAAATATGGAAAATAAGTTATACTATTTCCGGCATAGGGAGGATGGCCATATATAATGATCGTTGGTTGAATAAACTGACGTACCCACAGTCTTATATGCAGGTAAATGGCTTGATAAAGATCAAAAAGGAACAAATGCTTAAAGATTACTCAATGTTGTTGTATATTTGTTTCATTGTTGAAAAGTTTACTTCCGCTGTGCAGTGTAAATTGTAATGTATTCATGTAAACTCTGATGTGAAGTGAAAAGTTTAAATTTCCTAGTAAAATTGAACTAAAGGAAGCGAAAAGATCCTGTAGAACATCTCGAATTCAGTGTATTTAGGATTCGGGGCGTTACAGAGTGGTATCAGAGCCACGCTTTCCACACTTGTACAAATTTATAAGGAACGACACCCTAGTAGTGGACATTAGAGTGTGTGGTTGAGTCTAGAGATTTAAATGTAAGTGACTTACATTTGTGTTGCTCTATGACTTATGCTTCTTCCTCTATATTTCTAAGATGGCTGACCACTTCGACCTTACTGGAGACGACGACTGACATATCATTGAGGAAGAGTACCATCCTGGACAAGCAGATTCCGAGGACGAGTACTATCCAGGGCAAGAAGATTCTGACGGAGAAGAATGGACTGAATCCCGAGAGATCACCCCACCTCCGGATTCATCTGATGACTCTTCTTCTGATGAAGAAGAAGAACCAGTTCCGAATGGTCTTGTGACTTCTCTTCAGAGGCAGGTAGAAACACTGCGAGAGAGAGTCAGATTATTGGAGGCTCAGCTGGCAAAGCAGAAGGACGACTATTCTGTTCTCAGTCATCGTATATGGGAACTCGAGAAGAGGAAGAATTTGACAGATGTGCTGAAGGATGAAGTTGATGAACTACGGGGAGAACTTCGAGAAGCGAAGAGGAACCGTAGGAGTTAGACTGTTGTAGCTTCTACTATCTTTCATTCTGATGTCAAGAAATGTTTTTCAATTCGAATGTATAAAGTTTGGAATTTAATGAAATGCAAGTTGATTTAAAATTCTTGTCTTATACTTCGAATTTAATGGATCTTCTGCATCAGAATATGTCGAGAAGAGGAGGTAGAAACGGAGAATGTTTGGATCTGGAAACGGAACTTGCGAGGGTCTATCAGACACTCAACGCCGTGGCTATGAATCAGAACCAAGGAAATGGTACAAACAACATTTCGTATCGGTTTGTGTCGTAGGTAGCATCAAAGCAGAGAACATCCCCAAATACTTCATAATTCTTTCTACCGATACCATCTACGTAGACACAATTGGACAATCGCCCTTTCGGGATCACATTGGTAATCAAAATAAAATAAAGGATCAGTCTCCTTTTTGGATTCAAAGAACTCAAGTAGCATTTGCCCGTCGTGTCCTTTTAAACCCTCCATCTCGTCTCTCCTGAGATTTCTGACATCGGTTTCAGTGAAACCAATTTTCTCATTACCTCCACTTGCACCTTCGAAGAATAGCATTTGTTTGCATACAGGGACATTAGCTTCGGTAAGTTGACCAATTTCTTTTTTATCTGTCTTAGTCAATTCACGGTTTCGAGGTAGCAACTGACGTCTACCGGGTGAAGTAAATTCGCGATTGTGTGCTTCATTTAACTAATAAAGAATCCACAAATTACTTTGTGAATTACTTTGTGGGTTTAGTTTGACACGAACGAAAGCTTTGCAACCCGTTCTAGAAGTTATTCCTCGTCTAGCTTCATTATAATTATTCGGTGACTCCCCGGCTTTTATTACAAACATATGATTTATCCACTACATCGTTTTTCTTGTATTTATTTCCACCCTTACGCATAGAGAATCCCGCACATTTGCAATAAGATGAATAAAATTTTTCCGCCTCCTCTAGAGTGGGAAATGTCATACCAACCTTCGATTTTAGGTGCTCGTCAACATGAGGAACAAACTTGTCAATTTGTTGTGCACGAACAAATTTTTCTCCGACAACAGAACTTCCTTCAAAACTGTCCATACCTAGGAAACCGTGAAAGGAGAATAGTTAGGGGTACTAAACCGTTGTATTTGGTATTTTTATAACCAAAAGCAACACACGATTGTATTCACGTAGCGCAAGCCACCACAATTTGTATAAGTCTGTTTCGACGAACGGTTCGAGAAATATGGCCGTGTATTACTGTATTTGCATTTTTTTCAACCTAAAGCGTTATACGGCCGTATCTCTCTAACCGTGAGTCCAAATTGACTACTACAAGTGCGGGTTACTTTTGCTACATGACATCATTCTACTCGCAAAGTTTCGTATTTATTGGAGGTCGTTTGAAGGGTTTTCTAATCTAACCGCAATTAAAAATTTCTAAGTCACTATCTTCTAATGTTAGGAACGTCACAAAACCGCACAGACGGCATCCAAAATTATTACATAGTGCACCATGCTTGAATTCACGTAGCGCAAGCCACCCCAACTTGTACAAGTGAGTTTCGACTCACGGTTAGAGAGATACAGTCGTGTATCACTTTATTTCGCTTCTTATCAGCCGAAAGCGATACGCGGCCGTATCTCTCTAACCGTGAGTCGAAATTGACTTATACAAGTTCTGGTTGCTTGTGCTAGGGGACACCAACCAACTAGCAAAGTTTTAAATTTTTTGGATATCGTTTGAAGGGTTTTCAACTCAAACCGCACTTACAAAATTCTAAGTGAAAAACTTCTCATGCGAGGAACTTGATAAAACCGCACAAACGATATCCGAAAATTATAAAACTTTCTGGCTTGGTCGAATTCACATAGCGCAAGCCACCCGAACTTGTAGAAGCAAAATTCGAGTCACGGTTTGCGAGATACGGCCGTGTACCGCTTTACTTGGTTTTTTTCAACCGAAAGCGATACGCGGCCGTATCTCTCGAACCGTGAGTCAAAACTCGCTTCTACAACTTGGGTTGGCTTCTCATAGGGGACACCAACCAACTAGCAAAGTTTCAAAATTTTTGGATATCGTTTGAAGGGTTTTCTAATCTAATCTAACCACACTTACAAAATTCTAAGTCAAAAAACTCTCATGCGAAGAAGTTGAGAAAACTACACAAACGGCCTCCCAAAATTATAAAACTTTCCGACTTGGTCGAATTCATGTAGGGCAAGCCACCCGAACTTGTAGAAGTGAGTTTCGAGTCACGGTTTGCAATATACGGTCGTGCACTGCTATACTTGTTTTTTTTCAACCGAAAGCGATACGCGACCGTATCTCTCGAACCGTGAGTCGAAACTCACTTCTACAAGTTGGGTTGGCTTCTTATAGTGGACACCAACCAACTCGCAAAGTTTCAAATTTTTTGAATATCGTTTGAAGGGTTTTCAACTCTAACCACACTTATAAAATTCTAAGTGGAAAAATTCTCATGTGAGGATGTTGAGAAAACCGCACCAACGGCATCCCAAAATTATAAAACTTTCCGACTTGGTCGAATTCACGTAGGGCAAGCCACCCGAACTTGTAGAAGCGAGTTTCGAGTCACGGTTTGCGAGATACGACCGTGTACCGCTTTAGTTGGTTTTTTTTCAACCGAAACCGATACGCGGCCGTATCTCTCGAACTGTGAGTCGAAACTCGCTTCTACAAATTGGGGTGGCTTGTACTACGTAAGACGAATCTACTCGCAAAGTTTCGTATTTTTTTACGGTCGTTTGCAGGGTTTTCAACCATAACCGCACTGAAAATTTTCTAACTAATTTCGTATATACAATTGTAATTCTACAAATTACTAACGCAAGCAACAGAATTCGGCAATTGAATATACTTGAAGTCAACCCGATTCTACATCTAAAATCTACTAAGGTATATAATTTTTTCCCCAATTTGTAAATAATTTACTACACACAAATTGAAAAAAAAACACAAATATAGATTATTGAGGTAAAGAAGTAGTGTATAGCTCACAAAATAGGTCCAAATCAAGCCAAACAATCGTTCTTGGAAGAGAACTAGGGTTTCGATTTCGTATCGAAGAGGGGAAGAGAAGGTAGGGTTTGTATTCGGAGGAGAACTAGGGTTTGTATTCCGTTTCGAAGAGGGGATGAGAGAGTAGGGTTTCGATCTTTGGAGTTGGGAGAGAGGAGGGGGAGCGGACGGAGATGTCGATCAAGTCTTCTTCGGAGCTAGGGTTTTTTTTTTTGCCGTTGGGTTCGTCGAAGAAACAAGAAGGAGCGAGAGAGAAAGCGCCGAAGAAGACGAACTGAATGGAAATACACATGAATATAGATAGCCTTAACCCATTCTTGGGAAGGATGGGTTAAGGCTATTTTTTTAAAAAAAAATTTGTCTTAACCCATCATTACCAACGACAGGTTAAGGCAAATTTTTATTTAAAAAAATCTGGACCGTTGAATCTTTGATACCGTTTGATCCAACGGTCCAGATCAAAGTTCCCATGGGTCTGTGCGAACAGACCCGCTTCCGACCCGTTTGCAACGGAAGAAAGCTCTCTCTCTCTCTCTCCCTCTCTCTCTCTCTCTCTCTCTCTCTCTCTATATATATATATATATATGTTTTGGATGTCTGCATCCATATATGTATCCAAATTTTAAAGAAACTGAATATATTTTCAGTTTCTTTCAAATTGATGCGAATTCGAGTACAAATATTCAGTTTCTTTAAAATTTGGATACATATATGGATGCGGACATCCAAACCATATATATATATATATATATATATATATATATATATATATATATATATATATATATAATTTTGATCATGATCATGATCAAAATCGGATGGCTTTACCTTCCCTCGCTCTCTCACTTATGAAGAGGGGTATTCATGTCATTTCACTCATTCCTCACTCTCTCCTTCTATATCCTCCCTCTCCCCCTTCTGAAATCTCTCTCGATCGAAATAATGGCTCCCCAAATTGCCCTTCGAAATAGCTCCCGCTCTCCCCGCTCTCAAATAGCTCCTCTCTAACATAGATGTGCAGGGCTCACAACAAAAGGATACTGTCTCTGATCCACAGGATGCTGCCTCACAATCTGAAAGTATGCACGATTACTTCCTCTAATGCTTCTAATTTCTGGATTCGACCTCTTTTCTTTTTCTATTTGTACCTGGAGATTTTGATGCACCCATTTTTTCCTGTAGATTTTCCTATGGTGCGAAGAGAGGTTACCATACCTGAGAGCATCCACAATGGTTTCTTATAAATGGCAAACCGCCATTTTATAAGAAACGGAGCGCTGCAATGGTTTCTCATTTTTTCATTTTATAGCAAACTTTCTATTCTGGCTTCTCATATATGAGAAACGAAATACCAATTCTCAAATTATAAAGGACGGGATATCATATCCCGTCGCTCCGATTTTATGATTTTTTAATCGAGTGAGACGGAAAAAGATATACCGTCTGATATATACGCTCCGATTTTATGATTTTTTAATCGAGTGAGACGGAAAAAGATATACCGTCTGATATATATATATATATATATATATATATATATATATTATAAAAATGGTCGGACAGGATATCATACCCTGTCCGGGATATGATACCCCGTCTCTCCACTTAAAATTTTTTTTTTTTTTAATACCTCCTCAGACGGGGAAACATACCCCGTCCGGGGTATGATACCTCGTCTGTGAAGGTATTTTTTTTTTTTTTTTGGTTTTTTTAATTGATCACTATTTTAATTGGGAACCAATCCAAAGGCCTGGGTATGTTGTCCGGGATAAATTGATCAATGTCACTATGTTGAATGGGTATGTTTCAATATCAATTGATCAATGTTCACTATTTTTTGTTTTTTTTTTAATTTTTTTGTGGGACGGGTAATGTTTCCCCGTCTCTCTCTTAAATTTTTGTCACGCACGCATATGAAAAAAATTTAACAAACGACTACTGCACGATCGTCCTCCATTTGCTATTACTGTAGCTGCCATATAATAGCAAATAGCAAATACCACTATGGATGCTCTGAGCAATTGCCTGATCCAAATACAAGGGTAAGATATTAGTTCGACTTCTTTTTAAATCCATGTGACTTGTACTATTTTAAGCCACTTTTTAAAGCTGAATTTATTCTCTCTGCTTATTTAATATATGATTTCTAGCTGGGTGTAGTATCATGTTTAGTTCGTCGGCTTGGAATTTGGCCTTATACTCTTATAATAGTACAAGACTAGTTTTTCAAATCTTTTGAAGTGTTTCACCAGAATCTGGCAGAATTCTTTTATTTATAGTTTTGTATTGCTAGAATACATAATTCTTTGTTGGGTCTTTGATGCTATTTGGGTTTCAGTTTGTAGGACTCCATGAACAACTGTAGTGGTTTACTGATTTTAATACGGTAACATAGACGTAACGATGAAAATTGTCAAAATTTCAAATCCTGTGAAGCTAAAATTCTTGTCAGCTCGAGCTTGTTGACTCTTAGTTTGGTATGCACAAAACATGTCATAAATACTAATAAGTTTAAATTAAGTTGTTCAGATTTTCAGGTTAAAATAATATCAATAAGAGATTTAAAAGAGATTCAGGAATAAGTAAAGAAGGAAAGCAATAAGGAAAGACTGCAAGATCAAGTAAAAGAAGAAGTTATTCAAAAAAAGCACACGTTGATTAGTGCCCAAGAAAGCTATCAAGACCAGTTGTTGTTATTCCATATTTGTGAGATTTTATCTGTATTTGATCGATTGATGATTGATTAGTATATGGTAAGAATATAAAGTAAATTCGTTATGAACAGCACGATAACGGTCGACCGCACCTCTTGTCAGTCGATCGCAACGCAGTTGACTGCACTTCACAGTAACGTAAGAAGCAGTCGACATTTCATCTCTCGACTTTACGTCGGAGAGATGAACGGTCGACTGCACCGAAATTGCGGTCGACCGTAATTAACGTTGTTCACATTTTTGGAATGTATCGTTTCTAATTTTGATCGATACACTTTCCAGTCTATTTAATTGGACGAACCCACTGTGTATTCTTCACCTATTAATTTGAGAAAAATCTTCTGAACTAATCTTTCAACAATGAATCCGAGTGTGTGTGATAACAATTTGTATTCTTCAGTCGGGATCATCAAGGATCTTAAGTTCTTTTCTTTTCTTCCACTTCGGTGAGATTGACGGGACTTGTGTTAGAAGTTCTGTGAGTGTAATAGGTCTCTCGGCCTGAATTCAAGAATCACTGTATAAGGTTTTGAGTATAGTCGAACACTTTTGGCGTAGAATTGCTACAAGTAGGTGGTGTGGACGTAGATCTGGAGGTCGAACCACGTTATATCGCTGCGTCACTTGTGCTATCTTTGTTTGCTCTTCTTATCTCTTTATTTACTCTGCACTTTATTTTAATTTTTTTAATTCCGCACAATCACCCTATTCACCCCCTAGGGTGATTTACAGTGGTATCAGAGCGAGGTGCTTATCAAAAGCTTAAAAGCTTAAGCAAAATGTCCAATGGCCGAAATCCCTCCTCCCGAATACTTGTACTCATCGGAGCCATTCATCTCCAATGGAACAAGTCTTACACGCTCACCATATTTTGATAGAAAATTCTATGATATTTGGAAAGTTCGTATGTCTCATTTTCTACCGATGCTTGGAGAAGAAGTGTGGAATGTATGCATTAATAAAATAGATATTTCAGTCAGCGACAGAAAGACTGCCTTTACAAAAGCAGAGCTAGCACTCTATACCGCAAATTCCAAAGCTATGACGGCTCTCTATGCATGGCTAAATAATGAAGAATTAATGCGATGCTGGCGAAACTGCAAGGCAGCATACGAGATTTGGAACAACATGCTGAAACGACATGAGGGAACCGCTTCTGAGGTAAAAGCTAAAGTAAATCTATGTTTTTATAAGTTTGATATTTTTCGTATGTTACTAGAAAAAAATGTAGATCAAATGCTTGCCCGTTTCGATATCATTGCACACGAGCTTGAGAGCTTAGGTGAGGGATTGTATGATGAAAGAAAGGTCAGAAGACTCATAAGCTGTCTCACGTCAGAGTGGGATGTAAAGGCTGCTGCAATGAGGGAGACCCTTGAAGAAAAGGGATTCGACTACTATACATTTCAAGAAAATCTGAAGACATACGAGATGAAGATGACGGAAACCAAAAGATACAGACAGAACATCGGGATTGAACCAAAAACCAAAGAGAGAACCATCGCCGTGAAGGCAGAAAAATCTCAACCATCAAAAGCAGATTCAGATCATGAGGAGTCAGATGAAGACATCACCTATTGACTAAGCAGTTTCGTAAGTATCTCAAACATAAAAAATAGTGGTGGGGGCAAGCTTAGCCCTAGATTTATTGAACCGTTTGATATTGTGGAACGAGTAGGAAATGTGGCCTATCGTCTCGCTTTGCCACCAGCTTTATCAGGAGTGCATGATATTTTTCATGTCTCACAACTCAGGAGATATATCCGAGATGAGAGCCACGTGATCGACTATTCTGAGTTGACTGTTCGGCCAGATTTGACTTGTGAGATTTTGCCAGTTGCTATTTTGGATCGGCAGGAGAAAGCGTTTAAGACAAGGTCATCAAGCTGGTTCGTGTTTCGTGGAATCCTCACTCGCCGGGTGAGTCGACTTGGGAGCTGGAGGAGGAGATTCAGCAGAAGTTTCCTCATCCGTTTGTGTAGCTTTTTGTTTTGTTCCTTTTTTTTTTCGGGGTTACCCTATGTACCTCTTGTTTGAATTTTGATAACGAAATTGTTCTTGTTAGGTAGGTAGCATTTGTAACACCTGTTTTCATTTTATTTATTTTGGGTGTATTTTCTTTTTGTGTATTTGTGTATTTATTCTCATTGTATCTCTTTTTGGATCGTATATTGGATCTTTTTTTTCAATATATATTTATCTATTTGATTTGTCGTCCTTTATTTAAGTTCTGGATTCTATTGTCTCATATTAATTCATCTATGTTTGATCGGCCATTATCTTGATCCCCATTATTTTATTTGTTCATGTGCCATTTTATTCATTTATTTTGTTCCCATCTCCTTATTGATTTTATTATTAAAACCCTATAACCCATTTGTTATCTACCCAATAACCCTATTAAACTATTACCTTCACCCGCTACCCATACCCGTTTACTCTCTACCCTATAACACCCCAAACCCCACCCGTTATAACCCCAAAAACCCTAACTATATCTGCCTATATACATCTTATATAACCCACTGTTTGCAAACCCTAATCACCTAAAAACAAACCTAGCCACCCTACTCCTAGCCTCTCCCTGTTTCCCCTTCCTGTCGTCCTCGTCCTCCCGATCCCCCAAGCCCTGGAGTCGACCCCTCCTCTCCTTTCTCCACCCCGGCGACCCCCACCTCGCCTCGACGTCGACACCAGAGCCGACCCCTGTACCCTACTCCCGGAGATGCCAGCTTCCCCGTCCGCCCTGCTTCCTCTTCCCCCGTCGCACCAGACAGCAGCAACAGTCAGCAACAGCACCGCGTGTGCTGTGCCCCTCCCTCCGTCGTCAGGCCAAACTAGAAACAACAACGCACTCCCTGTCGCGCTGTGCTCCTCCTGATGCCGTGCTCATTGTCCGCCATCTCTCTCTCTCTCTCGATGCGGTATACCCCCACTACCATTGCATGATTTTGGTGTGTGGGTGTGTGATCCCGAGATTTGGTTTGTGGGTTCGGGATTCGTTGAGTTCGTTGCCCGGGAAACCATTCCCGTTATTCTCATCCTTGCACCATTTCTGTCGTCGACTATAAGGCAAGTAACTTGTATTTATTTTTGTTGCAAATACAAGTACTAAATACTGCCTGTAGTGTAGTTTTGGTTTCTAGAATCAATTTTCATGAAAATCCTTGCCAGATCTTGTCTCCCTATGTCTTGATCCATCCGTAGTTGTCTAGTACACACACGACATGAAATAACTTAGAATTAATACACTCTTGATGTATACATGCATGCTGTTCGTCATTTATGAGGTGTTGTATGATCTTGTATGCTTGATGTGTTAGTTGTAGTATAACTCGTTGTAGACTTGATAAATACCCCATACCTTGTTGCTTGGACACCTAATAAACCATATTTTGTATTTTGTTATGATTTGAATGTGTTCATATGAACTAGTTGATTTTATGCATGAAGAATATTATCTGTTTTGTTGTTTCCCCATTTTTTATCAGTACTTTAGACACAGTTGAGGTCAGTATATGAAAATTATTTGTGAATATGAATTATAGAGAATTATGTCTACTTTTCAGCATTTCTGACATATCTCAGTTTCGATTTACGAGTTGCAAGTTATTACTGTTTTACTATAGTGGTGTAGAAAATTCCAGATTTTGTTTTATATAGAATTCTATATGGTTATTTATTTTTATACTGATGTTAGGGATAATATTTTGATCCAATATTTTGCTGAGTACGACTAGACTTGATTAGGATTAAACCCTAATTTTTGTGGATTTAATTGATGATTTTTATGAACTATTCTATACTTGCAAACAACTACTATACTTGCAGAATTTTCATGCAGTTCAGTAAGGAACCTTAATTTCGACCTGATTTTATTTGTTGTCTGTAAAAACTTTGGGAATATGAATCGTAGCCTGCTGTGTCTACATTATCACCATATTGACGGATATGGATTTCGATTTATATTTTGTAATCTATTGTTGTTTTAGTACTGTTGTGTTTATGATTCAAGATCTACAAATTTGCTGTACCTTGATGTTTTCTGATTTTATTTGACTATTCTATCTATGTTGGAAAATTATGAAATTATATTTTCTTATACTAAATATACTAGGGAATACCCCAAATTTTTCTTGGATTTAATAAGTTTAATGCCGTTTTCCTGATTATGAATACAACCTTTTGATTTCTGGCTGAACATGTTTTCTGGATACAATCCTATTTTGAGTACTGTTTTTGTGAACTACCATATGGCTTATATATACTTGCTGGATTCGGCAGGAAGTCTATTTTCCAAATTTACTGACAGATCCAGATTTGCATGTTTGTGGCAACGGAAATTTCAGATTAGCTGCAATACTGTCTTGCTGTCCTGAACTAGATTTTTCGTTGTCTTAGTCCATTTTGAGTCTTGCATCACCCGTTCGTGTCCTTTGTTCTACTTGTACTTGTCCCTTGACATCTTACCATGTTTCTTGACTCGTTTGTGCACGTCCATGCTTTCTTTAAATAATAATAAGAAACTAAGCCGGAGTTTAAAGGGAAAGATCTAATAGTGAAAAATACAGAAATGTGTACTCGGAAGGAGATCTATAGATCCTACGTGATTACTTGATACTTGATACTTGAGGCTTGATACTTGAGGCTTGATAATTGATACTTGATTACTTGATACTTGTCCCTGAGTACACTGCCCTCTATGATCCACTATGAAATCTAAAATGTAAATTGCTTGAATGTAGCAACCATGTGGTAAAAACCTAGACGCGTGAAGTGCTACCTAGATAGGACTAGATACAAGACTTGAACATGATCACTTGACACTTGCTACTTGTATACTTGTACATGATACTTGACACTTGTTGCCCGTTCCTCGTTTACATGATACTTGCCACCTATTACATGTTACATGCACCGGTTATCTCATCACATTACTCGATTATGTTCTTGTTTCATGCTAGTCATTCTATCTTGCTATCATGTCTATTCCATGCTATACTTGCTTCCGCTGTTACTCTATATTGTTATCTTTTCTTGTACTTGTGCCTGCACTATAAGCGGTCCGTAACATGCATTGACGAGAGTTTTATTTCTCTTTTCTTTTCCTACAATTTATTAAATTGTAGATTATAGTGATCAGCTGCCCGATGGAGTAAATGATCTAAGATATTAGCTGCTAGAGTTCTTGCTATTATTATTTCTTGTTACTTAATTTGAATAAATGTATCTGCTACATGGATTATTTGTATTGGGTAATGTGACCCAGGATTATTGACTTGTTCAGATCTGGTTTATTTGAGATTATTAAATTTTGTTTCATGTAAATCTTGTTGACTATATTAATTCAGTTATATATGCGTGGTTGACTATTTCTCTTGTATCTCTGTTGTTTATACTTGTGCTTGTTGTAAAGATCCCGACAACTTATAGATGATGAAAATCATTCGCTGGACTTAGTCACATATCTGTATTCCATATCACTGGGAAGCGGGGCGTGACAATAATAGCACTGGTCAAACTATTGGTAAAGGTAAAATAAACTTTGTTCCTCATGCTCCATTGAGGATGTTCTATTGGTAAGAGGCTTGAAACATAATTTATTTAGTGTCAGCTAATTATGTAATAAAGGTTACATCATCACTTTTGATAAAAATACATGCACTGTACTAGATAGTAATAAATCTTGTTTACTTCTTGCTAACAGATGTAACAATGTATATGTTATAAATTTCAATGAATTAACACAGGAAAATATAAGATGCTTTGTCGCAAGAAATGAGGATGGTTGGTTATGGCATCGAAGACTTGGACATACGGCCATGGACAATCTCAACAAACTTGTAACCAAGGAGGTTGTGAGGGGATCCCTAAAATCAAATTTGAGGAAGATAAATCGTGTGAGTCATGCCAATTCGGTAAGAAAACTAAAAGCTCTCACAAACCCAAGAAAATGGTATCAACTTCTTAACCTCTTGAACTCTTGCACATGGATCTTTTTGGACCATCACGAACACGTACTAATGGAGGTGCACGATATGCCTCTGTAATTGTTTATGATTATAGTAGATTTACTTGGGTTGCCTTTTTGCCACAGAAAGATGACACATTGTATGTGTTTCAAAAATTCTGTCGTAGAGTGAAAAATGAGAAAAGCCTCACCATTGTTACTATTCGTAGTGATCATGGTGGAGAATCTCAAAACGAACTTTTCACATCATTTTGTGACAAAAAGGGAATAAAACATGAGTTCTCTTGTTCTTGCACTCCCCAACAAAATGAGGTTGTTGAAAGGAAAAAATCGATCTCTTCAAGAAATGGCCCGAACCATGCTTAGTGAAAAAAATTTACCTAAAACATTTTGGGCAGAGGCTGTCAATACAACATGTTATACAATTAACCAAGTAATCATTAGGAAATATCTTGAAAAAGCACTGTTTGAACTATATTATGGCAAAATTCCCAACTTAAGTTACTTTCGCGTCTTCGGATGTAAAATGATTATTTTAAATACTTTTGATAATTTAGAAAATTTTGATCGTAAAAGTGATGAAGATGTATTCTTAGGATATTCTCTAAGTAGCAAAGCATATCGTGTGTTTAATAAAAGAAAGTGTACAATTCAGGAATCTATTGATGTTATTTTTGATGAAACTAATCCCTACACCAAAGAAATATTGCATGTTATTGATGATGATGAGACAGGTGTTCGGGTTGAAAAGAAACAGGTTCACACTGAAGCAGACCCAAATATGAATGCTCAAAATCAAAAGTCTCTTTCAGATGAAGATGCATCCAAATCGCAAATAGAAGAGATGACTGTACAACAAATTGATGTCATGAAAGATGAACCTGTACAACATCAAATTTTCACAAATGAAAGACGCCCCGCAGGGCAAATCATGTCTAGCCATCCACCAATTCTTATACAAAGCGATATGTCAAAAGGGGTACTCGCACACAAGCTCAAAATTTCATGTGTTTTTCCGCCTTCGTTTCTATACTTGAACCTAAGAATATTAAGAAGGCCTTGTAAGATAATGACTGGATCATTGCAATGCAAGAAGAACTTAATCAATTCGAAAGGAATCAAGTATGGAGGATTATTCCTAGACCCCACAATAGAACTATACTTGGAACTAAGTGGGTATTTAGAAACAAGTTAGATGAATCCGGCACAATCACTAGAAATAAGGCTCGTCTTGTTGCACAAGGTTACAACCAACAAGAAGGTGTGGATTTTGATGAAACTTTTGCACATGTTGCACAGCTTGAAGCCATTCGTATTTTACTTGCCTTTGCTACTTATATGGATTTTATTCTCTTTCAAATGGATGTCAAAAGTGCTTTTTTAAATATTTTATTTCGGAAGAAGTTTATGTTGCACAACCATCGGGATTCACTGATCTTACACACCCAAACCATGTATGTCGTCTTGATAAAGCCTTGTACGGTTTGAAGCAAGCTCCTCATGCTTGGTATGAACGATTGAGTTCGTGTCTACTTCACATAGGCTTCTCTAAAAGAAAACTAGACACTAAACTATTTATAAAACATGATTCTAAAGATATTTTTATTGTTCAAATTTATATTGATGATATTATATTTAGATCCACTAATAAAAATCTTTGCAAGGAATTCTCAAAGCAAATGTAGGATGAGTTCGAAATGAGTATAATGGGTGAACTAACTTATTTTCTTGGGCTTCAAATACAACAAAGAAAGGATGGAATCTTTATAAATCAATCCAAATATGCAAAAGAACTAGTCAAAAAGTTCGGACTTGAAAATGCAAATACTTACAAAACACCTATGGCCACTACTATGAAGCTTTCCAAAGATGAATCTGGTAACAATGTTGATATTTCTACTTATCGAGGTATGATTGGTAGTTTACTTTATATTACTACATCTCATCTAGCTATTATGTTTAGTATGTGCACGCTTTCAATTGTGTCCCAAAGAATCGCATTTGATTGCCGTTAAACGTATTATTCAATATCTCAAAGGCACACCAAATACTGGACTTTAGTACCCGAAAAATAGAAAATTTTCTCTTGTAGGATTCTCTGATGCAGATTATGCCGGTAGCTTAACCAACAGAAAAAGCACTAGTGGCACATGTCACTTTTTGGGCAACTGTCTTGTCTCATGGGCATCTAAGAAGCAAAACTCTGTAACTCTCTCAACTGCCGAAGCTGAATACATTGCCTTAGGAGCCTGCTGTGCGCAGGTATTATGGATGAACCACACTCGAGAGAACTACAAGGTATTTTTTGATCACATTCCGATCAAATGCGATAACACTAGTACTTTTCATATGCCAAAGAATTCTGATCAACATGGTCGCACAAAACACACTGATATTCGGTATCACTTTATTAAAGACCATTTTCAAAAAAAGGGATATTATTCTTGAATATATTTCCACTGATTCGCAACTTGCTGATATTTTTACCCAACCTTTAGATGAAAAACGATTCTATTTTTTGAAAGGAGAATTGAATGTTATTGATATTTCAGCTTGAAAATGCATTTTGGTCGACTGGACGGGCGACTATACGCTGGGCGGTCGACCGACACACTCTTGGTCTTTGTTTTGTTTCATACTCTGTTTTCAACATGTTGGCTTTCAGTATTTGCGGTCGACCGTGCAGTCGACCGGCTCACCCTCTGTCTTTCGTTTTGTCTTTACAGGATGTGTGGTCGACCGTGCGGTCGACCAGTTTGCTCTCGAGTTGATTCTTTATTTTATAAGCTTAATTTGTTTTGCGGTCGCCCGGTTTTTGTCTTGATTACAAGTTTTGGTTTTTACGAACTCTCTATTCACCATTTTCTATAATATTGGTTTATTGCAATACTTCTTCTTCTGTTTTATGCCTCACATCTATTTTGGAATATCTCAAATCTATGATAGCATGAAGAGCTCTCCATGTATATCAACGAGTCTTGCTAGCAACGGTATCATTCTCTTCCGCTTTCAAAATTATTATATTTTCCCAAATTCATCTCATACTTTATCATGTTCCCCAAATTAATCTCTTGTTTTGCTTAATGACTGTTCTTTTCATTTACAAATGGCTTTCACGGGAGTATGTTATATACTTAACTTATGCTTGTCTTTTGCCCCCTCTTGGTGTGTTCCAAAACGGGGGAGAATATTTTTAACTGAAAGTAAATATAATATTGAATATTATTATTTCTTCTTCATATATCTTCTTGGTGTGTTCTGTAGAACAGGAAGTATTGAATTAAGGATGAGTCCTTACAAATTTCTCTTAAATACTATTTATCTATGAAAATCTTTGTTACAGGAAGTACTAAATTCAAGGGGAGTATTTATATGCCTTATTTTTTTACTTTTACTTTCAACATTCAAA
The DNA here is from genome assembly GCA_017893485.1 of Hemerocallis citrina. Classification (NCBI taxonomy): domain Eukaryota; kingdom Viridiplantae; phylum Streptophyta; class Magnoliopsida; order Asparagales; family Asphodelaceae; genus Hemerocallis; species Hemerocallis citrina. Next base: position 27,953,323 of record CM030366.1, read on the forward strand.
GACATGTTTTGTTCACACCAAAAGGGAAAGATTGTTGACTCTTATTTTGGTGTGCACAAAACGTGTCCATAAATACTAATAAGTTTAAATTAAGTTATTCAGAGTTTCAGGTTAAAATAATATCAATAAAATATTCAAAAGAGATTCAAGAATAAGCAAAGAAGGAAAATAATAAAGAAAGATTGCAAGATCTAGCAAAATAAGAAGTTATTCAAAAAGAGCACACATTGATTAGTGCCAAGAAAGCTATCTAGACCAGTTGTCGCTATTCCATATTTGTGAGATTTTATCTGTATTTGATCGATTGATGATTGATTAGTATATGGTAAGAATATAAAGTGGATTCATTATGAACAGCACGATAACGGTCGACCGCACCTCATGTCGGTCGACCTGCATCGCAGTCGACTACACTTCACAGTAACGTAAGAAGCAGTTGACCCTTCATCTCTCGACTTTACGTCAGAGAGATGAACGGTCGACTGCCCCAAAATTGCGGTCGATCGTAATTAGCATTGTTCACATTTTTGGAACGTATCGTTTCTAATTTTGATCGATACACTTCCCAGTATATTTTATTGGACGAACCCACTGTGTATTCTTCACCTATTAATTTGAGAAAAATCTTCTGAACTAATCTTTCAACAATCAATCCGAGTGTGTGTGGTAACAATTTGTATTCTTCAGTCAGGATCATCAAGGATCTTGAGTTCTTTTCTTTTCTTCTACTTCGGTGAGATTGACGGGACTTGTGCCAGAAGTCCTGTAGGTGTAATAGGTCTCTCGGCCTGATTCCGAGAATCACTGTATAAGGGTTTGAGTATAGTGGAACGCTTGTGGCGGAGAATTGCTACAAGTAGGTGGTGTGGACGTAGACTTGGAGCCGAAACACGTTATACTATCTGTGTTTACTCTTCTTATCTCTTTATTTACTCTAAACTTTATTTTAATTTTTTTAATTTCACATAATCATTCTATTCACCTCTAGGGTGATTCACAGAGTTAAGTAGCCGCCCACCTCTGGGAATAATTGAAGAAATTTGTGTGTATCCAAATTTATCTTCCTAGTTATAATTGTGGATATGATAATGACACTAAATAGTGAAACAAGGAACACGGATACAAAAAATAAGTAAATTGCTAAGTTACAGAACATGGGGATATGTGAAGCATTTTCTGTTTAATTTTTATAATATTTGGTCATGTAAGCTATTATCCACCATTAATGGTTGATTTGATAACAAGTTTGGTCTGCTGGATTCATCCAATTAATTATTAAGCTTGATCATGTAATAACTATATTACCTTGTAGACTTGAGTGTTTATATACATATATCTGTGGTGGTTTGGATTAATATCCATTAGTCATCGCTAATTTGTTGACTTTTAAGTTACCACTCATTTTCTAACCACCTCACTCTTCAAGCCTTTCTCCTACATGTTTCCTTCTCCCAGAGATGATGCCTTCATCGTGAAGGTTAACATGAGATCATGTCCACACTGTTGGGCATGTCGCCTAGAACTTTCTCTTCGTTTTAGGTTGATGGATTTTCTCAATTGAAACCTCTTCTATATGAATAATACATATTATGGTTGACTGAGCCTAAATTTTGACTTGAACATGAATTTCGCATGTTGGATATGTGCCAAGAAAGGATTGCAAGTTTCATTGCTGAATTCATGTCCCACGCGGACAGGAGATATTTTTCGTATCAACACAGGTTAGCCACATTAGTGGGCAAGCCATATCTCTCTCTCTCTCCGAGTTGATTTGAAATATTATTGTTGTCATAGATTTTAGCTTATTGGCGAGTAGAGAAACTTTGCCTACCTGATTATGCAGCCAAGCTGCTAGAAGCCTATAAAACTTGAAGTTAAAAATTCAAGATCCAGTTTGCAGCCATAATAAAATGGGCGACAGAAAATTTACATTAAAAAAATGTATTTGCTTTGAATATTTATGTACACTCAATGGTCACACGCGCGAGCGCAAACACACACACACATACTAGTAATTTACACGTGCGATGCACGTTCTAATATTTTAAATTTTTTAAAATAAAAACTACGACGTAATCTGACCTCGAACCTGATCTCTTTACCCATCTCAAACCTTTACCATACTCTTTATAAATTACCCTTAGGAGTACCAATTTTTATTTTACATGAGTGACTTTTATAAATAATTATGTCGTAAATAAATTAGAACTCTGAGGGTATTATGATAACTTGCAACATTTGAGTAAGTGAATGACTACTATAACTCCCACTTAGAAATGAGTGGTTGAGATTAGATGGTAGGTTGTCTACAAATTACACAACCCCAACTCTCGCAATATATATATATATATATATATATATATATATATATATATATATATATATATATATATATATATATATATATATATATGTGTGTGTGTGTGTGTGTGTGTATATATATGGCAAATGCTCCATTGAAAACGGGTCTAGTTTTCACGGGTTGGAAAACACGAATCTGAGCCATTGGATCGCTCATGATCGCGATCAGCGGCTCAGATCGAGCCTCCCATCACCCGTTTCGATTGATGAGCGGAGGGTTACTCTGGGAATTTCGTCCCAAATAACTCTTCGCCTCACTGATTCTAAAAAAAATAATATAACCTAGGCCGTTGTCAACGGCCTAGGTTATAAAAATTGAGAACAAGGCCGTTGTTAGCCTAGGCTGTTGTTGGGAACAACGGCCTAGGTTATAAAAATTGAGAACAAGGCCGTTGTTCCAAACAACGGCCTATGATTCAATTTTTTTTAACCTAGGCCGTTGTTCCCAACAACGGCCTAGGTTATATCATTTTTTTCAGAACGAATCAGGAAAAGAGTTATTTGGGACGAAATTTCCAAAATAACCCTTCGCCACTTAAGTCATATTGGGTGATGTGCGGGCTCGATCTGGGTCGCTGATCGCGATCATGAGCGATCCAATGGCTCGGATTCGTGTTTTCCAATCCGTGAAAACAAACTCATTTTTAATAGAGCATTTGCATATATATATATATATGTATATATATATATATATATATATATATATATATATATATATATATATGAGTAATGTGAGCCTCATATTTGTATGAGGAAATTTTCCTCATAGAAAGTGATTATACTCACTTGGTAGGGCCATTATGGAAGATCCACTCCATCCATCATGTTTATCATGCTAATAGATGTAAGTGTAGAAAAAATCAAGTTGTTTGAAGGTCATTCACCCATGCATCATGTGGGTCTAATTTTTTGTTCGATTTATATTACTGTTGAAATTGTTCATTTTTCAATCACATGATGCATGGGTGAATGACCTCCAAACAACTTGATTTTTTCTACACAGCATGATAAACATGATGGATGAAATGGATCTTCCATAATGGCCCCACCAAGTGAGTATAATCACTTTGATCACTTTGTATAAGGAAAATTTTCTCATACTCTATATGAGGCTTACTTTTCCTTATATATATATATATATATATATATATATATATATATATATATATATATATATATATATATATATATATATATATATATATAGAGAGAGAGAGAGAGAGAGAGATCCCTTTCTGTTGCAAACGGACTTTTGGTGCGAATGCCTATTGTAGCTATCGCCAATAGCAGCAACAGTGCAAATTTCAAAAAAGTATACAGTGATGCCGCTATTCCCAATAGCGGCATCATTTCCACTATTGGCCCTATTGGCGATAGCGACAACAGGTGGGCATATATATATATATATATATATATATATATATATATATATATATATATATATATATCCATTGCAAACCACTGAATCTTCAGGCTTAATATAACCTAAAGACAGTGTTCCCAATAACGGCCTAGTTTATAATCTAACGACTTATTTGGGAACAGCGGCATTCATGATTTGTATATATATATATATATATATATATATATATATATATATATATATAGAGAAATCTTCGGTTGCACACTACTTTGGTGAGCACTCCGTGAGCACTCACGAACTAGAGACCCTATGAAAAATCCGAACCGCTCATATCGTTCTATATGCCTTAGATAGCCTAACAATAAAAAATCAAGTAATTTGAAGTTCATTTGCCCATGATTTATATCATCACAAAATTGTATGGCTGAAAATTCTAACTGCTTGATGGATGGGCAAATGAACTTCAAATTACTTGATTTTTTATTGTTAGGCTATCTAAGGCATATAGAACAATATGAGCGGTTCGGATTTTTCATAGGATCTCTAGTTCGTGAGTGCTCACGGAGTGCTCACCAAAAGTAGTGTGCAACCGAAGGGGACTATATATATATATATATATATATATATATAAGCAATGCTCTATTGCAAACCACCGAATCTTCAGGCTAATATAATCTAAGATGTTGTTCCCAACAGCGGCCTAGTTTATAATCCAATGGCTTATTTGGGAACAACGACATTCGTGATTTGCATACCCATTTGCATGGGACCCATTTGCAATGGATCATTGCTCTCTCTCTCTCTATATATAGGGGGCTGATTATGTAAGACCCAACCGCTCCCATTATTTTAAGCCCCTCCCCTTCATGATGCGAACTCCTTATGAAAAATCAGAATTATTAATCTTGTTCTGCATGCCTAGATAACCTAAGGGTGTATATTCATGTTATTTGACATTCATTTGACTGCATATCATCTTGCTAGAAAATAAAGAATTTCCGGCCATACAATTTTGTTACTTGGTAAAACATAAACAAATGAACTTTAGATAACTTGATTTTACACCCTTAGGCTATCTTTGACATGTAAAACAAGATGGGCAGTTCGGGTTTTTTCATCGGGGCTTCATATCGACGGGTACACATGTGAAGCCTTAAAATAAAGGAAGATGTAAGGTTAAGATGTCAAATGGGTCAGTTCGGGGTGCCCCGATCCGAATTTTTTTGGGTCAGATGGGTTTCCGATCGGGTCACGTTGGGGCACAGTAAGAAATCCTTGACCCGAAACCGATCCAAGATCCAAACCCGAAAAATTACGGATCGGGAGGTTTTCTTTTTATTTTTTCAGGTACAAAATTGAGAGAGAAAAAAATAGTTAAAAAAAGAAAGTAAAACTTTCTAAGTATAAAGTTGAAAATAATATGTGAAGCAAATTTTGAGAAACAAATAACTAATCCAAAATTTCGAACTTTATTAATTTTTTTATCAAAAGACATAACCCAATTTCTTTCTTCAAAATAATAATAATAATCAGATTTATAAAATCTACCCAAAAAAGTGAATCGTGAAAAATTGAACATAACACAAAATGAACATATCATAAAAACTAAAAAAAGAAGAAAACAATTTACTCAATTACACACATGGATATGGCCCATATGGGTGATAATGTGAATCTTAATTCTATGGAATTGTAAGATATTTTGATTACACATATTTATACATATGAGGAAAGAGAGTCTCATACTTATAGGAGATGATTTCTTCCTATAGAGCGCTTGTGCTTACTTTGTGGAACCCCTTATGGATGATCGACACCTTTCATTTTGGTCTTTATGTTATAATATGTACTTCTATCCATACTTTAAGTGGTCACAAAATAAATTATTTTTCAACAATATAACAAATTAGCACTATGCGATGCATACGAATAAACCTCCAAACAACTTAATTTTTTGTATGCAGGTGCTTTATGACATCATAAATTTAATGAACATTTTAGATCGTCCAAATAAAATTTCACAATATGAGTACAACTACTTTATATGTGGGAGTTTTTCTCCTACAAATATGAAGTTCCCTTTCCCCTCTCTCTCTCTCTCTCTCTCTCTCTCTCTCTCTCTCTCTCTATCTATCTATATATATATATATATATATATATATATATATATATATATATATTCACCCATACCCGATCCGAATGTTTGGAGTCTTTGGACTGGTCGGGTCGACTCAAAAATTTCAGGTCGGGTTCGGGTAGGTCGACCCGTTTATATATATAGGAAATCTTTGGTTGCGAATTGATTGGTGCGATCGCGTGTGAAAGATAATTGTTGCCGCTATTCCCAATAGCGGCAGCAGTTCAAATGATGCCGCTATTGGGGATAGCAGCAACATTTCGCAAGCAGTTCGTTCGCAACCGAAGGCCCTTCTATATAATATATATTAATATTTCAGGTTGGGTTCTGGTAGTTCGACCCGTTTATATATATAGGAAATCTTTGGTTGCGAATTGATTGGTGCGATCTGCGTGCGAACGATAACTGTTGCCGCTATTCACAATAGCGGCAGCAGTTCAAATGATGCCACTATTGGGGATAGCGGCAACATTTCGCATGTAGTTTGTTCGCAACCGAAGGCCCCCCTATATAATATATATTAATATTATATAGGGGTCCTTTGGTTACGAACAAACTGTGTGTGTGTGTGTGTGTGTGTGTGTGTGTGTGTGTGTGTGTGTGTGTGTACACACTAACGAATTGTGTGTGTGTGTGTGTGTGTGTGTGTGTGTGTGTGTGTGTGTGTGTATAGGACAATGCTTCATCGCAAATGGGTCCGTGCAAACAGGTATGCAAACCAATGAAGTCGTTGTTCCCAACAACGACTTAGGTTTTAAACCTAAGCAGTTGTTGGAGTCCAATAGGGATGGGCATCGGTCGGTATCCGACCTAATATGGACCGTCCACTACCGATCCAAAGAACATCGGTTTTTTAATTTTCTCATCCGCAACCAATCCGAACCTTAATTGGATCAGTTTCCATCCAAGCCGATTAAGCTCGGTTTGGATTGGATTGGATGGTTGGTTTGGCTTTTTACTTTTTACCTTCAACATCATTCATAATTTTGTTGAAATTTAAAAGATCGGCTTCAATCAAACTTAAGAAACAACCTGCTATTTGTTATTCAGAAATGAATTTAAAATGAAGATTCATAAAACCACGAGTTGTTAATAAATTTTGCATTAATTGTTTGAGATTATGATGTTTAAATAGATGAGATAAACTGCTTTTTCACTTGCATACTTTTGTAATCTTAGTTTATTATCATAAAGAAACACCAATAACCATAGCTAATTGAATTTCAGGTACAATAAAAAAAGATTTAGAAAATAATTTCTGCTTGACTTTGATTAAAGTAACTACTAAATGTTATATCAAGTTCATGATTCTATTATACTGGGCCACACTGTAAATCAAGCATTTCTCAACAAAATAACACACAAGATTATGAAGAATCAAAACATAGGTAGAACAACTGTTCAGTTTGTTTTAAAAAATTAAAGAAGGCTATTTGTATCTCCAAGAAAATGAGAAATGACTATTTGTATATTCAAGAAATTAAAGGAGAACTAGATTTTTTATGGACTTATGCATAGAGGTACGGTCGGTTCGGTTTCATTGGTTTCATCGGTTATAAACTAAGTTGTTGTTGGGAACAACGGCTTAGGTTATATTAAGCCTGAAGCTGTTGTCCCCCAACAACGACTTTAGTGGTTTGCAATGGAGCATTGCTCATATATATATATATATATATATATATATATATATATAGGAAAATTCTTCAGTTTCGAATGGACTATTGGTGTGAAGTGGCGTGCGAACGCCTGTTGCTGCTATTAATTGCACCAACAGTGCAAATGAAGCCGCTATTGGGGATAGCAGCATCACTGTATACTTTTTTGAAACTTGTACTGTTGCCGCTATTGGCGATAGTGGCAACAGGCGTTCGCACGCCAGTCGCACCAAAAGTTCGTTTGCAGGTGTGTGTGTATGTGTGTGTGTGCATATATATATATATATATATATATATATATATATATATATATATATATATATATGGGTTAATGGAGATAGGGTGCCACATATAGGATGATGCAAATCACTAGATTTGCACATGTTTTGCTCTTCCATCATGTGACCTCATTTCTTCGTTGGTAGAAAAACCGTTCATTTTGCAATCACATAATGCATGAGCAAAACACGTGTGAATCTAGTGATGTTGCATCACCCTATGTTTCATGATATGAAGATGATTTACAACGTCATAAATCTTAATTTTCTTTTTTAATTCATTCAAATGTGGTTGAGTATGTACATTCTTTGGTATGGTGGCACTTTACCTCCATTTATCATATATATATATATAAAGGGATTAATGAAGATAGGGTGCCACCTTACCTCCATTAATGCCATATATAATACAAGGGTTAATGGAGGTAGGGTACCTCTTACATAAGAATCATACACGCTAACCCATGTTTGAAGGAAATAAAAAAGAAAATATGATCCATGCTATTTAAAATGATCTTCATATAATTAAACATAGGGTGATGCAAAATCACTAGATTTGGACATATTTTACTTATCCATCATGTAGTCTCATTTGTTCCATTGCAGAAAAATCGTTCATTTTGCGACCATACGATGAATGGGCAAAACTGTTCATTTTGCATCATTCAATATTTAATGAGATGAGCATCATTCAACGGCATGGATCGTTTTTTCCCATTTTATTTCTTCCAAATATGGGTGAGTACGTACGATTCTTAGGCAGCGTGGCACCCCACCTCCATTATATGTATGTATGTATGTATGTATGTATGTATGTATGTATAGGACCATGACTCGGTGAGAACCACGTGGAAACTTTTTTGTGGACTATTAGTTGAAAATTCTGAATCATTAATTTAGATCTACATGACTAACTTAGTCTAAAGATAAAGATCAAGTCGTTTGAGATTTGTTTGCCCATGCATTAAAGTGTTACAAATTGCATGGTGCGGAATTTCGTTATTCTTTGACATGATGCAAGGACAAATAAATTTCAAATGTGTTGATTTTACATTTCTAGACTAGTTTAGTCAAATTAATCAACGTGAACGGCTTGGATCATCCATGCGAAGACTATGCATGAAGTTCTCAGGGGATCGCCTCTCTATATGTGTATTGCGAGCTATAGGCTCTCCGACCTTCTAAGAGGTCAGAGCTCTTTTGAAGATATATATATATATATATATATATATATATATATATATATGAGAAATGCTCCATTGAAAACGGGTTTGTTTTCACGGGTTGGAAAACAACGATCTGAGCCATTGGATCGTTTTTTTATCGTGATCAATGGCTCAGATCGCTGCCGCCCATCACCCATCTCACTTAAGTGGCGGAGGGTTAATTTGGAAATTTTGTCCCAAATAACTCTTTGCCTTACGGATTCTAAAAAATTGAATGAACCTAGGGTGTTGTTTGAAACAACAGCCTAGATTATAAAAATTGAGAACACAGGTCGTTGTTTGGAACAACGGCCTTTTATAACCTAGGCCGTTGTTCCCAACAACGGCCTAGGTTATTTGAAACAACGAAATTTTATAGCCTAGGCCGTTGTTGAGAACAATGACCTAGGTTATAAAAGGCCGTTGTACCAAATAATGGCCTATGTTTCATTTTTTTATAACCTAGGCCGTTGTTTGAAACAACGGCCTAGGTTCATTCAATTTTTTTTCGCGAGTGAGGAGAAGAGTTATTTGGGAAAAAATTCCCAAATTAACCCTCCGCCACTTAAGTGATATGGGTGATAGTCGGCAGCAATCTGAACCATTGATCACGATCAAGAGCGATCCAACGAATGAGCACTATTTTCCAACCCGGTAAAAAAAAACCCATTTTCAATGGAGCATATGTATATATATATATATATATATATATATATATATATATATATATATATATATATATAGAAAGCTTCGATTGTGCACTACCTCTAGTGCACACGGCGTGTGCACTAAGCCTTCGGGCATTCATATCGACGATCCGAACCGTTCACATTGATCTACACATCTAAATTAGTCTAAATATGTAAAATCAAATCATTAAAAATTCATTTACCTATCCATTGAAGTGTTACAAAATTGTATGGCTGAAAATCATTGTTTTTTATAGTTACATGATGGATGGGCAAATGAATTTCAAATGATTTGATTTTACATAATTAGACTAATTTAGATGTGTAGATCAATGTGAACGGTTCGGATCGTCGATATGAACGCCCGAAGGCCTAGTGCACACGCCGTGTGCACTAGAGGAGTGCACAACCGAAGCTTTCCCTCTATATATATATATATATATAGTTCCCTTCCTTTGTGCACTAGCCATGGTGTGCACTCGGTATTCAGGCCTTCGTATCGATGATTTGAACAGTTCACATTGATCTACACGTCTAAATTAGTCTAAATATGTAAAATAAAGTAATTTGAAATTTATTTGCCCATGCATTGAAGTGTTATAAAATTGTATAGCTGAATATCGTATTTTTTATAATGACTTGATGGATGGGCAAATAAATTTTAAATGACTTGATTTTACATATTTATACTAATTTAGACGTGTTGATCAATGTGAACGGTTCAAATCGTTGATATGAAGACCCGAAGGCCAAGTGCACACGAAGTGCACACTATGTCTAGTGCACAACGGAAGGTTTGTATCTATATAATAAAACACAAAGAAAGCTATCAAGTGGCTCATATTCAATCTCCCCCAAAATCAATGGCCCAGATCTAACATCACAAAACATATTTTCCCGCGCAAAATTTCAAATCCCAAAATTTAAACCCAAAACCAATCACTCTCTCTCTCTCCACTCAGAATCACTCCCCCCCTCTCTCTCTCTAATGGCTTCTCTCTCTCTCTCTTCTCCCGATCCCCATCTTCTCCTCCCTCGACCCCGTCTATGGCGACGGCTCCCCTCTCGAGGAGGCGGAGCTCCGAATCAGGACCATCAAGAACAAGTTTGCCGAGCTATTCGGCGGCGATCAGCCCGAAATCTTCGCCCGATCTCCAGGTTCGCTCATCGAACATGTGACACTCTGTTTGGTTCCGTTGATTTGATCGAATTTTGATGTGGTTGTTAGGGTTATGTTAGATTTTGAGGGGATCTGGGGTTTATGAGAAAAGGGGAAGTGAGTTTTGGATCTGGGGTTGTTAGGGTTATGTGACACTCTCTTTACTGCAATATTGTATGACAATATTGTAGAGATAAAGAATTTCAAACGAGTGATTATATTGGAAGGTGGATTTCTCAAATCTGCATTGCTTTTATATTTTGTTATTTTGAACATTGTCATTATAAATTAATAGTCGTTAGTTTCTGAACAGATGACATGGAGATTGCCCCAGATTTTTTTGATTATTTTGAGGCTGCAGCTACTTTACTCGACAATGATAAGTATGGTTGTCATCAATTTACCTTATTATGCATATATATGTTTTGTACAACTTTTGACCTTATTTATAACTTCCAAATTGGAGTTGATTATTAGTTATGTTTCTCTTTTCATCCTGTTGGTACTTGATTGATTCTCACCAAATGTGTAACTACTGAAGGACAATAATGGCTGTTTCTTCCTGGAATGATAATGGACAAGTGCAGTTTGTGCATGACCCCAGTAAGATTCTTTGCACGATCTCTTTATGTACAGTCAATTATATATCTCACACAGGCTCCTCTTCTGCAGGAGCTCTTTATCGTTCAGATTTCTTTCCTGGACTTGGATGGATGTTATCTAAATCCATATGGGATGAGCTATCACCAAAGTGGCCTAAAGCATATCCTTGCCTGTTATATATTTGAGTTACTATTTTGGAACATCAGTTATTATCAGCTATTATATTAACTTAGTTTCCTCCTTGACACGATTAAACTTATTGGGATGATTGGGTAAGATTGAAGGAGGTGCACAAAGAACGTCAATTTATTTGTCCAGAAATTTGCTGGACATACAATTTTGGTGAGCATGTGGGTACCATGAAATTGTTCCTTCATATTGATTATAGAGATTATTATTGACTTGTGGCTCCAGAAAGTTGTTCATGACAGATTAAACTTGCTAATGTGTATACTTATTGAACATTCTAAGGAATCAATTCTAAAGAGGTAATTTGTAGAGATAAAGAAGTGCATATAAGTGAACTGAAAGTGAAGATGGTTAGACTTAATGTCTTCAATAGACAATTTGAAGCGGAAATTCATAATAACAAGCTGAAGGTCAGATTTTCCTTTCATGTTGTTAACAAATTGAGATTTTTATTTATTATGTGTTTCTTTGTTTGTAGTTCTAGCATTATTTGTAGTTCTAGCGGAAATGATTAATCTTTCATACTATATCTTGGTCCTTTATTTGAAGTTCTAGCATTAACCGGTGTGAGATTAAATTTATTTATATCACAAACTCATGTTTTAGGTCAACTAAATGTCATTCCATCACTATCATGGCGTTGTAGCAGAAAGAGCCAAATGAGAACATCTTTTCGTGTAGTTGGTCTATTTGGAGGAAAGAAGAACAGTGAGAGTGGCGATGACAAACCTTCAAATGTGAGCTTCTGAATCTTTCTTTACCTATTTCAAATTTGGTTCTTTCCATTTTGTTCACGCACAAAATTATCTTTAGAGGTCACTTTTTCCTGTACCGGGTTTCATGGTTATTCATTTTCCTTTTAAACATACTTGGAAAGTTTGAAGCACATACGTTTCTATCTATGGGCCGTGTCATGTTAGATTTGGTTCATTATCTTATTCATTTTCATTTTCCTTTTAAATTTGGTTCATTCTCATCATTCGTTCATTTGAAGAGTATGGGAAAGACTAATTATAGAGAGCTAAATTTGACTTGAAATCTATCAAATTTGTAATTACAGTTTACTGCAAAAACTATAAAACAAAATGGTTTGAAATTTAACAACTGATTTGAAGCCTATTTGTAGCATACGAGTATTGGACCATCTGCAAAAATTTCTTTTTTGTTTACTGTTGATGGCCCATTGAGGGTGCTATCACTATTGATGGTTATTTTAGTTGAAATTCTCTATTGATTATTAGTTTATGATATATGATGTTAGTTGAGCGATATCTGTAAGCTACTAGATATCATATGATTGTCGTATGCAAATGGCTAAATTACTAAAAATTAGGAAATTTAATGAATTTCAGGATTACTTTTAGCAAAAAGGAAGCAGAGCAGCTTCCCTTTTTGGAGGAAAGTTTTTGTCTCTCGGCTTATCTTTTGGTAGCTTCCTTTTTTAGCACTTATGTTATTGTTGTTATTGTTGTCGGAGCTTAATTATGTTATTGTTGTTGGATCTTAAGTATGGTTGTATTAATTATGTAGGTTAATTATTTCTATGGTGAAGTATGGTTCTTTTTTAACAATGTGTTTTGGATTTGTTTTGTTTCAGCTTACACAACAAAGGTTGCTCGCAATGCTAATGTGGAGAAATTGAAGGCTGGGTATCTGTTCTCTAAGGTTAGCTTCTCATTTTTCTCTATTTATTTTCTCCATTTTTACACACTAATTTGTGCATGTGGGTTGTTAATTTGGGAGATGTTAATCTTCGTCTTTCTTGCTAAGTTTTTTACCAGATGATTTGATGAAATTTAACTTGGTTCATGTCAAGATCCAATGCTTATTTCTACTTTAAAATGAGCCTTTACATTAACTATTTTATTATGGATCGTGGATACCCAGTCGATTAAGGATACCCAGTCGATTGAGTACACTATTTCATAGGGATACCCAGTCGATTCAGGATAAATTGGTAGTGCTTGCTACAAATGTAACTAAATTGGTAGTGCTTGCTACAAATGTAACTCTTTATATCTTTTTCATTTCAAGTTTCAATTAACTTACTTATCGATAAGTTCTTTAATTCTCCTTATTATTTACATGTGGGGCTACTATCAACAAAGATTTGTATTATTCATAAAAGTTGTTACATTTAAAAGATTTGGTTAGATTCATTTCATGAATTCACAAAGCTATCTATCTCTTTTGTTTCAGATGAAGAGTCTTGCTTGCAGAGAGCAAAGCATCATATCTCGCTATCCTCACCTTTAAGGTATTTGATATTCACCCAAAAATGGAGACATAGCATGTATACTTTACTTTGTCATTATACAAGTTATTGATGCCATTTATGTCCATTTTTGCTTGCTTTCACTGCTTCAGTTTGTTTGAATAGATTTTGCAATAAAGCTATGAGAATGACAATTCAATGTAAATAAATAATCTTCAAAAAGAAAACAAAATTAACAATCAAATAGATTGGAGATCTAAAATGCTGAAGTAATAAATGAAGTAAAAATGTGTTCATCTATGTCATTTTATATGATTTGATTAGTGGTAGACTTTTTATACCGTTTGTAGCTTCTTTGGCTAAAACTTGCGTACGCTGACTCTAGAATTGATACTGTACTGTTTATGGTTTTTATTTTATTTTGGGTTTTGTTAGTTGGTTGATTGTTTATGTGGGTTTTGGTTGTTGAATTGTAGACGACTACTCTGAGGTTGTATCTGACATGCATTTGGAACACGTTGGAGGCTGCAATGTGCTTGCAGGTAATCTATGATGCATATTATTATTATGGGATTTATGGATATTAAGGTAGTGATTTTCCCACAATTATTATTTTATCTCATTTAAGATTTATCTTTTGCTAGAAGCCTTATTTTAGTTCAAAATTATATTAACATGCTTTTTATTTAATTGGAAAATATCACTTTGGTTGAGGTGTTGAAAGAGTGATAATCCTTCAACATAGATTTCTCTCATAACAATGACACGGGAATAAATTAAATGACAGATTTGCATTAAATGACAGAACAAGTAGTGTGGCAACTGAAGATGACTGATATTGAATGACATAGTTACACCTTAATTGATTGATGTACTTTTTAAAATCATCTCTCTGCTGTGAAGAGTTGTTAAATGATAAATATTTTTAAGAAAGCAATGATCAAAATCGCGAAGAGCAGTTGCGAAATGGGCCATGGATTACTTTAAAACATATCAAAATGTGATAGTAATATTGGCATTAGTGTATATATACTACAGGTCTTCCACAATCAGGTTTTGTGACAGTTTTAGGGTTGAAAACTTTTCTATTATTGAGAACAGTTTGCAGTGATTGAGTACTTGGGATATTTTCTGTAATGCAGCTACTACATGCACAGTTGCCCCTGTAAATAAAAAGATTACACGATAAGAGATTCATCTATTTGGAATGGTTGAGATTACATAGTTGAATGTCTACAAATGACAACCTCAATTCTCCCATTATAATATTAGATATTAGAGATTAGAGATCTGTATCCGAATCCGCTTTTCAAAGTGCTATCCGTATTCGTATTCACATTCGAATTTTTTTAGATTTGAATATCTGAATCCGTATTTGCCTGGATACGAATTTTTCATATCTGTATTCACACAAAAATCGGATTCGGATATGGATCATATATATCCTAATCTGAGAGCTTCCCTAATATGCATTTTTCTGAATGCAAAATGCTGAAGTATGTATATGAACTTAATAAGGACATTGTTATTCATTGTTTAACTTCATTTTGTCACAGTAAATAACATTCATCATAGCACATCAAATAAATAAATGAACTCAAATCAACAATTAAAGTAACTATGGCTGGATGATCAATAAAGGATACACACAAAAGTGTTCTATTCATGGATGGGTTTAGGAGCATCATAAAAATAATTTACTGCACTGAAAGAAAATTTTTAAAAAACTGTCACACAAATCTACCACCAGTAAAATTGCAGCCCATCCCTGGTTTGCTTTCATAACTCAGCTCCAGTTTGTTGAGGAATCAATATAGACAGTACCATCAGTCGAACAAGAATCTCATGATCCTCAATAAATACCCACTTTCAACCCAAAATAATAATATTTGCATTTACGACCATGAAGAGCATGCAAAAATGGACCCCAAAAAATGGTCCACAAATGCACAAAATTGCGCCCATATCCCATTTCTTTGGTTCCGTCTTCATCTTCTGACTTAAATGGCCTTTCTCCATCTATCAGTACCTACTTACCTTTGAGTTTACAGCAAGCATATAAAAAAGAACCCCACAAAACCAAGCCCCCGCCCTATAATATTTTGCTGAAGAAGAAAAAGAAAAAAAAATTAAACATTATTATCAATGAGAGAAAATACAAGAACATAAATTGGTAGGTATGATAAGAAGATTCGACTAACCAAATCAAAAGGAAGCCCTCGAAACAACAACCAACCGAGTCCTACTATGAAAAAATCCTGTCACAAACAAAAGTGCAAGGAGTGTTCTCATTTTCAAGGAAGAAAAAAGGCATGCGTAAAGGAAGGTAGGTAATTATGGGCTGGTGCTAATGAGATAAACAAACCTTTAGATTTCCGCAGATTTGAGGGTAGTGTTTAAAAATATCGTGTAGTTTAAGAAAAATGCCATTATACATGAAAGGAGCATCACCAGCTGCATGAAGATGAATAAGACACATATAAGTTAGACTGAGGTAAAGTAGTGGTTCAACAAGTGGCAGGTTTTAAAATATCATTATAATTAAGCACATTTAAAAGGTTTTGAATAAGTACATTTTTTTTTGCATAAAGTATCTAACCGAAACTTATAATTAAGCACTTCAAATTAGTTCAAATGTATATTATGCAACTAGAACCTGATTGAGTTGTTCTTCATGTAGCAAAAAACACTGCATTTCTTTTTTTTTTTGGAGAAAAAGATAAGATAAAGAAAGTCAGTGTTATCTTTTCATAACTGATCAATTAAATAAGAAATCTCTGTTGCATTTACATAAAATTCAAACCACATCAAACCAATCAAAAGTATGTAACTTCAAGACAAACACAGATCTTTCCACTCACAAGACACCAGTATCTTTAGTTCAAACATCTTACCTCTCAATATTGAAAAAAATGAAAGTGAACAAAAAGAAATAAATGAAGATACCCTTAATAGAGCTCACTGAATGTGTTTTTTTACCTTTTTTCAAAGAGGTTCCAAAAAGTTAACTCATTTTGTATTATTTCATGCAAAGGTTTTTGTTTGCTGTTTATTGTTAGTTATTGTTTGCTGTTTGTTGTTAGTTAGTTTTAAAACTCTCATTGTTTTAATTGATTATTGTAAACTCTTACTATTTGTTTCGAAACTCTTACTGTTTTTTTAGGTACACTGTTTGGTCCCATTTTTGAAGACTTGAAGCATTGTATTTTTCTACAACACTGTAATTTTTTTTGGTCATTAGGTTGGTTGATGTATATTTTGGTCAAGGTTGTAATAGTTGTAATATTTAGCAATTTGAGAGATTATGTAAGTATCTGTATATAATGATGATATAATATAGTTATGTTAATACCCGTACCCGCAATTTTGTGGAGTATTGGGTTCTGTGTTTGGTTTTTGAAAGGTTTTTCGAAGGTTTTTCAAAAAATCCATTATGTTTTCAAACAAATTTTGGGTTTTTATTTTGTATCTTGCATTATATTATGATTTTTTCCCCCAGAGCCTTATATATATGATGCATGTGTGATGTTGCTTGGTTTCGCCTGGGGAGGATTGATATTTATTGCTTGTGATGTCATATATTTAATTGTTAGCAGAATTCCGTAAGGAATTTCTGTAAAAGGGCTAATATTTTAGGGGAGGTTCTGCCAAAATTTTTACTAAATTTTCTAAAATCTATTATGTTTCCAAACGATATCTTGGTTTTTATTTTGTATCTTAGTCATATGAAGATTTTTTTCTTCCCAGAGCCCTATATATATAATGTCTGTGTGATGTTGCTTGGATTGGCTTGGGGAGGATTTATATTTCTTGACTGTGATGATAAATTTTTAATTGTTAGCAGAATTCCGTAAGGAATTGCTGTAAAATGGCTAATATTTTAAGGGAGGTTCTGTCGAAATTTTTAGAAAATTTCCTAAAATCTATTATGATTCCAAACTATATCTTGGTCATTTGGATAGCGACATGTAAAATGGCTAATATTTTTTTTTACAAATGAAGTGTCAAACAGAGACAGAGCATAAAGTGTCAAAGTTTGTAAGCTCAAAACTAACACAAACAGATCATGAAGTATCAAATTTTGTAAGCTCAGAACAAACACAAACAGAGCATGTAGTGTCAAATTTTGTTAGCTCAGAACAAACAGAAACAGAGCATGAAGTGTGTAATTTTGTAAGCTCATAAATAACACAAACAGAGCTTGATGTATCAAATTTTGTAAGCTCATAACAAACACAAACAGAGCATGTAGTATCAAATTTGGTAAACCCAGAACAAACAGAAACACATCATGAAGTATCAAATTTTGTTAACTCAGAACAAACAGAAAATGAACAGCAGAAACTGAACATGAAGTATCAAATTGTGTACGCGCAAGACAAACAGAAGTTGAACATGAAGTTTCAAATTTTGTAAGCTCAGAACATCAGACACTGAACATGTGGTTTAAAAAAAACCAGTAGGCTCAGAACACACTATTCATAACGAGGGCTGCATTGGGGTGCCGCGCCAACTAGGATATGACAGATATATAATCAAGAATAAATACAACAAGCTTGAAATAATTATTCAGATCATATAGTGTTTTGCATCACTGCCTACACCAACACACCAAAGGAGAGAATCAACCACCAAAAGTCTTAAATGAGAATCAACAATATAATTTCAAAGGAGGCCTGTATATAGTAGATGATTGTATTAGAAAGGTGGTTGTATTTGTTTACAATCAGTTTTTTTTCCTGTCATGGTGCATATTTTTAATTAATGTTCTCACATTTCTTTAAAAAAATATAGCTTTTTGAAGAATTGGATAAGTCAATATTTAGATATTTAAGGCAATAAAGATAAATTCCTAAAAAACTGAAACAATTTAACGAATAATTGTTAAAGATGTATAAAGAGGTATAGTGAATGATTTTTGATCATCCAACCAAAGATGTATAATGCATAAATTTATATGCAGTTCATCCAACCAAATAACTCCAAATAAATTTATATGCAGTTCCGAATACGTGCCGTAGGCACGTGCCACGGGCATACCTAGTATATATATATATATATGGAAGTCTTCCGTTGTGCACCATGCACTATCTATGGTGCACACGGCGTGTGCACTCGGCCTTCCTGCCTTCGTATCGACGATCAGAACCGTTCACATTGATCTACACATCTAAATTAGTCTAAATATGTAAAATCAAATTATTTGAAATTCATTTGCCCATCCATTGATGTGTTACGAAATTGTACGGTTGAAAATCATTATTTTTTATAGTCACATGATGGATGGGCAAATGAATTTGAAATGATTTGATTTTACATGTTTAGGCTAATTTAGATATGTAGATCAATGTGAACGGTTCAGATCGTCAATACGAAAGCGAGAAGGCCGAGTGCACACGAGTGCACACGGAGGGGTGGTGCACAATGGAAGATTTTCATATATATATATATATATATATATATATATATATATATATATATATATATATATAAGAGTATGAAGGAAATCTGGCATAGGAGGAATTTTCCTCATATGGCCCCTTAAAAATGCCCACTCCCTTCTCCCAAATGCATGATCCAGACATTTCAAAGTGTTCAACAGGTCATAAAACATAAGAGGATGAAATATTATCAAAGTTGAATGTGTTTTGCTTATGCATTTTATGATCACAATAGTTGTATTGCTGAAAAATCGTTCATTTTGCAACCTTCCGATGAATGGGCAAATCATATTGAAAGTTAGTAATTTTTCTTCGGCCTATGTTTTATGGAATGAAGGTCAACTTGAACGGTGCAGATCTTGAATTTTGATTGCGAGGAACAGGATTTTACTGCGGCATAGGAGGAAATTTCCTCTTATGGCATAAGATCCCCTATCCTCATATATATATATATATATATATATATATATATATATATATATATATAAAAGCATCAAAAGATTTTTATGACATCAGTTAAAATGCATGACATCTTCTCAAGTGTTTAACCATTAAGATTGTTGATTCACACAGTGTTCATTTACGATCAATCATTTTATGCCTTTGGGTAAACTGGTTATCTGACATGAGCAACCTCTTTCAAAAGGTTGTGGGTTCAATCTATATAATAAAACACAAAGAAAGCTATCAAGTGGCTCTCCTTCAATCCTTCCAAAATCAAAGGCTCAGATCTAATATCGCAAAACACATTTTTCCCCGCAAAAGTTTTCCCCCAAAACTCAAATTCAAATCCCCCACCCAAAACAACTTCTTTATTTATTTAATTATTTCTCTCTCTCTCTCTCTCTTCTATTCAAAAAATTAAGAAAATAAAAAATTTAAAAAAATTTAAAAAAATATAAAATTTTTAAAAATTTAAAAATTTTTAAAAATTTAAAAATTTTTAAAAATTTAAAAATTTTTAAAAATTTAAAAATTTAAAAACTTTAAAAATAATTCGAAAAAATCAAAAACTTATAAAAAAAGATAAAAAAAATTAAAAAATTTTTATAAAAAATAACTTTTTTAAAATATTTAAAAATTTTAAATTTTAAATAAATTCTAAAAAATTTGAATTTTTTTTTAAATTGAAATTTTATAAATTTTATAAATTTTAAAATTTTTTTTTGAATAATTATAAAAATTTTAAATTTGAAAATTTTGAAATTTTGAAATTTTGAAAATCTCAAAGTAATTCCAAATCCAAATCAAATGTCGAACCCAAATCAAGAGGTCGTCGCCGATATCTGATCCGCTGTTGATTTCGTATCGGTGACACCCTGCACTAAATCGAGCGCGAATATCGAGCGACTCCATATCGGCGACTCCTCTCTACCGAATCAAGAACCTCTATGCGATACGACGACTCTAATTTCATCTCATTAACCGAATTCTCATTCTAATTTTTAATTTTTTTTGTGTAGGGGATTACTCAGTTTTTTGCTGACTCGAATTTTGTGTGTGCATGGGATTTAAGTTCAGAGATGTATGATTGTTTTATTTTTGGGTTTAAAAAATTTTAATTTGGTGATTTATTTGATGATTTTTTTTATTGGTTTTGATTTAAGGTGTACGCAAGTGAGAGATGGATTATTTGGTGGCCTCCATTTTGGGCTTCCAAACCATAGCAGTACAGGTAAGCTGACTAGTAACCTAAAATAATTTAACAAATATGCAACATTAATTTCTTTACTACAATAGAAAATACTGTCATGAAGTGTTTCCTTCACTGGTTATTGGAAACCATGGATAACATAACATATAAGAACTTTTAGTGTATGTTTGGATATATAGGATTGGGATGACTGGAGTTTACCAGTGCAGGGTGCAAACTCTTCACTCAAGAAAGAAAGCTAAAGTAAATTTGTTATTTATCCATTTTGGTGTTTTTATAAATGTGCAATGGGGAGACAAAGTGGAAATAAAAGAAATGATTAGCTTGGATTAGAGTTTTGAGAACTTCATGTATTTTATTTTGGTTGAAATAATAATAAGAGGTATTTCAATTGCAAACTGAGTCTCAGACAAACAAATGTTTAGATTATTGGTATTGTAGATACCTTCACATATGCACTTGCATTACCATTGTATTTAGACATGCTCATAGTGGTTATGGGATTAGAGTAAACTTTATAAAACCTATATGATAATGTCCTTGCCTAACTATTACAAGCATCTAAAAGTGATGCTGAAGTTAAAAAAAACTCTATGCAGTATTTCTAACAAACTATATGCATTCTAGGTAAGTTCAAACTAATGATCAAGAAGGCGATGGTTGAGCTTAAAGGTAGATATACTGCTTTCTCATATAATATGTTTGCTACTTCAATTAATTTGCTGGACCTCCAAAACTATTTTATATAATCAAACCAGGTGCACCGTTCCGAAGACGTGCTGTAGGCACGTGTCAACGGGCAAACCTAGTTCATTGATATAACACGAATATTTTATTGTATCTATGCACTGGTCTTTCTACCAAATAAAACATTGCAAACAATCCTGATGGGAATGTAAATAATGAGTGCATTCTAGAAAAATTAAGCGTAAGAGACTGGAGTTCTTTGCACTGTATTTGTAATATTTTGTTTCTTGTCTATTAAACAATTTTTTTTCTTTTTATAAATATATTGTTTATATAGAACATTGAGTTTTGATTAATCTTTTTGCGCCACGTGGCAAATCCATATTAAACTTGTGTTAGAGATATTGGCCACGTGGCGAATTTGTATTAAACATGTGTTGAAGATAAGCTTAAGTTAGCTCTTAGTTTATTTAACGACATCCATTGTATATATTGAAATGTGAACTGTATCAAATACCTAGATATAATATAACTATTGTATTCTATGCTCTCACTTAATCCTATTGCTATCACAACAAATTCTTAGTTCTTTATCTCTATTCATTCATAATGTCACGGCTCGCTTCTCAAAATACGGAAATACAAGCGCGTAACAAAGGCCCAGCGAATGATGTAAACATCCATAAGCTGTACCGGTTTAACTCTGTAACACCCCGCAAAATTAGAAATGACAATTTTGCCCTTGTGTGTTACGCACGTGTATTTTATAATGTTTTTTCATTACGTATCTTGATTTCCGACTCTTTATGCATTTCCCATATTGATTTCGGTCGACTAAAATATAATATTTCGATCTCGGTAATTTTACGTGCTTCTTACGTGTTTTTGATGCATGTATCGATTCCGTATTTTTCCATTGCTATGTGTGATATTTCTGTATCTCAATTATTTATTTTATTCATTTGAATTTGTTTTATAAACGGAAATTTATTTTCCCATATTTTGATTAAAATAATTTTTGTACGTGTAATGCACGTGTTTTCCACGTACGTAGTGATTTCATCATGAAATATATAAAATTGGTAAATATAATTTTTCTTATGTTGTTTTCGATTATATTTTAATAATTTTCAGTTGATAAAATCAATTTCGCATTTTTGATATTTTACGTATGATGCACGTGTTTTCGTTAAACATATTTAAGCACATTTGTTTTCAAAATAAATTTCGGAGTGTGTAACTCCCCGTAAATTTCAAAAGAGTATATATATATATATATATATATATATATATATATATATATATATATGTTGTAAGTATATGTGGCTGTTTGATACTTTGATATTAATATATGTAATATGAAATGTGTACGGATTTGGAAAGGTGGGGGGGCCACATTTGTTGAAGAAAACAGTAAGCTATTGCTGTGAAGAATGCCATGTTGACATGGCAATTCTTCAAGGGGTTTCCCTCAAAAAAATTCTTCAAGGGGCCCACGGTGGCATCAACAGCTTAGTTGTGTGCTGTGTGCAGATAGGGTAGTCCGATGTGGGAGTTTTGGAAGAGAAAGAGTTGGAGTTTAGGATTTGAATAGGTGGAAATATGAAAGGGTAGGGGTTTTAGAAGTTAAGAAAATGAAAGGTTGAAAAATTAATTTGAGTAATTTATTAGGTGTGTAATTTTGCACAGTGAACCCTCAACTTGTCCTATAAATACCCTAGTGTTCTCTCCTTTTTCACACACAAAAAATAATCAAAAGAATAGAAAAGAAAAAGAAAGAGAGAGAGTGTTCTTGTGCTTGGAGAAGCTCTTGCTAGGAGGAGAAGCTCTTGCTAGGAGGAGGAGTTTCTTTGGAGCTAGGAGTATGTCTCATCTTGTTGTTCAATCTTCATTAAGGTGGGTGATCTCTTCCTTTCTAAAGTAGGATTTGCATACTAAATAGTTTAAATGAGTAGTATGAGTTAAATGAGATATATGTAGAAATCCATGCTAGCATAATATGCAATGATTTTGTTGAGACTTAGTGAACAAATTCTTTCCATGCTAATTAAAAAAAAAAGTTAGTTCAACTAAGGAATTAATCATATGGATCATGTTAGAAAGCTTGTAAACTTCATGTATGCTAAATGTGTATTTTTTTATAGAAAACTTTGATGTAATAAAGTAGAATAATTTATACTATTGGATGGGATGAAAATAGTAGTGAATCATGCAATTAAATTACAACTTGTTGATTGGTAAATGAGAAAAGAAAAGATTGATTATTTTTTCTATGCATGAATGAAGAAATAATCGATTGTATGAAAAATGTTGGGAATACTCCCTTTAGTTAAGCAAATGAATCTTTTAAGATAAATTTGATTCTACTAAACTCATTTGATTGTTTATGAAAGATACAATATATTGCTTTTGAGTTAAATTTAAAGTAATGCAATATCATGTTTATTGAAAGGAAGAAATGAATTGAGAGTTAGATTTATTTTCTAAAATTATGGATTGAAAATTAGTAAATTACTGTTAGAGAATAAACTCAGTTCATAAGAATTTATTTCAGTTTAATAAAAGATTAGAAGAATCGAGTTTTATGAACATAAAAGGAAGACAGTGAATTTGAACAAAAGTCGAAAAGGAGAATAGATACCGATGAGTGCGTCTGGCCTATTGGTCTGGCGCTGCGCTGTCTCCCTGTTTGGCATGGTTCGAATCCTGAGGTCTGCAACACTTTTTTTATGTTGTCTTAATTTTCCTAAACACCTGAGATTGAGCATATGGGGTTTCGAACTCTACTCACGACACCAAAGTCCAATTGGATTCTTGGCTTGCGGTGTGTGTTGTGGGCACTGTTTGATGGCTCACGGGTTTGAATCCCTAGAGCTACACTTTATTTTATTTTTTGAGTTTTAAAGTGATTAGTTGAGTTGGAAAAATGCTAGGGTTCATAAAACATAAAGAAGAATTTATTAAAAAATAGTTTGAGATTTTCATGTGTATTTGAGAAATAAAAAAAAGGGAAATTGGGAATGAGATTTGGGTTGTGATTAGAATCTGTTTAATAAAGAATATGACACTTATTTTTTTTCTTTAAAAGAAAAATATTATGATGTGAATTAAATTCTTTGAATGGATTACGCTCTGATTTTGTATAGAAATGTTGATGTGATTGAAATGCATTGCTAAAGTGACTTAAAAATGGATGAAAATATTTTTCACAAAGAGGATTATCATTTTTTAAAGATCGTGAATAAAAGACTCATGAGTAGTATTAAAATGAGACTTCATGAGACATTGAATTACATTTGTGAAGATGAAAAATATCTAAGTTTAAGACATGATTGATGTAGGGTATGTGAACCCATGACTATTGTACATGAGAAATTGTGATTTAGAGTTAGTAAGACCTTGGATACCGGCAATATTGAAATAAAAGATTTTGAACTGTAATTTTGAGATAAGGCTATGGAGCTATCTCGGTAAATGTTGTTTAAGTCCGGTAAAGAGGTAAAACTAATTCTAGGCTTGAGAATCTGTTAATGTCTTGAACTAAATAATTAGGCACATAAGTGAAGATGTAGTGAACCTGGGCAAACGTAATTGGGTTTATTCTATATAGTCAGCGGTGGATCTCCGTAGCTATAGACCCAGTCGATGGTGGATCTCCGTAACTGTGGTTGCTCTGTAGGAGATGGGCCTTATCCAGGACTTAGCGTAGTCGGGTGGAGGGTTTGCCATACTCCTATGTATATACATATACCGGGCTAGAAGGGCACTTGCGGGATGATTCGCACGATGAGGGATCTGTTATAACAGTCGCTGGTGGATCTCCGTGGCTGGGGTCCATATTCGTGGAATGATCTAAATCTTGTTTCATTACTGGGTAGTTATCATGGCGAGAGATCGAGCCCTTTATTATGGAGTACGTAGGTGCTTGCCCTCGGACCTATGTAGTATGGGATGCATAGAATCCGAACAAGTATGCATTAGTGGCATCCTAGTATAGAAATGTGTGCATTAGGCATTAAAGCATGGTATACACTTACATGTTTAGCGTAGTCACAATTTAACACTTTATTGTTCATTCAACTCTTATGATTTTGTTAAAGTAATGAGATCGTTATATGTACGGCATAGAGAGGATAGCCGAGTAAAACATTTTCGTTAGTTGTAAGTGACTGACGTGCCCACAGCTTAACATGCAGGTAATGGACAATTCATGAAGGAATAAAGATATTGTGATGCAATCGATGACTTATTTTGATAAAGTTGTATAAGTTGTATTTTGTTTTCAATATTGTAATCTTTTATTCTTCCACTGTGTAAACGAAAGTGTAATGAACTCTGATGTTGTTGAAAAGTTTTAAATTTCCTTGTCAAATTGTACGAAGTGAAGTAAAGATCCTGTGAAATCTCGAATTTGGTCTTATTTGAAATTCGGGGCGTTACAGATCGTATCAGAGCAGGCTTCACAAGTAGTTCAAATTTATAAGGAACGACACCCTAGAGTGGATAGTAGAGCGTCACTTTCTGTTTATAGAGATTTAAATGTAAGTGATTTACATTTGTGTTGCTCTATATACTGATGTTTTCTCTTCCTATTGGATGGCTGGAGTCATGAATGAAAGTTGTTATTGAACTTGCATTCAATTTCATTCATGATGCACTCCTCATATACATTGATGTGCGATTGTATGCGAGCATGTTCTCACAGGGTATCAGAGTTGCACAGTGGCAGCATGGTTGGTTGACCCCACATTCAAGATACACTACATATAGAAATACTTCCCTTTCAAATTATTTTTTTTCATGAATTTTATCATAATACTTTTCAACATTCAATATTTTTCAAATAAATATTTTCTTATACTATTAAACCTATTTATAAATTACCCATCGACTATGTTTCGCTTTATTGCATTGTTTTCCAAACTATTCCGCAATTAAAGAATGAATTGATTTTTCCTTCTATCTAATGTTTTCCCTAACAGTAGTTTTGTATGAAAATTTCTTTCAATCTATCATATCTTTATGGTTATATTTATTTCCCTATGTAAGTTTTCTTGTTACGTTCGTATAAAATTTTGATGCTCATAGTCTTCTTATAAAGAGTTAGTCATGTTTTCCTCGTTGCATATCTTTATACTACATTTATTTTTCTTTAAGACAATAAGTTATTTTCTTTGGCGTGTACAAAATACAACCTTTACCCTAATAAGTTGTAGCGCCCCGAATTTCCAATATGATATCTTAGAAATACGTGACACAATTCCCAGCATCAACTTCAAATGTAATATTAAATACAGCCAAATACCAATAAAATTTTTCAACATTTATTACATTAATCTTTACATAGCACAGCGGAATACAATACACCTTAAATTACAAATTTTCTTTCCTTACAACAATTTCTTTTACAAATTACATAACCCATTACACCACTTTAACTCATGCATCCAAATCCCAAGCTACAAGTAATCACCTGTAAAATATGAGGGTAGAGATAACCCAAACCCCCAAAACTAAAGGGGTCAGCCATAAAGGTATGAGTGACATAAAACAAGCAACATAAGTAAAGCATGGATTTACCAACAACAGAACATAAACAGAAGTAAATGAATATAGAAAATTCACGAAACGCGAAAACACAAGTGAAGCTAGACTAGCTGTCAAGTGTAGAAAACAGGAAAAACACATGCATGAAACCAAATCAAGAAAACATCAATGCTATATGATGACTCTCTAATGCGTACTTGTCGGAGTCTATGCATTCCACTCTACATATGTCACGTCCCGCTTTCCAAAAACATGGAATACAAGCGCGTGACGAAGCCCAGCGAATGATTTTGACATCATTCATAAGCTGTAGGATCGACTCAGTATCATAACAAGAATATAACAAGATATATATATATATATATATATATATATATATATATATATATATATATATATATATTTATATATATATAACCAAGCATGCATGAATAATTTATCAAACAACAGAAAACGATTGAAACAATTAATAACTTCCAAATAGTTTTCAAGTCTGGATCAAATGTAAAACTCGGGAACATAAGCCTGTTACAAGTCTTAAGTTACAAGAAATAAATAACACAAGAAATCAAATTAAGAATGTCTTTTCTCCACTTGAAGACTAAAACCTCTGCTCACCAATTCCAGCAGGTAGCTCGTCGCCAAAATCTGCTTAATAATTATAAAAGAGAAAAATAGGGAAGACAAGAGAAAATGCCCTTAGTGTAAGTTAGGGCAACAAATAGTAAAAACGAGTACAAGTAATGGGAAAAAAGAATTGGAATCAAGAATGTAATAGGGATCCACAAGTAGTAGAAATCTAAGAACTAGCTAGCAAGGAGGACAACTCAAGTAAACAGACTAGAAAACAAATACTAATGGTGAAACAAGTGACAATTAAACCCGTAGGGGTATCTAACCTCAAGTGACAAGTCTCAAGTCTAGTATCTTGTAACAAGTGCCAAGTCTAGTGTCAAAATTTTATTTCAAGTGTCAAGTCTCAAGTAACAAGTTCAAGTTTCATGCTTCTAGTCTCATGTATCATGTTTCATGTATCGTATCATCAAGTATCAAGTAACAGGTGTCATGTTCAAGTTTCATGTTCAACTCTTGTAGTTATTACTATCTAGGTAGCACTTCATGCATCCATTCTTTTACTACATGGTTGCTACAGTCAAAATAATTTCGTTTAGGCCTAGTAATGGATTTTATAGGACGGTGTACTCAGGTGTCAAGTATCGAGCAAGTCAAGGTTCATGAATCGGAAAATAAATAACAAGTTCACGAAGCAAGTTCGCGAATCCAATAACAAGTTCAAGAACCGCACAATGGGTTCATGAATCAAACAAGTTCATGAGCCAAGTAACTGACTCCATGAATCGATCAAGATACAACAAGTTCATGAACCAAGTATTTTGGAAACACAGGCCCCCTTCCGAGTACACATACCTATATTGTCCACTACTATAGTCTTTCCCTTAAACTCCGGCTTGTTACATTTATTAATTTTTATCAAGAAAGCATGCAAGTGTGTGAAACAAGGTACGAGAAAGTGGTGGGAACATGTGTCAAAACAGCGAACTACACAGCTAAAGTGTTCAGGCAGAATTTGTGTATTTATATTTATACATGTAAAATAGTGTTGAAATGTTGTTAATTAATTCTAAGAAAAATTGGAGATGTTCTATAGGTCCAGCAACCTACACAGTTCAAGAACCGCACAATGGGTTCACTAACAAGTTCAAGAACCGCACAATGGGTTCATGAATCAAACAAGTTCATGAGCCAAGTAACTGACTCCATGAATCGATCAAGATACAACAAGTTCATGAACCAAGTATTTGGGAAACACGGGCCCCTTTACGAGTACACTTACCTATATTGTCCACTACTATAGTCTTTCCCTTAAACCCCGACTTGTTACATTTATTAATTTTTATCAAGCAAGCATGCAAGTGTGTGAAACAAGGTACGAGAAAGTGGTGGGAACATGTGTCAAAACAGCGAACTACACAGCTAAAGTGTTCAGGCAGAATTTGTGTATTTATATTTATACATGTAAAATAGTGTTGAAATGTTGTTAATTAATTCTAAGAAAAATTGGAGATGTTCTATAGGTCCAGCAACCATATATAAAATTTCAAGTCAAACGCTTGCAATTAACATAGCTAAATTAATTGGCAAAGTAAAGGTGTGCAGCAGTTTTGCAAATCTGCGTCTACCGACACAGCTGCAGGAAAACTGCAATAACTCCTAGACCGTAAATTCGAATTTGGAAATTCCGGAGGCTATCGATATCTAGACATCTAGTGCTACATTTTCTATTCAGGGATCGAGTTCAGATTCTGATGTTAAAGGGGTCAAAACAGCATAATAAGATTCAGGACAGCAATATGTGGGAATATCTTACTAGGATAGGTTACATGAAATTTTGTCATTAGGCGTCTAGGTTAATGTGTGATATAAATACAGGGAAATGATTATCAAAACAGCAAGTAATAATTGTTTTTTAAGCCAAGTGGTTGCAAGATCATCAAATACAAGATATAACATATGTCTACAAATCTAGGGTTCCTTAATTCATGTGTTCATGTGTTCAGGGGATAAAATGAGTCCAAGTAGTTATATTGTAATACAATGAAATTATTGTAACTCTTAAGATTATGAAATTGAGGAGGTTTAATATTTGATCAACAACGACAGTCAAGAAGGAGTTACAAATTCTAACTATTTTTAGTATTTTCAAGGAATACTTGTACTAGAATAAAAATATGTACAAGAGGATTACTTGTCTTGATTGACGACGATTAGATCCGATTGTTGAAGAAAATGGGATCGAAAATTCCCGTTCGAAGTCTCCCAAAAGCACGTGTGAAGCACGTGCGAAAATCCAACGGTAGAGCAAATTTCCCCCACACCGGATCGGCCCAGAACAGCAAACAGCGTTCGGGATCTGGCGCGGCAAAACAGCGAAACACCGAAACCAACCAATGGGACTCCTTCCTCACACCAGATCAGGACGAACACGAAAAAGCGGAAGAGGGATCCACTACGGCAGAACAGCGAACACCGATCTGATCAGCTTGATTCGCACGAATCTTGATGTGATCCAACGATTGAGATTCGATCCTGCCAATCCAGCCTTTCTTCTTCCTTCTTCGTCGAAACAGAGAGCGAGAGAGGGAAGAAGGTGTAGCGACGGCACCGGCGAGCGGCGAGGCGGCGCGATGCGGGGCTCGCGACGACGGGGCAGACGATGGCGGCGGAATCAGCGGCGCGACATCGAGAAGCGACGCAGCGTCGAGGGTTTGGCACTGCTCTGCTTCTTGGGTTCGAACAGAGGAGCGATCGCAGGGGGACCCGTTCGGAGGTGTTGACGACGATGGTGGTCGCGAGGCGAGGAGGATGAGGGGTGCGGCGAGGTAGTGGGATGGAGATAGGGGTTTGGGCGATGGGTTGCGAGGTTGAAGACGACGGGAGTTTGGGAAATGGAGGAGTTGGGTTCGAGGAGGAGACGACGGTGGACGATGGTGGGTGATGGCGGAGGATTGATGCTGTGGGGTGCGGGGGTCGAAGGCGATGGTGAGGGAGACGGCGGAGTGGCGATCGGAGGCAGTTGGATGGGTTTGGGCGTGGTTGCACGGAGAATGGGTTGAGAAAGAAATGGAGGAAGGAGAAGATGAGAGCGGCGAGGTTATTTTGGGGTTAAACGGTAGCTAGGGTAGGGGTTAGGGTCAGGGTTAGGGTTAAGAGATTAGGGTTTATATAGTGTGGGTTTGGGTTTTGGTTATAAGGGTATCCGTTTCGAGTGGGATCCAACTGGAGATTTGGTCAAAATATATTAAAATGGGGAATAAAGAGATGATTGACATAGAATCGCTCATTCTTCATGAAGAACGACAAAAAGAGCACACAAAATTGAATTAGATAAAAGGACAAAAAATTGAGTCGAAACAAAATAATGATTTTATTCAATCGGAAACAAAATACAGGGTCTCAAATAGATGAAAGAGTACAATGGCAAAAATACAGTATAAAAATACAATTACGGGAAATAGGAGTTGCAACATAGGTCCGGTGCAAGCCCTTAACGTCTCCACATTGTAGGATTTAATCCCCCGCTATGCAACTAATCCTACTACGATGACTACTACGAGATAAAGATAAACTGTGAGTATTAGCCCATGCCCCGATAATTCCGGAGGTCAATCTCTATCCACAAATAATTTCGGAGACTATTTCACTCACACCTGGAAATCTTCGAGAATACCCCACACCACAAGCGATGGCACCTCATCACACGAATACTACATGTGCGTCGCCTCGACCCCGATAATTCCAGAGATCAATCCCACACTACAAGTAATTCGTAGACTATTTCACTCACACCTGGATAATTCCAGGGACTATCTTACACCGCAAGCCATACTGAGGTCCATAACCCATGTTCTCGTTCATCATATCACCACTAATGCCCGTCCTTATCATTTAGGTTGTTTTATTACTTTACGAATCTCCTAGAGTTGGTGTACCCTACCGGACTTAACTCAATAGCTGATCAACTAAAATGTCTCAACAGGCCCAAACATAAATATCTCAACTGCCGGTATACTAGGGTCACACACCCTCTACAGACTCACACCCAAATATCTAAACCAAATCTTCCAACATAAATTGCTCAGTTAAACCACTTGAAAATGTATGTTCAGTAGAAGATAAAGTATAGAGTAGTAACTTATAGATTAAAACATTTGGAGAATAAATCATTTAAAAGAACATTCAAATATGTATAAGTATATCAGTATCAGCCGACTACAAAAGCCATCGGTTGACTGTCCAGAGAAAAAATCTAGTAGCTTTGAGAAAATAATTCTAAGTATTATAAGTCGACTATCAAAGGATCATAGGTCGACTGTCCAGAACGAAAAAATACAATAACTTCGAGAAAATAATTCTAAGTGGTATCAGTCGACTGTAAGAGTCATCAGTCGACTGTCCAAAACTAAATTTCAAGAAAAACTAGAGAACACAGCAGCCAGGTCGTATCAGTCGACTGTATAGTCACACCGGTCGACTGTCGACCTGTAGACTGCAGATTTTTGGTTGTGCACATTTCCACCGATACGTAATTCTACTTTATGAAAACGATTTCTACAAAAGCACATTTCTTGTATGATCAAATACAACTTGTAGGACATATAATAGTCCATAAAACTAAATCAAACTACTTGAATTTATAAAAATAGCGATTTGTTAATTTCTTTCAAATAAAACATAAATTGTGCATATAATCAAAATAGAGTTTCTTAAAAATTAATTGTTCGTTGAAATAGCTTCGTATTCAGATCCAAACCATATTAATACCAAAATCTCAAAAGAAAATCCCCAATTTGGATATATTTCTTCAAACTCGACTAAATTCCCAATTTCGATTCTCAAGACATGATCTCTTGATTCATAAATTTTCTTCAAATATCTCAAAACTGAATTACCATTACAACTCGCAACCATAATCAATTGATAGCATCACCATATCAAATTTGTATTCAACCAATACTCAAAATTAATAAAAGACTCATTTTTATTAGGTTTACGCATAAAATCCATCATATTCAATCAATCCAACATTAATCCAAAAGGAATAGCCTACCCATGATCTCCCATAGGTCATTCATCAATCTCGAATTACCCACATACAATTTTATTCATAAACAACTAGGGTTTCACAAGATCCAATTTTTCATCCATCCATCCAATTCATCAAGTACATAATCATACTCAAACTCTAACATGCTTTATAGTAGATGAAATACCACATACAATATTCCAAGAACAAACAAAACAATTATATCTCTCACATACAACACACACAAAACAAAAAGGAAACAAAACAAGTCACTCACCTCAAATGAAGAAGTCCAACCGAGTTAATGGAGAACAAGTAAGGTCTCACTTTTGCAAAATCCAAGATCCCCTCCTTAATTCTCCAAGAAAACAATAAACCTTTGTTTTGTGCAGTGAAAGACGATTGCACTTCACTCTTTTAAATAGGCCGGAGTAGAAGAATTAGGGTTTTTGAACACATTTGCAAAATAACCCTTTTAAAGTATAACTTTACATAAATAGATCCGTATACTTGGAAACTTGATAAAACCAATTAAATTGAGGTTTAAAAACAAAATAAACACCTTATTTTCCAGCCGGCACTGTTTGAAAAGTCAAAAAAATAGTTTTGCACTTTCATCCTTCAAAATGGCAATTTTGCAAAAAGATCATTCTTTTTCCTAATATTTGCAAATAGGTCTAATAAATATCAGAAAAATCTAGAAAAATTATAAATGATCTCAAATAATAAATAATGATTTTCCACAAAATAAATTTTGGCTTTTGGACTTCCCAAGAAAATATTTGCACGTGTTTCGCACGTGTAAAAAGATAAATCTGTAGAAAAATATTTATGAATCTCCAAAAAAGTTATTTTAATTCATTTATAAACCTTTAAAAATAATATTTAAAAAGATGGGGTACTACATCACTCCCTTCTTAGAAGAGTTCTGTCCTCAGAACTATTGCTAATGGGGTCCAAAACAAGAATAAACAAGGAAATTGAAATCTCATAAATGAACCACAAATTTCAAAACATTCACTTAGAAGGTCATAATCAAATAAAAGAAATTCAACTCAATCCAATAGTTCAATCATCCAAAGAAATACCATTACACAAATAAGATACAATCATACAAAAAGCTCAGGAAAATCCTTCTGCATGTGATCCTCTGGCTCCCAAGTAGCCTCCTCGAACTGCTGATTCCTCCACAGCACCTTGACCATAGGTATCACTTTACTCCTAAGAACTTTCTCCCTACGTTCGGCGACCTCCACAGGCTGTTTCTTGTAACTCAAGTTCACCTGTAGACCTTCAGGAACCTCTACCAACTGATGATTCTGATCTGGCACATACTTCCTCAACAATGACACATGGAACACATCATGCATCTGTGCCAACTCCTCGGGAAGCTCTAACCTATATGCAGTCCTACCAACCTGCTCCACGATCCTGTATGGCCCAAAATACCTTGGCGCCAACTTGCCTCCCTTACCAAACCTGATCACTCCTTTGGTCGGAGACACCTTGAGGAAAACTACATCCCCAACCTCAAACTCCAAGTCCCTTTGTCGAGTATCAACATAACTCTTCTGCCGACTCTGAGCCTCAACCAGCCTTTTGCGAATCAGCTCGATCTGCTCTGACGTCTGCTGCACGATCTCAGGACCAAACATCTGCCTCTCGCCAACCTCGTACCAACAAATAGGTGTCCTGCACCTCTGCCCGTACAAAGCCTCATACGGCGCCATCCCGATACTCGCATGGTAACTATGGTTATAAGCAAACTCAACCAATGCCAAGTATCTCTCCCAGCTACCACCAAAATCCATAACACAAGCCCTCAGCATATCTTCCAGCACTCGATTCACCTTCTCAGTCTGACCATCAGTCTGTGGATGAAAAGCGGTACTGAAGTCAGTTCTGGTGCCCAACGCTGCTTGTAGGCTCTTCCAAAACCTTGAAGTGAACCTTGCATCCCTGTCGGAAACAATCGACACAGGAACTCCATGAAGCCTCACAATCTCACCAATGTACAACTCAGTCGATTTCTCCAACAACCAAGTAATCTTCATGGCCAGAAAGTGAGCTGACTTAGTCAAACAGTCCACAATAACCCAAATCGAGTCATTGCCCTTCGAACTCCTCGGCAAACCTGTGATGAAATCCATACTGATATTCTCCCATTTCCACTCTGGAATGGGCAACGACTGCAACAAACCTCCAGGTCTCTGATTTTCTGCTTTGATCTGCTGACAAGTCAGACACCTTACCACAAAATCGTCACATCCCTCTTCATACCAGACCACCAAAAGTGAAGTTTGATGTCCTTGTACATCTTTGTGCCTTCAGGATGTACTGACAATAAGGTACTGTGTGCTTCCTACAAGATACTCTCTCTCAAATCCGCATTATCCGGAACACACAACCTCTCACCCATCCATAGAATTCCATCTTGGACGCGAAACTCTGATAGCTTGCCTTCTGAAACCTGTTGCAATATCTTCTGAATCTCTGAATCTGATCTCTGTTCTTCAACAATCCTCTCTCTCAAGGAAGGCTGCAGCTTCATCTGAGCCAAAGATGCCCCCAAACCCTGCAGCACCACCACGATACCTGCCTGATCAATCTCTGCTGCCAATTCGCTTCGAGTAGTGATCAAACTTGATAAACTACTCTTCCTGCTAAGTCCATCAACTACCACATTCGCCTTGCCCGGATGATGCTTGATCTCAGGACGAATGTCTTCCAATACTTCCAACCATCTTCTCTGCCGAAGATTTAGATCCTTCTATTGAAAAATGTACTTCAGGCTTTTGTGGTCAGTGTACATGTTGACCTTCTCACCATAAATATAATGCCTCCACTGCTTCAAGGCAAAGATAATAGCTTCTAGCTCCAAATGATGCGTCGGATAATTCTTCTCATGCGAACGCAATTGCCTCGAACCATAAGCAATAACCTTGCCTTCTTGCATCAAGACACAACCTAAACCTCTGAGAAACGCATCACTGAAGATATCATAATCCTTCCCAGCTTGTGGCAAAGCTAAGATGGGTGCAGTAGTTAACCTCTCCTTTAACTCAAGGAAACTTGCCTCATACTTATCAGTCCATGAAAATGCAACATTCTTTCGGGTCAAACCTGTCAAAGGAACTGCAATCTGAGAATAGCCTTGGATGAATCTCCTACAGTAGCTAGCCAAACCCAAGAAACTGCTGACTTCCTTCACAGACGTTAGCCTGGGCCAATCCTTTATTGCTTCAACCTTCTGAGGATCAGTAGCCACTCCCTCCTTAGAAAGGATATGACCAAGGAAAGCTACCTCAAACTTCCAAAACTCACACTTCGACAACTTGGCATACAAGCTATGCTCCTGGAATTTCTGTAATACCGCTGTCAAGTGCATAGAATGCTCCTCCTCCGACTTCGAATACACCAAAATATCGTCGATGAAAACCACTACGAAGGAATGGCCTCAAAAACCGGTTCATCATATCCATGAACACTGTTGGCGCATTCGTCAACCCGAATGGCATCACCAAAAACTCGTAGAGCCCATGACGAGTCCTGAAAGCTGTCTTACTCACATCTTCCTCCTTGACTCGAACCTGATGATACCTTGATCTGAAATCAATCTTCGAAAACACAGCTGCTCCCTGAAGCCTATCGAACAAATCATCAATCCGCGAAAGTGGATACTTGTTCTGAATTGTCACCCTATTCAACTCCCTGTAGTCAATGCACATCCTCACTGACCCATCCTTCTTCTTGACTAACAACACTGGTGCACCCCACGGTGAGGTACTCGGCCTAACAAGCCCCTTGCTCAACAAATCCTCAATCTGC
This sequence comes from Hemerocallis citrina, assembly GCA_017893485.1. Classification (NCBI taxonomy): domain Eukaryota; kingdom Viridiplantae; phylum Streptophyta; class Magnoliopsida; order Asparagales; family Asphodelaceae; genus Hemerocallis; species Hemerocallis citrina. The sequence continues at coordinate 27,989,939 of CM030366.1, forward strand.
TTCTTCACTTTGTCTTGCTTTACAGGTGCCATCCTTTACGGAGCCTTAGAAATCGGAGCACTCCCTGGCTGAACATTGATGCAAAACTTCACATCTCTCTGCAGCGGTAATCCTAGAAAATCTTCCAAGAACACCTTAGGAAAATCTCTGACAACTGGAATACCTTTAACTTCATCTGGAATCGCCATCTTGGATACCATTGCAGCCACCTTTGGAACCTTCTTCTTCCCTTGGAAAGTCACTGCAGAACCACCTGGTACTTTCACTAACACCTCTTTCTGCTTGCATTCAATTGTGGCATCATAAATTTTCATCCAATCAATGCCCACGTTCACATACACTCCTAAAACTTGTAGCTCAATTAGATCAATGCCGAACAATCTCCCGCCAATCTCGATATCATAGCCTTCGTAATATCGATTAGCAATCAATTCTTCACCTGACGACGTTGCCACCGACAAAACCTTGCTTGAGAACAACTTAGGCTCCACACCTAAGACCTTTGCAAATTCGGCGACATAAAAGTATGCGAAGAACCAGCATCAAATAAAACTTTTGTCTTAATTCCATTAACCAAGACAATTCCTGTTACATGAAGAATGATACTCAATCTCCAATTATTCTCAAATAAAAGTTTTACTTATTACATTGATTAAAAAAAATAAAATCAAAACTCTTGCATACCCTAGATCACATCTTCCGAGTTACTTGCATCCTCCTCAGTTAATGCGAACACTCGCCCTTGCCTCTGGAATTTACCTCCGCCTGGACCATCCTTCCTCAACTGCGGACAATGAGGCTTAGAATGTCCCGCCTTCCCATACTAGAAACAAGTCTGCTACGCTAACTTAGGACACACTGACCTGTAATGACCTGCCTTCTTGCAGTAGTAACAAGTCACTTTCTGACTTGTAGGTGCCTTCTGCACTGGACCACTGAACTCGACTTGCTTCGCTGGGAATCCCTTCCCACTCTGACCTGATGCTAGCCTTTTGTTCCTGTTCCAGGTCTCTTGCTTCTTCTGGAACTGATCCATGTCTTCCTCTATCATAGCTGCTCTCCTGACCAGCTTATTGAACCTCCTTATGTCCAAAGGAATCATTCTCGACCTCAAGTTTGGCCTCAAGCCCTGCTCAAACTTCTTGGCCTTCTTCGCCTCATCAACTATCAGCTCCGGTGCATACCTCGACAGCTGAGCGAACTTAGTCTTATACTCTCGCACGGTCATGCTGCCTTGCTGTAGGTTCAAGAACTCTGTCACCTTCTTCTCCTGAATATCCAGGGAAAAGAAACGATCTCTGAATTCTTCCAGAAAAGCCTTCCAAGTCATTTGCTGGTCTCCCAAAGTCCTCTTTACCGTTTGCCACCAAACACCAGCATCCTTTTCCAACTGCATAGTGGCCAACTTCACCTTGTTAGCTGCCAGAGTTTCTGAGACCTCGAAGATTGTCTCCATCTGTCTAATCCAATCATCAGCCTCATTTGGATTAGACTGCCCCTCAAACACAGGCGGCCTCATCCTCTTGAAGGACTCAATCTGCTTGATAGGATCAGCGTTAACAATCTCTGGTCCAGCCCCATGATTCTGATTCTAGTTCTGATTTTGCGCCAAATTAGCTACCATCAGTGCATTCAAAGTCTGATACACCAGGACAAATTCAGCCTCGAAATCAACTCCTGTTCCTTGGAAACTTCCAGCTCCAGCACCATTGTTACCATTTCTGGTTCTGGGTCCAACCATTCTGAATACTGCAAAATGAGGGAAGAGTTAGAGCATCACAACACAATTCATGTTCACATCAATACCCTCTGGCAAAACCGCAACCATACCCCAAAACATCATGTTTCAGTTCTATGTGATACTCACTCTCTAATATCCACACCTAGGTACTCACGCTATAGTGTCCACACCTAGGTTATTTTTTATACCATGTTTATTATTACTATTGAAGCATGCTCTGATACCAATCTCTGTAGCGCCCCGAATTTCCAATATGATATCTTAGAAATACGCTGCACAATTCCCAGTATCAACTTCAAATGTAATATTAAACACAACCAAATACCAATAAAATTTTTCAACTTTCATTACATTAATCTTTAAATAGCACAGCGAAATACAATACACCTTAAATAAAAAAATTTCTTTCCCTACAACAATTTCTTTTACAAATTACATCACCCATTACACCACTTTAACTCATGCATCCAAATCCCAAGCTACAAGTAATCACCTGTAAAATATGAGGCTAGAGATAACCCAAACCCCCAAAACTAAAGGGGTCAGCCATAAAGGTGTGAGTGACATAAAACAAGCAACATAAGTAAAGCATGGATTTACCAACAACAGAACATAAACAGAAGTAAATGAATATAGGAAATTCACGAAACGCGAAAACACAACAAGTGAAGCTAAACTAGGTGTCAAGTATAGAAAACAAGAAAAACACATGCATGAAACCAAATCAAAAAAATATCAATGCTATATGCTGACTCTCTAATGCGTACTTGTCGGAGTCTATGGATTCCACTCTACATAGGTCCGGTGCAAGCCCTTAACGTCTCCACATTGTAGGGTTTAATCCCCCGCTATGCAACTAATCCTACTACGATGACTACTACGAGATAAAGATAAACTGTGAGTATTAGCCCATGCCCCGATAATTCCGGAGGTCAATCTCTATCCACAGATAATTTCGGAGACTATTTCACTCACACCTGGAAATCTTTGAGAATACCCCATACTACAAGCGATGGCACCTTATCACACGAATACCACATGTGCATCGCCTTGACCCTAATAATTCCGGAGATCAATCCCACACCACAGGTAATTCTGGAGATTATTTCACTCACACCTGGATAATTCCGGAGATTATCTCACACCGCAAGCCATACTGAGGTCCATAACCCATGTTCTCGTTCATCATATCACCACTAGTGCCTGTCCTTATTATTTAGGTTGTTTTATTACTTTACGAATCTTCCAGAGTTGGTGTACCCTACCGGACTTAACTCAACAACTGATCAACTAAAATACCTCAACAGGCCCAAACAGAAATATCTCAACTGTCGGTATACTAGGGTCATACACCCTCTAGAGACTCACACCCAAATATCCAAACCAAATCTTCCAACATAAATTGCTCAGTTAAACCACTTGAAAACGTATGTTCAGTAGAAGTTAAAGTATAGAGTAGTAACTTATAGATTAAAACATTTGGAGAATAAATCATTTAAAAGAACATTCAAATATGTATAAGTATATCAGTATCAGCCGACTACAAAAGCCATCAGTCGATTGTCCAAAGAAAAAATCTATTAGCTTTGAGAAAATAATTCTAAGTATTATAAGTCGACTATCAAAGGATCATAGGTCGACTGTCCAGAGCGAAAAAATACAATAACTTCGAGAAAATAATTTTAAGTGGAATCAGTCGAATGTAAGAGTCATCAGTCGACTGTCCAGAACTAAATTTCAAGAAAAACTAGAGAACACAGCAGCCAGGTCGTATCAGTCGACTGTATAGTCACACCGGTCGACTGTCGACCTACAGACTGCAGATTTTTGGTTGTGCACATTTCAACCGATACGTAATTCTACTTTATGAAAACGATTTCTACAAAAAGCACATTTCTTGTATGATCAAATACAACTTGTAGGACATATAATAGTCCATAAAACTAAATCAAACTACTTGAATTTATAAAAATAGCGATTTGTTAATTTCTTTCAAATAAAACATAAATTGTGCATATAATCAAAATAGAGTTTCTTAAAAATTAATTGTTCGTTGAAATAGCTTCGTATTCAGATCCAAACCATATTAATACCAAAATCTCAAAAGAAAATCCCCAATTTGGATATATTTCTTCAAACTCGACTAAATTCCCAATTTCGATTCTCAAGACATGATCTCTTGATTCATAAATTTTCTTCAAATATCTCAAAACTGAATTACCATTACAACTCGCAACCATAATCAATTGATAGCATCACCATATCAAATTTGTATTCAACCAATACTCAAAATTAATAAAAGACTCATTTTTATTAGGTTTACGCATAAAATCCATCATATTCAATCAATCCAACATTAATCCAAAAGGAATAGCCTACCCATGATCTCCCATAGGTCATTCATCAATCTCGAATTACCCACATACAATTTTATTCATAAACAACTAGGGTTTCACAAGATCCAATTTTTCATCCATCCATCCAATTCATCAAGTACATAATCATACTCAAACTCTAACATGCTTTATAGTAGATGAAATACCACATACAATATTCCAAGAACAAACAAAACAATTATATCTCTCACATACAACACACACAAAACAAAAAGGAAACAAAACAAGTCACTCACCTCAAATGAAGAAGTCCAACCGAGTTAATGGAGAACAAGTAAGGTCTCACTTTTGCAAAATCCAAGATCCCCTCCTTAATTCTCCAAGAAAACAATAAACCTTTGTTTTGTGCAGTGAAAGACGATTGCACTTCACTCTTTTAAATAGGCCGGAGTAGAAGAATTAGGGTTTTTGAACACATTTGCAAAATAACCCTTTTAAAGTATAACTTTACATAAATAGATCTGTATACTTGGAAACTTGATAAAACCAATTAAATTGAGGTTTAAAAACAAAATAAACACCTTATTTTCCATCCGGCACTGTTTGAAAAGTTGAGAAAATAGTTTTGCACTTTCATCATTCGAAATGAC